>OZ038482.1:134905779-134943279 GCA_964036315.1 Acanthosepion esculentum
CGCTGTGTTCTGGTCGTGTGATTAGCCTTTTTCATGGGTTTAAGGATAAGAGGAAACATTGTGATAAAACCAGCAGAAAAGATAATGTGTTTCTTTATTTATTAACCTTAATTCATTCTGGTACAAAAGCACAAGTGTGAGTTATCCAGTTTGTATCGAGCTTCCAGTGTTTGTCATCGTCTGTTCGGTTAAGAATGCAAGCTGTCTTACAACGACAGAAAAGACATTTTGTTGACAGGTAAGCCATTAAGATCGAACACATTTCTCTAGTTAATGTCTCCGGAGACGATCTTAATAACTTGCTCATTAACTATAAACGCCCGACAAGATTGAGAGAAGGCCTTTGTTACTGTAACACTTATGGAATTATAATCAGACTAATGTTAGAATTTAAAATAATATATTCCTCTTTTATAACATCTCTTAACGAGTGAATTTCATTTATCGCAATTATCGGTTCCTTGACGATCTTATTTTGAATTTATGTTTCAAGTGAAACCCTCTTTTGAGCTATCGTCCATACAAATGTGGTTTTTACATAAATATTCTCTACAGAGGTTCAAACCATCCGTTTGTATATTTAAATTTTGCTGCGCACGTTTAGATATTTTGGAACTAATTTTTGCATGGTAACGAATATATGGAAGAATTTAAGAATTATTTTTCATTGGGTTTAATTGAAATTAATACTCCCTCCGTTCCGAAATAGTTGTACCAAAGATTTTCATGTTGTTCCAAAATAATTGTTCCAGTAGATAATAAAACACCAAAAAGAACAAAAAATATCATTTATTCCATACTCAACAGTAAATGAGTAATATTAGTGAATTGTCATATAAATAAGTGTGAAATATATCGAAACTGATATACATAAACAGTTAAATTAATAACAAAAATAACTGGGGAAGGTTTACTTTAACAAAAGCAGTTTTTGTTGCAACTCGTCAGAAATAGAAATAGATACTTCAAGTTTTCCTTCTCTTTCAAGCTTCTCTTTAGACATGTGCCGGAGTTTATAGTTGTTATCGCCGTCAACTAAAATAACTTGTTCCATTGCTAACTGCAAACTTAGAAAAGTATTGTTAAGCTTCGACTTCTGAAGTTTATTGAAGCTTTCTTCCACTGCTTCAATGAGCTGGTCAACATTATTTGGAGCTTGCTGGTGCTGAATTGATTGAATTGCATTAAAATAACCCAGATCAAGGACATTGAGATCAGGACTATTTGGAGGCTGGCAAACTAATTCAATTTTCAAACCCAGACGTTCTGCAGCTACGTTTAATTCATCTGCAACCTGTTTTATTGCACCACGCTTCAGGACCCGATCTGTGGATCTTGCAACACAGCACTACGTTCTTTAGTTGTCAATTAGTGCTTCTTGCAATTTCGTTTAGCATTTCTGCCAATTGACTTCTCTTCTCCCATCATAATCTCTTGCCACCGGGTGGTCTGAAAAAAAATACAATTTTAATATGGTGAAAAAGTGATATAATTTGCGCTTCAAATTATTCTACCTGAATAAGCTAATATAAATACTTGAGGAACATCAATGCTAACCTGTTAATGTAAACGGCAAAAAATTCGACTAAAAATTAGTATATTCCACATGAGATTTCCGGCTATGGAAGAACTATTTCGGAACAGAGGGAGTAACATATTTGCTTGCATAAGTTCCTGTGCTTGTTGGAAAGAAAAAGGCAGAGTTAACATTAACAATGCTCATATTTACATAGACTAATCTGACGTGTTCCTTACAGCTGATGAAAACTTAAGCTGGATTTGAGTGAGTGTGACTAGAGTAAGAACAGACGCTAATGCCACAAAAAGTTTACAGACTCTTAATTTGGCTCCAATTTAGAAATTGGTTTAGCATTATTGCTCCACTTGTTAGAACAGTGCTACTGTACCGATTGACGTAAACATCAATGTCAAATCAAGAATGATTTCTTCTTTTAACTTCAACGAATGTAGAATATGAATGTCAGCATAATTAGAGAAGCGATTGTGATGGTTCCAAAAAGGTTGTTAAAAAAGGCTGGAATCATTTGAAATTAGGGGATGAATTTGAAACGGTCCTGACAGCAGAATTAGAATTACTGAAAGGAAAGCTGAAGAGGATGTGGCTGTCAAATCATCTCCACTCGCCGGATACTGCCATTGAGAGAATTCTGAATTTAATGCTAATCTATTGTATAATACAAAATAGAATAGAACCTTACATGCTTATCTACCACGCACCTAGATCAGCACTTCTTAGGAATTATATATTCAGCTGTTTGGCTAACAGAAGTTTAATAGGCAAAATGTCGCATAACGAGATTTTCATTTTTATTCATTTAAAAAGCGTAATTTTTCCTTACATGATGCAATAACATTAATTGCACAAATAACAATGCTTATAGATAAAATATATCAAATATCAAAAAGTGATTACTGACATTTTTGACAGTATAATACATTAATAATAATAGGGAAAGAATAACTGAAACATGCTTTGCCACTGATTTGCGTAATATGTGGAATATGTATCTATAAGCGATATTATAATATATAATATATATAATATTAGGTTAAACACGACAAGTGGAACGGTAAATTCGATGTGTAATCTAAACTGACAATCCTGTTGCGTTACCTTCCATTCCTCTCCCTAATTTAGTATGCACATCGCTTGGTCAGTAATGTGACTCTTAATGGTCAATGTGTGAGCCACCAGTTGGGACAGAGATGAAGAGAAGATGCATTTCCGTCAAGTGGAAGAAGCAAATCCTTTTACAAAACGACATGCTAGAATTCTGCATGAAACAAATATTTATAAAGTTCTCTAGCTTTGCTTTTTCATGATCTGTGAGAATTTAGACAATATATTTCTAAAAATTTTAAGCATGATTACATTGTATAAAATGTAACCTTTCAATTACATTCCCGCAAATTCTCCCAAGCCATTCTTTACTTTTGTTTTTAATGTTTGGAAAAATTGTTGTACCTATGGAAGCTGCTATTGAGGTTACACATATATATTTGGTAAATCCTAACTAGACCAATATGGTGTTGTGGTTGGTGACGATACGAAATTAGTAAACATTAGTAAACATACAGACACGAAATAACAGTGATACTATGATGATAGCAGTTCCTTATAGTTTCCTACCCGTTTTTTCAGTCCAGATATTGGTCGACTCTAACATGTTGTGTTTTATAGTAACTGGGTGATAATACCGTGCAACCTGATACTAGATAATCAGTTGCTTCACAGATATTATCCTCCAGTCAGCACTTGAGACTTAGAAGAATCATTTCTTCTTTTCAGCAACAAGTTGTATCCAATATTGCCATCTTTAGCCAAACCAATGGGATGGCCAAAGTTGTCTCCCCAAAACTAAGCAGTGTATTAACAGACAGAAAAATGTCGTTAGAAACAAAGAAAAGAAGTACTGAGCTGTTACGTAATATATGTCCTGTATAGCAGCGAATTCCGGATAATCTCATCAAAGATGAAGAAAAGACTTGAAGCAACAGAAATGTGGTTCTACAGAAGGATGCTAAGGATACCATAAATCGAACATGAACGACGGAGTTTACAGAAAAGGGAAACAAAAAGGTAACTTATACTTAACATTAGGAAGAGGCACATGAAACTATTGGGACACGGAACGAGGAAGGAAGACTTGGAAATCTGATACTCACATGTCAGATTGAGGGAAAGAGGGAGCTTGAGGCAAGCAGCGTGTACACAATTGATGGATTTCAGGTAAATGCATGGTAGAAAATGGATTTGGGAGAAATAACAAAAAGACAAAACTTATTAAGAGCTACAAGGGACTGGAAGATGTGGAGGGCGATGATCGCCTACGCCCTGAAAGGACACAGCACATAAAAGGAGGATCGTTTCCTTTTTCATGTTCAATTGCCATGTCAAGCGGACAAGATACTTCTGTTATGTAGAATATCTTTTTATTTGGTCCAGCAGGTCCATTATATGTTGTTTTCTGTTTTCACCTGGTTTTCTTCTTCTTCTTCTTCTTCTTCTTCTTCTTCTTCTTCTTCTTCTTCTTCTTTACATTATTATTATTATTATTATTATTATTATTATTATTATTATTATTGTTTTTATTTTCTTTCATATCTGGCATATTCTTGGTAATTTAAAAAAAATCTATCTTATATATTTATAAGTATAACCATAGTCCATGCACTGAATATTGCAGTCACAGATTGGTGTGTCTTTTATGTATTTAGAGATTCTTGATGAAATTAAGAGAAGAATATGCAACTTTACTGATCCTGACTTGGCACCTCGGCTTCTGTCCCTTTCCCATAACCGTAATCTTTGTCCCTGTGCCTAAACCGTAACTATTTTCATGGAAATTGTTCTGATCAGCTTTCTATTTGATACCTAAACTTTATAGATTTGGAAGTAAGGTTTCATAATCTTACAGCTGAAATAGCTATATGCCGCCATAAGTACCATGTTAATAATTTCTTCTCTCACTTCTCACTTGTGGAACTCTCTTCAGGCTTCAAAGCAACTTTGATCTTCAAACATTAAAATGTAATCTAATTCGGTATCGACTGTCTTCTTAATTCTTGTTCTTTTATTGACCTTTCTCCTTAATAATGTTTGTTTTTCGCACATTCTCTCACTTTTAGTACCATTTTGCGTCTTTGTAAATTTATTGTCATGCTTGGGGCGAAATCATAAAAAACAAATGACCAGCATTGACACATATTCTTTATTGTAACATACTTAGTTAAGCTTAGTAAACAGTAACGGAAATATTCTGAGAATAAATGAATACTTTTACGACAGATGGCCTGCGGTCTAGAGCAACAGTTGCAGGATTAAAATGTCTCTCAAGTAGAAGATATAGTTTTAGTTTCAGACCACAGTTTAAACTGAAGGAATAAGGAATGATCGATAAGTGTCAAGACAATGAATTTGAAGTTGATAGCGCATACTGGAAATCTCTAAACAATTGTAAAACTTATTGTGAAGAAAATAACAGTGTGAATCGAAAGAATTTCTGTTCATATATTTAGCAATTATTTCCTTTGATATTTGGTATATACTCATTTGGTTATAGGTGCCAACCAGAGACCTAAGGTAGAAATGGCATCATGGCATTTTCCACTGAACATTTTTGAGGAAACAAAAACAACAAACAAACTCAAAGATGACACGTTAAGCCCTTCGTAGCGTTGGCGGAAATTGTGAGTCTAAGTTTTTTTTATTTCTTTATGGCGTAGTCTTCTATGAATCCCTTCAATGAGTTTTTCGGAAGATTTTTTTAATTAATACGAGAGCTATAAATACAATTGTAATTATTGATGTCCTAATGTGACACATTTTTGAGATTTCAATTTCAATGTCCTTGTACTTTGATAGTTTTTTGAAAACCATCAAAAATACATTACAGTCTGCAGGGACTGCCATATCAATAAGAAGGCACATTTTGTTTTCGTGGTCTCTGATCACGATGTATGAATGATTAGCTTTTAATATAATAATAATAATAATAATAATAATAATAATAATAATAATAATAATAATGATAAAATTCTAAAATACTGTGTTAGCCCAAAATGCAGGATCTGCGATAATTAAACAGAAACAATCGATCATTTTATATCAGGTTGCATGGTATTGGCATCCACTGAATATAAACCCGGCATGACAAAATTTACCAATAACTGCACTGGACAATCTGCAACTTCTACCGGAAGGAAACTGAAAGAAAGTGGTATGAACACCACCCACACCCGGTTACGGAGATAGTTCCTGTAACAATTTTATGGGACTCCACAATACACACATACAGAACAATCAAAGCCAACCGCCCAGACATTGTTATTAGAGATCGCACACAAAACAAGTGCCTCCTTATTGATATGGCAGTAGCTGCAGACTACAATGTATCTTAGAAGATCTTCAGAAAGCTATCAAAATACAAGGACCTTGAAATCGAAATCTCAAAAATGTGTCAAATGGGAACATCAACAATCATTGTTGTGGTTGGAGCCCTCGCATTGGTTGGAAAAGATTCCAGTAGACTAATTGAAGGGATTACTGGAAGCCCATGCCTTAAAGAAATACAAAAAATTGTTCTCATGAGTAAAGCCCACACTTTACGAAGGGCTTTATGTATGTAAAGTTTTTTTTTTCAGTGGGAAATGTCATGATGCTATTTCTAACCTTAGGTCCCTGGGTGGGACCCGGAAAGAAATGAGTACACATCAAAAATCAAAGGAAATATAATAATAATAATAATAATAATAATAATAATAATAATAATATGTTTTGAGATTGTCACCGACACTTAGAAGTTTCGTCCAGGTGATTACAGTTATATCTCAGCCCCTATCCGCAACTACAATTTTCTCTGTTTCCCAAACAGTGCTCTCACCTGCTTACTCCTAAAGATATCTGATATCCCCAAGAAGTCTTGCTAAGGAGAAAGATTCCCAGAAGTAGTTCGAGGCGTCTATTACAAAACGGACAACTTCAGCTGCTGTTTGGCACATTTCCCCTACTTATCTCCCCTCTATGTGTGCTTCACGGTGTGTTATCTTCCGGTACAGCAAAGGACCCATTTATGGTTGCTCTTGTGTACAAGTGTGATGTCAATATGATTGACATATAAGATTGCCATCGATCAATCACAATGTATCTCATTCTGTTCCTGAGAGTGGTCAATACCTCTCTTTGAATACATCTTGTTTAGTCTCCAATATTTTCTGGGGTTTTCTTTGAACTGGCGTCGTCTGTACTCTTTTTTATGCCATCCCAGTGCAGCCATTAAGAACATGTTGCAAACTTTCAGTAGCTTTCCCAAAATGCTTGCATAAGGGTAAATCAACTGTTCTGTGATAAGTACTTGAAGAGTACTTGTTCCATCAATAGAGTAGTTTATTATTATTTATTTTCTTTGATATCTGCCGTTTACACATTTTTTCCGGGTCCCTCCCAGGGAGCTAAGGTTAGAAATGGTATCATGAAACTTTCTACTGCAAAAAAAAAAAAATATTACATAGATAAAGCCCTTCGTAAAGTGTGGGCTGTCAGAATAATTTTTTGTATCTCTTTGAGGCATGGAGTTCTAGGGATCCCTTCAATTAGTCGACTGGAATCTTTTCCAACCAATACTAAGGCTCCAACTACAACAGGGATTGTTGATGTTCCCATGTGCCACATTTTTGAGATTTCTATTTCAAGGTCCTTGTATTTTTGACAGCTTTTCGAATATCTTCAAAGATACATTGCAGTCTGCAGGGACTGCCATGTCAATAAGGAGGCACTTTTTTGTTTGTGGTCTTTAATAACAATGTCTGGGCGGTTGGCTTTGATTGTTCTGTCAGTGTGTATTGTGTAGTCCCATAGAATTGTAACAGGCCCTATCTCCGTAACCGGGTCTGGGTGGTGTTCCTACCAGTTTCTTTCAGTTTCCTTCCCGTAGAAGTTTCAAATTTTCCAGTGCAGATATTGGCCCACTCTGTCATGCCGGTTTTTATATTCAGTGGGTGCCAATAACGTGCAACCTGATACAAGATGATCAAGGGTTTCTGGCTATTTATCACAGAATCTGAATTTTGGGCTAACAGAGTATTTTAGTATATGTGCTTGATAATTCCTAGTTAACAAGCATTGGTCCTGTGCAAAAAGGATAAAACCTTCAGTTTCAGCTTCCAACCCTGGACAACGTAGCCACTGATGGGTACGGTTTTTGTCTACGTCAGCTTGTTTGGTACGGGCAGAATATTGGGCATGAAGCGGTTTATCTTGCCATTGTTTCTGTATCTGGTCGGTTGCATCTGTCTTTGCTTTCTTCTTCTTCTTCTTCTTCTTCTTCTTCTTCTTCTTCTTCTTCTTCTTCTTCTTCTTCTTCTTCTTCTTCTTATTATTATTATTATTATTATTATTATTATTATTATTTACTTTGATTTCTGTTTCTTAGTCATTTACTTCCGGGTCCCAACAATGGACTGAAATGGAATCATGACATTTTCCATTGTGCAATTTTGTAACCCCACCAAAAAAAAAAAAAAAAAGAAAAAAAAAGTAAAAAATCGCACAGATTTTCCATAGATAAAGTTCTTTGTAAGGCGTGAGCTTTCCTTGTGAGTACAATGTTTTGTATTTCTTTAAGATATGTGATAACAGGGATCGCTTCAATGTATCTAACTACAGCTAGGATTATGGATGCTCTTATGTGCTACATTTTTGAGATCTCCACTTCAGGATCATTGTATTTTGATAGCTTTTTGAAGATCTTCAAAGATACATTGCAGTCTACAGGGACAGCCATGTCAGTAAGAAGATAGATTCTGTTTTCGTCGTCTCCTCACAATGTCTAGGCGATTAGCTTTGACAGTTCTGTCTGTGTCTATTGTAAAGTCCTATAAAATTGTTGCAGGTTCCAACGACTGTAACCATTAGCAAACAGTGTTCATTGCTAATACACTTAGGAAAGGAAAGCTCCATCTCTTCTCCCCAGCTATGGTTAAAGAGCAGGACAGATTGGGCCCTATAGTCTTGGTTGGCAACCAGTCTAGAAGAAGCTAATCTTTGAATTGAAACCAACCTTGAAAATTCCAACAATCTGCTGCCTTTTAGGTTCTTCTTCTTTAGTCAAAGGCTAGCTGAAGGTAACTTCAAAAACAAAGCTACTTCGCATCTCTTCTCGAAGAAAGAAACTTACAAACCAACTTTTACATAGAGCCGTGACAGAAAATAATTGACTCCTCTAGCGTAGCACAATAGTTTGAAAAAGGCTGGAACACATTATTGTGAACCTTTGATTTCAGATCATTCTCCCATGGGTTTATCGCCCATGACACTTTAAATGGTGACGATTATTATTATTTCTAAATTGTTGCATTACAAATCAGACGTACAATTTGTTTCAGTGGATGCAGACATTTAATTTGTATCAGTCTATCGTGGCATTCTTTTCTAATAAGGTATGGGGAGCTACCTGCCCGGTTTCTGGAAATAAGGCTGAAAAGATGACGACAATCACATATAGATTATGATATTTGGCAACGTAACACAACCGTGAACCTTAATGCTGATGGAAAACATCAAACATGAACTTTAAAATATCAGACAATACCTCTTAAAGCATTCGACAAAGAAAATTCATTTGATATACCCAAAATGAAAATACATTACTGCTGTGTCGTGGCGGTCTGGTAAGACAGAACACTTAACTCGACCGACAGAATCAGTCGTGTTAGTAGTATTCAGTGCTCAGCTAGGGAAGTCACAATAATAGTCTCTCTTTTCCTAGAAAATTACCTAAGACTACTTATCATAAATGGATCAGTCCATTCATAACAGTAAGGAGGGTAACTAGCTCTTACCACAACAGTTTCTCACCATTATATTATTATTGCGAAAAGTGTTGAAGACTTGTGCCGATGTGTCGTTGATTAAATGCCAGCGATGTTAACAAGACATAAATGCTATAAAGATACAAATAATGATGATGATAATAATTTGATTGTTCGTAAGCAAACGAACGCAGCATGAAAGAACAATCGCAAAATGGCAGACAGACATTTTTTTTTATTAAACGAATCATATTCATCTAAAGAACGAAATGTGTGAGGATTTTCACTGAATTACTCGTCGCGACAAAGAAGAGAAAATAAAGTAAGTTCGGTAACAATAGCCTTGGCGCGGGGAAAATGGAAGAAAAAATTCAACCTCGTGTAAAATGGGAAAAAAATCTGTGAAGTTTTCTATAGAATGAAGCGTTGAAGATATATACCTTTACAGCTTATCTACGTCGGCGTTCATCAACAACGTACCTTTTGCTTTTCCTATCTCATTCTTAAAGCCGTGCAATATGCTTTCCAGTAGGTTTCATTTTTTTTCTTTACACGGAAACGGATTTACATAACAGCCTACCATGCTGACTTCATGAAATATTTAAAACTATTTTTTAATCATTTCACCCCAAGCAAGGCAATAAAGCCACGAAGAAACAAGCGGTTAATGTGTGTAAAAGTAAGAAAAAGGAAAACATTATTAAGAAGTGAACTATAAAAGAAGATAAATCAAGTAAAACTCGATAATGACAGTTGACTAGAAAGCAAAAGGTCAGAAGAGAGATCTACAAGTAAGAAGTGCGAGAAAAGAAACTGCTACCATAGGATTTACGATTACATCTAGCTAATTCAAATGTAATTGATGAGACATTGTTACTAATCTAGTACTGCGCTTAAATTAATAAAGTGTTGGTACGATAGAGGAAAGTGCATTAGAACATTTATTATGTATTTATAGAAAAGACACAAGGAAGACTGAAGCCGAGGTGCCAAGTCAGTATCAATAAGATTGCAGATTCTTCTTTAGATTTTATCAAAAGCATATAAATTTATAGAAAGAGCACCAGACCAGATATGACGGCAATATACAAAGCATAGACGAATGGTAGACTTAGAAATATGGCAGATTAATTATTTTGATTGATAATTTTTCAAATGAAATTTGATGAAAATAATTTGAATCCCTCTGTATTGAGGAACACTAATAATTAACAAAGAAATGTTTCTCCGAATGTGACACCTTATTTTGTATTACAAAATTAGATTTATGCTGTAGATGCTGAATCCATTCAGCAAAAGACATTATTTTGCTTACCTCGTTATGTATGACTGTTGGCTTTTTCGTTTTTATTATTATTGTTTCCATTATTTTTAATCTATTTTTACATGTGAATGAGTTTCTTATGCTTATAGTTTCTACTAGTAAGTTTAGGATGGAGTCTGATAGGTTTGTGTGTGTGTGTGTGTGTTTAAATGGGTTCTAATGGAGCTGTGGTCGGGTAGGTGCAACGTAAGTCGTTTGGATAGGCATGTAGTAATGTGAGTTCCTTAAGGGGCATTTGTATTCGTAAAAAATGTTGGTTCCCTAAGGTGATTAGGAAAACAGTTGTTAACTAATGTCTGTTTTGCATTTTTGAGTTCTTTAATGAAAAATCGACGATGAATTCTCGTATGTCTCTTTAGGAAATTTTTTTATCATTGCTATTTAGAATTTAAGTGGGTATTCACTTTTAAAATTAAGGTGCCAAGAGATTCTGCTAGTACCTTTGTTATATAATGAGGTAGTGAAAGTGTAATTACTGTATTCTACGAGAACTTCTAAGAATATGAGTTTATTTTTGACATAGTTGGTAGGTAAAGTTGAGGCCAGTTTTTTGCAAATGTGGTTTAGAGATTATCTATATATTTTGTATTTTTCGCTAAAATAAATAGATCGTCTCCGTAGCGGACATATATGTCGGGTTTAGTGACCTATTTATACATCATATTTTCTACGTGTGATACGTAGTAATCAGAGAAGCAAGGGCCGAGCGGATTTCCCATACCAACACTATTAGTTTGGGTGTAGATATGGCGATTATGGTCGTAGAATGTGACTTTGGTTAAAAAAATGGGAAAAAAATTGATGATATTTGGTTTCCTGGATGTAGTTGGAATAATATTATACATATATATATATATATATATATATATATATATATATATATATATATATATATATATATATATATATAGTTTCGACGTATGAGGATCTGACAACTTAATTGATTCAGTTATGAATTTTTGTGCGATAATCTTAAGTGGTACTTAAGGCCCGTTAGTGATTTACAAAGGAGGCCGCATATGGAGCAATAGTGATGATCGTAGGATGAGATAGGCTGACCTTTTAGATTTAGCTCTCGATTCTTGTAGATGATTCAGAAAAGCAGATTGAAAACTGCTGAGTCCACTAAAACACGTTGATCTCCATTCTACTCGCTCTAAGGCTAAGCGCTCAAGGGTGTTATGAGGTGTATTGACAGCTGACAAGTTAGGAAAACTGCCAGAAAACCCACACACGTGATTTGAATAAAGTGGTGAAGACTTGTACAGAACCATCCACATTTATATATATATATATATATATATATATATATATATATATATATATATATATATATATATCTGTGTGTGTGTGTGTGTGTGTGTGTGTGTGTGTGTGTGTGTGTGTGTGTGTGTATGTAAAAACAAGCATACTCGGATACAAGCGGTCGGCCATTATATATTATTATGTATATGTGTAAAGAATGAGAGAGTTAGAGGGAGAAAGAGAGAGAGATTAAAAGTGTGTGTGTGTGTGTGTGTGAGAGAGAGAGAGAGAGAGAGAGAGAGAGAGAGAGAGATAGAGAATAAATTACCTCCCCCTATATCAGGATTAAGGACAAACTCTCCAAGATATTTTTTGTTCTGTTTTCATTTGAGTAATTTCGACCGTCTTGCTCATTATCAAGAACTAAATGTTTTATGGTATTTATCGCTGACAAGAGTATGTTAGTCATATACTGGCATTTTTGAGACGTTATATTTCATATATATATATATATATATATATATATATATATATATATATATATATATATATATATATATATATATGTATGAGTGACGTTATGTGCCAAACTTTTTTCATATTACTTATACGACAGAGTGAATATGTAGTGTTGATTTTTGCGTCACTGTTTATATCTACAAAAATGCAGTATCAGATATTGAACACTCTTACCTATAAATATAGCAATTTTAATTATTTATTTATTGGTAATTTATATAATCCAACTATTTTAATCTCCTCGGCCCAAGTCTTGAACGATCGCATGATGAAGCTCGGGTAGATTTTACTCAACACTGTGCCATCTACTGGGCGAAGATACTTCACCGTTGGCCTCAATCACAATAACGCCGTTATCGGATTAATTTGCATTTTACATTGCACTTGTTAATGAGGTGTGTTTTAAACTTAGCCTAAGACCAGTATTTTTCTAATTAATTAATTTTTTTTACATATTTCTTGTGAAATATTCTCTAGAAAGATTGTCATCCAAAGATAAAGGAATATTTCTGCCCATGAGACATTGTAATTTCCTGCAGGATGACAATCCGTTATTTTATAGCCTTGGAGAAAGGAAAAGAAATTACTGTTGAATCTCAATATGAAAATCCTGTGGGATATTACGATTCAGATAGTGATAAGTTTGAGGCAAAATAAACCAGATTTAGTCTTGCGGGACCGAGAGAATAAGATTTGCTACCTGATAGAATTCACCTGTCCATTTGACATGAGAGTTGAAAACAAAGAATGATGTCATCGAAAATTACGATGATTTAAAGTATGCAATTTTGCACTTTGGGTAGGACCCGGAAAAAGTCCCTTTAATAGCAAGGGATCTATATTTATGTTAACATAAGTGTAATCCCTGGATGAGGAAGTGAAAGACATAGTCCGGCACAATGGAAAACAAAAAGCTTTCTTATTGTAAGGATAGTTCCTGCAGACTAAAGCATCCACGAAGACCATCAAAACCTATCAAAATACCAGCGTCCTGAAGTGGAAATTACAAAAATGTGCCACGTGAGGATATCAATAATTCCATTTGTAGTTGGAGCTCTCGGGTTGATTGGAAAGGCCCGATAGACTCATTGAAGGGATTCCTGGTAGCTCTTAACTTAAAAAAGATATTGAAAATATTGTACTCACAAGTACAGCCCACACATTAGGCAAAGATTTATCTATGTAAAATTTGTGTGATCTTAGGTTTTTTTTAAATTCTTTTTGGATAATGATCAGTGGAAAATTTATCTATTACTTCTGTCTCCTGGTAGCTTTTTTATATATTTTTTTTACTGCTATTTTTACATTCCGCTAACCATTCATCCATCCATATACAGGGTGTCCATAAAGTTTGTGTGCACTTAAAAAAATTATAACTTTATTTGTATTTGCGATAGAAATAATTTGTAAAAAGGATTAGAAAGAAGTAAATCTATATTTTTTAAGGTTTTCTTGAAATTTTATTTAAGTTTCCACATGTCCCCCATCATTAGCAATACAAAGGGTAATACGATTTTGCAGTTCACGGAAAACATTTGCCAACTGATTTACAGTAATGCCTGAAATCACATTAGTTATTTTAGCTATACTTAAAACTAGATACAATAAACTTTGCTTCTGAAAAATTAATTTCGGTTGGGCTCTCTGTGGGAGGAAGTGTGGGTTTGTAAACAGTGACTAGTACTGCTAATAATGCAAGACTCTTCGGTAAAGCGAATCGAGTCCTCTCAGTCACTGTGTGCTTATCTAAATAAATAAATAAAATAAATACACTAAAATTCAACTTCATCCTTGTCATGCGCCGACGGCTTAGTGGTAGAATCTCCGACTGACGCCAATTCAATCGGTTTTCGATCCGGCCGTTTAGCCACACTGAAGAGCTGTGATACAGCGAAACAATCTGTCTGTGGATGACAATATATATATATATATATATATATATATATATATATATATATATATATAAGTGAACATTGTAGTCAAGACTTAGAGGCGACAGTCTGATTCATGCTAGACACAAACAGCTGACGATTGCGTCTTGCATCAAACAGCCTGTCGCCTCTAAGTGTTGACTTCTATGTTGACTTTTATATCATTCTAATCATTCATTTTTCTCTCACCATTGTTTCCTCGTTACTGCTTCTGTCTACGTTGTACACTAGTAAAACTAAAAGATCCAAAGATGAAAAAAGACAAAAAAAAAAAAAAAACACTCCCCACCCCCAAAAAAAACACAAAAAAGATATATCTATACCCCCCATGAAATCGTGTGATATTGATTTTGGGGGCTTTTTCTTCAACGTCCACTCCTTTCGGGTGAATCCTATGCGTTGTTGCACGATTGAAAGAACCGATCTCTGATTGCCCTTTTCCAATACGCGAAGTCTTTTTGATATTAATGGCAAACAATGGTCATAAAATGTAAATATTTCCCTTGTACTTTTATCTGCTTACAATGCAATCTTCTTTTATATACGTTACGCCTTATAGACAACTGCTTAGTTGCGTGTTTCCAACTATCCTGCTCCCATTAACAAAAATATCCTATTACGCCCTCCTCCCCCCACAGCAAGATTGTCCAAATCATGTAACAGCAAAAGGGTCCGATTGTTGTATCTTCGAAATGATTAAAGATATCTTAATAGAATTCTCCAAAGTTTTTATAACACTATTGGTCATTACTTGGAGAAATAAGAATGTATAATTACTCTCTAAGCTGAACAGAAGAATCGTGATGAAATCGATCATAAACGACAATGACATATTCTTCAATAATTAATCATAGCTAAGTATCGGACGATCATGAAGGACTGCGATAAATTTAAAATACATACATACATATATATATATATATATATATATATATATATGTACATGCATACATAGATACATACATAAGTACATACATACATACATACATACATACATATATATATATATATATAGATGCACACATACATACATACATATATATATACATACATACATAAAACATATATATATATGTATATATATATATATATATATATATATATATATATATATATATATATATATATATGTATATATATATATATACTGTTCCAGAACCATTTTCCAAATTATTCAAAATCATCTTCACTCTCTTTCTGTCATGGCGTAACAAGATGCCTTGGACTGTCATAGCTGAAAATCCTCTCTCACGTGACAAAGGCCTTATGAATTGAGGTGGATCTTTTCTAATTGATCTCTTTAGCTCTGACTTCAAATGATGTGATCTCCTGATCCAGTTTTCCTCTCTAGTGTTCCCACTTATTAAAACTTATTCAACGTTCTCTTGATGGTTATTGAAAAGACTTTCAAGATGGAATCCAGAGTATGAATGTTGGTACCATTAATGGAGGTCTGAATGATTTCAGTGTTTCAATGTTTCTTACAACAAAAGTCTTATCTGAAAACCTGCAAGAAAGAAAGTCAATTAGTTTATTGTTTTTAGATATTAAACATTTATTGGGATGGATAATTACGATGCTACACGATTTAGACAATGTTGCTATTCCGTGTATACATACATACATACATATATATATATATATATATATATATATATATATATATATATATATATATATATATATATAGGCTTTTCTACACGAGTATAGTTACCTATATATATATATATATATATATATATATATATATATATACTTATGCATTTTTAAAAAAATTCTGCTTGTTTCTCCAATATATTGGGAAGAAGAGTTTTTGCAATTTATTGTATAAATGCCTGCTTCAGAAATATTATTGCTATTAGTGTTTGAGGATCTGAATATATCCATAATGGTTTTGGAAGTGTTTGTGATTATTTTAAGATTATTTAGATGGGAAAGGTTGTTCTGGATAAGTAGATGTGACGGAGTTGGTCGGTAGTATTATGTATCGGTTCTTGTATAATTTATTATTGCGGATTATGTTATTAGTTTAGTTTCGGTTGTATATTTTGTATGCCTTTAATATTCGCGTCCCCTCTATACATAGTTTCATATATATTTATATATATATAATTTTAGCATATAGACAAAAGCAGTTTACTCACTACAAAGGTGCAACTTCGTTACAGTGCATTTCAATTGCACCTGGATTGGTGAGAACCAAAAATGGAGAATTGCTGAATTGTTCATAAGCATTTTTGGTTATCGCCAGTCATGGTGCAATTGAAATACATCGAAACGAAGTTGAACCTATGTAGTGAGTAAACTGTTTTTGCCTATATTATAAAATAATAAGAAATAATTATCGCGCTACTATCGGTATCGAGTCCTCTTTTGAATTAATACTGTGAACATTACAATTTATATATTACTTTCGCTCTCATTGCATCATATATATATATATATATATATATATATATATATATATATATATATATACCAGTAATTATTGGATTTTGTTTATAATCTGACATTATTTCTTATTAATTTAATTATAACGCATAAAGTAATAATATTAATAATAATAATAATAATAATAATATATATATATATATATATATATATATATATATATATATATATATATATATATATATATATATATATTTACATGGCATGAATCATTCATACAAAAAACAGATATTGAAGTTAATGATATAAATGGCGGGAATACATCTAAGCAAACAAATTTAATAAACATTATCCCCGAACCAGTAGATGAATGTTATGATACCTGTTTATAAATTCCAGTTGCATAAGGTCTTTTTTTATTTTTTGCGAGCTTTCATCTGTTCCTACAGATATCCTCAGGTATGAAAATATATTTGTTTTTTACATGCAGGTAATAACAGGACAACGAAAGAATAGGTGTAATCCGAAAGATGTTTTAAGAAATGTGTTAGTGTTAAGGGTAAGAAATTTTGGAGCGTGTGGTCGAAACGCTGAGGTTGAATTTTTAAATTTTAAATTTTAAGATTGTGCGTTTTTGTACTAATATATATAGCGCCTGATTATTGTGTTGCCATATACAATATTGGCACATATGAAAGATTGGTTGTGTGAAGGTGTTTGATTAGTATCTTCATATTACTCCGTTAATATTTTAGCTTGTGCATCGAGAACTCTATGGTATCGGTAACAATAACATATTATATATATATATATATATATATATATATATATATATATATATATATATATATATATATATACAGATAGATAGATAGATATCCATTCATGCATATATATATATTATCATTATTATTAATAAAAAATTAACCGCAGTACCTTATCAGTCGTTTTAATGAAATTCATATATATACATACATACATATATGTATATATATATATATATATATATATATATAGAGAGAGAGAGAGAGAGTGAGACAGACAGACAGACAGAGAAAGAGATAGAGAGAAAGAATGAGTGAAGGCATATATATATATATATATATATATATATATATATATATATATATATATATATATATATATATATATATATATATGCACATTTCATTAAAAACGACTGACAAGGTGCTTTATTTAGTTTTTTATATAATTTCTCGTGCGATCTAATAAAGACACTATTCGGAATATACTTGTTGACAACACTAATATAATAGCATCATCCACTTGCAAAAAACGGCTAAAAATAATGGAAGCCTTACTAATAAAAACAAACAAACCAACACTTAATAATATTAACTTTGAACATGGACATAATATATTGACCGTGTTTTGAAACAAAAAAAAATGAATCACTTTATAAAACATACATATAAAAAACTATTTCTATTTCTAATTCTAACTGTTGAAATATAATCCTTGAAAATGGCTAAATGTATAGCCGAAAGCGCTCGGATAAAAAGAACATTCGGACAGTTTTTATATAATTTATCCTCTGAAAAGAAAAACTTTATTAGATCGCACGAGAAATTATATAAAAAACTAAATAAAAGCACCTTGTCAGTCGTTTTTAATGAAATGTGCATGAAAGAAGGATTGCTGCCTAAATACACAAATATATATATATATATATATATATATATATATATATATATATCAGTATTTGTAATGGAAAAATATCTCTTCTCCACGTATACTCGTCTGATATTCGAGCTTAACTATGACATGAATTCATTTTCTCTTTGCATGATACAAATGCTCTTTTCATTCTTAAATGTTCATCTATATGCGAACCGCTCAGTTGAAAGCCATTATTCTATGGACACTAGACATATTCCGACCACTAGTCTACATTTCTTATCTCCTGGAATCAACTCAGGAAGTCCAAATGTGACCTTGACCTAGCTGTGATCAAAATAAAGGCTAATTTGCAAATACTTTCAAGTGCGTCTGAGGAATTCTAATTATTACGAATCGTCAGCCATCAACGTTGAAATCTTGAGACTATCTGACGCTAGTTATAAATGCAGAATAAAATATTGTGCAAGTGAATTATCTGGCATGTAGTGTCACAGAGAATCTTTGTAGCTATTGACATCGCCGTTTAATAATTGGGTTTTAAGATGGCCGAAGTTGTGAGTGCTCTATATCCAGCATCAGCGAGCCATTGACAAGGCTACCACTGTTCGTCCTGTCATGATGAATCAATGGCTTGACAGTGAATATTACACACCAGTTGAGTTGAACTTGAAGCGTTAAATGTATTACGTAAGTAAGGTAGATATGCAGATATTTGTACGATGTGTACTATGTATTTATATATGTATATACTTATAATTGTACGTTTGTATTTCTGCTTTGGGCCCAGTGATAGGGCAGAGGGCTGCAGGTTAAGGTTTTTATCTGCCGTTACAAGTTAGTGAAAGTTATTCGATGATATGTTCGGTGAATGTTACTAACGGGATTAGTGACTACGTCAATACCGATTAGAAAATCATTGTCCTTAGGAACCATTTTCGAGTTTGGTATATTTTGGCTGAGAAATATTACGAATTATTGAAGTTCTGCGGGGAAAATTTGTCATTATTTACTAAAATAGTTGTTCTTATTAATATCCAACTCTTTATTGTTTCTTTGCTACATATATTGACACATTTTGACTGTATGATCTTTTTTATGCGTATGAGAAAATAAAAAAAATGAAATAATTAGGTATTTTTAAATACTGGCTTGTGAATATACTTTGCTCAAATCTGTCTCTGTCTGTCTGTCAATCTCTGTCTTTCTTTCTTTCTCTCTCTCTCTCTCTCTCGGCATATATATATATATATATATATATATATATATATATATATATATGTGTGTGTGTGTGTGTGTGTGTGTGTGTGTGTGTGTGTGTGTGTGTGTGCAGGTATGCAGAAAAATAGGAAAGAACACGTTAGGTAAATAATCCGGAGTTCTTTAGTATTTTACTTTTTATTTTTAAAAAGACAGTGCTTCATACAGAAGTCGAGCTTATATTATAATATATTTTTAAAAATATAATTCCTTCGCTACATAAGAGTTCTCATGTTTCAAAAACGAGAGCCGGAACCCTCAATATAATTATTAAAATTAAGTTGAATTAAGGTATCGAGTCCCGTTTCATCCTCAAGCAAAAATTTAGGATTTTAAATTTTCGTTTAAGGATGAAACTGGACTCGATACCTTAATTCAACATAATTTCAATAATTAGATTGAGGGATTCGGCTCTCGTTTTTGAAACATGAGAACTGTTATGTAGCGAAGGAATCATATTTTTGAAAAAATATTATAATATATATATATATATATATATATATATATATATATATATATATATATATATATATATATATATATATATGTATATATTGAAAGCGGATCAGGGGTTCATCTCTTCAGACCAAGATATTTTACAACAATAAATGGATTTTAAATGTATCCAGACACAAGCAAAAAGAAAGGGTTGAAGAAAAATAAAATAAAATAATTTTTTCTCTCTCTTCCACCTTTTTTCCTTCTTTTTTCTATTTTCTCTTTTTTCATTTTCCCGACTCCAGAGTTTCGTAGCCTGACTCTTCAGTTCACTCGTCAGAAAGCCTCAGCAATTATTGGAAAATGATATTTTTTTATATATCAAGAATAATGTTAGTGAAGTCACAGTGGAAAAATCGTTCGCATGATGCGCTTTGTTCTTTATGAAATCAGAATAAAGGTGATGTTGTCGTTGATGTGACTGCACATGTACAGGAAAGAGTGGGAACAAAGAAAGTTTTTAATTTAAATTAATTCTTTTTTTTAATATATGTTTAGAGTATATAGTCTAACCATGACAATAGTCTAAAAATAGTCCTTAAATCAGGCTATTCTTAGATTCTTTTTATTAGTTGATTTGCGAAAACCAACTACTAAAATTGATATCAAAATATCACCATGCTAACAATAAAATCCCGAATAATCATGGGTTTCTAATTAAGAGCAATTCTGATCCTTTAATATTTACATGAAGATGAGAAATACATTGAAAATACCTTTAAGCTCTTTCAACATATTCATATTGAACGCGAAAAAAATGATAATAAAATATTTCAAATTAAAAGGGTAACCTATTTTGACGCACCTGACGAATCAAAATATATTGCTCTGCTCACCAACTGTATCACAAGTAAACCTAAAAAGAATTTAGCTAATCTAAACATAAGATTTGTAACAAAATCTAAAACAATAACATAACACAAAAAATAATAAGCTAAAACTAAAAAATAAATCTCTAACACCTGTAATAATTGCCACAGAGAATACATAGAAGAAACTTGAAGCAAATTAAATAAAAGCTTATAACACAAAAGTGATCTTGGACGAAACAATACTCTTAATGCATTGGTTGCTCAATGTAGTAATGAGTTTGACTATAATTTTGATTTAAAAATCTATTCTAATGAAAAGAGAAAGCAAATTAATTTCGAGGATAGTGTATAGAAAGTACTTTAATCCTGAGATCAGTTGTAGTAAATTTACATAAAATATAATAGAGGCTTATAATATATTCTATTCATAAAAGCATTTAAAATCATTTTGAATTAATTAATATTTTAGCTTTATTTCATGCTTTTATTTTACGATTCATTGTAGATTATCTGTAGCCATTTAATCAAAGAATGTTGATGATTTAAATTCTCCGAGGACTTGTTCTTATAAGTAATATAAACATTAAGCGCCATAACAAAGAATTTCTCGAAATTACATAAAATTAAATACGTGTGGAGTAACAGATATAAAAAAAATATATATTTTACTAAGAGTTTCTAAAAACGAAACATTTAAAAAATAATTTCATTTCATTGTGAATAAATCCTGAAAGATTTATTAAATTCCAGAATTACCTGATTTTTGTAAGAATTTCCAATTCAATGTGTTTTGCACCGCAAATGACGCTATAAATTTCTATATAAATTTATGGCTCCACATTTACACTAGAAAAATAAGATTTTTTAACCAAAATTTCGAAGGTTCTAAAAATATTTAAAAAAATTGTTTACATCAAAAACTCCTTTGTTCTTTCTTAATAATAACAAAGATAAAACTTTTTTTTATTAAGGTTTTGGTATTTTTTTCATCATGTAGTTTTTAGCGAATTAGAGATACCCATACATACACACAGACACACAGTGTGTTGGTGCTTATGTGTGTGTGTGTGTGTGTGTGTGTTAAATTATCCCATATTTTAATAAGTCGTTTGTGTTTCTCAGTCCTTCATGGCATTTCTTGGTTCCCATATGTTTGTTTTTGGAGATACCGAACTCTTCTTTAAACAATATGTCGTGGGTTGTAATAGGTTAAATGTTATAATCTGCAGTAAATAATACCTGACCGATTTCCGTTTTTTATCACGGATTTACTGATATATGTTTGCTGTTGTTTTAAATGTTAACTAAGTGAGTAGTCACAGATTTCGTTGTTATTTTTTTCTTGGTTTTAGGAAAATGATTTTCGAAAGAATCACGAGCCAACCGTATTGAACTTGAAGAGTACTTGTCTGTTGCAGGTGAGATATATTTTTGGTCAAGAATTCTGAATCAGAGAAAAATGGATACCTTTATTTTCCAAGTATTCGTGAAAAGTATATAAAAGTAATTTGCATGAGAGAAACTTGAATTCGATTGACTGATCCAATTTTCGGTGCTAAAACTAAATTTTCACACCTCCCCCTTTAAAAAAATTTTGCACCTCCTTCTTTAAAATTTTTCTCACCATCACCTTTAAAAAATTTCGGACCTCCTCTTTTAAAAAAATTCACACCTCCTCCTTTAAAAATCCCGGACCTCCTCCTTTAAAAAATTTTCGCACCTCCTCCTATAAAAATTTCGCACCTGGTCCTTTAAATATTTCGCACCCCTCCCTTAAAAAAATTCGCACCCCCTCCTTTAAAAATTGTTGCACCTCCTCCTTTAAAAATTTCACACCTCCTCCTTTAAAACTTTTCGCACCTCCTACTTTAAAAAATTCGCACCCCCTCCTTTAAAAATTGTTGCACCTCCTCCTTTAAAAATTTCACACCTCCTCCTTTAAAACTTTTCGCACCTCCTACTTTAAAAAATTCGCACCTCCTACTTTAAAAAATTTCACACCTCCTCCTTTAAAGAATTTCGCACCTACTCCATCTATGCATATCATTGGTGAGACATATATTTTTAAAACTGGTACGAACTTTGGGACTCGATTGTTATGCATAAACAGGTGCCTTAATAGAAAAAGGATATTACTAAAACCCTTACATACTAAAACGAATAAATTATTCTATGTCGGTTCCATTCTTTTTATTTACAGCAGGAGTTCTCAACCGGGAACCATACGGAACATGAGGGTCCATGTAACATTAAAAACAACATGACCACCCAATAAGCTGTTTATTGTTGGTAGCCTCGAGAATATTGAATATAGGTTGGTATGTGTCTACTTGGTGACCAGTTTTGGAGGGAAGCCCCAAAATCATTCAAAGCCTCCCCGCACTGCGTACCCTATATGTCTACACCATGACAAAAACATAGTACCTTAATTCCTTGTAGTCGTCCTCAACACATACATTTTCTCCAAGCTTGTAGAAGGATAACATTCATACCCTAGGCTGGATATTTAGCCCTGAATGTTCACATGATATCAATTCCGTGACGTACTGATCATTTGGGCAAATGAAAACCGTGTCCACTGTGAAGCTTTGAAAAAATAAATGTTATTATTTACCCTAATTACATGCGGACTATTTGAAAGATGAAGACAAGTTTCAGCAAATAAATAGACTTTTAGAGAGAAGATTGTGTCGTGCAAAACGTGCATTCTTCAGAATTAGGTAATGGCCTTATTAGTGTACATCTAACAATACATTTTTCTACAATGGACAAGCACCATTTGCATACACGATTATGACCGATAGATGTGTCTAATAATACAAAAGCGTAACAATTCCATCGATAATATCAAAAGATATACTTTATTCGACGTGTTGTCCAGTATATACAACTGCATCTTCAACACGATCCTCAAAAGGCAGCGTTACTCTTAACCATAAAGATATTGAAAAACCTTGGCCCGAACTGATAAAATCCAAAGAAGAAAAGGCAGATTATTAGCCTTGATCTGACATCTCGGCTTCAGTCACTTTTCGACTGACGTTTTGTAAATCCACACTGCATTTTCTATAAAAATTTCATGGTAAATTTTGGATGGATTTTCATCAACGGACTTTATGAATTTAATCGGAGTGATGGATTGGCGGCGAAATCTAATTTTACAATTGGAATGGCTAGATGCAACCGCAACTTCTATAAAAATAATTTCTTCTATCGCACTTCTCGCGTGTGGAGCTCTATTCCGATTTCTTGCTTCTCATTCAAATTTGGTTTTCAAATATTTAAATTCAATGTCAATTGTTATATTCTGTATTCTCGATTCTTGCTCTTTTGTTGTCCTCGCTCCTTAATAATGCTTTTCTTTCATATTCTCTAACACTCAGTAACCCCCTTGCGTCTTAGTGACTTTATTGTCTTGCTTGGGGTTAAATACGATGCCTCTTTAGGACGTGGGTGACCATGATTCCCCAAAACATCATATCCCTTGTAATTCTTAGCAGCGTTAGTCCCTTTGCTAATTCCTCGACCACCTTTTTTACCAACCATTCACAAAGGATTGTCATGACTAATGGCTTGCTGCCTTCATCTACGGGTTTTATCTTCTATGTGCCTTGTTAGATTAACATTCTACAAGCATTCCTACCTCATTAAGATGTATCAGCTGCTCCTTTCTTTTCAAGGAATTTCAGCTGCCTCTGTCTGATTCAGGGTATGTGTCTTTTGTGGCCATTTTTCCTCACTGTGGAGGAGTATAAGGCTGACTATATTCGCGGTTTCACTATATTATTCATACATGTCTTCCTATTTCGGTTGGATGTATACACGTAGGACTTGTCTTATCAATGCTTGGCAGTTTTCGATATCACCAAAAGGACAAAAGCATTCGACTCCTCGCACAACATCTGTTCGATTCACGTCGAATTTGATAAAAATAGTAAAAGGCAACAAATTGAAATACATTCCTTTCCGTCTTTCTCATTTCTTTTCTTCATTTTTCCCGGATGTTTTTATTTTTTTCTAATTTTTGTTTTTCTTTCTTTATTTACCCTTCATTCTTCGACTTCATTTCTTCCTCTTTTTCTCTCTTTATTTATTTCATTGCTTCATTCCTTCACATTCTCTTTCCCCTTTTCTTTTTTTATATTTCTTATCCACTTGTTACCTTTTCCCACTTTCATAATTACCTCCGTTTCTGCCCAATTTCTTTCTTTCACTTTCCTTTGCTTCCAACCTCTTTTCCTCTCATCAATACGTTTCTTCCAATCATTCTCCGTCATTTCATTGTTTCCTTCCTTCCTCCCTTCCTTCCTTCCTTTCATCTTTGCTTTCTTTTTACTTCATTCATATCCTCTCACCTTCTACCCATCTATTCATCCACCCATCCTTCCTTCTCTTTCGATACTTTCCTCCTTTCTATTTTCTTTCCTTCTTTTTTAAATTATTCAATCGGAAGTTTTGATGTCTCAGAGTCCAGCGAGCTTATAGGTATACATTCACTACATGACTAATTAAAATAATCGATAAAAATGATATTTCAGCTTCAGGGACTTATATCTAGTTGTATAAATTCGCAATTATGTTTATTTTGTATGATAATGAACCAATCTATTGTTGCTTTTGGTGTTTTTACACTGGTTTACTCCTAACTTCATCCTTGTAGATGAAGTGGTTAAAGAAAAAAGGGACAATGGAAAGCTTTGATGGTGCAGAAACCTGCTAGCTTATAGGTGTGCATTTACTACATGAATTAAGTAAAATAACCGTGACATAGACCTGTAAAGAGATAATGGCCTCATAACCTTTAGAAATTGTAACAGACAAAAATCAAACAAAATCAGAGAAATAATCATAAAAAATTTATAAAATTCTGGGATTCGTCAAAGACATAAAAACTAATATAACAGACGTAAACTTTCTGGATGTCATATTCAACCTAAGAAACATATAAACCATATAGAAATCCTCTCGACAAACCACTTTACATACACACATCTTCCAAACACCTGTCAAAAATGATCCAGCAGATCCTGCAATCAATTAACCGCAGGTTCTCAGAGAATTCTTTGAATGAAACCATGTTCAACGACCCCCCCCCCGACCCTCCAAAATGTATGATGAAACAAGTCTAAAAAAGAGTGGATTTTCAGCAACACATGATCGCACAGCACAAAAAATAACGCTAACAAAACAAAACGTTATATGGTTCAACATACCGGCCAACATATTGTAAAAACAAACGCAGGAAAAATATTCATAAAACTCATACAAAAGAAACTGCCATACATTAAGCACTCGCCACAAGACATTCAAGAGAAACAGAGGAAAAATCAACACCAAGAACCTGATACAAATAATAAAATAGCACCACAGTAAAATAAGCAACACAACTCTTGTAAATGCAGAGTAAAGAACGAATCTCTTTATATAGCAAAGATTTGCACCACAGTATATCAACCCATTGTAAAATTAGCAGATAACGAAGAAAAATTTACATAGACGTAACTGCAAGACCCTGGAAACAGAAAAACTACACACAAAGATCCTTTTCAAACAGTAAATACGCAAATAGTACAATGCTTTCGAAACATATATAGGAAAAATCGAAAATTACTAACAAATATCTTGCAAAATATCACCATGAAAAATAATATACATGCAGAATATATATAATGTAGATATCGTAACAGACCTTAGACAAGCCAATTCTTTAAACTAATCAAATAAGATAACCAATCCCCGAGAAAAAAAACAGAAACACATGCTCTATAAAAATAAAATAAGTAAATAAACACATTAAGTAATTACGAATGCACGCATAAGCACAAGAAAATGTAATAATAAATAGTAATAAAGAAGTAATAATCGATAATAATGCAGTGAAAATTAAGAAACAAAATTATAATACGAAATACAAATAACCAACGCTTAACAGTTATTGCCTACTCAATAAATATTAGGATAATACAATAGAGCATACTACCCATAATGCAGCACTGCCCAGCATATATAAATAGTCGAACCAAAATTCAACACACATGGCCTGAAGATTGCGGTCTTGCATGAAACAGACAGTCATCTCTCGGTGTCTATTTTTATATCTTTCTATACATTCACATTTCCTCGTCTCTTTTTTTCTGTTTCTGTCTCTTTCTTATTTTGTCTGTTAAATTTGTTTATATATATATATATATATATATATATATATATGTGTGTGTGTGTGTGTGTGTGTGTGTGTGTGTGTGTGTGTGTAAGATATATAAGAATTGTCGAAACGTCCTCAAGTAATTCACCATCCTCCTCCAGCGTGCATGGAAACAAGGTATTGTGCCACAAAAATGGTACCTGGCGAATGGTATTGTATGACTCACTTCCTGCTAGGTAATCATTATATTAAACATTCAGACAGATGAACGACCTGATATTGTAGCGTTGTTTTATTCAAAGAACTATGTCCCCTGAGTAGAATTCACGGTTCCAGGAGAGGAGAACAGGGGGTAGGCACAGGAGAGAAAGAAAAATCGTTACGAATCACTGCGAGCCGACTACAGGGGAAAGAGGTGGACATGCCACGTGCTACCTATTGACGTCGGGTGTCGTTGATTCCTTGTACGGTCAATCGTTTCCTTCCATTTGAAGTTAGGTGTCACTGGCCGGTGCCTGAAGAACACTTTACGTCGTCTCCAGACCGCAGTTCAACAGGCATCGAGTTGGATGTGGTCAAGATCCAAAATAAACAAAGTTAATTAAAACCATGCTCGCAACACAATGCTATTTCCGACGTGAAAAATATCGGTTTACCTTCCTTTCTACGTCATTGATAATGTTAAATAATAGTTTAGCAGACTATTAAATTTAATGGTAGTGTATCTTGTTTCAGACTTCCGGATGTAGACCTTTCAGGTCAGATGAAAGACATAATAAGGAAGTCGATTTTGGTTGGCTGAAATAACGCAGGAATGAGAGATAAAGAAATGTTTTCTGTGAGTCGAGTCTTAACTGTCAAGCAATGTAGACGTGTTCTCTTTCCTGTCTGAAACGGTTACGCAGTGAGAGGGAACTGTTAAATAATAGTTTAGCAGATTATTATTTTTTAGAGTAGTGTATTTATGATCAGTTTGACATTAGAGATCGAATACAAGACATATAAATGAATTCGATTTTGATTGACTGAACTAGCGTGGGAATTAGAGACAAATATTTTTTCGATGAGTCGAGTCTTAACCGTCAAACAACGTGGACGTGTTTCCTTCGCGTCTGGAAACGTTTCCGCAGCTGTGGTCTGGGAGAGCAAATCCACTGGATAGGTAGAAATGTATACACCGACTTTAATAAACTAGTTAAGTTCCGATCCGAAATAACTAACGAGCATCGTCTGCGAAAAAAAGGCAACGAATTAATGCAGTCGCCCATTACAAAGACCTCCACTAAGAGTCTATAAAACTGATTAGTTTGGCGCAGTGACCAGAGCCTCTCATCATTGTGGGGGAGCGTAGAATGAGGGTTACAACGCAACGTTGAAAAGTTCGGGGAGGATTTTCGGACTAAGGATTCAAAAAAGAGAACATGAAAAAAAAGTAATCATGACATAAGGACAGAAATAAAATAAAAAAACTACAAATACTATGTTCCATTGCTCACACCCACGCACACACACAGATACATATCTCAGCAAGAAACCAAAATTGGAAATAATAATGAAAAAATGTGATAAAAGAAGTAAAAATCTGTAAACGAACAGGATTGGATGGACTGACAATGAAAAAAAGATGAATAGGGAAAAGAAAGAAAGAAATGACACAGTGAAGAGCCACACTCACGCATATACACTTATGCGACAGCTTCAATTTTGATGAAACATTTTAGTGATAGACTGATTTTTGCTATTTGTTTTGTAATTTTACAAAGGTTTAGAACCATATTCGAATATTTTGTTGATTTTGATTGGCACGCTGTAATGTTGTATGTCTGGCAGTCTGTGGCTCCATGGGGGCCTGAATTCGCGTGGGTAAACGCAATGGAATATTGTCTTGAAAAGAAAACCGGCGGCGTTTTGTGATAGGGCAGTTCAACTTTGATTCTGTGTACTGTTAATGAGTTGAACATTTTTGTGGCTATGGTTTTGCGGGCATTCAAATATTTTAAGTTTAGAATTAATGTGTTAATTTTAATTAACTGACAAATGATTATGTTTTTTCCATCTTTGTAACAGAGTGTGGAATTCATTTTCTTAATTTAAGTGCCGTGTGTTCTTTTGCCTTCATTGGTTAAAGAATTAAGTTGATAATTTTAAAATTTTGTGTTAACATTTGTAGTAAAATTAAGTTAACTGTTGTGGGAATAAATAAATTCGGCTTGTATCGTTTCGGATTTCGGAATGTGTTTGGTCTGCGTCCTTGGGGGGGTATTGTCACACCTGACTATGTAGATAGAAACCTGACAATGAAGTAGTCATATCGAATGAATATATGCCTAAGACACTCCCGGGGTCAAGGAAGGGCTTGACAACAAAAAAAGGAATTGGTCAAGTGGTTTGTTGGATGCCAGTTCGCGGTGGATGACTAAAAGAAGAAAACCCTTGTGACCATGGGAGAGATAGTTAAAAAGAAAATGGCAATGACTGGCACTGCTACAGGGGAAAACAATACGGTGTCAAAAGCTGCTGCTGGCGCCAAGGGTGGCAGTACCGCCTTAGCCACCGAAACTGTGTTACCTCTCCTGGTTGGTGGCTGACGAGGGCAAGGTTTCGCACGTGCTTTCACAAGTTGCATGTAGAAATATATATATATATATATATATATATATATATGTTTCATATTTTTCTCTCCTCACATGGTTCTTCCCTATTTATATATATATATATATATATATGTGGGGGGAGGGCGCTCGTATTGGTGTGTGTGTGTGTGCATAACTAGGTTCTGTCTAAGCCCTTCAAGAACATTTACTCATTCAGATGTTTCTCAAAACATACATCTGCTCAGTTTCCTATCCGAAACGTAAACAAATCAATTTCTAAAGAATTAATGGATTGTAATTTGTTTTGGCCACATATTTTTATGACTTCAAACCTTATATTTAGTGGATACCAATATTTGAGTAGACGCCTCGTTTATTTCAAACAATGATGGAGACGCAGGTTCGAATCCTGTTGTAGGTTATATTTTCTTTATTAAGTTCTCTCGAGTACGCAAACCGGTAGACGAAATAAATCTAAATGAGTGGGTCTTCTTTAAACGCAAAATACCACCCGGTCTACAAGTGTCTCTCTTTCCGTGTCTTACTCTCTCTATATGTCTGTTTCTCTCTCTTTCTATCGGTATTTCCTTGCCTCTTTTCTGTTCCTATCTCTCTTTATTATTTTTTACTTTCTCTTTCCCCGTCTGCATATCACTCTGTCTTAATCTCTCTCTATGTTTATCACCTCTTTCTCTCTATCTCTCTGTCCCCGCTACACCACCTGCAACACGTATCTCACGCTTTATTCACTTTATGTACAAACAAAGTCAGACAAGTGCAAAGCTTTCGTCCTGGGCGAAAAATTCGTTAAATCAATAACTTTCACCGTGTAAAAATGGTATAATTTGGATTGACTCAAGCGGCCTTCCTCTTGTTAATGTGCCTAATACTATTTTTCCTGATTTATTTGTCTTCCTTACTTCGTTTTCTTGAAATTGTTTCCTATTTGCTTTCAAAGTCTCGCCTAGAACTACTTTTACATTTGCTTCACATTTCTGCCATTGTTTACCGGTGCTAATCTTTCATTTGCTCCTCATATCATTCAGTGGTGCCAATTTCATCGCTTAACAAAATATAAAAGATGTTCAAATAACTTGGACCGATTTTAAATGCATATTAAGTTTAAGCGTTTAATGATTTTTTTCCTTTTTCTTTCAGATTTGGCGGACATTTGGGTGATGTTATTTTTCTCACATAATTACCGTGACTTAAATAATCTGATCCAATCGAGAAATAAATAAAATTTCACCAATAACACTGATTTATTTACTGCTGACTTTCCTCCGTCTTAATGAAACTCCCTTATAAATAATCTGTCTTAATGAAACACCCGTATATATAATCCGTCTTAATGAAACACCCTTATATATAATCCGTCTTAATGAAACACCATTATATATAATCCGTCTTAATGAAACACCCTTATATATAGTCCGTCTTAATGAAACACCATTATATATAATCCGTCTTAATGAAACACCAATATATATAATCCGTCTTAATGAAACACCATTATATATAAGCCATCTTAATGAAACACCCTTTATTAGACGTGCGGAAACCGTAGTTTCGTTTTCATATGGTCTCTAACGAAGAAAGGTTCTGACATTTACATATATCTCATTTATTATTTGTGCATCTACATCTTTAGATTAGTTTCCTCGTTTTGGTTGTTTATTTTTATGAAAGCCTTTCACCCGCTATATTCTCCTACCTTCCTCTTCTGCCATTTCTATTTTGAAATGTCGTACTTTATTGTGAACGAAGCATATGCTTTCCTTTTCCTACACGTCAAATCCAGTTCCTCTACCTATTAGATATCCCACACGGTCTTTGTTTTACGCCCTATAAAACTACCCGTGCATTTAATTAGCATAGCCATTTTGAGTGTAATGTTCTGGAATCTCAAATTTATCGTCCATCCATTTATGATCGGTATCTCACATCTGCAGTGGACATCTATGCTTGCTCTTTTGAGCAGACGATTTGAACATAGTATGCGTAGTGATCCAGCAGCCATTTTATTCATTTATGTTATGACATCGTGGTTAGAGGGCCATTCTCACGATACACATTATAAGCCATGACTGATTCCCTTCCTATTTTACAAGTTTTCAAGCTTTATTTTGAGAAGCTTGGCTGCTCTCATCCTTTAAATATACGAAAAAAGAAATATATGGAAGTAAGACCGAATAAAAGAAAATGTTATGAATGAATATCTTGTATAAACCAAAGGAAATCGAAGAGAAACGTTATACTATTTTTGAATCGATGCAGCCTAAGTAAGAAGACAATGCCAGTAAGATGAAAGGTTGTACTGGGAGTGAAATAGAATGAGAAAACTTTAGAAGGAAATGGAAACCTAATACTAAACAGGAAAAAAAAAGGAATAAATCTTTACTCCTGTTCAACAGACCTAAGAGGATTGGGAACCGGATATTAAGTAAAAAAATATCTGCCCCGATTGAACCTACATTTTGCAGATATTTATAATTGTTGTCTAAAATTCGAAAGTTAGGGCTTTTTCTTTATTCCTTGCAATATTTGAACGACTATCATTATCTTGATTGTTTGCCTTTGATATTTTCTCTGGTCGTCATAGTTGTGTTATTTTTCATTAATTTTCCATACTTAGTACTCTTATCTTTTTCGTTTTCATGAAACCATTCCTGTCGATTTTTTTTCGTTAATATCGAGCTTAGCTTAGGTTGACACAGAAAGGATTAGGGAAAGATCTGCAAAATTAGCTCATTATCCATGGCATTATGTTCTTGAACAGAAAATCAGCATCATTCATTTAGGACTCAAGACAAGCATTTCCAAAAAAGAAACTAGGATCTGGAATTTGAAAGCAAAATGTGATGACACATCATAAAATTCAAGATGTGGAATTAGTAATTACAAAACATTCCAGATACCTTGGCGCATGGATCAAGTAAAAGAAATTGAACAGAGAATACGCTGTGTCCAAAGGTACTTTCACCCAACACCGTAAATGGATACGTTTCTATATATTTTAATATCTTTTTTCATTACGTTGTTCATTGATGAATATTTGTTTTTCAATTCTACCTCCATTAATTTTTATCTATTAAACCATTTTTATCTATATATCTTTGCCCGTGTAAATTGTATTTTACAAGTATGTTTGAATTCGTTTAATAACACTTTCAAATTTGAATATTTGTTGGTGTGTATATGTGTGTGTCTTTATTAATGTATGTGTGTATGATCGCTTATATATGCCTTTCATTGTATGTATATATTGTCTGTTTTTGTTTTTTTAAGCGTCGTGGACATCTATTTCCTGTTTCGTTCGGGTTTTTGCGTGTTTATATATCTAAATGTGTCTACGTGTTTGTGTATTATAATCTGATTGTGTATGCATTGTCTTTTGCAAGATTTCACCCTCCCCTGTTCATATCACAAATGTATCTAAGCTGTAAGGAAGCTTAGCACAGCATTAGATTTTAACATTTATTCTATGTGAACTTTTGGCCTTTCAATTAAAACAAAATAAATAACAAAATATATGTATTTTTCCTCCGTTTCTTCTTTAAATAATTTTATAATTTTTTAAACTTAAAACAGATTAAATTTAAAATTGGTAATTTTTAAATTTCAGTAAAATTTGACACTTCATTAACTATTGATCTGGGAAATATTATATACTTACACGATATATATATTAAGTAATTCATCGAGTCTGAAACCTCAACAGAATGCAGGAAGCACTGGACGGCCGTTTCGTCCTATATTTGGGACTCATCAGCAGTGCACATACACTACCGAGAATTGAAACCCTGACAATTAGGTTATCAAGCAGACACCCTACCAGCTGTTCCAACGGGCGTCGGTGAGGAAGAGGTAGCAAATCAGACTCCATATAGCGCCGCTCGCTCACATATCCCGTCGTGGAACTCTACTGAGATTCTCTTTAACCATAGGACTGTGTCCCCTGGAGCCACGGCTACTATCACCAAGCCGCTCACTCCAGAGCATTAGAAGCCGGTTCAAGCAATGATATGCATTTGAAATTATTAGGAGAATTCGATAATTATATTAAGTAATTCATCGAGTCTGAAACCTCAACAGAATGCAGGAAGCACTGGACGGCCGTTTCGTCCTATATTTGGTACTCATCAGCAGTGCGCATGCACTACCGATTTCAAATTGTATATCATTGCTTGAACCGGCTTCTAATGCTCTGGAGTGAGCGGCTTGGTGATAGTAGTCGTGGCTCGAGGGGACACAGTCCTATGGTTAAAGTGAATCTCAGTAGAGTTCAACCACGGAAAATGTTAGCGAGCGGCGCTATATTGGGTCTGATTTGCTACCTCTTCGTCACCGAGGCCCGTTGGAACAGTTGGTATGACGTTTGCTTGATAACTCAACTGTCAGGTTTCAATACTCGGTAGTGGATGCGCACTGCTGATGAGTCCCAAATATAGGATTAAACGGCCGTCCAGTGCTTCCTGCATTCTGTTGATGTATCAGACTCGATGAATTACTTAATATATATATATATCGTATAAATATATAATATTTCCCAGATCAATATTTAATTTACTTTTACTATAAATCTGAAATTAAAAATTACCAATTTTAAATTTTAAATTTAATCTGTATTAAGTTAAAAATATTATAAAATTATTTAAAGAAGAAACGGAGGAAAAAATACATATATTTTGTTATTTATTTTGTTTTAATTGAAAGGCCAAAAGTTCACTTAGAATAAATGTTAAAATCTAATGTTGTGCTAAGCTTCGTTACAGCTTAGATACATTTGTGATAGGAACAGGGGAGGGTGAAATCTTGCAAAAGACAATGCATACACAATCAGATTATAATACACAAACACGTAGACACATTTAGATATATAAACACGCAAAAACACGAACGAAACAGGAAATAGATGTCCACGACCCTTAAAAAAACAAAAACCGACAACATATACATACAATGAAAGGCACATATAAGCGATCATACACGCATACATTAATAAAGACACACACATATACACACCAACAAATATTCAAATTTGGAAGGGTTATTAAACGAATTCAAACTTACTTGTAAAATATAATTTACACGGGCAAAGATATATAGATAAAAATGGTTTAATAGATAAAAATTAATGGAGGTAGAATTGAAAAACAAATATTCATCAATGAACAACAGAAGGAAAAAAAGATATTAAAATATATAGAAATGGATAGAAAAATAAATATATACGCAACACAAACATAAAAAACATGATATTCAAATGTCCTGGCAAAATTTAACAAGTAAAATAAAACTAATATATAAAAAAGAAAACACATAAACACACAGATATATATATAAATATCTCATATATACTTACATACGCATGAGTACTGATACACGAGTACAAACATATAACTATATGTAAAAAATACATACATCCGTAGGTGTAAACACATTCATCACTACAAATAGAAACATACATGAATATGCCTATGCACATACATACACATACACACACACATATATATACCTATATACACATACACATATGCATATATACATACACATGGAAATAAATATAAATATATCAACCTAACCGAGGTTCGATGTCACGTTTTTTGAATTCTCATATACTTGTATTTTGATTGGTCCTTGCAGCTTATGTAACAGCGTTTCCCCTGGCGAGGGGTTTTTGATTGATTTGAACCTTTTAAAACCCTTTATTCTACATTCAACACCATCACTTGATAAGACACCGGAGGTGTTGAAACAAAATGGTTATTTTTGTAGTGATTTTATAACATATTTATGTTATAATTTTCGAATTTTCGAATAAATAATTATATTTGCTCTACTCTGTATTGAGCACTCTTTTAAGAATAGTATTTTTTGGTTATTGGTTTTGGTTATTTATTCCGTATACACCAATCCTAGTAATTTTACATCTAACTCAATCATGCCTCTCTCCCCCCTCACTTCCTCACTTCGTTAATTTACATATGTTTAGTACTGCCCGTCAAAAATGTGTAAATTTCTTTTCCTTTTCGTTTTAACCTTTGGAAGTAAAGTCTGATGATCTGCGGTCCTTTAAAAGTTTTGTGGTGAAATAATTTATTACATGGAACCTTAAAGTGGTCTGTTTTTAATTTTATTTAAATTATTAGCTCTGATTTACATTGAGCTCTCTGGATTTTATCCTCATTGGGTCTGTCCATACGGATTACCAAGTTTTTCGTAAACTATATATATATATATATATATATATATATATATATATGTTTATACATAACTGTACGTAGATAGATATTTGAGTTATATATATGGCTAGTTAAATAGGTATACATATTATCTAGTGAAGACCTACAAACAAATACATATGAAGAGACCGGCAGTTGCTAATATGGAATAATTATTAAACTAAATAAAGAATATTGAAACAGAGACTCTCAAGTAAAATAAAATGATTCCTTGAAATGACACGTCGTTAAAAGCAATTAAGTTTCAGTAAATGTTGTTTGCCGTGAACACAGCGAGCATTCTCGTCCCCATTTGTCGTGGAGCCTGTCTTTTTTTTGCCGCCTTTTTTCTTCTCTTTTCATCTTAGAATGCAACGAATGCGCACCGGTGTTTTCCGCTGCGCACCCGTCGTCACGCAAGAGCATTAGGTACGCGCTACTGCATTCGTTTCAACCCAGATCGAATGGCGATATGTGCGCACTTGTAAAAACAACATCTCAGCACAAATCCCTGACAATTCAGGTGTGAACGAATGTCTACTGACAGACGTGTCTTAATAAAAATAAAAGCAATCAGATATTTTTTTTATTATTTTACTCACATAATACCCGTAAAAATGACAGGATGATTTATATAAATATTGGGCCTTCTGTGTTCGCTCTTCCACTAACCTACCCTCAGCCTAGGACGAATATTGTCTGTCTAACTTTATTCATTTCACCAGACTGCTCAAACCGCAGAAGGGGGTAATGGATCTGTTATTTTTTCTGATTACCTTAGGATCGAGCGTTCGAACCTTGCCGAAGTTCACTTTTTCATTTTCAATATCTACTTCATAAAATATATGTTTAAAAATACGAGTAAACATACAGAAAAAAAAAATTTCCATTATTATATACTAGCAAGGATCCTCGACACTGGCAGGGTTAAGTTATTTTCGTTATTCCGATACGCTACGAAACTGAAATGGGTAGAATTAAACCAGTTCGACTGGTTTAGTTGTTTATTTCTTTCTATGGTATGTCATGTTAATTAATAATGTTTCTTAGATTTTTGTACCATGAAAAAATTCAGTACGCCTTGCATGCATTTACTCCAAGTTGTGATTGAAATGCTCAGTTACGCATTTCAGACGTGAATGTGGCTTTATTTGAACGAATAAATAATTATAAAATAACTCAAGAAAACAATTGCCTATTTATAGTGATCTCCAGATTTTGAATGAATAAAAGAAAAAAACAACATATGTTTATTTAATTTTCTTCATCTAAAGTGGAGGCTTCCGTCAACATTTTGATCTTTATATATAAGATGACTGCTAGATTTTATCCGTCTTAGTATTATTTCTGTTTTTTTGTTTTTTTTAATTCTTGATTAATAAACTTGAATAAACTTAAACTTGAAATGACCATCTACGAACTGCCTTTAACACTCACTATTCTACGGCACGTGAACGAAGATGCAACGAGAATTCCAAAGGCTTTTATCTAACATTCTGATTGTATAATATTCGAAGTGATTAGCATTCACTGCTGAAATAAGTTCATTCATAATAACGGAGATTAAGCTGACAAGGGAATCTTTACTTCCA
>OZ038482.1:134945779-134963279 GCA_964036315.1 Acanthosepion esculentum
GACTGAGATAGATAGATAGATTGATAGACATGAAGAGACTGAGATAGATAGATAGATAGACATGAAGAGACATAGATAGATAGATAGATAGACAGACAGATAGATAGATAGATATGAAGAGACTGAGATAGATAGATAGATATGAAGAGACTGAGATAGATAGATAGATAGATAGATAGATAGATAGATATGATATGAAGAGACTGAGATAGATAGATAGATAGATAGATAGATAGATAGATAGATATGATGTGAAGAGACTGAGATAGATAGATAGATAGATAGATAGATAGATATGATATGAAGAGACTGAGATAGATAGATAGATAGATAGATATGATGTGAACAGACTGAGATAGATAGATAGATAGATAGATAGATAGATAGATAGATAGATATGAACAGACTGAGATAGATAGATAGATAGATAGATAGATAGATAGATAGATAGATAGATATGATGTGAACCCTGTCACATGTCACAGTGTTGGGAATAAGAAACGGCAAGAGGCAAGAGACCTGTTGAAGGAAAATATTGATAAATAGAAAGAATGTATTCATTGTTTAGTCAGACGCAAAACCGTTCCGACCAAAAGCTCTCTACAAATAACTTCTAGTACACGACCGCCTACGGAACGAAGTAAAACCATCCAGGGAGAACATTGCACAACTTTATAATAATAACAACCGAAGCTACTTCCTCTACAGTTGCAACGGCAGCACTAGAATTCATTCAAACGCACTCTGACATGGTTCATCGGCACAAAAGATGTCAAGATGTTGAAAGTCAATGAACCTGCCAGATGTATATGAAACAATGCGATGTGCTGTCTCTACCGGTCATCAGTCAGCGACACCGACGTTCACTGCGCATGTCATTCTCCATTATCGTTTCTTCCGGTAAATCTACACGTAACGGCGTCTAGTTTGAGACAATATTCATCACTGAACTTGAAATTGAAATCTTACTGTTTTGGGCTGAGATCTACCTAGCAGAATATTTGGAAACATGATGTATGACACCGTATTTCCAGAATTGATCCTTCATTTTCGAGATTAGGAGAGGGAAACTGGCGTAAAAAAAAACAAAATATTTAGAACTGGAATATGCATTTCTGAGATTATTATTAACTAGTTTATCCACTTTCACCTGCTGAATTCATACAACAATTTTATTCAGTAGGTCTATATCTTGAATGGCTCTTAGGTCTTGTGTTGGGTGAAAAATATTTTCAGAAAGCTAAGCTTGCAAGGTGCTTAATCTAAATCCGTTTTTCATGTCTGTTGGCGGTCATGGTTCTCCACAATTTCTTGCCTTTTGAAACTCTTTATAATTTTTTCTCCATCTCTCTCAAACTCTGCTCCGTCATCGATCTACTTATGTTTGCCAAGTAGGTTATGCATTGCTTCCCTCTCTCTCACCTTGGAACGGCCATGTGAGCATCACAATTTCCAAGTCCTCTTTCCTCATTATGTGCCCTATCAATTTCAACTGTCTCTTTCTGATGTTAAGTAGAAGGGTTCCCTTTTTTTTACATTGTCTCTAGATTTTAATTGTTGCTCACATTTTCGATTAATAACTTTAATTGTTTTATTTTTATTATTTTATTTTATTTTATTTTATTTTATTAATCTAATAGTTTATTCCAGCTTGACGAACCGTACACTGCTATTATTAGATTTTCATGTACGACTTTTAAAATACCGGGTGCCCCCAAATTAACATCATTTCGCAGGCCAATTTTGGCAATTCTTGTTGAAATAACCTCAGATTTTCACAGAATATATAGGAACAGATCAAGGTTTTATATTTAATGTTTTATTTATGTTCTGTTTTCAAGTTGAGCCATACCGTTCACTCCCAAAGAGAAGCCATTCTACATCTTGGAATATACTCGCACACAGTCAACCACGACTGTGAAGCGTGCCTTCAATACAGCGTCTAGGTCCGTCCTCTTTCTGCTAGCAATGATGAACTCAAGCAGGGAATCACTTCCGCACCAGAAAACCGGAGACATGCTACAGCGTGTTTAGCAAGAGCTTAACTACCGACTTGACTTATGCCGTATCACAGGAGGTGTACATATTGAACACTTATAAAACCGGTCCCTGAATAATGTTATGATGTTCAACACATAAACTGTTCAATTTGATTGAGCTAAGCTTCGTAGTTTTCAAGATAATTACTTTTAAAATGATGTCAACTCTTTTGAGATACCCTGTATATTTTTCTAATTGCTATTATGCAGTATTTTGGAGGAATCAGTTTGTTACTTAATAACATAGAAAAACGGTCCCTCAGTTTATGTTCTCTAGAATCTTATAAGGACCCTAGTTTACCCACAGTGGTAAAATGACATAAAATTATGTTACGTTTTTTATTATTAAGCCTTCTTAGGTATTTAAACATATTTTTCTAATATATTTTCCATTTTCTGATATATTTTCCAGTTAGTATTATTGAATTCTTCCTTTCATGGATTTGGTCTTTTCATATTTTCGTTTTGTAAACATTTTATAACAATCCGCCATCTTGTAGTAAAAAATAGCACTGCCACTTAGCGCTACGTTGCAAGAGAGATGTCTCATTCATAAAATATGTTGTTCTTCATTCATAAAATGTGTTTTCTTTCATTCATAAAATGAGATGCCCACCATTCATAAAAGGAGATGTATCTCATTAAAAAAAAAGACGAAGATATTACAAACAAAAATGATCCAAATACATTTGGCATATTATACAAATAATTCACAAACTGACCAGATTAAGCTACTCATTCCTCTTATGCTAATCGCTATCCTTAGACTGATTTCTTTTTTCAGTAGTCAGAAACAAGAAAGACTAGATTGTTAATCCGAACAACTTGACAATTAACATCTCAGAAAAAAGAAAAGTCTTTACAAACGATATAGAATTGAAAAAGACACAAATGGAGATAAAATATTAGAGAAACGATACTATGAAATCGTTAATTTCCTTAGAAGTAAGAAGGCAAATGCGAAACTGTAGCAATAAAATTGACAAGAATGGGAATACGAGTTTATAGATGAAAGATAATGATTCATCTCCGAATCTCAAATAGAGTTTAGCAAATTAATACCGAACAGAATTTTTTTTTACAATATAGATTAAGTCATGCAGTATAATGTGACACTATGCGTAGGATATATGCGCACGCATGTGTGTGTGTGCGCCCGCACATCTGTGTGTGTGTATATATACACCCCCACATCTGTGTGTGCGTGCGCGCGCACACATATGTGCGAGAAGATTTGTTAGATTTGACCTGGGTATCAAACTTCAAGACCCAATGACTAGATTAGGAATCTAGATAAAAACATATTTTGGACATGTGGCCAAAAGGGTAGATGAGTGTTAAGTACTTGTCAAAATACGAAGATGGTGAACTGGTCAAAACTTAAAAGGGTCTGAATTTAATGTCCCTGAATCGGAGTCAGCTAGGCTAAGAAATATTTTTATGTCCACTTTCTTCAAAGGGAGAAATGGTCATGAAAAAGTTATGGGTTTATTCGTGGGTGTCCATTGTCCGGAAATGATGAAAGAGAATTCTGCATATATACGGGAGCGCCTTGGGCCACGGCAGTTAGACTTAGTTTAGGTTCGAGGAAGGTTGATTTACGCCGGAGCACGTAACAACCAAGAGCGACCCATTAGCAGCCGGACATTGTTAGCTAAGATATATATATTTTTTGCCAGCCGAGAATCAGCCCAGAGTTAATCATCCACAAAAAGGTCACACGCCTTCCCTCCTCTTTTCGTCCTACCCAAGTTTGTAGTTGTGTTTTTCTTTTGCCTGTGAGCCTGCCTCTCGCTCGATCCGCTGCACAGAAATTCTACGACGTGGAGTCTATATCTTTGTGCAACGAGTTGCAGAGGTGGGTAGTCTCACAATAATGTTGGTTGCGCTTAGCACTTTTTATACTTGTCATTACTCCTCATAAACAAATGTCAAATAAAATAACTTAGTTGAAATCTACTCTATGTAAAACATAGATATTTACTGAAGTTAGTTTAGTCTGGCACAACACCAACTTTTATAGAGTGCCAAAATGTTCTATGAATTTACAGGAAGAAAAAAGAAAATTAAACTTAAATCGAGGCTCTTCAGAATATCTTCAAGAATTGTTACAGCATTTTCGATTTATGTCAAAATATGATTCAGTTTCTGCGAGAGGAAAACAATAAAAATGTATAATATGTAAGTTATATATTATTCATATTTTATTTTTGCTGATTTCTACTTATATAATAAACTAGTCGACGATTGTTTGTTTCTAACATGCATGTACATATTTTTATTACGTTATGTATATTTCTTTGCATGTATATTTCGTTTTTTCATTTGTTCAAAATATATAGACGTTTAAATATTTTTGAAAAAGCGTTCAAAATAAACAGGCATCCATTTTGAAAAATTGCTAAGCGTGGAACTGTCTATCAGTCGATGAACCAATAAAGAAGAATATATTTCTGTGTATTTTGTAAGGCAATTCACCCCAAGCAAGGCAGGGGTGCCAGTAGCACGCAAGGGGTTACAGAGGATTGAGAACAAGAGTAAAAAGGCGTGTTTGGGAAAAGGATACAGAGAAGAACAGGGAACAAGCTCAAATGTCGATTGGCGTTACACTTGAATATTTGAAGATTATTGTTATCGGAAAAGCAAGTAAGGGGAAGGTAGTTCCACAGACGGTAAGTGCGGGAGAAGAAGCTGTTTGAGAAGAAGAGACGGTTACATTTAACCGTTTTGACAGTGAAAGGGACAGAGATGCTAGTCTGGCAGCTCGTTTAAAATTCATATAGTCTGGGAACCAGCGAAAGTAGTTCGTCGGAACAGTTGCCGTGAAAATATTTGTAGAAGAGTCAGAGCCAGGCCACGACACGTCTGTGGGATAGATTGTAGACTAGATGCCAGATCAGGAACTATCATCTTGCAAATTCGTTTCTGGATTTTGTCAAGGACCTCGAGACTTACAGCGGGAGCACCAGACCATACATGACAGCAATTGTCAATGCAATGCAAGGATGGATGGTTGATTTATAGATTAAAAAGTTATTTAAAATTCTTTACATATATATGTAAGATAGAGCATTCATATATGCATATATATGTATGTATGTATGTATGTATGTATGTATAGTGCAAGAAAACAATACCACGGGTTGATCCGAGACTTGTCAGTAAAATTTGATAGACGGAACACTTGGGGGACCGTCGATAGGTGTGTCAGCACAAAGTCACAAGTCATCGTGACCGAGGGTTTGAGTGTGCTGACCTTGTTCAGATTGTTGATCACATTAGATAGCACGCTATCTCCCAGAAACTGTAGCTACGGTCTAATTAGCATAATTGCAATATAAATCAATGTGCCTGAGCGAGCGTCAAAATTAAGGATTGGCTAGAGACCCTAGTAGATGAATATCCTCAAATATGAGTGGCCAGCTATTATGTATGTATGCATGTATAATTTGTTTCTTTCAACACATATAATCTGATATATATATATATATATATATATATATATTTATATATATATATATATATACATATATATATAAATATACATATATATACATATATATATATAAATATACATATATATATACATATATATATATATATATATATATAAATATACATATATATATACATATATATATATATACATATATATATATACATATATATATATATATCCATATATATATATATATACATATATATAAAAGTGGACATGGAAGTCAGCACTTAGAGGCGACAGTCTGTTTCATGCTAGTGCAATCGTCAGGCGACTAGTGCTGTTATTTTTCTCGGCTACTTATATAAGGGTCAGTGGTGCATTATGGGTAGTCTATTTTGGCGGTTACTTTTACCGGAAGTGGCTTATTTGTTTATTTATTTATGTCAAATTATTTTGCTTGTTTTTTGTTTTTTATTTTTATTTTTATTTTTTATCTTATATATTTATTTATTTATTCTTTTATTTTGATCGGTGTTTTTGGTTAACGTAGTAAAAATTTGTTTATATAGCTTATTGTTGGTAGTCTATAATGGCCGTCATTTACCGGAAATCGCTTGTTCGCTTATTTATTTGGGTCAAATTCTTTTGCTTGTTTTTATTTATTTTCATTTTTATTTTTTATCTTATATATTTGTTTATTTGTCATTGATTAAATCTGTTTGTTGAATTTGTGTTTTTTTCTGACTATTATTTAGGTGGGAACAGTTTTTAATTTATCTATTTAGGTTGGTTATCTTTATTTGTTTTTGTTTTGTTTTGTTTTTTAAACGGCTAGTTTATCGTAATCGGTTGTTAGTTTATTTATATATTTGGATGTATTTAGATCGATTTATTATACTTGTTGTTATTTATTTGTTACACTATATCTTTTTGGCTTTCGGTTTTTAAGTAACGTAGTATATTATCTTTTATTAATGTTTTTTTTTTTTTTTTTTTTTTTTTTTAACAAGGCCAAGAAAGACTACGAAACAGCCCTAAAAGATAGCGGATTCCCAGCAACACTCACATACTCACCACAGAACACAAAAAAGACCAACAGAAAAAGAAATATCATATGGTTCAACCCACCGTACAGCAAAAACGTAAAAACAAACATAGGAAAAATATTCTTCAAGCTTTTACACAAACACTTCCCGGAATCAAGCACCCTACACAAAATATTCAACAAAAACACAGTAAAAATCAGCTACAGTTGCACCGAGAACAAATAATAAAAAAGCACAACAGAAAAATTATTAACAAACCACACCAACAAATTAAACCCACGTGCAACTGCAGAATAAAAAACGAATGTCCCTTAAACGGTAATTGTTTACAAAACAACGTAATCTACCAAGCCACGACAAAATCAGCAGATAATGAAGAAAAAGTATATATAGGAGTAACCGAAGGACCATGGAAACAAAGAAATTATGTACACAAAATGTCTTTCACAAATAGTAAATATGCGAACAGCACAATGCTTTCTAAGTATATCTGGGAAATAAAAAACAAAACACACACCACACCAAAAATATCTTGGAAAATAAGGAAAAAATCATCAGCCTACAACAACCTATCAAAAACCTGCAAACTTTGCTTGGAGGAAAAAATAGCTATCATTACCTTCCCAGATCAAAATAAATTATTAAATAAAAGATCCGAGCTAATCTCAAAATGTAGACATGAAAACAAATTTTTACTACGTAACTTAAAATAGAAAAATAAATAAATATATAAACAAACAACAATAAAATAAGCAAAATAAATTACTCCAAACAAATCATAAATCCACACCTGTTAGAATATACGAAATAAAATCAAAACAAAAGAACGGACGAAAGTTATAACTGTTATACAAATAAAAATAATAATAATAAAAAAAAAAAAAACATTAATAAAAGATAATATACTACGTTACTTAAAAACCGAAAGCCAAAAAGATATAGTGTAACAAATAAATAACAACAAGTATAATAAATTTATTTCGGCAGCAATCCTTCTGTCATGCACATTTCATTAAAAACGACTGACAAGGTGCTTATATTTAGTTTTTTTTTATACAATTTCTCATGCGATCAATAATGTATTTCGTTTCGGATGATAAATTATATAAAAACTGTCCGAATGTTCTTTTTATCCGAGCGCTTTCGGCTATACATTTAGCCATTTTCAAGGATTATATTTTAACTGTTAAAATTAGAAATGAAACATTTTATAAAACATACATATAACAAACTATTTCTAATTCTAACAGTTAAAATATAATCCTTGAAAATGGCTAAATGTATAGCCGAAAGTGCTCGGATAAAAAGAACATTCAGACAGTTTTTATATAATTTATCATCCGAAAAGAAAAATATTATTAGATCGCATGAGAAATTGTATAAAAAACTAAATAAAAGCACCTTGTCTGTTGTTTTTATTGAAATGTGCATATATATATATATATATATATATATATATATATATATATATATATATATATATATATATATATATATATATATTCTCATAAATCTTGCCATATACCCGTAGGATATAATTTTTTTGGGTGTGTTTTTATAATGTGTTCCTATGTATCTAAATGCGTCCATGCATGATAAGTGTCTTTATTCCCAACGGTTGGAATAATGATAAGTGACCGGAAGAGGAAGTGACGTTTGCGGCCTCAACTGCTGGTTGAAAATAATGCCTTAGACAGCAAACAAAGTTAATAAGAATGACAATGAAACGAGGAGAAAATGAACAAAAAATATACAACTATAATGTGTCTGGACTACAGACTGGAAGTTTATAAGGTGAGTTGTGATTAATCAAGCTTGAAATCTATCATACATGTCTCTTTTCTCACCTGAGCAAGAGCTCATTAGCCAGACAAAGACCAAAATAAATGAATAAGATAAAATAGTATTAAACAAATATATACAAATCTATAAAACCAAACGATTTTAATTAAGAAAATCAACGTGTCACTTTTATACCAGCTTTCAAGTCACGTAACCGGCTGCATAGTCAGTTGTTTTCTTATTTTGTTCTTATACTCTATCAACAGCATTTATTCTAAAAGGTCTCCGTTATGTTTGTCTTTTTCTTTTTCAGTTTCGTTTTGCTAGCTTTTGTATTTGCTTGAACAACAAAGTATTGGAAAGTGTGATGTGCTACTCAAGATATAAGAACGTCGTTTTTTTATGGTGTAATTTTCCTTTTTGTTTTCACCAACAAACCTAAACTTTAACTCACAAAAGAGAAGGAAAATGATTTAAAAAAAAACCCCAAAAAACGTAAAGAGAAATGATACATAATGGGAAATGTCATCTGGTGTCATTTGCCAGTCCCTTTAACAATGTTGAAATCTGAAATAGCAACAACTATTGATATGTTTATGAAAGAAAGTTTGTTGTGTGAGGTTTGTAAAATTTTATCTAATTGTGTGTCAGTCGCAAGGCAAATGTCATCATAACATAAGTGTATATATTAATGTTCTCCTTTGCATCGGAAATGCAACAAGAGAAAAATAGGTAAATAGTATGAAACGATATATCAGATATACAATAATGGAAAAACTATCAACAAAATAAAGACACGAGGTAGATATTTTTTTTTTTAGGCAGAAGCATCTTTAAAGGGAATACAAATTGAAAGGGATGCATACCTGTATTTTATATATTATGCAAAATTATATTATGTATTTTATATATTATTTGATAAAGTACGTCACAAAAAAGAAATAACTGCAAGGTGATTTTGGTATATTCCCGAACGGTATTAGAATAATCCAGAACATGTACTGTGAGAAAACATACCTCCGGATAAAAAATGAATTCAATAAATATAAAGAAAATAGAAAGAGGTGTAAGACAAGAATGCCTCTTCTCGCCGGACTTAAATAACCTATAAAGTGAGGCGATCCTACGAGAAATATAAGTTATTGTCATCATTTTGTCCCAGCCAAGGTGATAATGCCACTGAGACGCAAAGTGTAACTGAGAGTGAGAGAACACGAGAAAAAGAAAATATTGTTAAGCAAATAGGACAATAAAAAAACAAGAAATAAAGAGAAAGAAGATAGCGATTGACGTTGCATTTAAATTTTTGAAGATGAAAATTGAGTGGAAAACAAGAAGACAGAGATTTCTACAGCGAGAAAGGCGAGAGAAGAATCTGTTAGTATAGAACCTGCGGTTACATCTAGCCAGGTCAAATGTAAGATGATTCGACATTGCACCCAATCCAGTAACGCGGGTAAATTCATAAAGTGTGAGTACCAAAGAGGAAAGCTCATTAGGATAATTAGCATGAAAATATTTATAGAAAAAGAAACACGGAAATAATTACTTATTAGTGATACAACAATCAAGCAAGTCCAAATAATTAAATATCTACGAATTGTCTTGACAGATGACGGCAAGTGCGACACCGAAATCCTAAGGCGAATTGGGATAATAAAAGATACATGCTAAGAGCTTAGCAGAGTATTAAGAAAATGTCGCGATAAAGGAAGAAAATATTATTGAACTATTATATAATATCAGATACATACATGGCAGTGAATAGTGGACAATCTCTTCACAGATGAAGAAGAGACTTGAAGCAACAGAAACAAGGAATAGAGTACTGAACTCTTATTTAATATTAGTCCTCGTATATTGCATTGAATTATAGAATTTCCACACAGATAAAGAAGAGACTTGAAGCAACACAAAGAAAAGGGTACAGAAATATTATGTAATATCAGTCCTCCAATATGTCAGGGAATGATGGACAATCTCCTCAAAGGTGAAGAAGAGATTTGAAACAACAGAAACAAAGAAAGAATACACACACACATGTCCTCCGAATAACAGGAAGTTATAAAAACATCCAACCTACGAGCTTATAGAAATATAGAATTCCTCTGATACTTGCAAGAAGAGTGAACGTTCGTAGAAAGAGCCGAGACCATATACCCTCGATCCAGCCGATATTAATTTGAGGGAGGCCAGAAGAGTATAAAAAGTTATTTCACGAATAATAAATATAGTTTCGTGTTCTTATCAAAGGTTAGTGGCATTATATTACAGGTAGGTTAGAGATAATAAGTAAAGTTTGTTTCATTAAGATATACAGCAGTAAACATCGTTATTTACATAATGACCCTCTTTATTAAAATATCAGTCCTTCCAAAATTATTGTCTGTCCTACCTGTTGTCCAATCATGCTATTTAACTTCTAAGTTATGTTATTAGCTTAAACGTCAGCGAAAAACAAAACAAAAAGAATGACGCTAAATTTGTTAATAGCGCGGAGCAGATATAAGATAACAATAAGAAAAATGTCTCCTTTCTTTTCCTCAATTCAATCTTGCAACAGTAAATACATGTAAATAATTTATAATAGCTGAAAATCGTTTTGAAAAGGCCTTTCTTGTTTACTTCTATAGTCCTAATATAAATGGCTAATTTTCAGCTTATATCAGCGATCAAATAATTGATATTTTAAGATTGGTTCATTTATTTTATAAGCATCAAATTATCTTTTGAATACAAGTTGACGTCTTTCATTGTGTTCACAGAAAAATGGGAAATTTCATTAAATTTCCAAAAAGTTTGTAAAAAGCAAATTATAACCCTGCCTCGAAATCTATTGTTTGTCAGATAATGGGAGATTCTTTCATGGAACTGGCCTTCCATCTTATGACAGAATTTAATAAATTTATCTGGATATAAACAGTTGATATATATATATATATATATATATATATATATATATATATATATATATATATATATATATATAAAGGTAATAAAGCAACCGTAAATGAATAGATATAAACAGTTGATATATATATATATATATATAAAGGAAATAAAGCAACCGTAAATGAATAGATATAAACAGTTGATATACATATATATATATATATATATATATATATATATATATATATATAAAGGTAATAAAGCAACCGTAAATGAATAGATATAAACAGTTGATATATATATATATATATATATATATATATATATATATATATATATAAAGGTAATAAAGCAACCGTAAATGAATAGATATAAACAGTTGATATATATATATATAAAGTTAATAAAGCAACCGTAAATGAATAGATATAAACAGTTGATATATATATATATATATATATATATATATATATATATATATATATATATATAAAGGTAATAAAGCAACCGTAAATGAATAGATATAAACAGTTGATATATATATATATATATATATTTATATATATATATAAAGGTAATAAAGCAACCGTAAATGAATAGATATAAACAGTTGATATATATATATATATATATATATATATATATATAAAGTTAATAAAGCAACCGTAAATGAATAGATATAAACAGTTGATATATATATATATATATATATATATATATATATATATGAAGGTAATAAAGCAACCGTAAATGAATAGATATAAACAGTTGATATATATATATATATATATATATATATATATATATATATAAAGGTAATAAAGCAACCGTAAATGAATAGATATAAACAGTTGATATATATATATATATATATATATAAAGGTAATAAAGCAACCGTAAATGAATAGATATAAACAGTTGATATATATATATATATATATATATATATATATATATAAAGGTAATAAAGCAACCGTAAATGAATAGATATAAACAGTTGATATATATATATATATATATATATATATATATATATAAAGGTAATAAAGCAACCGTAAATGAATAGATATAAACAGTTGATATATATATATATATATATATAAAGGTAATAAAGCAACCGTAAATAAATAGATATAAACAGTTGATATATATATATATATATATATATATATATATATATATATATATATATATATATATATATAAAGGAAATAAAGCAACCGTAAATGAATAGATATAAACAGTTGATATATATATATATATATATATATATATATAAAGGAAATAAAGCAACCGTAAATGAATAGATATAAACAGTTGATATATATATATATATATATATATATATATATATATATATATATATATATAAAGGTAATAAAGCAACCGTAAATGAATAGATATAAACAGTTGATATATATATATATATATATAAAGTTAATAAAGCAACCGTAAATGAATAGATATAAACAGTTGATATATATATATATATATATATATATATATATATATATATATAAAGGTAATAAAGCAACCGTAAATGAATAGATATAAACAGTTGATATATATATATATATATATTTATATATATATATAAAGGTAATAAAGCAACCGTAAATGAATAGATATAAACAGTTGATATATATATATATATATATATATATATATATATATATATATAAAGGTAATAAAGCAACCGTAAATGAATAGATATAAACAGTTGATATATATATATATATATATATATAAAGGTAATAAAGCAACCGTAAATAAATAGATATAAACAGTTGATATATATATATATATATATATATATATATATATATATATATATATATATATATAAGGAAATAAAGCAACCGTAAATGAATAGATATAAACAGTTGATATATATATATATATATATATATATATATATATATATATATATATATATATATAAAGGAACTAAAGCAACCGTAAATGAATAGATATAAACAGTTGATATATATATATATATATATATATATATATGTATATATATATATATAAAGGTAATAAAGCAACCGTAAATGAATAGATATAAACAGTTGATATATATATATATATATATATATATATATATATATATATAAAGGAAATAACGCAACCGTAAATGAATAGATATAAACAGTTGATATATATATATATATATATATATATATATATATATATATATATATATATATATAAAGGTAATAAAGCAACCGTAAATGAATAGATATAAACAGTTGATATATATATATATATATATATATATATATATATATAAAGGTAATAAAGCAACCGTAAATGAATAGATATAAACAGTTGATATATATATATATATATATATATATATATAAAGGTAATAAAGCAACCGTAAATGAATAGATATAAACAGTTGATATATATATATATATATATATAAAGTTAATAAAGCAACCGTAAATGAATAGATATAAACAGTTGATATATATATATATATATATATAAAGTTAATAAAGCAACCGTAAATGAATAGATATAAACAGTTGATATATATATATATATATATATATATATATATATATATATATATATATAAAGGTAATAAAGCAACCGTAAATGAATAGATATAAACAGTTGATATATATATATATATATATTTATATATATATATAAAGGTAATAAAGCAACCGTAAATGAATAGATATAAACAGTTGATATATATATATATATATATATATATATATATATATATATATATATATAAAGGTAATAAAGCAACCGTAAATGAATAGATATAAACAGTTGATATATATATATATATATATATAAAGGTAATAAAGCAACCGTAAATAAATAGATATAATCAGTTGATATATATATATATATATATATATATATATATATATATATATATATATAAAGGAAATAAAGCAACCGTAAATGAATAGATATAAACAGTTGATATATATATATATATATATATATATATATATATATATATATATATATATAAAGGAAATAAAGCAACCGTAAATGAATAGATATAAACAGTTGATATATATATATATATATATATATATATATATATAAAGGTAATAAAGCAACCGTAAATGAATAGATATAAACAGTTGATATATATATATATATATATATATATATATATAAAGGTAATAAAGCAACCGTAAATGAATAGATATAAACAGTTGATATATATATATATATATATATATATATATATATATATATAAAGGAAATAAAGCAACCGTAAATGAATAGATATAAACAGTTGATATATATATATATATATATATATATATATATATATATATATATATATATATATATATAAAGGTAATAAAGCAACCGTAAATGAATAGATATAAACAGTTGATATATATATATATATATATATATATATATATAAAGGTAATAAAGCAACCGTAAATGAATAGATATAAACAGTTGATATATATATATATATATATTTATATATATATATAAAGGTAATAAAGCAACCGTAAATGAATAGATATAAACAGTTGATATATATATATATATATATATATATATATATATATATATATATATATAAAGGTAATAAAGCAACCGTAAATGAATAGATATAAACAGTTGATATATATATATATATATATATATATATATATATATATATATATAAAGGTAATAAAGCAACCGTAAATGAATAGTTATATGAAGAGCATTAATTTATTGTTCGATGAATTCGAGGCTATATTTTCTTCGATATTCTTGTCTCCTGCCTACAATCGAAACTTAGAAAATTGATACTTACAAATATTATTCTTTAGACTTGTCATTCAAAATTTGTTATTTCTCAATGCTCTTTGGATAAAGTCTTGGCAGTGATTCCCAGCACTAACTGAATCCCAGACATAACTTCGTATTGTTAGAACCAGATTAATGATGTCAAAAGAATTCTCTGTCTATATCTCCCAGATGGGTTATTATGGCCAAAGTTAATAAATAACATTAAAAACTTATATATGGTTTTAAAAATTCAATAAGATTTTTCATTTGATGCAATGTTTTCTGGCACCTTTTCCAAACTCTTTTATTTATGTCCATATCTTTGAGATGGGGTATTGTGATTATTTACATTATTTACATAAATTGGGCAATTATTCACAACGTTTCGGCCGTTGTACGCTCCGGCTTTTATGTGTCACTATATATCTGCCTATATCTCTGAGATGAGGTATTAAGATTACTTGCATTATTTCTATTACTCGGAATGTTATCCTCATCTTCCTTGCCATATTCACAACGTTTCGGCCGCTGTACGCTCCGGTCTTTATGTCTCACTATATATCTGTCTATATCTCTGAGATGAGGTATTACGATTACTTGCATTATTATTCAGAATGTTATCCGCATCTTCCTTACCCATATTCACAACGTTTCGGCCGCTGTACGCTCCGGCCTTCTTAAAGATATATGGCCCAGTGGATAAAGTCGTTGATTAGATCCAGTGACTAGACCCAAAGTTTTGTAAGTTCAATAACAGGCCACAGCAGTAGTGAACCAAAATCTTGGAGAGTTTAGAGAAAGGGAAATAACTGAGACATCCGGAAGAGATATGGCACGTGGAACTAGAACAATCTACCCCGGTGAACGAAATAAAGGGTTCGGTTCGAAATTCTAATCAACTGAAGAAGGTCGGAGCGTACAACTTCCGAAACGTTGTGTATATGGCAATGAAGATGAGGATAACAGTCCGAATAATGTAAATGATTCAAGTAAAATAATTGTCTATGGCCCTTGTTAAATACCACCCCTTTTGAACTTAGGTTTCTGCAATTCTCCCATATATAGAATTGTTTTATTGTAAAATTTTCTTTTATATTTAGAAGTATGAATTATTTTGATGTATAAATTAATCTGTCAGAAACACGAAAAACGGATACAACATCAAACCTGATAGTCTATTTTCAAAACTCATTTACTGAATAGTCTCAAATACAATTATATTTAATGAAGAATTATTCATGAACTTTTAATTGTTGCTCGCTCTGAAATCTAGTGTTAAAATTGTCTAGCACAGGATAGTGAACCAAGTTTCCTGGCAGAAAACCTAGCAACGGATACAATATAACAATTCCACTTCATGTCCGTTGCAAGAGACTGAGAAGGCACAATGGGTTGCTCTCATGGACGTCCGTTTCAAGTTGACTGAAATTATTAGTTTTCTTTTTGACGCGTTAAAGTTTACAAGCGAATTCTTGCTCCATCTAACAATAAAGTGAGAGACATTTTGTATATGAACTGCATTTTATGAGACACATCAGACTCTTAAGACAGGATTAAATAGTCTTGTAATCAGCATACACACCTAGTCGGAAACTGATGACATTGGGAAGGTCATTGCTGATGATAAGAAACAAGGTCAGTCGAAAGACATAGCCCTGTGGGACAGCCGCAATTATGTGGAAAAATCTAGAAGACTAACCGTTCAACACGATTTTCATTACAGGAATTGATAAAAAGGATTGGGATCAAGTGAAAAATTCGGCCGGCAACAAAATAGCCCTTCAGCATGTAAAGACCAGTATGTCAGATTCTGTTAAATACCTTCGAGATGTTTAATGCGAGAGCCTCTGGGATTCGCCGTTCTTATCTAATGCTAATCAAAGTTAATGCATCGTTAGTTGACCTAGAGAAGCGGAAAACATATTGCTTGTTTGATAGAAGCCCGCAAAAAACGAGATGTTTAACCAAATCGGTGTTGATGAAAGCCTCCAGTATTTTACGAAGAAGGGAAAGTGGAGAAATATGAAGATGATTCAAGGGATCAGAAGGTGTACCAGAAATGCAGAAGTTTTCCTAGAAACTGGAAAGCAAAAAGGTAAGATGGAGCAAGACATTTTCCTAGATCTTAGACTATATATATATATATATATATATATATATATATATATATATATATATATATATATATATATATATATGTATTTCAAAGAAAAACAGACGACTTTAAGGCTCCATGTAATAATTTATTTCACCATTGGCCTTTTAAAGAACGCTGGATCATCAGAGTTCACTTCCAAAAGGTGAAACGAAAAATGAAATGGATACTTAAACTTTTGACGGGTAGTATTATGTTTATGTAATTTAACAGAGAGGGTAGTGAGGAGTGGTGTGAGAGACATGAACGTGTTTAGAGAGGGTTTATTCTAATATTTCTATATATCATACTTAGTATTAAGGGAGGAGGGACCAGACATTGACCTATTTAATCGAATTACCAATTTTTTTGTAACTTAACTACAAATATA
>OZ038482.1:134965779-135020779 GCA_964036315.1 Acanthosepion esculentum
TATATATATATATATATATATATATATATATATATATATATATATATATATATATATATAAATAAAATGGACATTGAAGTAAAAAATTAGCGGCAACAGTCTGCGTTATACTTAAACGCAATCGAAGAATGTAATTAAGCATCACGCTGACTGAGGGCTTCTCGTGGCTGTGTAATGGTTTGCATGCTTCTCTCTTTAGAACAATTATGACTGAGCAGTGAGTTCGACTGTCGCCGCTGAGTGTTGACATGAATATGCATTTTTATATTTACATACGCATTATCCCTGATAGGGGGCACTTTAAACCATACACATAGCATATTTTAAGACTATATTCCTATCATTTATATATAGCAGACACAAAAAAGAAATTACAAGCGAAGGCAAGTGAGAAGAAAGGACTAAACATCAATTTGAAGGGACGAAATGCATAGTACTTAGCAAAAGCAATAGCCCAAAAATACAAACTAAAAATCTGAGATACCAAATTGAAACAAATATAAAAAAAGAAATAGCCAGAAAGTATTTCACCATAGAGCGGAATGTGTAAATATTGAAATACAGCAGTGCATTGGGAGAGCGAATGAAGCCTTCCCAAAGCTGAGCAAAGTAATAGGAAACAGAAAAATATTGTTAGAAATAAAAAAAGAGTACTGATCTGTAACCTCAGTTCTTCTCTATGTCAGTAAATGTTGGACAGTCTTCTCACAGATGAGAAAGAGACTTGAAGCGTTAGAGATGTGGTTCTACAGAAGGATACTGAGAACACAATTGACTGAATATGTAAGCAACAATTAAGTTTTAGAGAAAATTAAAACAAAAAGACACTTAGTGGTAGTTGAAATTTCTAGGACACATAATGAGGAAAGTAGGCTCAGAAAATTTGATGCTCCCAGGACAGGACAGAGGGAAGGCCAGAAGAACAGAGGAAAACAACGCATACCCAACCTAATGAGATTGTGTACATAGATGGCGGAACATGGTTCAGGTGAGAACAAAATATATTAAGATCTATAAAGAAAATTGAGGATATCCATCATCGCCAAACGCCCTGAAAAAGAATATGAAGACGACGATGACAAGGAGGAGGAGGAGGAGGAGGAGGAGGAGGAGAATAATAATAATAATAATAATAATAATAATAAACAGCATTCTACCCCTTGAAAAGAAGGGATACAGGAGAGGTTCGTATGGCTGCAAAGATCAACTACTGATAAATAAAATGATCCTGGAAAATTGCAGGAGACGACGTAGAAATCTTAGCGCAGTGTGGATTGATTATCGTAAAGCCTTTGATAGTGTTCCACATTCTTGGATCCTTAAGACTTTGTAAATGTACAAAGTCTCCCCTATCGTATTAAATTTCCTTAAGCACAGCGTGGGAATGTGGTACACCAAACTATACCTTAGTCACACCAGAGGCACTGCCACATCCAACCGACTAAATATCCGATGTGCAATCTTTCAAGGAGACTCCCTGTCACCCCTTCTGTTTTATTTGTCCTTAATCCCCCTTACGCATGAACTGAACAACAGTAGCTATGGTTACAAAATAAATAACAAAATATTCAATCACCTACTCTACATGGATGATCTCAAACTCTTTGCCAAAGACGACAATGAGTTGAAGGATCTCCTCAATATTGTAAAATACTTCAGTGACGACATAGGTATGGGCTTCGGATTAGATAAATAGGCAAAAGTAACATTCAAGAAAGGTAAAAATCACAGAAACACCCTTAATAGATAATAGATGTTTTCCCAAAGATTAGGGAAATGGAGCATGATGAAGCTTATAAGTACCTAGGAATTAGCGAAGGCGATGGCATACAACGCCCCGAAATGAAGGAGAAGGTAAGAAAGGAGTACTACAGGCGTATACGTCTGGTACTAAATACCAAGCTAAACTCAAATAACAGAATATCAGCCATAAACACCTTGGCTGTTCCTGTGCTGCAATACAGCTTTAATGTCCGTAACTGGATCATAGCTGAAATTAAGCGAATGGAGGCCAAAACGAGAAAGCTCCTCAGTTGCTACCGCATGCATCATGCCAAAGCTGATCGCCTGTATGTGCCCAGATCCGAAGGATGCAGAGGATTAGTTCAACTAGAACTGTCCTACAAAACTACAACAATTGGCCTCCAAAGATACTTGGAAACTACAGAAGACTGGATGATTGTATGAGTATAAAAGTAGTAAGCGTCTTTACTCCGTAATAAAGGAAGCCAACAAATTCAAAATGGAATTTCAAATGGGCGCAGAAATACAAGTAAGGCACAATACACCGGTTGAAGCTGCAAAATACTTAAAAAAGAAAGCAAAGACAAAGGCAACCGACCAGATACAGAAACAATGGCAAACCGCTTCATGGCCAATACTCTGCCCGTACCAAACAAGCCGGAGTAGACAAAACCCGTACCCATCAGTGGCTACGTAGTGTAGGGTTGAAAGCTGAAACTGAAGGTTTTATACTTGCTGCACAGGACCAATGCTTGTTAACTAGGAATTATCAAGCACATATACTAAAATACTGTGTTAGCCCAAAATACAGATTCTGTGATAAATATGCAGAAACAATTGATTATCTTGTATCAGGTTGCAAGATATTGGCACCCACTGAGTATAAAACCCGGCATGACAGAGTGGGCCAATATCTGCACTGGAAAATATGCAACTTCTACGGGAAGGAAACTGAAAGAAACTGGTACGAACACCACCCAGACCCGGTTACGGAGATAGGACCTGTTACAATTCTATGGGCCTACACAATACACACTGACAGAACAATCAAAGCCAACTGCCCAGGCATTGTTATTAAAGACCACAAACAAAATAAGTACCTCCTTATTGATATGGCAGTCCCTGCAGACTGCAATATATCTTTGAAGATATTCGAAAAGCTGTCAAAATACAAGGACCTTGAAATAGAAATCTAAAAAATGTGGCACATGGGAACATCAACAATCCCAGTTGTAGTTGGAGCCCTTGGACTGGTTGGAAAAGATTCCAGTAGAATAATTGAAGGTATCCCTGGAAGTTCATGCCTCAAAGAGATACAAAAAATTGTTCTCACAAGTACAGCTCACACTTTACGAAGAGCTTTATCTATGAATTTTTTTTTGTCAATGAAAAGTGTCATGAAGCGAATTCTAACCTTAGGTCGCTGCGCGGGACCCGGAAAGAAATGTGTAAACGGCAGATATCAAAGGAAATAAAAATAATAAAATTACTTGTAGGTCGCGCAAACATATATGTAGGAAATGTCATGATAATTTCTTACATTATTTACGTTCAAGCTGAAGCATTTCTTTAATCTACGGAGGCCGAAGCCTTGTGATAACAACAACAAAGATGAGGACAATAGACCGAATGTAAATCGCGAAAATTAATTCAGCATATATATATATATATATATATATATATATATATATATATATATATATATATATATATATATATATGCGTATGTCACAATATAACTAAAACTATATCTGTAAAAGGTCAGTGTGAAATTATAAAAACGCACAACTGATTAGTCTTGATAAAGTCCATCAAATGATGGAACGACGCGTCGGCAACATGTTTTCCTGTTATTTTTATTCATATATATATATATATATATATATATATATATATATATATATATATATATATATAGACAGATAGGGAGAGAGACAGGGAGATAGACAAAGAGAGAGACAGAGTAAGAGTGAGAATGCCGGAGAAAGTTACTGAGTATGAGAGAATATGAGAAACAGAAAATATTAATAAGGTAAGGTAACAGTAAAAGAAGAAGGATTAAGAAGATAGAAGATTGACATTGCATTTATATTTTTAAAAATCAATTCTGGAAAGCCCGAAGGCGAAAGACAGAAGAAACCGCATAAAACTGTTACACCTCGCCATTGGAACTACAAAACGAAACATTGCCACCAATCTAGTACTGCACTTAAATTCATAAAATCTGCGTACCATAAAATAAGTTATATTTATTTTGCAAGTAAAAAATGTGGCAGGAGGGCCGAAAAGTGGAGATGGGGAAAGGCTTGTCATCGGTCTGTCTTAACTGAAACCTCGCTGGCCACAATTGCTGTCCCAAGCATACGACAGTATTTCTTACACTAAAACAACACATTCTTACGTACCATCTTTACTACAGCCACCATAATACCTCAAAGTACCACAGAGGAAAATTTTCAAAACAACTACCATACAAATATTTATATAAAAGAGAATGAGAAAGTTCGATAAGGCGATGGGAAAGTGACTGAAACCGAGATGCCATGTCAGGACCGATAACATTGAAGATTTTTCTTTGGATTTTTTCAAGAACCTCAATATACATAGCAGAAGCATCACACTAGATATGGCTGCAATATTCTATGCATGGACAAATGGTAGACTTATAAATGTGTTAGATTCTGACGAGAGAAAATCTGTCACGACACAGTGAACCAAATTTCCTGGCATTGTCTTACATATTCAACGCTGAAATAAAGACAATATTTTTTTGTATACAGTTAGAATTTAGTCAAAATTATGTTTGCGCTTAAATGGTAGAAATCATTTATTCACAAAAGATACATGATATGGCCAAGAAGATTTTGCGGTCTCAACCCAGTGAGTAACAGCAGTATTTAATGCCTAGATATTCATTTCCCGGGAAATCGATGATACCACAGTCCATTTTCTCTACTTGAGGTTATTGGTATCAGGAACTCTGTTGCTATACGTGCTAGCTCTCCTTCACCATGCCTCATGACTAGGAATCACAGGGTGTCAAATCAGGGAACTGTTGGTCGACACAATGATCCACCGCAACCTATCCTTCGACCTGGAAATGTGTGGTCAAAATCACGACCAATAATAACGTTAACATTATTTTGAATATTTGTATTATTTCTCTTGTGCTGAGTACTGCCATCTGGTTTATACAAGAATCTCTGCATGTAATTTGATATTCAGTGCGAGAGATAAGCGGCTGAAATATCTTCACAAGCCGGGCACGGCTTTATAATTAGGAACGTAGCCTTGGGGAATAAAAAATATCGGAGAACAGTAAATAGAGTTTAATCGATGAATAATCTTGAAGGCATTACAGATTAAAGACAAAAGCTTTGGGGAAATTTGAAAAAAATTACTTAGAGCATCAAAATACATGAGGTTGTAGAGAGCCATAATTTTAAAAAAGATATCAATATAACAAATGACAGTATTCCACCACCTTCTTCCAAATTAGTTGCCCTAGCGGACTATGCACATTGTTAAAGATATACATGTGACAAACATTAAGTCACGGGAAATGTTCCACTCAAGAGTAATGCAATTATGCTTCTATGAGCCACGCTTTGAGGATCCACTCAATGCTGTAATTTTTATGGCCCCAGCCGGTCGAGCTCTGCCAAAGTTAGATATTTGAAGCAGATTAAATAGTCACGTAAGTTCTGTCCACTAAGAAAAAAAACCTTACTCTCCCCGCTCAGTGATGCCCTTTCCACAATATCTTGTTCTTTATTGTGCTTCATAAATTTTGTCTTTTTCTTATCTCTCGTAAACCTTTTGCTCTACCATCAATTTACACAAGCTCCTTAGATAGGTTATGCGTTGTTTTACTCTTACCTTCCATTTGTCCTGTGAGTATCACATTTTCCAATCCATCTTTCCTCATCAAAAAACAACGACTCACATTTTCCTCTTTAAGTTGGTCCAGATAAACGGATTCGTGGTAAAAAGCGAAATATATTGTCGTTTCAATTCTCATATTGGCGCTTGTTCAATTATTTTGTAAAAGTTCAGAAAACTGTAAGGGAAGAGCGAAAATGATAAAATGATTTTTTAAAAAATTGTTACTATTTTAGTTTTATAAAAATATGAAGGTTGATAGTATTTAAAGTACAGAACAACCTCGGTTCTCGAACAAATCGGTTTTCGAACAGAAAATTAGAGATGAAAATGCCTCGGTTATCAAACAAACTTTCGGTTCTCGAACAACATTGCCGAACCGAGCGAAGCCGGAGCGGACCGAGTTAAGCCGAACGGAATCAGTTCTGGCTCAACCGCCATGTTGTATAGATTCGTGTGTTGCGCTGTGCTTTTCTTTTCTTGCCTTTTTTCCTCTTCATTAGTCCTCAGTCATGGCTCCAAAAAAGCTAGCAGTGATATTGCCAAAGGAAATAGAACAGTTAAGAGTAAAACAATTGTTGATGATATTGTCTCTTCTTATTCAGTTTAGTTTGGCAAAATCTTATAGATAAACAGACGATCATGTCTTTTCCTCCCCTTTCCAAACAATCTCTTTCCTTTTACGCCATCAACTCTCCGACTTACAGGGACGGTAAAATTAAAATGTTTGTTTATATTTTATCTATTTGACATTGGGTTTATTTATTTTTTCTTAGATTTAATTATTTTCATTAGTTTTGTGTATAAATTTGTGGTCAATGTACTGTTGTAAAAGTTGAAATAAGCAATCGCCTTGGGACCAGGAACGGATTAATCAATTTTACAGTGATTGCTATTTGAAAAATAATTTCGGTTAACGAACATTTCCGTTTACGAAAGGGGCTTCAGGAACGAATTGAATTCGTGAACCGAGGTTCCACTGTATTAAGCTAATATTGTTTTAAAAGGTATTAAATCATTTTAATTAATCATAAATGGTTTCTATTTAAAACATTTTAAACACTAAATGACAACAAGTATAATTAAACAATTTGCCATTGAAATTTCTTTGTTTATCAACAAACATCATGATTGGATGTGTTTTGTGTATTTTAAAACGATTTTTTTCGGTTGATTATTTTTTTCGGTCATTTCACACCAAGCAAGGCAATAAAACCACTAAGGCGCAAGGGTTAATGTGTGTGAGAGAATATAAAAAAGAATCCATTAAGCAGAGAGAACAGTAAAAGAACAGGAAATAAGATGAGTGAAGACAATGCTTGACATTCCATTGGAATTTTTGAAGATCATTGTTGAGTGGAAAGCAGGAAACCCGAAGAGACTTCCACAAGCGAGAAGTGCGAGAGAAGAAACTCTTAGCATAGAACTTACGGAGATATCTTGCCATTTCAATTGTAAAATGATAAGATATTTGCACCAAGCTAGTACCACGCTTAAATTCATAAAGTGTAGTACCACAGAATAAAGTTCATCAGAACAATTACCATTATTCATTATAAATTAAAATATTAATTTCTAATTGAAATAAATTATTTTTATTTATAATTTTTTAAAATCAAATTTACACTCAACAACATCTTAGTCTGATATTTAAATAAATCTCATAAGTCATTCTTCGAAAAAGGAAGTCATTCGCTGAAAATTTAAAAATACAAAGTTTTCCTAGATGGTCAATGAAAATACGAATTCAGAAAAAATAATCGGTATTTTTCTGACATGATCGACGCATTATTGAAAGTAATTATAGAGATAATTGAGTAATTATGACATTTTGAATAAAATTTAGGAGATATTGCTTAGTAAATATAAATGAAAAAACAACAATATTTTAATTGTAAAAAAATTTCTTAAATATTCTTGAGTTATTCCAAGCATGTTCAATTGGATGAAGGGCAAAATAATAATAAAAGAAAAAAAAACTTTAATAAAAGAAAAAAAAAACATTAATATTCTTTATATAATATTATTTCTGAGTTAATCTACACGTGTCTTGGATCATTATCAGAGACAAAACTCCAAACAAGCTTTACTTTCAAATGTCTAACACATACTTCCAAATTGAGAGCCAGCATTTCACTACGATTTGTTTTAATTAAAAACTGAACTCTTACTGTTCGTTTTACAGGGTAAGGCCCACAACACAAGATACATCCCCCGACATTCGTTGTGTGGACGATTTTCTTTGGGCTGAAAGACTCACCTTGATGCCATTAAAAAATACTTGACATAATGCCCGAAAAGTTTTACTTTTCTCACATCCTACCAGAATGTCAGAAAATTCTCCCAAAATCAGAAAATCTTATTAAGAATTTCCTGTAGGATTGCTAGAATGAATTGCACTTAAAAAAGGAGATATTTTCATTCACGACATCCATAGAACTACTCCGTGTAGAGCTCTAGTATTTCTTGTTATTTTCTCTTGGCTTCGAAATTATTCTTGAAATCTCTCTTTGAAATATGTAAGGTTATAATTCCACAGTCTTTAAAATATTATGTTCTATTCGAGCCGACGTTTTCTCCTTCCTTTAATGCCCGGATGTGAATGTATTTACTCTCTTGAACGTGTTGCCAAATCCTCTACGCAAGATGCCCCACGATTTCAGCCTTGTATCACATCTACGCTTAGAAAGTCGAAATCAATCATAATTAAAAGCCCCAACATAAATACTTTTGAAAATATATATATTGGTATAGTAATAATTATTTTATAAGTCAACATTTGTAGATGAAAAATTGTAATTCTCCTGTTATATAAAAATGTTAGTGCTGATAGGTTGTAAAATATACATATTGACGTGTTTTTCAGGTGCAAACCAACGCTGAAAAATATTCACTGCTCCCATAGAAAACGAAGCACAAATGCAATAATATATGTTATCCATATCGAAAACCAGAAACTAATACTCTTCAAATAAGTCTAGTCAAACACGCACACACACACGCACTCAAATATATATATATATATATATATATATATATATATATATATATATATATATATATATATATATATATTAATTATAAAATGGACAAAGTCCGACAATTATTTTAAGATTCGGCCACTGAGGGTCGTTCGGTTGGTCAGGTCGAATTGAATTTTATAAGCAGTAAAATGGACCTTGCCAACCGAACGATCCTCTGTGGCCGAATTGGTTAAAAAGCACGTCAGGCTATATGACGGTTCCGTATAGGATACAGGTTCGAATCCTGTCGGAGGACGAATATTTTCTATGAAAATTTCTCGGACATTCAGGCCGGTAAATGTTGTTTAATACTGTTTATCATAAACAGAGCATTTACTTAAATATTTGTATCTATAAACATAAAAACATGTCTTAATATATATAACGCCCAGATCAACAGGCTGTTTCATGAATAAAGGCAGTCGTCAGACCATGCAAATACCTGATGATTACATTTAAGGATGAAACAGACTGGATGTTGATTTCAATGTCCACTTTTACATTTATATACGCTCTGTAACAGATATTGAGCATTTAATACCTAAATAGAGCATACCTCAAAACTGTCTCTCTCTCTCTCTCTCTCTCTCTCTCTCTCTCTCTATATATATATATATATATATATATATATAATGGACTCTCCCGTCGAACTCGATGTATGAGGGTCAGACAGATCAGTTCCCAGAAACTGAAAGCCCGACACCCATACATGATTTGATTATAGTGGTGAAGGCTTTGTGCAGGGCCATCCACACTTTTTGGAGGGACGAATACAGGGACCTGGTGCAACGAATGCCACAAGGTCCACAAACGACCCTCCGCAGGTTTTGAATTCAGAGTTGTCCTTCTCCTAGACCAGTTGCCATCCAAATCTATAGAACCCAGTCTGTCCTGCTATTTACCCATAGTTGGAGGGAGAAGAAGAGGATTCACACCTTTCCCAAGGGTATTAGCACGTAAGTGAATGTAATGGATTCGACTGGAATTCGACCTCGGCTCTCCGATTCCTCAATCCAAGCCGTTATCCACGGTGGAGTAATGGATAACGGCTTGGATTGAGGAATATATATATATATATATATATATATATATATATATATATATATATATATATATATATATATATATATATATATATATATATATATATATATATATATATATATATATACGAATTATAATAATATATATACGAATTATAATAATATGAAATGATAATATATTTATATAATAAAATATGTTGTTTTTGTTTATATTTTAAAAGATATATTTACTGAGAATTTTTATAGTGAAGAGGAATATCTGTACCTTGTGTATTTTGTCTCAAGTTTTGTCCTTTTTCAAATATTGCGTCGGTTTATTGAAGGACCGCGCCTTCACGCGTGAGTTTTTAATGTCACGTGGTATTAAAAACACTCGACGTCTGCACAAATTAGTTTTAATGTGTTGCGTCATCTACAATGCGTTACATACATTTTCAATTTTGTCATTCAATATATATATATATATATATATATATATATATATATATATACATATGTGTGTGTGTGTGTGTATGTGCGGGCATATGTATGTGAATCTATGTATATGTATGTGTGCATAGGTGTATGTGTGTGTTCGCGTTTTTGTAGTCATTCATAACAATTACGCGTCTGTATTAAAAGGCTCTTCCTATGTGGATGTTATTAAAAGGCTGATGAAATCGTAAATACTTTAAGTCGAGGCTCAGACAATCTCCGGAGACGGTGCCGGGAAATGAAATCCCCTCTGGGATTGTCTTCCATTGCTGATCCAAATCTTAACTCCGTCGAGAAGTAATCAAAGGGATAAGATAAAAAAAAAATTCTTAATTTTCCCTTTTTATCTTTGGTTTAGTTTTCCATCAGAGCTTGTTTTAGAGGATCTAACCATATATGTAGTGAGAACGAAGAATTCACCTAAGGTCAGAAGACGAAACACCATATTAAATCAAGGTTCGTATATTTCAAGCGGATTTCCAAATATTTCTGAGGCTTCCCCATGGCATTTCAAAATTTCTTAGATTAATACTGGCTTCCGTACTACTACTTTCTATACGTCCGCGTACACACATACATTCAACATATATATATATATATATATATATATATATATATATATATATATGTATATATATATATATATATATATATATATATATATATATTGATAATAATTTATAACCATAGAATATTAGTGTTTGAACCTTTTATATTATATATATATATATATATGAGTGGACATTGAAGTCAACACAGAGGCGACAATCTGTTTCATGATAGAAGCAGTTGTGTGGCCTGACGATTGCGTCTAGCATGAAACAGCCTGTTGCATCTGACTGCTGACTACAATGTTCACTTTTATATTTACATATAATTTATCTCTGATATTGAGCACTGTATCCCATAAATATAGCACACCATAAAACTATATTTCTTCATATATATATATATATATATATTAATACATGTCTCGTTAAATAATATAGATAAGCGTTGTCTATATATTTTATGCAAGTTTTTTTCATATAGTCTGATAATCTTAATAACATTATCATTAAAAATATGAAAAAAACTTGCATAAAATATATAGACAACGCTTATCTATATTATTTAACGAGACATGTATTAATGAAAAAATGCTGCCTAAATACACACACAATATATATATATATATATATATATATATATATATATATATCCTTTAGCTAGGATCGAAACCCGACTGAATTGACGTCAGTCGGAACTTCTACCACTAACTGTCGGCGCAGGGATGAAGGTGAATTTTAGCGTGTTTACTTTTAGTTTTAGATAAATACACACTGACAGTGACTCAATTCTGCCGAAGATTCATGCTATAAATAGTCACTGTTTAAAATGCATCCCTCACACCCACAGAGCTCAACCGAAATTAATTTTTCAGGAGCCAATATTTTTGTCATCCACAGACAGACTGTTTCGCTGTTTCACAGCTCATCAGTGTGGCTAGACGTCCGGTTGCCTCTAGCTAGGATCGAAACCCGATTGAATTGGCGTCAGTCGGAACTTTTACCACTAAGCCGTCGGCGCACGGCAGGGGTGATGGTGAATTATATATATATTTAATATATTTAATGCCCAGTAAGTTTAATTTTCAATTGTCTTTCTTATTTCTCTTCTTATTTCGCTTCCTTTTCGCTTACTTTGTGTGTTTTTTAAAGACAGACATTACTGCAAATTACATGCACTCTTATATTCTGTAAGACTGAACAAAAATTATTTGTCTCCATCAATTTGATGACGTCATTAATATCTTTCTCTTTTTCCGAGTCCCACTCTTCTTCGTCATCCTTTATATTTTCACCATTTTAGGAAAGAATTTGATTCTTCCTCTATTTCTTGACAATCCAAATCATTTTGAAGAGATTCGACCGTTGAATTCTTTTCTAAATAATTAGCTTTCTTCATTTATCCATTCTTTTAAGTCATCCGAAGTGAGAGGATTCAGTGTTTAGTTTAGATTCTGCAATGCTTGTATTTTTGTTTTAATTTGCAAATTCAACGAATTAGGAGCTTCGTCCAGTTTTTCAATAATCTCTAATTTCTAACGTAATGTTAAAGAACTTCTTTTCCTTTTTCTTCCAATAGAATTTGTTCAGTGCGAAACATTCAAATTTGAGAAATTTCAAGTTTATAACAATTATATTTGCAAAGAAAAGAAAAGTCTTAAAATGCAACATATTCCAACAACATCTAAATGGCAGTAATCAGAAGTTCGGCTATGAGGACACTCAGATATATTAGGACATCTACCGTATATATTTAATGTGTGTCTGTGTTTATGTGTGTCTGTGCGCGCGCGCACGCATCGGCCATTGGTAAAAAAACAGAGCTCTTTTGTTTAGTGGACCATAAACTAAAAGTAACCTAAAATGTTATTCACGGCCTGTACCAAATGTTACCATTCTCTTTTCTCTTTCAAATTTATTGCTATTATTGCCATGGAAGCTTCCAGTCTGACAAAGTGACCAACGAATGACATGTCTTGTTACCGCATCCTCTTCTCTTAGTGTCATTCCCACTATCTACACCAAAAGGTGATACAGACGTTTTCAAGTTCAGAATCGTAGGGGGTTAGTCGTACGTGTTAGTCTCTCCTAAATGACACATGTGACCAGCCGTCTGAGAATTTTCACGAATCCGTTCCGTCCAAAATATGGATTTCGAGCCTCTGAAGATGAATATTAGATTACTACATCAAAGTAACAGTCGAGTGGATGACCAACTAGAGTTGTTGAATGCCGCCATCGTGAAAGTGACAGACGACATGTACGAGAATAATCAGATCCAATTCTTAAAATGGTAAAATGCCGAATTTATATTGATACCCATTCTGCTAAATTCCGCGTTTAGAAGAATATCTATGGAAGAACTCTAACATATTAACTTATCTATCTAACTAATGGTCTGTAGTTAAATGAGAAAATAGGAAAAAAATTCTTATCGACTTTGTCTCGGAAAAGGATTTCTTCAGGCAAAATAATATTTTGATTGATGGAATCATGAGCAGGATGCGATGGATAAATTGTCGTCCAAAATACGCAAAAATGAAAATGATACTAACATCTCATTTTAACACACACACGCACACACACACACACACACACACACACACACACACACGCACACACAAATATATATATATATATATATATATATTTATATATATATATATACACTAATATTACACAAAAATATAACATTACACAAAATTATCTCAAAATACTAAAGAGCAAATTTATTCAATAAAATCGCCATTGGCTTCAACGACGGCTTCCAGACGATTTCGAAATCTCCTGCAACTCTTCTGGATGGTCTCCTTGTTTAAGTTGGTGAATGCTGCCATAATCGTTGCCTTCAAGTCGTTTTTGGTTTTAAAAAGAGTTTTATTGGTATCTCGCTCAACTGCGTCCCATACATCATAATCAAGGGTTTTTGCAGACTGAGGTATTCAGATGCGTGGGAGCAGCCATGATAGGGTCCTGCTTGTGTGGCATGATGCAGAGTACTGTAGCCAGATATAGGGACTTCCAGCAGACATCCACTTAGCCCAGGGCAGCATCACCTCGTTAAAGCACGATCTAGGCCTCCGAGTTGAGTAGGTTGTAATGCAGAGACGTTTAACTTTAAATTTCAAAATCATGGCGTCCGATGTATCTAGGCAACGTTATTTATCTTCCTTTGCTATTTTTACCGCGCTCTAGTTTTTGAATATCACACATTTTGTAAAAAGCAGTAGTTTTGCTACAAAACGTGATATTCTGTAGGATCCTGGACGTAAATTTACTCTGACATTACTGAACTTTCTATACATTTTCGCTTTAATTAATTATTTTCTCTTAATTAAAGTTCTTCAAGTCACTAAGTCTCAAACTTAGTACGATGAACAACTAATGCACTGAGAGTATTGTGAGTTTCACCTCTATATTTCATATGGCATTTCATACAGTCAATACTCCGCGGCATCCCACTTCCATAGGAAATATAATAGTTCATCCAACTCAGTTTAACATGCGTCGCTTGTCATCTTCTTAATTTTCCAGATTACTTTTGCCAAAACGTTTCTCAAACGGAATACGTAATTCGATGATATTACACTTCAGAGCTAACAGATGAGGACACGTGATCTCAGTTCGAAAGTAAAGTCGATATTCAGAATCTTTTGAGATAACTTGAATTTTTTTTAATATTAGTCATTTTTCAACGATTATTTTCACCTTGAATTAAGTTAGTTTTATCGGAAGTTTTCAAACTATCCCTCTGTCAGGGGACAAAACACATTGGAACACGGATTGGAAATAACGAATAGTTTTTCAACGATACAGGAATTCTCGTCCCATTCCCTTTCAGCTTTCTCAGCTAAGCTTTCTAAGCTAAGCTTTCTCTCCATATGTGTAAAGTAAATGTCGCTTCTGAAGGCTGTTTATCACGACAATCTAAGTAGCAATAAAAGGCAGGAGAAAATAAAATGGAACTTGTACGAGTCAGAAATTTCCAAATAATTAATTATCTTTCATCCTGTAAAAATTAAGAATAATATTTTTACTAACATCTCTGATTGTCACTAGGCGAGGCAATAAAACGGATTTTACTTTTAGTAATTGTCGGACACGCTTTGTCGGAAATGTCTTCTCTATATAATTCTATTCTTTTTTCTTTTTCTGTGACGTGTCCTTTCAGGACGTAGGCGATCAAGTCTCTTTTGTAACTCTCAATTTGTCCCTTTGTCACCTCCCTCAGACAACGTTCTGTCATCCACTTGCTTAAGCCCGTTAGCTATGTCACGCATTGCTTTACCTTGTCTCTCTTTCCCTCGATTCGACTCATGAGTATCAGATTCTCCAGACCCCCTTTCCTAATTATGCTTCCCAGAAACTTCAGCTGCCTCTTTCTGATGTTAAGTATAAGCCTCCTCCTTGTTTGTAACCTCTCTAACATCTTATCCTTGCTCACCCGCTCGGTCCATGATATCCCCAGCATCCTTCTGCAGAACCACATCTCCATCGCCTCGTGTCACTTCTTATTCCACTACAAAAAGATGACAAATATTTTTTTCTATTCGGCATGCAACAATTGTTACGCGTATATTTCGCTAAAAACTTTCGGTTTGAGACTCTGATTATTTGGGAATTATTTTTAAAATCAAGAATCTTTTAAAGACTCTTTTCGTCCTAATTGCATCGATTAATCACACATATTTTGGTGCACCTACAATTGCGCAATGAAAATCAAACCAGGCATCTACAGTGATTATCTAAGTCAGTTGTTTTGAACTTCTGATGTCAGATTATATACAAAGCGTAACGCGTTCAACGACAAAAGAAGTTAATTAACGCCCGTCTTTGAAGTACTCGTTCTCTCGTCATTTTGTCCTCCATACTCAGATATAAGTGATGATATTTCGTCCCTGTAGGAATGCTAATTGTTTTCTTCTTGCCTTGCATACGCCGGTGCTACTTTCGTTCATTTCGCAATGAAGCTGTTAATAGGCAAATATGGATAACACTTCGTGGAGATGCATTTAATAACATAATATTTCTTTTTATGTGCCATGTCCTATCAGGACGTAGGCGTTCATCGCTCTTCACCCCCTCTATCCATTGCAACTCTCAACGTTCCTTCCCTTTGCTACCTCCCCCAGACCAAATTCTGTCATCCATTTGCTTAAGCGCACTAGCTTATGTTATGCGTTATTTTCCATTGTCTCTATTTCCCTCTATTAAAAATTAAGAATAATATTTTTTACTAACATCACTGATTAGAGTTTAGGAATGACTGTAAAACACACTATCTCTTGGCGAGGCAATAAAACGGATTTTACTTTTAGTAATTGTCGGAAACGCCTTCTCTATATACTTATATTCTTTTCTTTTTTTAGGTGCCGTGTCCTTTCAGGATGTAGGCGATGTTTCTCCATTTCCCCTATCGTTTGTAGCTCTCACTAAGTTTTGTCAATTTGCGACCTCCCCCATATCACGTTCTGTCATCCACTTGCTTAAGCCCTCTAGATATGTCATGCGTTGCTTTCCCTTGTCTCTCTTTCCCTCTATTCGCCCTGTGAGTATCAGATTCTCCAGGCTCCTCTTCCTCATTATGTATTCCAGATACTTCAGCTGCCCCTTCTTGATGTTACGCATAAGCCTCCTCCTTGTTTGCATCCTCTCTAAGACCTCATCTTTGCCCATACGCTCGGTCTATGATATCTTTAGCATACTTCCACATCTCCGTCGCCTCGAGTCTCTTCTTCTTTGAGGAAATCGTCCAATATTCGCTGCCGTAAAGAAGGACAAATGTCACGTAACAGATTTTAAATGCTTAGTTACATGAGATGCCCATTGATGCTCCCGTTGTGCTAGGCTTATGTAAGCTTATTTCCTATTGATCGAATCCATGTAAAGACTCTAAAATTCGGAGTTTAGAGTTTCATTAGTACGTATGTGATATAATCAATAAATCGGTCATTATCCGTGTGTTTTCTAATTTTGAAAGTTATTTTTAATTCAACAAAATCCCTTTAATATTTCATCTAACGAAAATGTTCAAAATTAAATTTTTTCTGTTCTTGTTTAAAACGAGGCCGACCCTAAACAGCATGGGGAAAAACCGAATCTTTCAAATTTGCAGTATTTTTTAAAATCATTTCTCATAGCGTTAAAGTAAAAAAGAAGACTGAGAATAGGGAGCATTGAGGAAAGGACAAAAGATGAACGGGATTCAAGAAGACAGAAAAAGGCGATTGACGTTGCGTTTAATTTTTTGAAAATTCTAGTTATCAGTGAAGCAAGTAAACAGAAGGAAGTTCCACAGGCGGGAAGTGCGAGAAAAAAACTGTTGGAATAGAAGTGGTGTATAGCAAAATTCAAAATCACGAACTTACCTAACTTGCAATGGTTCCTCGAAATTATATAGGTGGGCAAAGTAATTTGCATTGTAATGAAAATGATGAATTTAACAGTCGTTGAAGAACCAAGAAGATGTCCAGTTGTGATGAGACTGTCTTCTTTTCTGTCTTCTGGAGGCAGAAACTGGGGTTTAACTTGGTGCTAGTAAGGATGGTAGGTGCAGGATTTGGAATATTTTCCTAGATGGTGAAAGATAACATTCATATTAGTTGATAGATGACTAAATGCAATTACGTGTATACATATAAAAAAATATTATGCAATTAGATGTATATATAACAGATAATATTATGCAATTACGTGTATATATAAAAGAAAATATTATGCAATTAGTTGTATATATAAAAGAAATATTATGCAATTAGTTGTATATATAAAAGAAAATATGATGCAATTAGGTGTATATATAAAGAAATGGAGTCAGTCAGTTATGTGCCATACGTTATACATGCTTACTGACTGACCGTATACATTTTCTTCCTGCAGTAGGTTGCCATCCAAGGCTATAGAACCCAGTCTGTCCTACTATATACCCATAGCTGGGGGGAGAGAAGAAGAGGATTCATACCTTTGCCTTTTGCGTAAGAGAATTAATGGATTCGACTGGAATTCGATCTCGGATCTTCGATTCCACAATCCGAAACATTATCCATTACTGCAACGTACCTCCTCCTTAAGTAGCTACAGATATTCGGATAAGCAACTCAAAGTTCATGTTTCAAAAGGATAAGGCATCTATTCATACTGGAAAAGCCACACAATGATTACTTTAAGAGCAACGTATCAACGTTTGGCCGGTCAACAGTCTGGTCTTAAATGCGTATGGTGATGGTTAACAAGGAAGGCTTTTGAAGGGGATTTAATAGGGTTCAAGGAATTCAAACTATCATGCTTTCAGTTTCTATAGTGAATTCCTGCAACATTTCGTTTCAAGGTTTAGAATTCAGAGTTAGAATTCGTACCCTCACTTTATTTCACAATAATATCAAGAGTAGCAAAAGTTTAAAAATAATATTTTCCTACAAAATAAATACAATATATCTGTAAAGCAAACTCTAAAGTTAGCTATCAGGCAAATAATTCTGGGTACTTTTTACCAATTAACTGATTGGTAGATCCAGTTGAAATCATTTTGTAACTTTTATAAAACACATTTGTTGGAATGTGACTATGCATCTAATTTACCATCAGGGCAGATAGGCGGGTGGTTGGGGGTTTTCTTGATTCATTAAAATTTTTAAATAATAAGTGGACATTTTTGATGGTGTCTAAAATCTGCGTCTCGCACACACACATACACACACATAGACACACACACAGACACATATATATATATATATATATATAAACACACACACACACACACACACACATATATATATATATATATATATATATATATAGGGAGAGAGAGAGAGAGAAAGGGAGAGAGATGCGACTGTAGCATATTTACAGATGATTGCTATCTCATCATAGTTGAAGGAGTTGTCATCTAGTATACAAAAATTGTCTTTAAATTGGCTCTGCTTCCCTGTAGTCAAAAACCTACTAATATACAATACACCTTATTTTATATATACATATCTATATATCTAGATCTATATTATATATATATATATATATATATATATGTCATTTAATGGTGCATTATTGCTAGCAAGGTCTAGCCATAATGCACAATTACCCAGCATATATAAATAGTCGATCCCTTACACATAAAACACCATTGTATCATAATGCACCAAAATGCATAATTGTATTATCCTAACGTTGGTAAGTATCCTACAAGCTCCCGAGTAAGGATAATGTCATTAATCGAATGCGATTATTTAGATCTATTTAATTGTGTTGTTTGTTAACGTGTAACTCATTATTTATTATTGACTACTTAATTGTTTGTTCTTATGGATTATTATTATTATCATTATTATTATTATCATTATTATTATTATCATTATTATTATTATTATTATTATTATTATTATTATTATTATTATTAGTATCATTATTATTATTATTATTATTATTATCATTATTATTATTATTATTATTATTATTATTATTATTATTATTATTATTATTCCCTTTGATATCTGGCGTTTACACATTTCTTTCCGGGTCCCGCCCAGGGACCTAAGGTTAGAAATGGCATCATAACACTTTCCACTGAAAAAAAAAAAAAAAAAAAAAAAATTACATAGATAAAGCCCTTCGTAAAGTGTGGGCTGTACTTGTCAGAACAATTTTTTGTATCTCTTTGAGGCATGGACTTCCAGGGATCCCTTCAATCAGCCTACTGGAATCTTTTCCAACCAGTCCAAGGGCTCCAACTACAACAGGAATTGTTGATGTTCCCATGTGCCACATTTTTGAGATTTCGATTTCAAGGTCCTTGTATTTTGACAATTTTTCGAATATCTTCAAAGACACATTGCAGTCTTTATTATTATTATTATTATTATCATTATTATTATTATCATTATTATTATTATTATTACATTTTTCTTGCACTTATGTGTGCATTCTTAGTTTATTAAATTTTCTATTATTTTCATTTTAGTCTATTTTATTTCTTTTAATTTTTTTTGAGATTGATAATCACATTTGATTCATTTAAAGTATTGGCTTTGTTTGGTTTACGGCAAATGGGTTATTTAATGCCGACAAGATCTTTTATTGCTGGTAATATTTTATTATTTAAAAAAAAAATTGCTCCTTATTGATTTTTTTTCAAAGATTCTATTGCTGGCAATAATCTTTTACAAAAATGTATTGCTGGCATTTATAGTTTTTTGAGCACAGTTTGGGGCTTAACTATTTGCCAATTGCTGGGACCACAAGAGATGCTAATAGCACGCAATTAAGCGGTGGTTTCATGCTCCACAAAACCTCGACGCCGATGTACTTTTTCATCATTCCCAGTACGCGGATGTACTTTATCATCATACCCAGTGCGCCGATGTACTTTATCATCATACCTAGTGCGCCGATGTACTTTATCATCATACCCAGGACGCAGATGTACTTTATCATCATACCCAGGACGCAGATGTACTTTATCATCATACCCAGGACGCAGATGTACTTTATCATCATACCCAGTACGCAGATGTACTTTATCATCATACCCAGTACGCAGATGTACTTTATCATCATACCCAGGACGCAGATGTACTTTATCATCATACCCAGTACGCAGATGTACTTTATCATCATACCCAGGGCGCGGATGTACTTTATCATCATACCCAGGACGCAGATGTACTTTATCATCATACCCAGGACGCAGATGTACTTTATCATCATACCCAGGACGCAGATGTACTTTATCATCATACCCAGTACGCAGATGTACTTTATCATCATACCCAGGGCGCGGATGTACTTTATCATCATACCTAGGACGCAGATGTACTTTATCATCATACCCAGGGCGCGGATGTACTTTATCATCATACACAGGACGCGGATGTACTTTATCATCATACCCAGGACGCGTATGTAAATTTATCATCATACGTTGCATCAGCTAAGTTTTTCTTTTGTTTTATTAATATTCTCCAATTACAGATATACACTATCTTAAAGTTTTACACATTTATTTAAATATTATATAATAGTTAAATAAACGTAACTTACGACGGCCGCCGCCCAACCGGAAGGCAATTTTCAGTTTCACGATTAAAAAATTCGAATTTTACTAAAGAAAAATTGTTTTGAATTAGTACATTCTTTCTGCATGTTCTGGTCACCAATTAAATGTTCGAGTTAAAGTCACTAAGTGTTGAATCTGGTAAGTATGGAGGCTTCTTTTGCAGATTATGGCATCGCAATGGGAAGCGAGCGAATAACACATTTTCTTTTGCAAACTGTTGACGTAATCTTTTGTTTCCCTGATCAAGTTGCTAGCAATAATTTTTTTGCAGTGATTGTCCTTCCATGTCTTTCGAGCTTGTAATGGACGAAATCTGTCATAATCTTCCAGACATAGTACAATGTATTCTGTGGACTAAGTCTATTTTTTGTGTGTTGGCACTGGTTCCTTAATTTGCGATAAGCATTCTTTATTTTTTTTCTGTTAATATGTAACACTATTATTTTTCATTCGCAGTAAGAATGCGATATAAACATTGAAAGGTTATCATTCCCGCTTAAAAAGAAACAAAACACCAAAAACCTGCTGCAGGTGGTTTAAGGTGTTCGATTCTCAAGTGATATCTGACTAGGAATGCTGATTCCTTCTTTGCACGTTTTCCTAATTAAACTGTAAATTTCGAGTTTGGTACGTTTGGCGTCGCTCATTCGGCGTGGCCTATCTGGTGTAGGAATTTTTAGGCACAGAGGTCTTCTATGTGAAAGATTACTACATCGTCGTTATAGTCAAATTTGTTCTCTCTCTCTTTCTCTCTCTCTCTCTTTATCTCTCTCTTTCTCTCTCTCTCTCTCGTTTAGTAGTCAAATTAGTACTTCGTCGTTATATGCTCGGATAGTTCAATTTAAGAAAAAGTAGTTGGATGCATTTTTATATTTAAATTTAGAAAGGACGTAATGCATTTCTTGAAAAGTTCATCGCTGGATCTCCACCCACAAAAAGCTAAAAAAAAATAGAGATTCTGATGAACGAATCGAAAAAGTCATAATGGAAGTTGAATCATTAGATCCTGTTCAATTCCTGATGGGCGTTGCTCATAATTACGAAACGAAGAAATCATTTCTAAGATTAAATAGCTTGACTAAGTTATTTAATTTTTTTTAAATACAGTATTTTTAATTTAAGTTTTTAATTTACATTATTTCATTAGTGTTTTAATAGGATCCTTAATTCCCCTAAATGAATAAAAATCATATTGTAAGTTGGGTGTATTCAATGCTTTTATCCCTTTTTTTGGAGATTGCCTCCAGTCAAAGACAATGACGTCAAAACAGTCTGACGCCTAAACGGCTGTGCAGAATAGTCTAGTTATTTTTCTGACGCCGAATCGGTGACGTAAAATGAGCGACGCCAAAACGTCCCATTCCGTAAATTTCACTATAGCCAATTCATAATGAAATGATAAACTAATTCTCGACGTATTTTACTAACCTTCAACCTCCGTTCAGCTTTCGTTGGTTTAGTCATTATTCATAGAGTAAGTAATTAGTTACTTATTCAAGTACGTAATTAGTTACTTATTCAAGTACGTAATTAGTTACTAATTCAAGTATGTAATTAGTTACTTATTCAAGTACGTAATTAGTTACTTATTCAAGTACGTAATTTAGGTACTTATTCAAGTACGTAATTAGTTACAAATTCAAGTACGTAATTAGTTACAAATTCTAGTACGTAATTAATTACTTATTCAAGTACGTAATTAATTACTTATTCAAGTACGTAATTAGTTACTAATTCAAGTACGTAATTAGTTACTTATTCAAGTACGTAATCAGTTACTAATTCAAGTACGTAATCAGTTACTTATTCAAGTACGTAATTAATTACTTATTCAAGTACGTAATTAGTTACTTATTCAAGTACGTAATCAGTTACTAATTCAAGTACGTAATTAGTTACTTATTCAAGCACGTAATTAGTTACTTATTCAAGCACGTAATTAGTTACTTATTCAAGTACGTAATTAGTTACTAATTCAAGTACGTAATTAGTTACTTATTCAAGTACGTAATTATATTCTGAACACAAATATTTCTTAAAATCTTTTCCTATCTTCTCATGAGAAGATTTATTTATTTATTATTATTTTTACAGGCCAGCATATGATTTTAATATAATCTTTATATTCTTCCAATAGAAAATTATATTGGTTATTTGCCTTATTCTGGATACTGATTTTGGTCGTGTTGTTGTTGTCGTCGTTGAAATGGCAGCGATGCTGTAGGCGTTTATTATTACTGTCGATACAGGCATTGACCGGAATGGAGCCAGGTAGTAAAAAAAAGGTGTACAGAGCGTCAGTGGACAGAGTGGGAAGTGGGGGGAAATTAGAACTGATTAAACAGCAGACAGCCTCATATAAACTTTGAGAGAAAGACAGAAAAATTGAGGTTGAAATTAATAAAAAGGAATGAAAGAAAGAATAGCAGGAGTGAAAGAGAAAGAGAATATGAAAGAGGTCATGTCCTAACTTTAGCTAATTTCAAGCAATTTGAAGTTTTTTTTTCGAAAATTGAACAATGAGAAGAGTTTTCAAAAAAAAAAAAGAAAAAAAAAAGGAAAAATCTTGCAAAATGCACGGAAGAATGCCAAGCGATAAAAATGAATGTTACTTCATTTTTTTCTCTTTTCTTGTTGCCGATTCTTTTGTAAAATTATCGAGACAAAAGGGGAGATTGCGTACGGAGGAGTGCCAATTTTATAGATTATCTTCAATATCTACACGTCCTTTTCAAATGACTGCGCTGATTCGCTTTTAAACTTGAGTTTGGCCATATCTGAATTTCTCATTTAAGTAAAATCGGTGCGATCATTTCGAATCTAGTCAGATTCTTGATACAATAACATGTAGAGAGACAGCAAACGCACACACATGCATACCCAGAGGTATACAGAAGTACGCATACATGCATATATACATACACACACACATCACACACATATATGAATATATATATATATAATATATATATATATATATATATATATATATATATGTATAAATATAAAAGTGAACATAGAAGTGAACACTTAGAGGCGACAGTCTGTTTCATGCTAGATGCAATCGTCAGGCAACTAGATTGCATCTAGCATGAAACAGACTGTCGCCTCTAGGTGTTGACTTCTATGTTCACTTTTATATTTACACACGCTCTATCTCTGATATTGAGCACTTTATCCCATAAATATAGCACACTTTAAGACTATATTTCTTCATACATATATATGTATATATATATACATCGAGAGTCATATATAAATTCACATATTTATGAGTTTTACATATAAATTAAGTTAATCATATGCTACACTAAATCTAGTATATCCAACTCAATTATTCGCAATGATTCTTCTCCCCACCCCGTTAGAGATTTACAAAAAAACAACATAGTTTACAAATTCAAGTGCCCTTTGGGAGATTGAATCTCCAACGGATTAAATAATATTTATGCTGGTCACACCACAAACTCGGTTTCACGATACTTGAATCTATATTTGAATGATAACTCTAACATTTTTAGGCATTTAAAACAACATGCTTGGCCGCGTAAATCCTCGTTGAAAGCACAACTATACTTAATCATGAAAACAATAAACAAAAACTAAAAATTCTTGAAGCTATACACAAAAAACAGTTGAAAAATATTCTGAACAAAATAAAGTATGAAATGTCTACACCTATTCTTAAATGCCTATAATTGATAACAGAAGCCATTGGTTTATATCAACGGCTTACCATAAATAATACTTCTCGCTTTCACTCTCGCGTGGTCATGTGTGACGTCATGAACTGCGGTGCGATTTTCGCTTCCAGCATTTCGTATGCACCAATTTGTCATTGCTTAGAAATCTTCCATATAAACAAAAGCAGACTATCATTATTGTTTTGTCCGTGTATTGTTTAATATATTGTAATGTAATTGTCATCTTTGATAATGGCTTATGTAAGCCGAAAGCTTAGATAGGATTAAAAAAATATGTATAAATGTTATTAAGCTTATCAGACGATATGAAAAGAATTTACATAAAATAAATATACAAAACTATATTATTTAATGATACATGAATCAACATATATATATATATATATATATATATATATATATATATATATATATATATATATATATATGTTTAACGATGATTCTAGAGGATACATGTATTGGATTATACCTTCCTTTTTTAACCACTCAAATTAATATCCACCGGCCTTAAGATCAGAGTCCAAATGAAGAAAATATACCTCCCAGCAAAATTAAAATCCTTATTCTATTTTTAATCTGCAGGACAGGTGTGATATTACCATTAAGATACAGGAATCTATTACAGCTGAATTATCTCATTACAGAATTGCACAGTCCTACTTGTCTTCCTCTAAACCAAGATCTTGCGCAGGGGAATAATTTTCTTTATTCGAATTTCTTCGACCGAATTTTGAATTGAGTTGACTGATTTCTTCTTTGCCGCTGATAATCGTGATGCCCAATCGAGCATTATTCCTGGAATAATGAATGAAATTCTAGCGAATATTTCTAGCTACGTTTCTAGATATATAATGTTTTACTTGATATTTTATTGAAGAATATTATATAGCATTTTCGTTGTTTTACTAGCAAACATTTTCCAGAAGTTGCACAGATATTCAGAATTCAAAGTGGGTATTTAAGACAAACATTAAAAATTAGATTTTGCATAAAATATAATAATTTTGTCTGTTTTTCTCTTCGACTCTCCATTACACCCTGTCATTATTGCAGTTAAACAACAGATCATTCTATTTTGATTACGGGGAAAGAGGGAAGCGGAAATAGACATCAGTGACACAAAATAAGACAGAGATAGAAAAAAAGAATCAAATAATGGTAAATAAAAGAAAAGAAAGGTCAATATTTTCTTAATTTTCAGAATATAGTATCTATCTATCTATCTATCTATCTATCTATCTATCTATCTATCTATCTATATATATATATATATATATATATATATATATATATATATATATATATATATATATATAAGTAATGAAAATCTTGGTAATCTGTATGTATAATCCCAAGGAGGATGAAATCTTGAGAGCTCAATGTTAATTCAGAGCGAATAATTTAACTTAAAGAAAACCAGACCACTTTAAGGCTCCATTTGTTATAATTTATTTCAACAGAGAATTTTATTTTGCTCTGTATCTTCAGACTTCACTTTCAAAAGGTGAAACGAAAAATGAATTTAAAATTTACACTTCTGACGAGATGTATTAAGCTTATATAAGTTGACATAGAGGGCGGTGAGGGATGGTATGAGAGACATGATCGGGTTTAGAGTGGGAAGAGAGAGTTTTAAAATTTATTTTTATATTTCTTTATATTATATTATTTAATATTGCGGTAGGAGGTGTAAAGATCAGAAATTGACCTATTTAATCGGTCAACTCAACAGAAATGATATGGGAAAAGGAAAAAGAGAAAAATATATTTACACACACACACACACACACACACACACACACACACACATATATATATATATATATATATATATATATATATATATTTGTGTATTTAGGAAGCAATCCTTCTTTTAAGCACATTTCATTAAAAACGACTGACAAGGTGCTTTTATTTAGTTTTTTATATAATTTCTCGTGCGATCTAATAAAGTTTTTCTTTTCAGAGGATAAATTATATAAAAACTGTCCGATTGTTTTTTTTGTCGACAACACTAATATAATAACATCATCCACTTGCAAAAAAAGGCTAAAAATAATGGAAGCCTTACTAATAAAAATAAACAAACCAACACTTAATAATATTAACTTTGAACATGGACATAATATCTTGACCGTGTTTTGAAACAAAAAAATGAATCACTTTATAAACATACATATAACAAACTATTTCTATTTCTAATTCTAACAGTTGAAATATAATCCTTGAAAATGGCTAAATGTATAGCTGAAAGCGCTCGGATAAAAAGAACAATCGGACAGATTTATATAATTTATCCTCTGAAAAGAAAAACTTTATTAGATCGCACGAGAAATTATATAAAAAACTAAATAAAAGCACCTTGTCAGTCGGTTTTAATGAAATGTATATATATATATATATATATATATATATATATATATATATATATATATATATATATATATATATATATATATATATCTTTGTCCTTACCCCACCTTTCGTATGAAGTAAATAATAATAACTATGGATACAAAGTAAAGAAGAAAGTATTTAATCCCCGACTCTACAAAGATGATTTCAAACTCTTTGCCAAAGACGACATCGAGGTCTCCTCAATGCTGTAAATTATTTTAGCGATGACATTGGATTGGATTTCGGATTAAATAAATTTGAGTCCAAAAATAATATTCAAGAAAGAAAGAATTACAAAAACAGAATCAAAGAAACAACAGACCAAGATTTTGTTTCAAAGATTAGGGATCTGGAACAACAATAATCTTATAAATACCTATTCAGAGAAGGAGGTATAATACAGCTTAGTCAAATGAAAGAAAACGTAAGAAAAGAATACTAGAGGCGTGTTTGTCTGGTATTTAATACCGAATTGTATTCATAAAATAGAATATCAGCCCTAAACACCATAGCTGTCTCTATGGGGCAATACAGTTATAACATCCTTAATGGGACCATAGCTGACATTAATCGAATGGATATAAAAACGAGAAAGTTTGTCACTTGCAACTGCATGCACCATCCTAACCCTGATGTTTATCATCTCTATGTGCGCTCCAAAGATACCTGGAAACCTCCGAAAACTGAATGATGATCTGTGTCAAAGAACATGAAAGAAATTAGAAACTTTATTTAGTAACAAGTAAGCCGACAAATTTAAAAGGGAATTTCAATTGGGGAAGAAGTGAAAATACGCCATAATGCACCTAATGCAGCGGTAAAGAATTTAAAAAAAGGAAACAAAAGTAATTACAATGTACCAAATGCAGAAACGATGACAAAATAAGACTCTTCATGGTTATTACACTATTCGTACCAAACAAGCTGATGTAGATAAACTCCCAAACCCATCAGGGGTTACGTACTGCAGAGTTAAAACCTGAAACCGAAGGTTTTATTTTTGCTGCACATGACCAATGCTTGCTAAGTAAAAATTACAAAGCACACGTACTGAAAAATTGTGTTAGTTCAAAATGCACATTCTGAGATAAATATCCAAAAACAACTGAGCATCTTGTATCAGGTTGCACAATATCAGCACCCATTGAATATAAATATAAACTGCCATTTTTTACGGAAAGAAACTGCAAGAACCTGGTATGAACACCACTCAGACCCGATTACAGAGATAGGACCTGTAACAATTTTATGGGACTTTAAAATACACACAAACAGAACAATAAAATCTCATCGCCCAGATATCGTGTTCAGAGACCACAAGAACAGAATGTGCTTTCTTACTGACATGGCAGTCCCTGCAGATTGTAATGTACCTTTGAAGATCTTAGAATAACTATCAATATACAAAGATCTTGAAGAGATGGCAGGATTGTCATATCGCGTGTAGGTAGATATTATTTTTATATACGGTCGCGCGAATGCTAATGGACGTGAGGCTTATCAGTTTGCATTTCCAGACCGAACGCAGCCAAGTCATCCAACATTTGCTGCTCTTTATCTTCGCGATGCTGAAATGAGATCCGTGGCACCACAAACTATATTGGTCAAGGAAGACCGAGATTCGCTCGTGTACCCCTAACAACAAAGGACACAGACTGCAGGCTGTCAGATACAATCCAGTAAGCAGCACATGTCAAGTGGTCCTATCATGTCGTCCATCTCATAGTACCGAATAGAGGGTTCTTCAAGAACGGCTTCTGTATCCGTATCATTTGCAACATGTGGAGGTTCTTTCGCCCTCTGATCACTCACCACGGGAAAACTTTTGCTGGTGGTTTATTGCATAAACTTCTGTTCCGTTGTTTGTCTCTTTACATTTGCTGCTCTTTATCTTCGCGATGCTGAAATGAGATCCGTGGCACCACAAACTATATTGATCAAGCAAGACCGAGATTCGCTCGTACCCCTAACAACAAAGAACACAATTTATCCTCTCCTTAAAGCTATAAATGGATACTTTATTCTAACTTGCTTTATCTTTAAATCGCCCATTCCTTAATAATACAAAACACTTAAATATATACTTTCTTGATATGAATTGTCTAAATACGATATATTGCTAATATTATCAATACATATTTGTTAGTATAATTTGATATTCCTAAGCGGTAACCTAAATTCTTTTATATATAATTAAAGGTTTGGCCATAAATAAACTCCCCTTTCGGCTCTTCTTTCAGTTTCTGTTCAACACCTCACTCTTCATATAAGCCCAACCTACGATCATAAGGTCAATATCGCGGTTGATTCCAGCGGACATCATCTTTTCCAGAGATACCTCCCGCCCTTGCCTTACCACCAGATCAGGCTTTTATCTAGCGGAGGAGTCATTTTGGGTAGGTTCGGTATTTTTTGCTACACTACTATCTAAATTAAATTCTAAATTCCTGATTCCAAGACAAATTCAGTGTACGGTTGAAGAAAATTAGCACATAGTGACAATGGCTGAAATAGGCTCGACCCATATGAGGTAATTTGGGAGTTTTTGCTGTGTAATATATATGCTCTGTTATAATAGGTACATTGACTTCTCTCTGTGGATCAGTTTTAATATCGGATATTATTAAGGTCCACCTGCATTATATACCAACGGATCTATTACCTGAACTATATATATATATATATATATATATATATATATATATATATATATATATATATATATATATATATATATATATATATATATATATATATAATGTCATATATTGAATGCTGAACTTAATAAAATATTGCTCGATAAGTTATAAGTTATAAATTAGTAATAAATATACATTTTTCCTCACCGGCAGCACCACCAGCACCTGGAGATTACGTTGTGCACAGTTGTGCTATCGATGAGGAACAAATATATTTTTTTTATTACATATATATATATATATATATATATATATATATATATATATATATATATGTGTGTGTGTGTGTGTGTGTGTGTGTGTGTGTCTGTGTGTTTGTTTGTGTGTCTGTGTGTGTGTGTGTGTGTGTGTGTGTGTGTAGAATTTAATAATTTTTGGTCACCCTCTGGATTTCGAAATTTCGCCTAAAAACTGAATGTTGTATGACTTCTTTCAAAATAATTTACGAGCTGACTTTGGACCAGAGAGACTTTCTCTTCTTGATGGCTTTTAACATATATTCTATAAAAATAATAATCAAATAATAATAATAATAATAACAAGAACAATAGTTAAAATAATAAACTAATTAATCAATTCGTGCATTAAGTTCCCTTCTCATTTTCGCTGTTTTTGCTTAATCATCTTTACTGGGAAAGGGTAATATTAGAACTGTCGGATTTTAAATTTTAGCTAACTTCTTTTAAAAAAAAATGACCCGATGAACAAAAGGCAGCATATTTGCGCTTTTGACTCATGCACTGGATCTTGTACTTTAACATGGCCGACAAAACGGTGGTCATTCGTGTTGGGTAATGACATATCGACGTTTATAGGTGTAAACTCGAAGGTTACTGGCCTTGCCTCACGCGCGTCTCTGTTGTTTTGAGCTTCTGGGCACGCAATCCAATCCAATCCTCTTCAAGCTGCTTGGTGGCTATTCAAGCATGGACGATGTTGGCCTTGATACAGTTTTTAAAACGTTTCAACAGCCGAATTTGCTTGTTCTTTGTCCGAAGGAGCACAAACAAAATAACTGAGACGATCGCCGAGGCAACCCCCGGTGTTGTCAATGAGAACCCCAGGAAAAGCCTGAGCAAAATCGCCAAGCAAGCGAACAAGATAGCGTTTTATGAAGGAAGAATTTAATTATAAATCTTGCTCACCGTACCCCTGCGATCTATGATTATACACGTCACCCTCATCGCCAAACTGCAATCCTATCGACTAATTTGTATGAGGCGTCTTGGGGAGGGTGGCCAACAGTAAGCTCTACAACAACAAGGAGTTCATCAAGGCAGTCATCAAGGAGGTCATGGCCAGTATAGACATGGACATCGTTGCCAAGGACAGCTCCAGTTTCCGGTCCCTCCTGGAGAAGGTGCTGGTCGCCGATGGTGATGGTGCGGGTCCCATCGAGTGATTTTTGTACTTTGTATTTGTGGCTGTGTATAAAGTCACATTGGAATTTATTGCGCTTTGTTATATGAAGAAAAGGCTGTTTTGCTTAAACATTAATTTATTCCTAATTTATCTGCGCCACACCGTATTAAACTGAGATAGATAGATAGATAGATAGATATGAACAGAATGAGATAGATAGATAGATAGATAGATATGAACAGACTGAGATAGATAGATAGATATTAGCAGAATGATATAGATAGTTAGACAGATATTAACAGCATGAGATAGATAGATAGATAGATAGATAAATAAATATTAACAGAATGAGATAGATAAATAGATAGATATAAACAGAATGAGATAGACAGATATTAACAGAATGAGATAGATAGATATTAACAGAACGAAATAGATAATAGATAGATATTAACATAATGAGATAGATAGATAGATAGATATTAACAATGACAAATAGATATGAATTAGACTAACATAGATAGTTATGAATTAGAATGTGATAGATATCAATTAGACTATATATATACACACAAACACACACACACACACACACACACATATATATATATATATATATATATATATATATAGAGAGAGAGAGAGAGAGAGAGAGATAGATAGATAGATAGATAGATAGATAGATAGATAGATAGATAAATATGGACCAACAGATAAGAACAGATACCTACTGTATGCGAACGGAATTAAATTATAAAAGATTATATGACACTGTTCGTCCTTGAAAAGGACATACGAATTAATGTTTTATTTTATAGGATTACGTACACATAACAATACAAGAGGGGGGAAGTATAAAAAATAACGACGGTTATAGTGGTACAGAGAGAGAGATAGAGAGAGAGAGAAAGAGAGAGAGAGAGAAAGAGAGACACACACATACACCTTAGGAAATATTTTCTTCTGTTTCTCTTTTTCTTCTCCTTCCTGTCGTTCTTAAATATCTCACATTTTAATATTAGTTAATTTTATCAAGAAAAGCCACTTGCTGTATGGACCTGGACGCAAATGTACTTTGAAAATTTGTTCATTCAGTTACTCACGATTTGTTTAAAATTAAAGTTTATAAATCACTTTCTTCGAAGGAATAATATCAACAACAATGCGTTCAGATTTGTATAGGTATAAACGGGGTCAAAATGATAGGGAAGAAAGAAAGAAGCTCTATAGAAAAAATAAATATAGCCTCAGCTATTGCAGAGACATTGGAAGGTGAAATGATAAAAAAAAACATATATGTAAACATATAATGCTATCAGAAAGATTTAGTCGACTGTGTCGAGTCTGGTACAAAGATTTTGTTGTGAATGGTTAGCGACGCTAGTTTCGCCGAGTTGCTTTTGTGACGAAAATCAATCTCATCGGTAACAAGTGGATAAAGAACATTAAAAGAAAGTAAAAAAAAAAAAATCAACGTCTTCCCTGGGGGTAAATTAGTTATATATCTCCCACCCCTTTGTTACAGGAAAGGTATGCTTTGTCGCCCACGATGAAGAGGAGATATTGAAAACAATTTTTAAAACACACAGGCGATCGCTATGTTAAGGATTTGCAGAGCTTAACATTCTATTCAACTAATTTTCTCTTTTAGTACTTTACTAACATTAGTAAGTAACAAGAGTAAAAAAAAACAGTAATTACTGCCCTACTTTCTTTTCACATCCATGTCAATTTTGTGCGCATGCGTGTGGTATTTGGTGTCAATCAGTACCTCTGTAAAAAAAGGAGCAATAAATGTTTCTCACCCGATACCATAAATGTCGATAAAAACGAAGTTTTAATAGACGTTTTTCTTCTTTTTTTTCTTTGGTCTATCCCCTTCCACACTCCCCGAAAGAAAAAATACAAAATTTTGACTAAAAAAAATCAATAATATTGATTTTTTGAAAATGTTATCGTTATTTTTTTCATTTTAATTTGTTTAAGAAGTACTTGTATCTATCTATCTATCTATCTATCTATCTATCTATCTATCTATCTATCTATCTGAGTCTGTTCATATCTATCTATCTATCTATCTATCTATCTATCTATCTATCTATCTATCTATCTATCTAACTGAGTCTGTTCATATCTATCTATCTATCTATCTATCTATCTATCTATCTATCTATTTCAGTGTATTAATATCTATCTATCTATCTATGTATCTATCTTATTCTGTTAATATCTATCTATCTATCTATCTATCTATCTTATTCTGTTCATATCTATCTATCTATCTTATTCTGTTAATATCTATCTATCTTATTCTGTTAATATCTATCTATCTATCTATCTATTTCAGTCTGTTAATATCTATCTATCTATATATCTATCTATCTATCTTATTCTGTTAATATCTATCTATCTATCTATCTATCTATCTATCTATCTATCTATCTATCTATCTATCTATATTATTCTGTTAATATCTATCTATCTATCTATATATCTATCTATCTTTGTATCTATATAATTAACTATGAGTAGGCGACATTGACTAGGTTTATTTAAATAAGTTATGCCCCTATCTTTCGTTAAAAATATTTCTTTACCCTCGCCACATTTCGCTTTGTGACGATAAAAGCTAGATATTCGACAAAGTAATGTTATGGTCAACTTCACGGTATATTTGAGTAGCATAACGCTTATATAAGTACAACAGTATATACAAATGTCTTTAGTGACACACAGATGTTCATGAAGAGGCAGAATACGCATAGAAGGAGAAAAATAATTATTTTCAACTGTTTCAAAAAGGGGAAATTAAGGCCGTGTACACAAAACTTTCGATTTACATGTGTCATTATCCGATGTGTTATCATATAATATATTTTTTTTAAATCGAAATATCAAAAAAAGCTTTAATTGGTATATTTTAAAGTGTCGCCATACTTTTAAAAATTATCTCAGATAAAATCATACGCAGAAAGTCTTTTCGTCTACATGCTATGGATATATATATCGGTCTTGATCCATGGCTGTTTTATTTCACGCCTTGATGAGCGTGAGGTGGAAACAAAAAGGAAACGTATACTTAACGCCAGAAAGAGACAATTGAAATTTTTAGGCCACGTACTGAGGGAAGAATGCTTGAGAAATCACAAGAGAGATAGAAAGCACAAGGGACAAAGGAAAACCTCCCATAATCTGCGTAGAGAGAGTTTGATTAAATGGACGACGGAATATGGGTTAGGGGAGATAACAAAAATACAACATTTATTAAGAGCTCCAAAGAACAGCAAATTGTGAAGTGCCAACCTCCTGAAAAGACATGGAACACAGCAGAAGAAAAATAATGCGAAATTGGAGACTAAAATGATGTTTATCAATTTATGATTTTGTGATTGTTTTTGTTTGATGTAAATGACTTCAAGAACGGACTCCATTTTGCGTAATTTTTGTAACTGCAGCGGCCTATTTCGAGGAAGATTATTCGCAATATAGAAAAGAAGACGATATGATTAAATTTAATAAATAGAGAACGTCATACTTTTCAATTAAACTTGTTTAAAGATTACTGTTAACCTACTTATATATATATATATATATATATATATATATATATATATGTATAAATACAACTATTTATTTAAATATTATAACATAAATATGTTATAAAATCACTACAAAAATAGCCATTTTGTTTCAACACCTCCGGTGTCTTATCAAGTGATGATGTTGAATGTAGAATAAAGGGTTTTAAAAGTTTCAATTTAATTAACGATCCTTATTATTATTATCGATTATATATATATATATATATAATCCTTATTATTATTATCGATTATATATATGTATGTATATATATATATATATATATATATATATAATTATGTATAATTTTATATATCAAATCGTATTTAGAAATATAGTATGACGGATTGTTTATACATATATATATATATATATATATATATATATATATATATATATATATATATGTATATGCATAAACACGCACACACACACATACATATATATTATTTACTCTACTTTGTATTGAGCACGTTTTTAAGTAGTGTTGGGTATCGGAATTTTATTCCGTCTATACCAACCCTGTATTCGGATATCAGCTCCTATTGTTGTCGAGCACTGTTGACTCTATTTTTATACCATGGATAGAATCAATTTCGGAATATCTTCAAAGGACATTCCCATCACGTAGAACCGGGACTATTTCGTCAGATTGGACCTGCAAACTGAGTACCTTATTAGAAAAATGCGACAGAATGCCCACTTTTTTCTTCTTAACCAGAGAGCCATTCTTATAAATATGCGAACTACGAGTTTGAAGACAGCACCCCTTATTGGAGCGCTGTTTGTTTTTGAAAACAACCTACTGAGAACCATTAGCAGATTAACCTTCCATAAGGATAAATACTTTTTTCAAAAATCTTGATAACATTGTTAAACATATTAATAAATCCGGTAGTATTTATGTCAAACCTGATAAAACAGCTGACTTTTATAATTTATCTCCCAAGGACTATGACACCGTAGTTAAAAATAATCTGACTAAAAGTTATGTGAAATTTGACACTACTAATTCTAACCTAATTAATAAAATCAACTGTAATAGCAAATCCATTACTGACAAACTGTGTATAAGTGACCGTGCCAGTAAACCGGATTTCAGAACTTAGCCATCCACACGTCTAATTAATCCTACCAGACCTGAAGTCGGAAGAATAAGCAAAACTATCTTAGAAAAAACTTACCAGTCCATTAAACCTACCCTTGGTCTCGTACAGTGGATTAATACTGCGGACATTATCAAATGGTTCAATGGTATTCAAAATAAAGTTCACTGTACTTATGTACACTTTTTTCAGTATCATTGACTATTATCTATCGATCTCTAAAGATCTGTCCGCTTTAGAGTTTGCCCAAGAAAATTCAAACATTTCTGATGAGGAACTGAATATTATTTTTAAATGTAGAAGTTCTGTTGTGATATATAACAAAGAACAATAGACTAAAAAACTTCAAATGATAACTTTGACATCTCAATGGGTTCGCTAGATTCTGCTGGAGCATCTGAGCTACTGGGATTATTTATTTTATCTACTTTAAAAGCTCATGATTGCGTTGATACGGATAGTATTGGCTTATATAGAGATGATGGTTTGTTAATAGTTATGTACTCTAAAAAATTAAGGTAGACCGTATTAGGAAAATGATCCATAGAGTGATAAAGGATTTAGGCCTTAAAGTAAAAATAATTACTAACATCAAATAATTAGATTTTCTTAATGTTACCCTAGACTTTAATAATAGTTCTTTTCAACCTTATGTGAAGGTAAATTCTAACTCAGTACATGCACATTGCAATTTTAATCATCCGCCGTCAGTTATTAAGCATATGCTTTCTTCCATGTAATTTAGAATCAATGCTAACTTTTCTAGCGAAGAGGTTTTTAATAGGCATAGCGAATTTTACAATTCTGCCTTTAGAAATATTGGTTATAAAGGTACAAGAATTAACTAAATAAATCCTATTAATTATTACCATAATAAAAAGCGAAAATCCAGGAAGATAATCTGAATTATCCTCAACTTTCAATCGTATGGTTAAAACTAAGTTAAGATTACAATTCCTAAATCTTATTAATAAACATTTTCCCCAGAACGAATCCGTGGGTTTATTTTTTTAAAGTAATAGTGGGATGGAGATTTTCTGGTTGGCTTTGCGGGAGTTGTTGATGTGTTGCCTATTGATTAGATGTACGTTATTAATGTTGGGTTGAATGGTATTGTGATGACTTTACAGTATATCGGGTGTTATTTGTTATGTTGGAGTATCTTACATCGTTCGCAGGTTTCTGGATCATACATTCTTTACGTTTGGGTTTTATGAATGTTGGTGATATGAAAAAGTGCGTCTGGAGTGTGTTTATAAATGGAAGGATATTAATTAATATTCCCTCTAGATATTTACTTCGAAGTGAAACGTATTTTTTTTATTAGCGTGTATTTTTAAAGTCAAAGTTAGGCCTGTTTTATTTCTATATGACGAGGTTTTTCTCACAGCAAGGGATTTTATTTTTCTGAAAGTTTCCCATGGTGACCAGACATTTTATATTATATATGCCGGCCTCTGATGTTGTTTCGGTTCTGTGTTTACTGCGAACTAGGTAGCTGATTGTCTTGGAGGTGGTGGTTAGAATTGGTTAAGTGGTTTTCGAATATCAGTCAACATGTACTATCACTACCAACTCACCGAAGACGAAATAGAAATTTGATACACACATACAAATACTACCCTTCTCTCCTCTAGTAATTTCAGGAACTTAACACATTAGCACTACCTGAAATCGAAATGGCCAATAGAAGACGCACACTAATGCCACAGGATGTAAACTTAAGAGATCTACCCGATCAATGAAAAACAAGCAACATAGAGCTGAAATGTACCCGAACATTCTCATCCAGATCTCATTTCCAAAATGAATTCCGATGAAGCTTAAATAATGACCAAACATGTTAAATTTATAAACGTTTTTTATTTGTTCCTTATGATGTCGGATTTTAATCTATATTTGATCCCAATTCATTATATATATATATATACATATATATATATATATATATATATATATATATATATATATATATATATATATATATGCAGGTGTGCAGAAAAATAGGAAAGAACACGTTAGGTAGATAATCCGGTGTTCCTTAGTAGTTTAAAAGCCCTAAAAAACTCAGCCCAATAATTATTGAGAAAAACCCTTTGATAAAAAAAGCCATGTAAATAAACAAATAAATAAACAGATCAAATAGATAATAATGAAACATAACCTTCTAATCACTCAACGACTCAAGGCAAGGCAAAAAAAAGCAAAAAAAAAGCCGTCTGACCGGCCTAAACTGAGACCACTCTTGACATAGAATCCGCATTGTAATTTGATACGCATTTTTGGAAGGGGACTGGCCTGTAGATAAAAATTAATTCTTAATTCTTAGCTCTTTAAACCACCTAACTTCAACGGCCGAAACTAACCGTTTCCATAGCAACTAATGTTCCAATGATACCGCACTCATAAACACTTGCTAACCAAAAGATAGCTTATTCCCAAATTCTCGCTTGACAAGGAAGCGCGTCCAGACACCTTAAATCTACATAACTTAAAAAGGTTATGTTAGGGGTCTCGGATCTCGCTTTTGAAACATGAGAACTCTTATGTAGCGAAGGAATCATATTTTTAAAAAATAAAAATATTATTATATTATAAAAAAATAAAAATATATATATATATATATATATATATATATATATATATATATATATATAGTTTACGAAAAAAACTAGGTAATCCGTATGGGTAGACCGAAGGAGGGTAAAATCCAGAGAGCTCAATGTAAATCAGAGCTAATAATTTAAATAAAAACAGACCACTTTAAGGTTTCATGTAATAAATTATTTTAACACAACCCTTTTAAAGGACCGCGGATCATCAGACTTTACTTTCGTTTCAACCTTTGGAAGTAAAGTCAGATGATCCGCAGTCCTTTAAAAGGGCTGTGGTGAAATAATATATTACATGAAACCTTAAAGTGGACTGTTTTTATTTAAATATATATATGTATATATATATATATATATATATATATATATATATATATATATGTGTGTGTGTGTGTGTGTGTGTATTCTTCTGGCATGTTATTCATTAGAGAGCTAAGCAACATTAAGTAAACTCGAATCAACAATAAGTCTGCTAACAACATCCTCGACGAACAAATAAAATTAGTCCTAAAAACAATAACGCAAAATACCCTCCACGATGCAACCAAAAATAAACACACCGGTAACATATTTTATCGTCAGCAGATGCATCCTAATGAGAACCAGGACGAAAAAAGAACTAAAACTTGATTCACAGATACATATTCAACGATTCTAACAAGCATCTAAGAATCAAGATGGACTGCAAAAGATTAAATTATCTAATTTAATTATTAGCAACAATCCCCACTATGTAAAAATATTGTCTATAAATTCTCATGCTGTCTGAGAGATTGTATCTCTAAACTTACCAATAAAGAATAGCAATAAATAATTACATCAAGCACACATGCACCACACTTTCTCGTAGATTGACATATCACTTGTCGAAAGTTAGCGCAATCCGTGCATAAATCGATCTGCGCATCATGAATGTCCAAAATACAACTATCAACATAAAATAAATATAAGTGGATAACATCAAAATAGTCTATGTATGGAAAAGCTCAAAGTTCTAGAAGCTATTATTATATAATATAAACAGCCCACATTAAACAAAATAACTTTTACTACATGAGACGACCTCTTGAAGTGCATATGATAAACGTGCGCATATATTTTAGGAATAGAAGAAAAATACAAATAAAATAATAGCAAAAATCAAATTAAATAAATAAATAAGTCCCCTTCATTTGTTGTGGTATTCTTCCCAATAACCGTTACGCATGAAATCACGCCAGACAATTTTAAAATTCCTATTTCGAAAAGAATATCAGGATGTAGAAAAAGAAATGCTAACTAGCATGCAAATACCATATTGGTCCTGGATAAGGACTTTTGATTTCACAAATACTTGAACAAAAATAATTTTAAAAAAATTGCACAACTTCGAGCAGAATACGCTTCACATTATTCGAAAATCGGAAAAATATAAAAAAATTAAATTATGAAACGTGACAGTTCTTTTCCTTCAAACTTATTTGCATATATCTATATCTATCTATATATATGTGAAGAAATATAGTATTAAAGTGTTCTATATTTAAGCGCTCAATATCAGTGACAGAGCGTGTGTAAATATAAAAGTGAACATAGAAGTCAACACTTAGAGGCGACAGTCTGTTTCATGCTAGATGCAATCGTCAGGCCATGATTGCATCTAGCATGAAACAGACTGTCGCCTCTAAGTGTTGACTTCTATGTTCACTTATATATATATATATATATATATAGTTGTTTTTGAAACATGTTAATTCCTGTGTAGCGATGGAACCATACTTTTAAATTAGTAAATATATAATATGTATATATATATATATATATATATATATATATATATATATATATATATATACACGCACATAGACACACACTCTCTCATACATACACACACACACACACACACACATATATATATATATATATATATATATATATATATATTGCGTATATTTTGGCACCAATTTATCATTAAGCCATGTCCCATTAAACAATTTAGATAAGATTTGTCTACTTATTTTTGTTAGGATCCTGTCATATTTACGGACGAGTTTCTTCGTATCCTTATTTAATCCTTATTACATGAAGAAAGAAAATTAAAATATTTATTTATATCCATATTATTTCCGAGTACTTTCGACATTAGCTTAATGTCATCTTCAGAATCTTGTTTTTGCAGACAAGACAAAATTGCCGTGTTCATCTGAAAATTAAACGTTTTACTTGTGAAGTGAAAAGCGTTTAACTTATGCACTGTATATTTTATTTAATTTTTATGATATAAATAATCCTATACATATTAATCTTTTATATCACAAACAAATACATTATCTAGAAAAGATGCTTTATTATAAAAGCCTACTTTTTGATGAATACAGTCAAGTCATGATAGCATAACTAATTCAATAATTCTTCTAGATGATTTATGTTGAAAAAATTTAAGCATTTTGGCTTTTAAAAATAGAAATACTTTTATAATATATCACGTTTTCCGTCTAAGAAGAAAATTCATTAAATCAAATACTAGTTAGTCACCTTAATTAAAATCTATGTAGTTTTTATTTTAATTTAATTCTATGTTCTCCTTAATAACTAAATGATATTATGATGAATTATAATTTGAATTATATGTAGACACTAATTTCTTTAGATATACGCTACTTTCTGCTGTTCTTAAAATAAGTTTATTTTATTTTCCAAATTACTATGTTGTAGAATTCTTTTAATATTTTCCTTTGTACAAATATCTTTTTTCATTCACTTATATTTATTTTATTCACAAATGTTTATTTTCATTAAATTTAAACTTTCATTAGACTATGAAATTTTTAAAGGAATTTCAATTTAACCGTAGTGATTCTAAGTAGCAAAGTAGCTATGTTAAAGATTTTCCATAAGTTTTAGTTCGCTCTGCTGATTATATTCATATTGAACGAACCGATAACAACAGAACGAAATTTAAATTGGTTATCGTATATTCCATCTTACATATTCTGTTCGAATATTTCACATTCATCTCATTATATATATATATATATATATATATATATATATATATATATATATATATATACATCTGTTCTTTTTTTACTTACGATGAGATCTGCGTAAGATTATGGTAGGTAAAATTGTTTTTTAATGCTGTTTTTTATTATTTTAAAGTCAGTTATTTGGTTGATTTTTTGGGGCGATTGCCCTTATGTAAATGATAGAAAATCTAATTTATAATACTGTGTGTGTGAGGTGTGTGAACGCGCGTTCATAAGTATATATGTGTGTGCGAGAAACATTATTCCGCAATCAAAATAGACGAACAATCTGTGCGTTGACACTGCCACTTGGAAAGAAGTTCGCTACACAATCCAACATTGATTACAGCAACCAATTGCGTACGTATTCACGCAGCGACACATGGATGCGCATATACGCCCAGCCCCACACTATTCATACATGTTTATGTTTGTGTGATCTTCAAAGCGTGAAGGTGTGTGTATGCATGTCTGCGTACATATGTGTGTCGTTCCGGCGACAATTTTCCTCCCACTACCATAAAACACAGATATACGCAACCGTAAATAAATCAAAAATTACAAAAAAAAAATCAGTTTGCCTGACTATCGCAGACAGCGTGAAACTCAGGGTCACAAACTCACATCAATCCAAGTATATATATATATATATATATATATATATATATATATATATATATATATTATTATTATTATTTATTTCCTTGGATATCTGGCGTTTACACATTTCTTTCCGGATCCCGCCCAGGGACCTAAGGTTAGAAATGGCATCATGACACTTTCCACTGCAAAAAATAAATAAATAAATAAATAAATAAAAATAAAAATAAAATATAAAAATTATTACATCGATAAAGCCCTTCGTAAAGTGTGGGCTGTACTTGTCAGAATAATTTTTTGCATCTCTTTGAGGCATGGACGTCCAGGGATTCCTTCAATTAGTCTACTGGAATCGTCTCCAAACAAAATCCTAAGGCTCCAAAGACAACAGGGATTGTTGATGATCCCATGTGCCATATTTTTGAGATTTCTATTATTATTATTATTATTATTATTATTATTATTATTATTATTATTATTATTATTAAATGGATTAAATTCATTTTAGGAATTGGATTAAATCCGCTACTTTTTATGTAATTTATTTTGTTTAATTGTTATTTTTATTGATACTCATATTCGAGTAGAAACCCTGTCTTTTCAACAGTATATCTTTAATCTAATTATATCTACCATTTCCTAAAATAAATTTTCTTTGTTTCTGTTAGGAACAGAAACAGGGCAGATACGGATGTTTCGAAAATTGTTTGACCATAAGTTCCACGTGGCCGAGCGGTTAGGTGCGTTAGATTCATAGGGCAAGTACATTCGTATCCGGCCGGAGAATGCATATTTTTCTGAAAAGATTTCCCAAATATTGAGACCGGTAGATGTAGTTCGATAAAAGATACTGTTTAAAAAACAGAGATTCTCGAATGTGAGTATCTATAAAAAATAACGTTTCAACAACATAAAACATACATATATATATATATATATATATATATATATATATATATATATATATATGTATATGTATATATGATATGTTTAACGTTCTTTTCTTTTATAGATACAAGTATTTAAGTAAATGCTCTGTTTATAAAGAACAGTATGAAATAACATTTACCGGCCCGAATGGCCGAGAAATTTTCATCGAAAATTTTCGTTTTCAGGTTCGATTCCTCTCGGAGAACGAACATTTTCTATGAAAATTTCTCGGACATTCAGGCCGGTAAATTTTATTTAATACTGTTTTTTATAAACAGAGCATTTACTTAAATACTTGCATCTATAAAAAAAAAAGAACGTTAAACATATCAAAAATGTCTTTAAATAAATTGTCGGACTCTGTCCAATTCAATATATATATATATGACCCTGAAGATCCGTTTAGGTGAAACGTAGGAAGGTTGTTCCTGACTCGTTAGAATTTATTTCATTTATCTCAGCTCTACTTAGCGTATTGAGCACTCTCCGTCTCAGCTTTATTACTTGCTTGTTTTTTTTTTTTCTTTGCACTAAAAACTTAAGGCACGGGACGATTTTTTCGTCCTATTTAGATGGTTCAGGTTCTTTTTTTTCCCCAATTTTTTCCCTCGGGTACCAATTTGTTTTGACAGTCTTACATGATGTGCTCTCCGAGTTTTTTTACCAACCGTATATTATTAGGAGTATAATATATATATATATATATATATATATATATATATATATATATATATATATTTATTTATTTATATATATATAAATATTATGTATTTTATATATATATATATATATATATATATATATTGTATTTATACATATAAATATTATGTATTTTATATATATATATATATATATATATATATATATATATTGTTTATTTAGGCAGCTGTTTTTCATTGATGCATGTTTCATTAAGTAATATAGACAAGTGTTTTCTATTTATTTTATGTAAATTCTTTTCATATAGTCTGATAAGATTAAAAACATTATCATTAAACAAAGAAAGTGCATCACAATATTGATACATATTTTTTAATCCAATCTAAGCTTTCGGCTTACATAATCCATTATCATCGATGGCATTTACATTACAATATATTAAGTAATACACGGACAAAACAATAATGATAGTATGTTTTTGTTTACACGGAAGATTTCCAAGCAACGACAAAATCGTGCATACGTGATGCTGGATGCGAAAATCGCACCGTAGCTCATAACGTCACACAAGACCACGCGAGTGCGAAAACGAGAACTATTATTTATGGGAAGCCGTTGGTATAAGCCAATGTCTTGTGTTATAAATTATAGGCATTTAAGAATATTTGTAGAGATTTCATAGTTTATTCTGTTCAGGATAGATTCCAACTGTTTTATGTATATAGCTTCAAGAAATTTTAGTTTTTGTTTATGTTTAAGTATAGTTGTGTTTTCAAACATCTTTGATAATGGCTTATATAAGCCGAAAGCTTAGATAGGATTAAAAAATATGTATCAATATTGTGATTTTCTTTCTTCGTTTAAAGATAATATTATTAAGCCTATCAGACAATATGAAAAGAATTTACATAAAATAAATAGACAACATTCATCTATATTATTTAATGAAACATGGATCAATATATATATATATATATATATATATATATATATATATATATATATATATATATATATATTAAAATATGGTTCCATTGTTACACAGGAATTACCACGTTTCAAAAACAGAAACTAAACTTTAAATTTAATTATAGAATCAAATTTTAAAATTTTATCTCTGACCATATTTATGCTATTTCTGGAATATCTTATTTTGAAAAATAGTGGGTTTATAAGCACAAACAATCTTGATATTGTTTGTTGTCAAGGTTACGGGAAACTTAAATCCTTCTTAATAAGGGGTGGTAGAGTTTACATCGAGAACCTCTATATGATTTCTAAGCTACTTTCAAAATCTAGGTTAAGGTAGGTTAGGGGTGCCTGTTCAACAAATGATGATATCCGTTTTTCGCATGTTTCATTTTTCGGCATCTTTATTTTGCTGTTTAATTTTATGCACAAAGATTTTCTCAAATTTATATATATATATATATATATATATATATATATATATATATATATATATATATATGTCTGTGTGTGTGTATATGTGTATGTGTGTGTGTTTAAACTTGACTTTTTTAAATGGATACTCATATTTGAGTAGATGATCTGTATTTATTTATTTATTAAACAATATATTTATTTACATCTAACGACCTGAATATTGGAAAGGATGCATATTGTTCTAAAGCACTATTTGGGATTTGTTTGATCTGGAGGTCCAACGTGGCCAAGTCGGATTTAATGACTGTTTTTTCTAGAGGACGTAGGTTTGAAGGACACATATTTTTCTAACAATATTTCTCGTATATTCAGGCCTGTAGATGCAAATAATTGTTTAATAAATAAATAAAACAGAGCATCTACTCAAATATGACTAGCCATTTAAAAAAATAAAGTTTATACATACATACATACATACATACATATATGTATGTATGTATGTATATATATATATATATATATATATATATATATATATATATATATATATATATATATATATATATATAACGTTTATAAATATATATATATATATATAATAATTATTTATTTAAATATTATAACATAAATATGTTATAAAATCACTACAAAAATAGCCATTTTGTTTCAACACTTCTGGTGTCTTATCAAGTGATGATGTTGAATGTAGATTTTACTCTACATTCAACATCATCACTTGATAAGACACCAGAAGTGTTGAAATAAAATGGCTATTTTTGTAGTGATTTTATAACATATTTATGTTATAATATTTAAACAAATAATTATATCTGGTCTACTCTGTATTGAATACTCTTTTAAGAATAATAATTGTTGGTTATTGGAATTTATTTCGTATATACCAATCCTATACTTATATATATATATATATATATATATATATATATATATGTATCTACAAAAAGAATGTATAAATATAAAAATGTCTCAATTTCATGTTCTTAGTTCTTTCTTTTTGTTCTGCTACAAGCCAACATACCTAAGGTTTTTCCAAGCGAGTACCACCATTTATATATATATATATATATATATATATATATATATATATATATATATATATATATATATATATGTGTGTGTGTGTGTGTGTGTGTGTGTGTGCGTGTGTGTGTCGTAGCGACTTACGTCCTATGCTACTTACGAATTTTCGACTTTACGACCACGACTTAGTATATCTGGAGGTCTGGCCACGACTGCTACGCGTCTGGTAGTGTGTGTTTTCCAGGTTGGTGTACGACAATTTTCGCTCTCGCACTCACCCCCGCGCTTCGCTGTGAAGGGAGCTTCGGCATAGCACAACGCCGAGTCCAGTTGTGTCTTTGAAATATTTCTTCAACAAAAACTCAAAAGATGTCTACCAGGAACAAATTGTCTTTGTCTATTCAACCCGTCAAGACGGAGAGACAAGCTATTGATCTCGACACAAAAAATGACGGTGATTCAGACAGAACTCACAATGTTTGCAAAAAAAAACAACAAACAAAACAACAAACTCCACCGGCTACCCCTTGCCCTACTCTAGCTGACGACATCAACGATCCTCAAAGAAACACCAGCGTCTAATAAAATGTCTATTATTTGTATGTATTTTGGTATGTGTTGCAACTAAAATGTTTTCTGTTCTTTGCACGTGGATTCTGTTTCTTTTGTTTTTTGTTTAGCAAATATTAGGCCAACTGCACGGTAGTATGCAGTGTTTGACTTAAACATGACGGAACTAACAATAAATAAGCAAAACAATATATAGGGAAATGATTCAAATGCTATGAAACGTTAAGAAACAGAAAAATATAATAATGCAAAACGAAATGAAAAAGACTGAAAAAAATGATCAGAAGGCAGCTTACGGCCAGATCAATTTACAGCTTGGAACCAATCGTGGTCGTAAATTAATGACAAATTATATATATATATATATATATATATATATGAGGAGGTATTATGATTACTTACATTATTTACATTATTCGGCTTGTTATCCTCATCTTTATTGCCACATTCACACTGGATAAAGGTGTTGGTTCGATCCAATGACTAGATCCAAAGAGTTGTGAGTTCAATACCAGGCTAACGCAGTGGTGAACCAAAACCTTGGAGAGTTGCATAAAAGGGAAATAACTATGACACCCAGAGGAGACAAAGCATGGGGAACAAGAACAATCTATCCCGGTGGGCGAAATAAAGGCGTCGGTCGGTTTGAAATTCCAGTCACCTGAAGAAGGTAATTGGAAACATTGTGAATATGGCAATGAAGATGAGGATAACAGTCCGAATAATGTAAATAATATATATATATATGTGTGTGTGTGTGTGTGTGTGTGTGTGTGTGTGTGTGTGTGCGTGCATATGTATATATATACACACACACATATATATTTATATATATATATATACATACACACACACACCCACACACACACACACACACATATATATATATATATATATATATATATATATATATATATATATATATATATATATATATATAGATATAGATATATATATAGATATAGATATATATAGATATATCTCAGAATAAGTTAATATTTTGTTCTGTAAATATTTCTCAGCTATACTTCGCAATTTTCCTATGCGCAAAAATTACTGACGTAAGCTAGACCAAAATGTACTTCCGGAGTTAATGGTGCCATTTTCCTCTTCACTCTAAAATGAATCCTATCGAAAAGATTTGTTACATTTGGGAACATTCTTTATTTGCGTTATATTTCGTACACCATTGACAAGAACTAATGGAAAAACCATTTTACTGATTAAAATCTATTCTTTGAACTTGTTTCAACGGAAGCCATTTTTCTCTACGTAAAGTTTAAGTCAATTATATTTTAATATGAAATGAAAAATAAACAAACGCATTAAATTTATTTCTTTAGTTTTTCTTTTTTTTTTAATACAAATGCGATAAAAAAAACACATTTTATTTAAGCAGCAAATTTTTAAAGTATACGAAATTAATGCGATGCACAGCCCAGTAAGGTCCGGCCGTTTTTGTAGTAGTCATGACGAGCGAATGAAGCATTTTAATCCCAGTTTTACGGAGAAGCCCTCTTTCGTTATCTCTCTCACTTGTCCCTTAATTATATTATGCAATATATTTCAAATAAAAGAAATTAAATCGTATAATATTTCTAACATTATTTAATAAACTTAGATGTGTTTTTGTAAGGACTCAATGTTCACTTCTCTCTGAAAATAGAAGGGCTACTTCAGTACAGAACGACAAAACAATGTTACTAAATTATACCCGACCCAGCGGCGAAATAATACTGATAATAATAATAATAATAATAATAATAATAATAATAATAATAATAATAATAATGATGATGGCGATGATGATGAATATCCAGAAAAAAATGGCCGTCTTATGAGAGGTTGCCCGGTATTAGCGTCCACCGAATATAAAACTCAGCATGACAGGCGGTATCTTCACTGGAAAATCTTACGAGAAGGAAACTGCACGGAATTGGTATGAACACCACCCAGAATCGGTTGTAGCCATAGGACTTGTAATAATTTCAATACACAGAGAGAACAATCACAGCTATTCGCCCGTAATGAAAGATCATTAAAACCGAATGTGATGACATGGCAGTCCATGCAGACTGTAATGTATCTTTGAAGATCTTCAAAAAACTATAAAAATACAATGATGAAGTAGACATCTAGAAAATGTTGCATATGAGGACATCAGTAATTCCAGATTTGGTTGGGGCTCTGGTTTTTCAGTATATTTATACAACATAAACAACCTTCAAATAATTAAAATCAGTTATAACTATATATAAAAAAAGAAGGAAAATACACGTCACATGTCACTGACGTCATGACACTCATTAGTTCTACGACATTTATACCCAAAATGCGATCCACGCGCTTTCATCTTAGAATTATAACAGTTTATTTTAAGAAATAACGGTGTTATAACATCTTTACATTCTTAAACTTTACTAAACTCATTAATTGTGTCCAACTACCCTGAAGATGGATTAAGGAATTCGAAAACTGGGATCATATTTCTTGTAGTTTTCTTCCGAAATGAACTTCGGATAATTCCTTGTAGAATTTCCTCCTTGTTTGGGAAGGATTATTCTAAATTGTAAAAATTGATCCGTAGAATTAATCGACAAAAAATATCCGTTTCTTTTTAACAGTATGTACCTTAAAGAACATTTTCTGCCTAAATACACAGAATATTCATATATATATATATATATATATATATATATATATATATATGTGTGTGTGTGTGTGTGTGTGTGTGTGTGTGTAAGAAAGATTTTGCCGTTTAATGAAAATAAACTTTGAACGCTCTTTGTGAGTCAGTTTTAACATTTGATATTTAATATCTCAAATTCTTTATTGTGTTAATAGGACACGCTTGGACGATACTAACGGATTACTACTAACAGATAAATTGTATTTCTTACAATTTGAATTAAGATACCATTAGTTAAATACCATTTCAACCTACGAATTTCAAATTTAAAATACGTAGGATTTTTCAAACTGTTCATGGTGTCAGTTTGAAGAAGAGGACTGGTTAGTTGAGGAAGGAAAGAGAGAGAGAGAGAGAGAGAGAGAGAGAGAGAGAGATAGCGTTAGAGGGGACAGAGTGGGAGATATGACAGAAGAAGGCATAGTTACAGGAAGTAATGTGGGGCATTATATTATGACGGTAGGAATGGGCAGGAGTAGAGAAGATGAGCCCGATGAGCTGACCGACATCTTAATGGTCACACGGCTAAAGTTTGATTCAATGGGAATCCACAGAAAGTAGGAAAAAAAATGGAAAAATATATATAAAATATCAAGATATAATCTCAGTGAGATGAAAGAGATAATTCAGAATTATTGGTGTATTAAATTCGTCCATATATCAGAACTTAAAAATTAAGGGACTGATGAGCTGTGATACTGCGAAGCAGTCTGTCTGTGGATGAGAAAATATATATATATATATGTATATATATATATATATATATATATATATATATATATATATATATATATATATATATATATATACGAGGGTCATTCAATAAATAAGATGAATTTTTCGGTATAAGGACTTCTAATACAGATAGAGGCTTACTTTTTTTTTTCAACGTAGTCTGTCAGCACTGTCACACACTTTTCCATCTGTGCACAAGCTTCCGTATTCCCTCAGCGTAATGTCTCAGCCAGTCGCTCACAACACTTTTGACTTCATCATCACTTTTAAACTTCGTGCCTCTCGTGAACGCTTTCAAGGGACCAAACAGTTGAAAGTCTGAAGGGGAAAGGCTGTAAGGGGGATGAGGGACCATTTCCAAGCCCAGCTCGTTGAGGGTCTGCACCGTTTGGGCTGCTGTGTGAGGCCTTGCGTTGTCATGATGCAAGATGACTCCTTCTGACTGATGACCCCTGCGTTTGTCCCAACAGATAAGCTCAAAGTCCTTGCAATGTCATCCACTGTCACCCTTCTGTCAGACTGAATGAGGTCGTTGACTGATTCGATCACCTCAGGGGACTTCACTTCTGTAGGCATCCCAGGCCTGTCTTCATCCTCAACACTGCTCCGTCCTTCTTTAAACAATTTAGCCCACTTGTAAATATTGTTTGGCTGAAACATGTGGCACCATACACAGTTGACATTCTCCTATGAATTTCAACTGGCTTGCACCCTTCAGCAACCAAAAACTTGATAACTGACCGCTGTTCAATCCTGGAGCATGCTTCCTGGCCGGCCATCTTTGTTAATCGCCAAAACTCTCAAAGTATTTTTTAATCTGCAAAAGAAATTAAATCCATGTGAATAAGAAGTAAAACAAAAAATTAAAAAAAAAGAGTAAGCTTCTATCTGTATTAGAATTCCTTATACCGAAAAATTCACCTTATTTATTGAATGACCCACGTATATATATATGTAAATTTCATTAAAGACATCTTTAATGAAATTTGTATAAAAGAGGAGTTGCTTCTCAAATACACAGACACACACCACACATATATGAAAAGTAATATAGACATACGTGTGTGTGTGTGTATGTGTGTGTATTGATGAATTGTAATTATAATGCTACATAATACGTAAATTTTCAATTCCTAAATGTTTTATCTACGAAACGAATAATTAATTAAATCTTATGCTTGTTGTCAATGCAATCGGAATCCTTTTTAGAAATATAAAAGGCGAATTCGACTTGTGATGTCAAAAATCACAAAGAAGAACAAATCTAATAATACTATTAAAACTGATGAGTAGACGAAAAGATAATGATTACCTTGGAAACGTAGTGGGTGAGGGTATTGACTCCAGGAACTCAATAGGCATTACTACCGAAAGATAAAACAATGGAGAATTTAGATTTAATCAAATCCGAAACTGTAAAATAGGAAAGGGAACAGGTTGTGTCATTACGTTCAAATAACAGGAGAAGAAAGAATTACAAAAATATCTTTTACATCTGAATAAAAAAAATATTTATGAAAAACAATAGTTTGTCAAATTAATGAAAGAGACAGATGGATAAAATTGAAACGATTAGATGCCGATATGTCAAAAAGAAAAGATAATAAAGATAGGCAAATTAAAAGGATGAAAATGAATCCTTGAATGGTGATTTTTTTTTACATTCTTTCTGGAATCTCTGGAATATTCCCTTGCTTTGTTTTTTTTTAAATTTTTTCCTTCATTCGTTTTTTTCTTTCATTCATTCATTTTTCTATTTTTAATATTTATTCTTCATCTTTTTCGTCCTTTCTACTCTACATTTTTCTCTCTTTCATTCTTAGGAATTTGTTTTGTTATTTCTCTTTTTGTTCTTGCTTTCACCTCTCTTTTTCGTTTTCTTTTTTCGTTTTCTTTCTTTTTCTTTCAAATCAGGAACTAAGAGACACTCGACATTGGTATTATCTGGATAGTTATACAATAAGCATATTTTGGTTTTAGAACATCAAATAAGGATTGAAATCACTGCTCAATCGTAATGATCTGCGAGACTCACTTGATAATGTTTATCGCACGACAAGGCGGCATTGTTATTATCAAACATAGATTTACTTTTATTGCTGATGTATATTCTCAGTTTTCAAACCAGATTTATCAAGTGAGTTTCAATGGATATCAAGCCACATCAAATCTCGTCAGTTCTCCAACTATTTATTTTGTGTTCTTGGTAGGTTTTAGAAACATTGTCGTTTGATTGTTTTTGTTCCCTCGGGATTGTAATTATTTCAATTTTTTTCCGAACTGTTTAATGTGTCAATAATCATGGGTAAAACTGTCATCTCCTATTTCATTTTTTTAAAAGGATTTTTGTCAGTTTTCTATGTGCTTTCCTTTTCCTTCTATATGCAGTGTCTCATTAGGACGCAGGCGATCATAGTTCTCCACAACTTCCCATCATTTGTAGCTTGCTTTTTACTATCCTTCCCACTTTCTGACCTGATTTATTACACCATATTCTTAGATACGTTAGTGAGTGTTACGGTTTCCAAGTTCTCTTTCTTCATCCTTTGTCCGGGAAATTTAAACAATCTCTGTTTCCAAGTACAAGTGTCCTGTTTGTTCCTTAAAGACTTCCTCATTGCTCACATTATCCGTATATGGTATTCTCAACTGCATTATGTAGAATCACATTTCTCTTGTACAAAGTTTCCTTTTCATTTGTCAGACAACTACCCAACATGCGCCGCCATATTGGAATACATAGCTGCACGGCACTTTAAATATTTGAAAAATTATCATTTAATGTTACTCGTTTCTGTTTTCCTTCCAAATTAGATCTAATTCTGTCTGTAATTCGTTACATACATGCACGCGCGCGCACACACACGTATATATATATATATATATATATATATATATATATAGTTTACAAAAAAATAGGTAATCCGTATGGATAGACCGAAGGAGGATAAAATCCAGAGAGCTCAATGTAAATCAGAGCTAATAATTTAAATAAAAATAAAAACAGAACACTTTAAGGTTCACATTATTAGCTCTGATTTACATTGAGCTCTCTGGATTTTTTATCTACCCATACGGATTACCTAGTTTTTCGTAAACTATATATATATATATATATATATATATATATATATATATATATATATATATATATATATATAAATTTGTATCAAAATACAAGTAAAAGTCAACCGTTTGATGTTTCGAAACAGTTTGAAACGGTTATAGGAATTAAATACAACTCAATTTTCATTCAAAAAATAGAAAATCGAGGACAATTAAAACATTTTCTCAAATATACTTAATAAAATGTCAAACTTTTCTGCTACCTTGTTCTTAAATTTGGATCATTAAGCGCTAAACGTGTCTAGACTTCAGCTACTTGACGACCCACAGATGAAATCGCAGTATCAGAATTATCTAGATTTTAATTATATTTTATAAAAGAACATATATATATATATATATATATATATATATATATATATATATATATATATATGTTTAATTTAAATAAAAATAAATCCAGACCATTTTAAGGTTCCATGTAATAAATTATTTCACCACACCCATGTGAAACTTGCATGGATGTGTATACAATATATGATAGAGCGAGATCTCTAATATTACATTCAAATATCACTCCATATTAACTTAAATACTAAACTTTAAGTAAAGAAATTACCAATCTAAAAATAGTCGCAAATTAAATTCATGAATAAAATTCAAACTGATAGAGATATAACCTTAATAATCAATTACAACTAGAAGTAAACTTATATTTGAAAATAAAATTTTTAGTATTTTAATATAAATTCTATGAATATTTTTCTAATCGGCTATTTCATATTAAATCCCCAAAATTTGTGTAATAAAGTTTTTAAAAAAACTTAAATCGCTAACAAACATCAAATTAAATTCCTTATACACTGTTTAAGCATTCAAATTTATATCAAACATTATAATATTTAGGAACTCTCAGAGTAAAGAACCGACAGCGTCTATTTCCGGCCTTTCATTCCTAAGAAAGTTAATGACACTTTCTCTCATGACTTCTTTCTCGCATTCTCTCTTTATGTCTTTTTTCTCCTCTCCCCCTTCTATATCAATATATAACTTCCGTTAAGTGAACCGATTTAATGTGTCAATGTCTGGACTTCATCAAACAATATTAAATTTGAAAGAATAGAAATTTTACATCTAACTCTATCATATCTCTCTCCCCACCTCACTTCGTTAATTTACATATGCTTAGTACTGCCCGTCAAAAATGTGTAAATTTCTTTTCATTTTTCGTTTCAACCTTTGGAAGTAAAATCTGATGATCCGCGGTCCTTTAAAAGGGCTGTGGTGAAATAATTTATTACATGGAACCTTAAAGTGTTCTGGTTTTATTTAAATTATATATATATATATATATATATATATATATATATATATATATATATATATATATATATATATGAGGGGATAAAGAAAAAGTGTGAGACAGATCTTAATATAAAATGTTTGACTTTATTGAAGCTTCGTCAGAGATCAAGATAGAAAAGATAGAAATATAAAAAACAAAGAGACGCAGATTAATTGAATGTTGTGTTTGGCTTTTTCTTATTGGTTAGACACGTGTGACGTTTAATGAAGTCGCAAGTATTATTCAAATATCTACGACTAACATTCTGGACGCTAAAATGAGTGAAAGTTAGTGAGATGAAATAGGATGTTTTGATTGGCTATTTCTTACATGTATTCAATATTCGACTCCCACCCATCTTTGATCTATCTATCTATCTATCTATCTATCTATCTATCTATCTATCTATCTATCTATATATATATATATATATATATATATAAAATATAAAAGTGAACATAGAAGTCAACACTTAGACGCGACAGTCTGTTTCATGCTAGATGCAATCGTCAGACCGCGAGTGCTGTTATTTTTTTATTATCTAGCATGAAACAGACTGTCGCCTCTAAGTGTTGACTTCTATGTTCACTTTTATATTTACACACGCTCTATTTCTAATATTGAACACTTTATCCCATAAATATAGCACATCTTAAGACTATATTTCTTCATATATATATATATATATATATATATATATATATATAATATAGAAAAAACAACTGAAAAGTTGCAAATTAAAAGAAATTG
>OZ038482.1:135025779-135075779 GCA_964036315.1 Acanthosepion esculentum
TGTGTGACGTCATTTGTTTACATTTGGATACGCCATGAGCAGATATGAATGTACGTGAAAGATTCATGGAAGATTAAAGTTTAAAGACACTAAAATCGGCCTCGCTAACCGAATGGTCTGCTGCTACGAAATTTCACTGTGTCGTGTTAGAGAATTTTTCTCGCCAAAATTTATCTTACATATTCATAACTATAGCAGTTGTTCTTGCTTTTAATATCGCTGTAAAATCCGGCCTGCTGCTCCAGATTTAGATTTTTTTTAATCCAAAGAAGAATCTGCAATGTTGTTGGTCCTGACTTGGCACCTCATCTTCAGTCACGTTTCAACTGCCATAATTTAGCTTCCCAGTGATTCTTCTTGAACTACTTTCGTGGTAATTGTTCTGATGAGCATTCCTCTATGGAACATTGACTTTATGAATTTAAGCCTAGAACAAGATTAGCAGCAAGGACACGTCATTTTACATTTAAAATGGCTAAACATGCAATCGTGAGTTCTAAGCTAACAGTTTATTCTATGGCATTTCTCATTTGTGGAACTTTCTTCCGGCATTTTAATTCCCACTCAACATTGATCTTCAAAAATTTAAATGCAATGTCAATCGTTATATGACATCTTTATTCCTCTTCTTTTAATTGTTTTTTTTTATATTCTTTAAATTTATTCGTCTTTGTGGCTTTATTGTCTTGCTTCGGGTGAAATGCATGGAAAAATTAATCCAAACAGAAGAAGAAAATAAATGTGAAAAATATGTCAGTTTTGAGAATTAGCTAATTGCATAGAATACCTACATTCGAATTATTGGCTTTTAAGGGAATTCAACCACCAAACTCTGATACCGTTTCTTGCTATATTAATCAAGGTGCGTCTATTTTTAATGAGTGGGGTTTGGGAAAGTGTTTCCTAGACTTGGACTTCATCGATATATATATATATATATATATATATATATATATATATATATATATATATATATATATATAACGTAAATCATTCATACGAAAAACAAATAATGAAGTTAATTATATGGCAAGAATCACTCTCGCAAACAATATTTAATAATAAAATACAATCAACCTCGAATCCGTTAATGAAAGTATAAGAACGCACAATTTTAAAATTAAAAAAACAAATAAAATTCAACCTTAGCGTCGTGACTGCACGCTCCAAAATTATTCTTACAGTTAACAATATCACATTTCTAAAAAAACACTTCTTTCGGTTTGCACTATCTTTCGATGTCTCGTTATTACCTGGATTTAAAAACTTACCTAATTTCCTACCTGATGATGGTCGTATGAAACGATTGAAAGCCGAGCTAGTAGCAAAAATTAGACCTGATAAAACCGGAATTTATAAACGAGGATCATACCATTCATTAACGGATTCATTTTGGAATCAATCTGAATAGGATTACGGAAACCTTCTCTTTGCCGGCAGAAGGATTTTTGTGAAGTCCCTTAATTTGTTGGGGGATATTTTATTTTAACTGTCTCTCGCTAATTATTTACACGCAATTTCCCCTCCCCTCGTTATAAGTATATATACTTATACGTTATTGATTTTAGCGTGTTCCCCCCACTTTTATTTTCTCTTCATTTTCGTTGCTGTTCTTTTCGTTTAATTTATCAATTTTTCCAACGATTTTCTCCTGATGAGATGTTGGACGAAAGGGCCTTAGGGACTATTACCATTAATAAATTCCTTGTTTTTAAAACAGTATACAGATTTTGTACCTCCAAGCATTTGTTATATATATATATATATATATATATATATACTGTAATCTTGCGTGTAGAAGACGCAGGTTATTTATTCATCCAAACGCATTTTGCATCTTGAATTTCGTAATGGAACATTCCTTAAAACGGATAAAATCGGGGCAAATTACATTTATTTCTTGGCCAGACAGATAATATCTATTTAATGGCGTATTGCAATAAAGTGAAATAAATCTTTCATAAAGTTCAGTACTTTTTTCCCGATTTCGCTGAGTTTAAACACCTACGTGAGCTTGAAATCATTCAGAAAAAATACAAGATTATACATAATTTCAAAGTAAATATAATCAAAAACATTATTTAAAAACAATTAATGAATTTAAAAAATGTTAAAAGACCATTGTATTGCTGAAACTTGCCAATACAACTCTACCAACACGACGCCTGGCAAATGAAAACACTTAATAAGAAATAAGTAAATAAAATAAAAGGAAACCCAGGAACCAATAAAAAATGAAACATTATATATATATATATATATATATATATATATATATATATAATATAGAAAAAACAACTGAAAAGTTGCAAATTCCAAAAAAATTGAAGGTTTTTTTGTGAAAGTATTTATTTATATATATATATAAATATATAAAAAATATAAATAAAAACTTTAACAAAAAACATTCAGTTTTTTTTAATTTGCAACTTTTCATTTGTTTTTTCTATATTATACAGTTTAACCCGGATATAAGAGAGTTGTCGGGCCCTGATAGGAAGTATCTTATATCCGGGTTTCTCTTAGATCCAGGTTTGGTCTATTATATATACATTAACACAGGCTCTAATTTGGGACCAGAGAAAACCTCTCTTATATCCAGGTTTCTCTTATATCCGGGCTACACTGTATAAATATTAAGAAAGTATACGTGGCTTCTCATTATGCTATATATATATATATATATATATATATATATATATATATATATATATATATATATAAGAAACAAAGAAAAATGACGAAAAAGGAGTCCTTAAGAGAATAGAAAAGACGGACCATATGGCAGACACCAACGCAGGCAAAAATCCAAAGTTCTCAATGTCTAAATCAAAGTGTATTTGGTCATATTCACCAGTTCCTTGTATGTATAGTTCGTGAATGATTTTATTCAATTTTTGGATTAAAAATAACAATAACCAAACTGCTTGTATGATAATTCCGCTTTACAAAGCATGGAAGCTGTTTAGTTGCACACCGAGGAAGAATAAATAAAAACAAAATAAGAGTCATGATATCAAAACTTGACATTCCAAGATTTTGAGAATTTAAATTTCCCTAGCCGAACCAAAATTAATTATTTTCCTTCTCTTATATCAAAACTATTTTGCCAACATTAATTCTCATTCTTTTAAAATTATTGATACATTCATAGCGCCCGGCTCTTTTGTATAGGATGGCCATTTCGATCATACGGGTTTAAGGAAAATTAAAGAAATACTGATGTTTGATTGGCTATTCCGTTTTCCCACTGGAAAGTTTCTTCGCAAAATGAATTTGATAGCGGGCCGATAATTTTTACTAAAGGAACCAAAATTTACAATTAAATTGGTTCCACATCCTCTCTTGGTGGCATAGCAATGAGACAATTTGATTGACCAGCATTAAATTCATCGGAAATATGCAACCCTCGCCCCCTTACAACATACAGAGTTTTGTATGAAGAAGCACTGTAAACTGTAAATTATTTCTGATGGTAGGTTTTTCGACAAATTTTGAAAGATGAGTCGAGCCGAGATCTTTCCAGTCTCCCTTCATATATATATATGTATTTTTATATATATATATATATATATATATATATATATATATATATATATATATATATATATATATATGTATGTATGTATGTATATATATATATATATATATATATATATATATATATATATATATATATATATTTGAGAACGGTGAAGTAATGGATAACGGCTCGGTTTAAAGAATCGGAGAGCCGAATTCGAATTCCAGTCGGATCCATTACATTCATTTACGTGCTAATACCCTTGAGAAAGGTATAAATCCGCTTCTTCTCCACTCCCAGATATGGGTAAATAGCAGGACAGAATGGATGGCAACTGGTCTAGGAGAAGGACAACTCTGAAATCAAAACGTGTGGAGGTCGTTTGGGGATCTTGTTGCACGTAATGCACCAGATTTCTGTATTCGGCAATTCAAAAGGTGTGGTTGGTCCTTCACAAAAACCTCACCACTATAATCAAAACGTAAGTGCAGGTGTCTGGCAGTCGGTTCCTAGGAACTGAGTTGCTTGACCCTCATACCTCGATAAACGACGGGGGAGTCCAGCATATATATATTTTAAGACATTTTTTATGTTTATACGTTTTTTTTATAGATACGAATATTTAAATAAATGCTCTGTTTATAATAAACAGTAATAACGACATTTACTGGCCTGAATGTCCGAGAAATTTTCATAGAAAATATGCGTCCTTCGACAGGAATCGAACCTGTGTCCTACGCGGAAACGTCATATAGACTGACATGCTTTAGCGATTTACCCACATGTTAAGTGTTTCGGTTAGCAATGTCGATTTTACTTCTTTTAAACTACAATTCTCCACGATTTACATCGGTAAAGCATGTCATTTATTATTATTAGTTACATTTTGTATAAAAAAACAAATCAAAACACCTTGTCTGTCATATTCAATGAAATGTGCATGAAAGAAGGATTGCTTCCCAAATACATACATACACACACACACACACACACACACACACACACACACACACACACACACATATATATATTAAGGTAATGAAGGATTTGGTATCCGTATGGATAATACCAAAGAGGATGTTATATATATATATATATATATATATATATATATATATATATATATATATATATATATATATATATATATATATATATATATATATATATATCACCGTTGGTTATTTCAAACCTTTAACATTTCCCAGAATACCAGAATAAAGACAAAGGAAGTTTATCTACCCCACCGACACCACATGGATTCTTGAACATGTCCGAGAAAGTCGAAGGTATTTGAACAAAACAAAAACGCACACAAGAATCCCAACTGTTTATCCACAATTTCGTTCCCATTCGAAAATTGAAAAAAATATTTAAAAAATTAAACAGCACCTTCTCGGTTCTTTACTTTTTATTTTAAAAGACGTTTTTGAAATATTTTTAGCGAATTGACTATGGCAGGCATATCTTTTCTCTGTCAAGTAATATAACTTTTATTTGAAATATTTCTATCCATCATTCATTATAAGTTTTGACATGTCCATTTTAAACATATTTATTTAAATCTTCTATCTTGAATCAAGCAACTTTGTAAAACGAAAAGTCTCTCACGAGAGTTAAACTCACATATTGAATACTTAGTAGCTCGTCCGACATGGATTTTTCTGGCCTTAGTATTAATGTTGCATTCGTAAGCATGACAGGTGTTTCAAAATCTTCAAAAGAGATATCGGTTTATTTCGAATTGCCCTATTTTTTATATAATTGTTATAGCTTATACATATAAATCCAGCAATAAAGAACATGAAAGTAACTCCATCCAAACATTAGAAATTCTTCAATTAAAACAATTCAAACGACTTATTAATACCATGCGAACATTTCTACAGTACAACTAGTTATGCTTTATTTATTTGGAAAATATATCAGAACATTATAGAAATTATACTGTGAGCAAGCAGGTTATAAAATAAATTCAGTAAATGCACAAAAAGAGAATGGGTTGTAAGACAATCATATGTCTTCTCACCATACTTATACATCCTTTAGAGTGATCGTCCTGGGTAAGACGATAAACTACATCCAGCAGCATGGCCTCTAATCAGAAGATTTTGAGGAGCGTGGAACCACCTCTTAATTGCTGGTGTTCTCAGGTCCAACCTTACCCGGGGTGGTAGCACCTGTTAGGGTTCCGACTATAGGAAAATAGTTAACCCCGAAACTGGGGTCAAAACACCATGAAAAATATGTTTAATACCAGAAATACTTTGAAAAAAAATATTACCAGCAATACATTATTTTTGTAGGAAAAGTAATATTACCAGCAATAAAAATTGTCGGCATTAAATAACACACTGAGGTTGATATACTGTAAAAGAAACCAAACACCTTTAGAGTGAGGTGATCCTGAGAGAATTAGAAGTCCTACAAACATTCAATATCCGTGGCCACAATCTAACCAACATATATGCAAATATCACGCCGTTGATAACAGAGAAAAGAAGCTACAAACAAAAAAAAAAAAAGGAAAAGAAAGGAGAAAATATCAATAGTAAGCAAACGGAATGTATGGTTGTCAGTAAAAAGGAAGTTCCGAAGAAATATTGAATACTTCAGAATCAAGCAAGTACAAATATTTAAATATCTCGTTAGTGATTTAACAGAGAACGGAAATGTGATCTCGATATCTGAAGGTGTATATTAATAGCAAAAGTTGCTTTCCAGAAGCTAAGCAATGTATTAAGAAACAGATAAATTTCGTTAAAAACAAAGAAAAGAATCTACATGGCCTGTCAACCCTCGTCTATGGTCGTCAATGTAGGGCAATCCCTTTCAAATAAATACAAGATAAAACACGTTGTGTTCCATGAGGAATTTTAGCAAAAGGCTCCAATTCTTTGCAGACATCAAAATGTAGATCTGATCGTACAGCGATTTATTAAGAGTTACTTAGATGTGTCACAAAGAGAAAGTAACGAGCGGCCAGTTAGGATCGAACTCACTACTCAGTCATAATTAATGTAGCGAGACAATTTTGCTACCCATTACTCAACATTTCTCAAATGAGTATAGAGAGCAGAGCTATATGTTATAAAGTTCCCCAGGTTCCAGATCAAAATTATCCTTGCATTCGTATGGCACAAGAAAGGCGGTGTTTTTATGTTATAAACACTTACAATGGTTACCTTAAGACAAGGTTGAAGAAACGTGTGTTGCTCCAGACTTCCACGACTGTTGCTTTGTCTTGTCTTGAAAAAACTATTGAAAAATATTCCAGGGAATAATGTCGAACATCCAGAGTTGGCATTATTGAAAAATATACAAGTACCTTGATAAGCAAGCAGATGAAGGTCAAAATTGTGCTTAGTATATCAGAAGGACATATTAGTAGATGGCTATAAAATTGAACTCTAGAATCTTAAAAATGATCTGTATATCTGAAATGATAACTGGTACTCTGTGGTAAGTATTTATCGGTTTGGTGTTCAGAAATCAAGAAGAAATGACTCATTTTTTGAAGCTCACAAGAATTAACCGAGTTTTAAGTTCCACTGAAAAAATGGAAATATTGCTTTAAAATGATAGAATAATCTCTATCTATAAAAAGCAGGATATGTGTGTGTGTGTGTGTGTGTGTGTGTGTGTGTGTGTGTGTAACGAATGCACGGCCGCAATTTTCGACGGAATTGCACCAAAAGTTACATGCCCATACTCCACGTTAGTGAAAAGGCCAAGACCGACTTTGCATTTCCCAACTCCAATCGATAGTGGAAATAATCGATATTTTCATGCTTCTACGGTAGTTTTCATGTAGTTTGCGGTCATTTTCTACTGGCCAGATTGAGAGACTATAGCTGGCTGCCACGAATAGGCAGGAAGATTCTATTGGCCAGCGTGAGAGCTAAATGCTAACTAACATGCTAGCATGTAAAAATAACAAAAAATCGATAGCTGCATTTGTCACAAGTGGGAAAAATTTAAATCTGCATGGCACTTTACTCCAATTGGCTCATTTGCTTTCTTAAACTCAACGTTGATTCTGATTCCGCAGAACTGGGTTGTGTGTGAAAAAGTATTTGTTTTTTACATTCTTTTTTCATTCGGTTTTTCCAGTTACGAGTCCTTTTTTTAAAGCTGATCGTTTTGTGTTCATTTTGTTTAGTTCTTTTTTCGTAACAGATTTAATGTTTAGTATAGAGCTTAGAAAAAATCCGCAGTGTGAGATAGGCAAGAAGTAAGGCATGTAGCAACATCAGCACGGCAAAGGGCACCCCTTTAAATGCAAGGAAGGGCAAAAATATTTTAAGTCAAGTGATAGCGATTGCGATTACGATTTTTGAATCAAGCACGAGCAACGCCGGGCCATGCTGCTAGTTTAATATAATTCGCAATTATTATTTTTATTTCATTTATTAAATATATTATGAATATTATTTTTATTTGAAATTATATATGTATTCAGTATCTTTCTATATTTCTGAGATGAGGTATTATGTACCCTATTTACATTATTATTATAGGCCGAATAATGTAAATAGTATTATATATATGCATTGTTTGTTATTATTTCTTTCTATTTATCTCCATTTGCTATGTTTTTCTGAGTTAGTAATTATTTACTTTTGTATACAACTCACCTGAAGATCATTCGTTTTACATTTACTTTCTGTTTTTGCTTACCTAAAGTTATATTTATCAAAATTTCTACTCGCCTTCATTTTTTTCATTAATGGGTATATTGTTATATAATCTATTATTATATTATATAATTATTATATATTATATTATTATAATATATATTATTATCACTTAGCAATGGGGAGTTTACATGTTAGTAATGTATGTGTTACTAATGTAAAGGTAATATAAATAATTTATAATTTATTTCTCGTAAGTTATAAATCATGACTTCATAATATTTTACTATTCAATCTCAATTTATATTTTTTATTTTTTCATACTGCTATCTTTTTTACAAAATTAAAAACTTTTCGATATTTCTGTCTGTTTCTTTGTGTAAGACTATTTGGATAAGTGTCTTGCTTTTTAGTGGATTTGATTACACAAAGTTATATATATATATATAACAAACCGTTTCTGGGAGCTTTTAAAACACTTAATATATGTAATGTTTATATACGTCTCTTATATATGTTTCAAAGTTTGTCATAACCAAGGTGATAGATTACTCTGTGTATAAAATGCTTCCGTGATTTGCGTCTTAAATAGCCCCGGGCAACTAAGTCAAACTTGAAGCCGAAGAACAAGCGAAGGCGGCCAACTGGCGCCTCATAACCAAATACTTTTGGTAGATGGAGAGCGACAACGCAGGAAAACAGTCCATTTTAGGGAAGGAAAAACCACGATTTTAAAATTCCGCTGCCTTGCAGTCATATTCAAATAGAAAAAGCTAAATCCAGACAGAAAACCGAGATTGGAACCCCGAAGGCGTTTCGGTGTCAACACCGCCAACTTTCCGGCAACTCCTGCAGCTTTTGGATCTTGTCGGTACGGCCGAAATGGTTGAGATGGGAAGCGGCCTGTAGTCTGGGAAGCGCACGGCCTCAATATAACATCGCCTAGACATGCACCGAGCATTTTTACCACCAAAGGACTGAATTTGGACTAAACTGGGTGTTTACCTTTATCACGTGTGATAAACAGATGTCTGCTATTCTCTCTCTATGCGTATGTATAATTAATGAATAACACTTTTTATTACTTCAGACGTTACACAGGTATCCACTTATTTTTATTGTACTCGTCGTGGCGACTCGTGTAACGCTTGAAGTAATAAAAATGTCAGAATAAATATAAATCCATCAATACTTTTGAAATTGGTTTATATACGTTTCAAATAGGAAACTTTGCGGATACGGGCTTTCAGCAATGACTGATCGAGGAAGCGTTCATTCCTTAAAAGGGCAAAAATAATCTTTCTGAACTTTAACGATCTCGATTGCCGAGCGGTCTTAGCACGACAGATCAAACGAGGATGCGAGTTCAAACCCTGCAGGTGTTTGCATATTTTCTCAAGTGTGTCGGCCGATAGACGTAATAAACAAAGATCTAATTCATATATGGGTATCCACTAAAAATAATGTCGGAAATAATATATATATATATATATATATATATATATATATATATATATATATAATGATGTAAGCAGAGACTTTAAAAACCATGGTTTTCTAAGGTCTTCGATTTCATAATAATTATTTGCTCTGCTCATACATTGAGCTTTCTTTGGATTTATATCCTGTTTGGAATTATCAATCGGTAAAAGCACGTCAGGTTATATGACAGTTCCATATAGGATACAGGTTCGATATATATATATATATATATATATATATATATATATATATATATATATATATATATATATATATATACAGGTTATATGACAGTTCCATATAGGATACAGGCTCGATATATATATATATATATATATATATATATATATATATATATATATCGAACCTGTATCCTATATGGAACTGTCATATAACCTGACGTGGTTTTACCGATTGAGCCACAGAGGAGCGTTTCGGTTAGCAAGGTCCATTTTACTGTTTTTAAACTACAATTCTCCATGATTTTCTCTCGTACATTCATATCGGCTCGATGCGTATCCAAATGTAAACAAATGACTATATGACGGTTCAGGATACAGGTTCGATTCCTGTCGGATGACGAACATTTTCTATTAAAAGAATTTCTCGGACATTCAGGCCGGTAAATGCCGTTAATGATTTTTCTTATAAGCAGAACATTTACTTAAATATTTGTATCTATAAAAAGAACGTATGGAAATAAAAAAAATGTCTTAAAATAATTGTCGGACGTTGTCCATTTCATAATACACACACACACACACACACACACACACACACACACACACATATATATATATATATATATATATATATATCAGTGGACATTGAAGTCCACACCCAGAGGTGACAGTCTGTTTCATGCTTATACCATATCGTCAAGTCTCGCAATTGCGTATTAAACAGACTATTGCCACTGCGTCTTGATTCCAATGTTCACCTTTATATTTACATACGCTTTATCATTGCTACTGGGCACGTTATCCCATAAATATAACGTACCTTTAAACTATAATTTATCATATATATATATATATATATATATATATATATATATATATATATATATATATAGAGAGAGAGAGAGAGAGAGAGAGAGAGAGAGAGAGAAAACAACTGAAAAGTTGCAAATTTAAAAAAATTGAATTTTTTTTTTGTGAAAGTATTTATTTATATTTTTTATATATATATATATTTGATATTTCAGATCTGCCCCGATCTTTCGTCAGAAATAAATTAAATAACTGTATTCAGAAGTTTGTTTACAAGTAGCGTCCGTCGCGAGACGCGGACGTCACGTGATGTGGAACGCAACTGTGTTTGAATATTTCTAACGTAAATCTAACGATAATATTTTAGATGTTGTTTAAAAAGTTTCTTTGACTATATCTAAAAAAAATTTTTTTAACTGTTGACATATTTATACAGATTTAAAATTCCCAAATCTTTGTCTAACTCTAGTTTATATGTGTAAAAATATAAATATATATTACTATATAAAAATAACAAAACAAAAGTCATTCAAACAAAGCAAGTTCAGTCGACCAATGATGACAATTCCAGAACAACGTAACTATAAACAATTTCTTCTATCCTCTGCCAGCCGCTATGATGGAGAAAGCATTACCTCGAACCGTCGCCAGTGAGACACGCTGCAAGAGCCACTCCGTTTCGCGAGGCTCGTTCCTTAATCGCGACGCAATCGCGCCAATCCTCCGAAGGAACGCCATCGAACGAGGGCCAATAACCCCTGAAGTCTCCACTGCCACAGGAGTAAAAAAAAATCTATCAGCAAGAGAAGAATATTTAGCTATTTTTTTTATCTCTGCGTCTCGGGCGACGAACCCCGGCTCAACCGCGGACCTGATCATATTACCGGCCGAAAATGTATCCGCACAGGTCGCATGCCAAATCAACGACTTACCCATTTTAAAAGGGAAGATGGTAATGCCATCCGGCCGCTTTCCATCACCACGGAAATGTGTAAAATTTTATTGTATTTAGCAAGCGATTTCAAATTTACACTAGTTTGGTTAAAAGCAACAAATATTCCATAAGGATTTATTGTTTATTTTTTCTATATAATCGTTCCTTTTATGTCGGCATATATAATACGTCCATTTCAAAACGATTACGTATAACTACTTCTGTGTATAAACTCATATAAAATGAACATTTTCTCAGAAGTGAGAAACAATGTGAAAATCTAGAGGCATTTTGACAAACATACGCAAAAACGATATAGGAATGTGGGAAAAGGCCGCAGACTGCCAGGCAGTTATTACTTGAAATATTTGTGAAAATAATTAAGTGCTTTGTACGATTTGAGGGGAAGCTACCGATTATTCTTTCTACCGCTTTAAAACTGGTGTCCAATCGCTGGTCCTCCTCCTCCGCCTCTGCTATATCATCTCTTCGAGTCTGTGCCATGTTAGAGACATCAGTTTCTATTAAATCTTGCTAATAAGCTGATAATCTCTTTGTTGAAGAGAACTAAGGATTTCTCTCATTCTCTGATAATCGCAGAGTGGATGATATTCTTCTTGGAAATAAATAAAAGTACAAAAAGAATCAATCTTCGACACGCTCCCCAGCCAGTGTCATCTACGGTTTCAAAGTTTCAGCTTAAAGGAGGATTTCGTCAGAAGTAGATACAGTTCAATTACTAAGGTTTTCTGAAATGGTTTATTTTAGTGACGTCATGTCGAGTAATCATATCTATCTATCTATCTATCTATCTATCTATCTATCTATCTATCTATCTATCTATCTATCTATCTATCTATCCGAGAGGAAATAAGAGACATAGTATATCACATGTATATGGAAAATATTAAGTTTCTAAAAAATCACCATAAGAAATGGGGAATGAGAACGAGAAGGAATCGAAGAAAACGTTTTTATGCAATTTTTCACCCAGTACCAAGTGGCCATCGAAGTAGAGGGTTACTGATTTGGGTTATTTTAGGTATGTAATAATTATATAATATTAGAATGATTTAGGATAGATAACCGTGTTGGGGAACCTTACAATCTGAAGACGATTCCATAACTCTACGACTATCAAGAAGAAGCTGTCTGAATTCCTTCTTTAACCCTAGAACACTAACCATGGGTATATAGTACCCAGCGCCAATTTTCCTATTTTTAATTACAATTTTCAGTACCTGATTTTCTTACCTAAATAATATGTTTTCCAGTTCCTATAAATGTTAACTGAAAGTACAAAGTTTGAAGTGTCTGCATGTAAAATATTTCAAATAAAGATGTATATTTAATATTTTTTTTTATATTTTCAAAATCGGGTATGATATATCCATGGTTAGTCGTGGTGTAACTTTAATTGAAGGTTAGTGTTCTAGAGTTAATAGTGAAATACGAAGCGAATAAGGATTCGCTCGTGTCCACATGGCGTAGCAGGTCTTAGCTGTAAAGGTCTGAACTGGTGGAACTAAGGAATGTAGTTCGTCAGAACATTTGTCATGGAAATAGCAAAAGATTAGCGATAGTCGTGTGATGTTGCGTCTGTGGGAACGACGTTTTAGGTTGGAAAATAAGCCACCACCTACAAGGCCGCGTAAACTCTTCTGAAATCTGCCAAGCCCGGAAATAATAGATTGAGAACTTCTAGCCTAGATATGGTAATAATAACCCGTTTTTCGTCTACTTCTTGTAATGACAGGGCATAGCAGTTGGTGGCAGGTAATTTTTTTAATCATTTCACCTCAAGCAAGGTCATAGTATTGTCATTTTAATAATATCTAATTTTAAAGGCCGTTTAAAGTTGATGGAAACATATTTATGAAACTCTACAAGCCTACAATTAATATTATTTGCTTTGAAACCACATGAAAAGTATACAAGTTACTACGGTAACATTACATTATTCGGGCTATTGTCCTCATCTTTGTCGCCATATTTATTACAACGTTTCGACCGTTGTACGCTCTGGCCTTCTTCAGGTGGTTGGAATGTCGAACTGAACCCTTTATTTAGCTCACTGGTAGACTGTTCTAGTTCCACGTGCCGTGTTTTAATGGATGTCTAATATCAGCTATCTCCTGTTAATTCCCCTCTCCACGTTTTCCACTGCCTTAACCAGGTATTGAACTCACACACTTTGCATCCTGTCACTGGATCTAACTAATGTCTTTATCCACTGTGCCATGTGTCCGAATAATGTAAATAGTGTACATAATACCTCATCTCAGAAATATAGACAGATACTGAAGTTACTTCGGTTTTACTTTTCTGCACATGAAGTGTATAAATTCTTTTATAACTTGTCGAAAACAAGGTATTTAAAAAGTTACTAAAACTAAAATATATATCCGCTATGAAGAGGATATTTTTTTATTTCCTCCTTTTTTCCCCAAAAGTAATTGAATCTAGTAATAACACAATTACTACTTTGCTATACCAAAAAACAACCTACAAGTAGAAACATTTGCCACCTTCATTCTAGCTGTGAAAGTTCATTTAGATATAAAATAAGCATTATAAAAAGTTCCTCAAGAGAGCGCACGAGAATTCATCCGCTCGTTTGCTTTTCTTTAAAGAACTGAATAAAGTGAAACAGACGCTATTTAATAACGGTCTTCCGAATTACCTTCTAGATAATCAAATTAGACTATTTCTTTTTCAGGTAAGCAATATACCCAGTAACATCAACTATGAACACAGGCAGAATGTGCTGACCGTGTTTGGAAAAAAACAACATTCCCATAACTCTAGTTACATACATAAAACTTTAGACATTCAGTATAGCGAATGCGCGCTGATATACAAAACATTCAGACAATTTTAACACGCTTTACGCATTTTTACACACATGCATCTTTACAGACTTGTAATACTTGATTCCGGTTTCTTGTATATTTTTATGTAATTATATTTACTTATTTTCTAAAAATCAAATCATTGGAATAAAAACGAATGCAGATGCTGGAAGACTGACCGACCGGAGCTGATAAAAATTCAAAATCAAACAAAAAAATTCCAATCTATGTAACTACATTATCCAGAATGAGACCCGAATATACAAAGGGAGAAAATGCCATAAGTGAATTTTTATTTTTTGGTAAAAATTCTTCTGTCTACATTTAGAGTTGAGTGACTTAAAATTGGATGAACTCAGATAAGCCATTGGATATTTTGGAAAATAGCTTTAAATCTAGAAGGTCTCAACAGATTCAGAACTAAACTATTTGTAGCTGTAAAGAAAGTTTTAATATAAACGTATGTTTGACTTATTCCACTATTTACACACATAAATAGATTTCCAGCATGTACCTAATTTTTATTAAAAATACACCTTTAAGTGCCGAATCTAGGTGCGTTGTCAGTGTTGTTGCGCCCATGTCACTAGAAGATTCCGTTCTAAATAAACAACAGACTTCTTCGATGGCCGACCCGACCGAATATGATCAGTATTCGGCCCGCACCCAGAATCAAATTTTCTAATAGCTTTAGGACGTGCTTTATATAAGTCCCCGCAGTAAACGGCAACTAATCAAGACTTCACTTGGACTATTCGATGCATTGGTCGCCATTTATATTAAGGAAGTCTATGTGATGTATCATGAAGTCTGTGAGGTACGTTTTGTAGATCTTTTGTGTCTTTTTACGATCTCTTAATTTCTGGTCTACCAACCATTTACACACTGCTTTCCTCTATCTCTCTTGCCTTCAATATGTCCTGTGAGTATCAAAATTCCCAATCCCTCTTTCCTCATTATGTGCCCTAGATTGTTCAACTCTTTCTTTCTGATGCTAAATGTCCTTGTTTCCCATCTTCTCTAAAACTTTGCCGTTGCTCATATTCAGTTTATGGTATTCTCAGCCATATAGATTTGAAATATCGGAAGTTAAGCAACGTTGTGCCTGGTCACTACCTAGATGGGCGATAATTGAGAATACCAGGTGCTGTAAGCTTGGATGTGCGGATGGTGTAATGGATAATGTCTAGCAATTGTTAATCGGAGAGCGTAGTTCTAGTTCCGGTTCGGTTCGTTATATTCACTTACGCCCAATACCCTGGGAAAGGTAGGAATCCACCTCTTCCCCCTGCCAGATATGGATTAATTAATAAAACTAGTATCAATAAAAATCATTATTATCTCCAAAATGAAAAAACAACAATCTAAAAAATATGGCTTTAAATAACTTTCAAAGGGTTGATAAGTCATAAAAAACAAATCAGTCTGTCAGTTCTGTAGAACTACATTTCTATTGTATCACGTGCCTTCTTCATCTGTGAGGAGATTGTCCAGCATTCGCTGCCATATAGAAGAACCGATATTACATAAGAGTATAGTAATCTTTTATTTGTTTCTGGTGAATTTTTCCCGTTTCTTAATACTTTTCTGGTACATCTCCAATGAGGTGTAATTCGGATTAACGCTATAGTCAATTGCCCCTTGGATTTAATTTCGTGTCATTCACTCACGGCGGGGTTTTACTATTGGCTTATTGAAACAAATCTTCACATGGAAACTCATGTTAAGTTGAAAGGACCCCAAATAGTCTGCAGCAAGAAAGATGTATATCACATGAGTGAAAACTTCTATTTCATAATGTCCTTGTACCCACTCTTGAGCATACATTAACTATTACAATGCCACTACCAGCGTCCTGATAGGATGCATAAATAGATTCGTGCAGTCATCTCCAAATCTGCTAATTAAACTGTTAGCTTGAATCAGCAGGAATGTTTGACATTCTATCAAAGTCTTCCACAGCCCAATGTTAATCTCCTCCGACCTTCTGGTATGCAGTAAATGATTCCGCGGTGTCGATAATTTACTTATTTTGTCCGCATCTACCAAAGCATATCAAGTACAATGGACTCTGATTAATCTTCTTGAACGGAACCAGCGTTTAACTGAAATCCGATTTTTTCATTAATTTTTTAAAGACAGAAAATATTTTTAGATTGTAAGAATTTTTTTGAGATAATGGTGGTTTAGTGACACAAGTGATTCATTACATGTCTTTTGTCTCGGGACTATTATATATGGCGGGATTAGCATTTTCCTGGTGTACATTTGCTAGTTTTTTTCATGATAAAAATATACAAAACGTGTCGACTAGTAGATTGGTTTGGTTTGGTTTGTTTTACGGCATATCAACGGTTATTTAATGCCGATAAAATTTTTTATTGCTGTTAATATATATATATATATATATATATATATATATATATATATATATATATATGAACCTAAAGATACAGGCAAACCTACCTAGGTTTCACCTACGCGGATCGTCAGGGCACGTCGGCTAAAGAGGTAACATTAGAACAAAATATAAATAGCCTACAACATAAAAATAACCATGACCATGTGACAAAAAAAAACAAACAAAAAAAAAAACAAATAAAAACAGCTACTGTTTTTTTTTGTCACGTGGTCATGTAGCTGTTTTTATTTGTTTGTTTTTTTTTTGTCACATGGTCATGGTTATTTTTATGTTGTAGGCTATTTATATTCTGTTCTAAAGTTACCTCTTTAGCCGACGTGCCCTGACGATCCGCGTAGGTGAAACCTAGGTAGGTTTACCTGGCTCTTTAGGTTCATAGTTAGGTTTGCTCTACTTAGTGTATTGAGCACTTTACTTAGTTACTTTTGCTTTACTCGTGTTGGAGGTTTTTTTCTTTGGACTCTGAGCTTGGATTCTGGACGATTGTTTTCGCCTCAATTACATTTTATTAGTTTTCTTTTTTTATCCCTTATTTTTCCTTGGATATTGGTTTGTTCATTTACATGCCAAAACACCTGAGGTTTTCCCCAACGAGTATATTTACTTATATATATATAAAGATAGATAAATAGATAGATAGATAGATATAGATATATTTGTTTCAAAAATGTACTTCTGGTAATATTTTTTCTTCAAAAAAATTATTGATGGTAATATCTTTTTTCCAAGAAAGTATTGCTGCTAATATTTTTTTTACAAAGTATTTCTGGTATTAAATCTTATTTTTACACTTTCATAGTGCTTTGTCCCATAGCTGGGATCCTAACAGGTGCTACCACCCGAGTCAGGGTGGATCTAGTAACACCAGGAATTAAAAGGTGGTTCCACGCTCCTCAAAACCTCCTGATCAGAGTCCTTGCTGTTGGACGTAGTTTATCGTCTTCCTCAGGACGCGGATGTAGTTTATCGTCATACCCACTACGCGGATGTAGTTTATCTTCTTACCTAGGACGGGGCAACGAGTAGATAATTTCTCCTTCGCATCATGATAATCATACCAATGGTCATATTAAATTAAATTCTATTCGTTTTCAATAGCTGCCACAGCTACATTTTCTTTTTATTTATTGCGTCACACATATGTTCCGACTACTACCGTCTGTGTTCTTTGAAATGTCTCTTTATAGATAAGAAAAGAAATGAAACTCAACACGGGGAATATTTACGCAAATAAGTCACCTGGCTGTGATAAAATTCTCATTGTCCTCATTGTTCGTGCGAAGGCAAGCATTATTTTAAGGCAGACATATTATCACTCAAAAGTCAATGTATGAGTCAGTACAGATTTTTACTGTGGCAAGATTTATGATCATATTATGTCAATCTCCAAGGAGAAATCCACAACGAAAATTCTCACCGAGCAATACACACAGTACTGTTACAATCGCAATCGGATGTTACTTTTTACTTCAGGTTTCACCCAATACAAGGCCCAAGAGCCGCTCAAGTTAGAATGAGTTTGATTTATTGACGGATGAATTCTAGATAATGACAATATGATGGAAGGTAACACTTTACACTAAGTGACTGCAGTAGCCAGGGAAACATCCTCTCTGGAAACGGTTTTATTGGGAAGAGTCTGTCCAAATGAAAGTTCTTCTTTACTAATGGAATATGAAAAGAATGAGGATGGTTCGCTCCAGCGACACATGTTAGCTGTAAAAGACTGAACTGGTGACAGTAAAGAATGTATTGCGTCAAAACGTTTTCAGTGAAAAGAGCAATGTGGTGACGATAGGCTGACGACGATGGGACGGGGTCTGTATTCTTGAAAATAAATGATCGTCTAAGCACGTCAACCCTTTTGAATGCTGTCAAGGCTGTGCTATAGAAAAACCGCGATTGTTGAGAAGGTGTGATGAAAATTTCTCGGCTCGTATCATTTACTAAAGTCAGTATTCACTTGTATAGTCCTTGAAATATTAATTTTGGGGAGTGAATCTGAGAACATTTTTTGCAGCCCCTCGTAATCCGTAAGGGTTTGGATATGTCTGAAAATAGATAGAAAGAAGACGGAGGAATAGAAAAAAAGAGTGAGTGATAGAAAAAATCAGAAAGGAATGAAAGCAGAGAAGTGAATGTCACACACTGGGAAAAGGAAGTTTTTAATCTTGTCCAAAACAGAATATCCAGCTGGAGTTCCGTGTTTCATGTATATTCACACATTCTATATATTCACACATTCTATTTATTCAGACATTCTATATATTCACACATTCTATTTATTCACACATTCTATATATTCACACATTCTATTTATTCCCACATTCTATATATTCACACATTCTATTTATTCACACATTCTATATATTCACACATTCTATTTATTCACACATTCTATTTATTCACACATTCTATATATTCACACATTCTATATATTCACAGGTACGTTAGATTCGTTTTATCCCTCAAAATAAGATTATATTTTTAGAATATTTCTAAAGAATTAATGGATTTATTTTTAAACAGATATTTTTATTTCTTCAAACGATATTATCCTGGATGCACCTATTTGAAATAGACGTACAGTTTTTATTTTAAACACTGTGTATTACGTCAATTTTACTGCGCAATCGAGAAATTATATGTGCTTTCCAGCAGGGATGTGCGCGCCTCTTTAGGAGAATCCACCGTTCGATCCGCCGATCTTTACTGTTCGATTACAGAGAGCATCATAGTTCAGTAAGACTCCATAAAACATGACGGATCAAACGGTGGTTTCTCTTAGAGAGACGCGGGTTCGATCCCTGCCGCAGAGTACATTTTTTCTTTAGTAAGAGTACTCGAATGCGCCGGCTGATTGACGTAATACACATTGTTTCAAATAAAAATAGGGCGTCTACTTTAAATACGAGTATCCACTATAATTACATTGAAATATATGATTGGGATATTCATTTGCATTTTCTGTTTTTATTCATAAAATACTCTGTTTTGATTTGGTACCTCATCCAAACACTTTATCTCCAAGAAGCTATTTGCTTTGAATCGTACCAAAGATATAATCTATTTCTTATTTCTTCGCACGGAGAATCTGTGCGTGCAGACAGATTGTAAAAAAGAAAAAAAAGAAAAAAAAAAGAAAAAAAAGAAAAAAAAAGAAAAAAAAAGCTTATCAACGTATTGATTTTTTACTTTTCTCTCTCTCTCTCTCTCGAAAGATACGACTTTCTATTTGAAGGTGTTAAACAGATTGTTAAACAAACTCCATAGATTCACTTCATTTAAAATATGTCTATTCTAGTAAGTACCCGATTCCTAATGCTATCCTTTAGCTTTTTAGGAACCAAATCAGGCCGAAAATAGTCTATTGTTGCCAGATTTAGGCGGGAGCTGCCCAGACCCCACTCTCTAATCTTGATAAAGTTCAAAGGTGCCTCCGTGTTGAAGAAGAATTATTTTCCACCCTCCAACCTCTGTCTTTCACAGGCGGGATGTGGTGTTGTCTCTCACTGCTCTGCCGCTACTACCACGGAAAGTCCCCGGACAATCTGCATCTCCTGCTTTCACCAGGTCTGACGTTCACGGCTAGCAATTGCTATACCATTTATATAATAGCAAACCGCCCACATTCCCTCCGCATTCCATCGGCGAGAAGTCAGTTCCTCTCAAACAGCTTCTTCCCGCGAAATATCTCACTGTGAAGAAGTCTCCCAAGGAGATGTTTCCCTGATCACTACAATCCTGACCTGTTCAAGTCTAGAGTTAACCGTTATTTTTCCCTCCTATCCATATAAACTACCATTTAATGCAACCCTCTACCTCGAGTGACCCACGCGCCTTGTACAGGGTGAACCTTACTGTAAAAAAGAAGCTTTAAATATGTTTGAAAGTGCTATTTTTTCGTAATTGTTCACTCAATACAAGGCGAGAAAAAACAGTAAAAGTAAAGGATGGATGTGGTTTTTGTTGTATGAACGTAAGAGGAGGGGGTTGCAAGAAGTATAGTTTATGAGGATATGTAGGAAAGATAAGGGTAACCGTAGATTTTAGAGGTTAAGGACTGTATGGATCGGGGAAGCATAGAATAATAATAATAGTAATAGTAATAATAATAATTTTTAATATTATTTTTCAATTTTTCAGTTGACGACATGTCTGACCTTAGGTATCTGGGCGGGAATATCTAAGGACTATTGAAAGTGAAATAGAAGGAAGGTACGTTAAAAGGAACTGGAAATCCAATCAAAATCGAAGAAGGTTTATTCAGCTGGATTATCAGTAATCAGGTTGACGACTTTTATATGTTTAGAAATGTAACGATGAAGAGTTCCTTTAATGGGTTTAATTAGAATGATATTTTATTATTAAAATGGATCTCAATAGTTAAGGTCAGAACTTGTGGAAGTAAGGAATGTAACTCGTTGGAACATTTGCCATGGATATAGCGATAGAATAGTGTCTCTTGCAATGTTTCATCTAATCGTCTATATTCTATTTGGAAGTTTCTATACAGGGAGTAGGTCCAATCTGATGACGCTGTTGCTTCAGATCTACAAGGATGGATAGAGTTGCCTGATTCGACTAACTTCGTCCGCCAATCAACCTTCGTAGCAACGACGTTGTGGCAAAGCTGTTGTATTATTAAATATTCCTCATAATTATTATCAGGTTGGTTTGAACATTGTTGATGAAACAATAAGGATATTGGAGGTTTTCGAAAGTGTTTTCTATGTATATTTCTTCTAAGTATCAGGGCCAGCCGATTGTCTGTGCTCTTAAATATAATCCATTTGCATTAAAAAAAAGAACAAGAAAATCACTTACTCACTTTCGTTTATTAGACATTTAATTGTGTCAATTCGCGTTCTCCATAGATTGCCTGAATTTTCGACCAATCAGATGAATATTTATGACCGTTATGAAATTTAAAAATTTGTGTGGGCTAAGATAAGTTTTTTCTCTTTGTTCATATTGTCCTTTAACATATATAATCAATCTGAATACACACATTTTATCCACACACACACACATTCTATCGCTATATCCATGGCAAATGTTCCAAAGAATTACATTTCTTACTTCCACAAGTTCTGACCTTAACTGTTGAGATCCATTTTAATAATAAAATATCTAATTATTTAATTATAATTATCTCCATTAAAGGAACTCTTCATTGTTACATTTCTAAACATATAAAAGTCGTCAACCTGATTACTGATAATCCAGCTGAATACACCTTCCCAGGCATTCTTCGACTTTGGATTTCCAGTTCCTTTTAACGTATTTCCTTCTATTTCACTTTCAGAAGTCCTTAGACATTCCCAACCAGATACCTAAGCTCAGACATGTCGTCAACTGAACAAGTGACAAACAATATTAAAAATTATTATTTTACATGTGTGTGTGCGTGGAAAGAGAAAATAGATAAATAGATAAATAGTGAGATAGAGAGAAGTTAAAGTGATTCCTTATGCATATTTCGTAGTTCAGATTAAAACTTAACAAATGATTCAATGTTCTTGGATATAATCAATCGGTTCTTATCAGATTATTGACTTTGTTGTTGGGCGAAACGGGGTAAAAATAGATTAATCAGCCTCAATCCAACATTCTCCGTTGTTCCTGCGTTCGGATGTTTGTTTATCTCTAAAGACTTCCTGAAGAATCCATTCAGAGCAGTGTGAATATAAGATATACGAGAGCTTAAGGCTAAAGCGCTGTATATACCGTTCACACCTTTGGGACATTCCTTTCCTCTGTGTTACAGAGGTTGGTAATTCTTAATATTTTCTTTTGTAAACCCAAACAAAGTCAATTCAATGCTTTTCATTCTTTTGTAGCAACTCTGTTACTGCTTTCGAGGAAGAAGGAAAACGAAGAGTAAAACCACTGACACATCGACTGGCGTTATTTCTGCAACAACCCAGAGTTTCCGGTCAAGCGGAATCTCCAGTTCACCGAATCCGATCTTTTTCGTGGTGTTACTAAATGACAAAATGTAATTAATGTCTGATTTTTATAGACATTTTGAATTGTTTTTTTCGCAGATAAATATCGGTACCTATGACAGAAAAGCGGCTTAGATACAAATAGACAATTAGCTAATTCAGAGAATATGGTATGTTTATATATATATTATTGTCATCCACAGACAGACTGTTCGCTGTTTCACAGCTCTTCAGTGTGGCTAGACGTCTGGTTGCCTTTAGCTAGGATCGAAACCCGACTTAATTGGCATCAGTCGGAAATTCTACCACTAAGCCGTCGGATGAAGGTGAATGTTAGCGGATTTATTCTTTAGATAAACACACAGTGACCGACAGGACACAATTCCCTTTAGCCAAAGAGTCACGCTATATCAGCTTTAATAGTCATTGTTTACAAACCCACACTTCCTTCGCCAGAGAGCTCAACCGAAATTAATTTTTTCAGGAGCCTATATTATTATATATATAGTTGGATTGATGTGAGTTTGTGACCATGGATTTCAAGCTATTTGCGATCGTCAGACAAACTGATTAATTTAAAAATTTAGGATCTGTATAGAGAGCCTGTAACCCAGGGTCACAAACTCACATGAATCCCATTAAATATGTTAGTTCTATCAATGATATTGAGCGCTTTCCTGCGCATGTATAAGTACCGCGCATGTACAATATATAAATAACATATAAAAAAATGCATATATACATATATATATATATATATATATATATATATATATATTGATTATATTTATACATATACACATTTTACACGCGCGCGCGCGCGCACACACACACACACACACACACACATATATATATATATAGTGTATTGGGGCAGCAGATCATTATTTAAACATATATTGTTAGATATAACAGACAGTGAATGTCTATTATATCTGATGTTCTACTGTTCGTATGTTTGCTTTATTTTCTGGTGAAAATAATAAAAAAATCTGCTACATATATTGGTTTTACTACAACCACGCTTTCTTGTACACTTACCTGTTACCTTCCTGATCTTAGTTCTATTAAACAACATTTCTTAGCAAAACATAGTCATGTACATTATGTTAGTCATATATTAGTTGGTAACACAATATTACTCACACATACACACAGTAAAAAGAACCTTCATATATTGAAGACATCTACATTAAAACGTAGCAACCCACATTCAATAAAATTACATTTCAAACTAATCACAACACATTACATTGCATCTAGACATTGGTTCTGTTGTTAATATTTCGGTCGTCCACGTGGTATGACGCCATAGAACCGCATCATGAAATTACGACCTGCATCTGCTATTCCGCGACCGTTATCGTCGCATCGTAAACTTCTATGTCAACATAACAAAATATTATCTTTGATTGTGACTATCTTTGAAATGTTCGTAAATACTCTGAAGATGGGTCATGGGAGCCGAAAGGTTAGATGAAGGACCAACTTAATAAAAATATCCAAATGTTGGATAATGTTTTCTTTACTTTCATTCCAAATTAAAGCAAACATACAGACATTAGAACGGCTCACGATCAGACATAATAGACATCGATATTATTATATTATATTTAACATATATATATATATATATATATATATATATATATATATATATATATATATATATATATATATATATATGATAGTTGTATATTTAGGCAGTAATCCTTCTTTTATGCAAGTTTCATTAAAAACGACAGACAAGGTACTACGGTTAAGTTTTTTATTTAATTTTTCTTGTGTACGAACAAGAGCTTTCTTTGCTGGACAAAGGGTGTGTAAGAACTGCCCAAATGTTTTATTTTTCCGAGCGCTTTCGGCTATACCTTTAGCCATTATCAAGGATGATTTGATTTTTCAGCTTAATTGAGTGTGTGCATTATGTATATGTCTTAGTGTGTAGTAGGGGTGTTTTAATTTCCAAATACGGTTAGCACGTTGTGGCTTTGTTCGTAGTTAATATTGTTAAGGGTAGGCTTTTTCTTTTTTATTATTAAAGCATCCATTATTTTTAACCTTTTTTTACAGGTGGAAGCAATTAATATATTTGTGTTTTCTACTAGTATATTTCTAAATGTCTGGTAAATTTTTGTGTGTGTTTAAATGGGTTCTAATGGAGCTGTGATCGGATAGGTGTAACGTAAGACGTCTGGATAAGCATGTGGTTGTGTAACCGATGTAATTATTTATGAGTCCGGTTTCGCACAAATGCCCCTTAAGGAACTGCGTTCCTAACGAAACTGGACTTCAATGTACACATTTATATTTACATACCTTCTGATACTGAGCACCTTATCCAATAATTATATCACACATTAAAGCCATATTTCATCACACACACACACACACACACACACACACACACACACACGTATATATATATATATATATATATATATATATATATATATGAAACTGATTATGTGTGTGTGTATGTGTGTGTGTATGTGAGTTCGCGAACTACTCGAGAACCATAAGGCATATTTCCACCAAATTTGGAACATAGATGTGCTCGATACGGCCTGTGTCTAGGCAAAATAAAATTAGTCATTTTTCAAAAATCAATAACTGATAATCGATAAATATTATGTTTAAATGGGAATTTCCATTAGTTTGGTTGTTTTTAAACTTTCAGACTTGAAGTCTAAACCCTAAGTCAGATTTTAATGGAACTTGATAAATGTATGCAACGTACTGTCACGCTTATGATACGCTATATTGATTTTCGCTTCTCTCGACACTGCGACCCAGAGGCTGCCCCAAAGGACCCCCCAAAATTCAAAACGATTCGATTTTGATGAAATTTTGCATGTTTGTTACACTCTTACAGTGAGATAGAAATTTTTTTAAAAATGCTTGAGGGGGACCCCAGGATGACCCTATAAACCCCTTGATGCCTCAATTGCTTTTTAAGTCATTTTGTAGCAGTATTCCCCAATTTCAACGACAATTTCAGTACATATTGAGATTATATCGAGTAACTGAAGTAGTCACTTGGAATTCACTGAAAATCAACACTGGGGCCCCCACGAGTTAGGGGACCAGCAGGGAACCCCGAAATTTTCAATTAAGTCTACAGCCTTGGCCATAAAGTCGATTAAATAGAAAACTTAAAAAAAGATGTGCTTTATTATTTCAATTAATATTAGTCTTAAACATGTCCTTTGGATTGAAATTTGGGAACCAAAGGGGCCCTCAAATTTTCAAATTGCTTCGATTTCGACGGAATTTTACATGTATGTTACAATCTTAAAATGAATCGAAAACGATTACCAGATTTTTAAAGCTACATAAGCCCCCCCTCGCCCAAATGACCCATGAACACCTTACTGCCCTATTAGTATTTCAATTGTGGTGATTAGCAGCATTCCGATGAAAATTTGCATATAATTTGTGTTTAGATCAATCAACACAAAATCAAAACTGACACCCCATGTGTCATTAATACATTATGAAAAATATCTGTTTTTCTCATGGATTTCCCGTTTTGGTACTGAAATAGTTTAGTTTGCATTAACATGACGGCAAATATATATCCTTCCTTAAGAAAAAAAAGAATAAGTGCAAACGAAAGTGTGCACTGATGAGAGAAGTGCACGTAGGTATAAGATGCATGTGCGAGACCGATCGAGATGTGTAGTGTGTACAATTGATTTTGCTCCACGTGCAATGATCGATCGAGTTATGTAGTGCGTACTATCGATTTTGCTTCACGTGTAGTGTTCATTAGTGCTATGTGATGAAATAAATGCAAAAAATCTCATTCGCATCCAGTAAAAAGGTAGGCAGCCTTCATGCATGTATATTTTGATTTTTTGATACTTTAAATTTAAATTTGTGAAAATCATATTATTAATAAAGTTTAAGCGTAAATGCCAATTTTTAATTATGTATTTATCATCTTCTAATCAGCGTTTAAATAATGTTTACTAACTCGTATATTTGGAAACCTGAGCCCTAAAACTTTGACAGTTTTATTCTAAAAAATGCACTTATAATAATGTAATGACCCTCTTTCGATTCATTTATAATTATGCTAAACTTAGCGTGTACGTTTTAACATTTATAGTGAGTAGGTTTCTAGCTGCACGTTAATTTTTATTTTTATCACTAGAACGTTTTTTGGTAGTCTATTTTTAGATAAATCCTAACGTTACGAGCTTGCTTATAATTGTTTACCACGTTCCTGTGGTATCCTTTATAAACTTGCATTTAATTTATTGTGGCTCTATTTCCATTAATGTGTATAATATTCTTGCTTTTTAATTGATTATTTCATTGTTATTCAAATAGCTTAGACAAACCCCTCCAACTACAGCCTGACAGAAATGCCAAGAAAGTGAAATCCTTCACTTAGACGTGCTACTACTGCAGCCAAACGCATGAAAGCACGGAGAAAAAACGCTTCGCAACAAGAAACTCAAATTAGACTGACACAAAATGCTATTCGTACAGCTAATGCAAGGTCAGCAGAAAATAATGAGCAACGGTTAACTAGACGAGGAAGGAACGCTGCCAGAACTTCTGCTATTCAAGCTGTTGAAACTGAGGAGCAAATAATAATTTGACATGTAAGAAATACTACAAGAACTGATGCCACTCGATCTGGAAATCTTCAGACATACAAGTCCATTGACATAATCCCAGATCCAGATCAGATGGTGAATTATGCAACTAAATTTCTTAATTCATTAGACCCACCTGGACTACCGCCTCACAGATTGGCCCTAAAAGCTTGGACCTCAGTTATGCTGATTCTGCAACTATTCTTTCAGGATGTGTAAAAGAGGAAGATGTGTTTATTCCAAGGATTCCTCTTATTTCATCAGGAACAGAACTACCGATTCCTTTCAGAAGGCTACAATTTCCTGTTCGTGTCAGTTTTGCAATGTCGATAAACAAATCCCAAGGACAAACATTGTCTGTTGCAGGCGTTCATTTGGAAGAGCTATGCTTTTCACATGGGCAATTATATGTTGGTTTATCCAGAGTTGGAGGCAAACAAAATCTCTTTGCAGTTGTTCCACGAGGTAAAATCAAAAATATAATTTATTAAGAAGACTTGTAGATTTTAAATGGACCTATGATGTCAATCCTTTTATTCGTTTTGATTCTCATATAAATGTATGTTTGTCGTTTAAAATAGACTCTATAGAGCCATGCTATGTTCCAACAGGGATTAATTTTAATTCAAGTTAAATTTAAGTAATTTAAACTAAACTCTTAAATAAATTTTAACCCAATAGACTTTTTGAAAGGTGTAATTATGCCAAACGGTTTTATTAAATAATTAGCTTTAGCTTATTATTGGATAAGTTAGTTGGATTTTCAGTGACTGCAATAAATCTTCAAGGATGGTTTGTGCGACCACATCACCAAGCACATAATGTTAAAATGCTCCTTTGTTCACCTTTTTGTCTGCAGATAAGCAGGCTATCGAGATACTTTGGGGTAGGACATATGGGTTGGGTCTCTTAATAGCATGAGGTCATATACGGGTGCCTTTAAAGACCAATGCTGACAACAATGTCTATAGATTCTCTGATGTGGTTCTGATCTTGCAGTAATATCTTCCAAACTATTGAGGCCGTCTTATGGAGCCTGCATTGTCAATGCGTAAGCTGTTTTTGCAGCTTTTCTGTTTCAAGAGAATTGTACGTTCTTCTTGAGTTTTCAAGGCTCTTGCGGCTGCAGTTGTTAAAGAATTTCTAGACAGTCTTTGTGAACGTTGGTTTTCAGCCTTGGCACGGCTGCTGGGAGAAATCTTTGTTGAATCTCTTCTCCTTCCAATGCATGTTGTTCATTCGATGTAGTTTGAGCAAAAGCTGTCAACAAAGCATTTCTCCTCAACAATATTCGAAGATCGATCGCGATTAATGTACTCATCATTTACTGACAAATATTTTTTTGTATCTTCTGTGCTTCTGTAAAAAACAACTTTCTCCTGTTATAAATGTTTTCACACTTCATGTCATTATAATTTTTCGCCATATAGATAAGAGTCACTCAAGAATAATCTTCGTTATTTTAACTTTACAGATTGGATGAGTTTCGTGATATTTGTTTTTTTAATAAACTCAGGCAACGCCGGGTAATGCTGCTAGTATATATATATATATATATATATATATATATATATATATATATATATATATATATATATATATATATATATATATGTACACATGTGTGTGTGTACATATATATATATGTACACATATATATATATATATGTACGTATTTCTCTGTGTGTGTGTTATTACCAAATTTGTATCGATTAATGTTAATGATCGACTTTTCAAAATTAACAAAACAAAAAACATCACAACTCTCTCCACGCTTACATCACAACACTAACTTGTTCTGTTAAACTCATCAATTTTCTATATCTACGAATCTGGTCCTAGCTTTTGACTTTCTTAAGTCATTATCAGAATGACTTGACAAGGCAAAAGGAGAAGCGACTGGTAGGATGCTTTTTTGTGTTGGCTAAACAGCAAACCTTTGCTCACAGACAGGTTCGCGAGGACCAGTTATTATAATCTTGCACCATATTCGAGTTTTCTTTTACTTTTATGTGTATTGTCTCTTCAGAATTTTGGTAATAGTGGCTCTCCATAACTTCCTACAAATTTATAGATCTGAGCAATACTTTCCTCATACTATCCCACCCAGTGCTTTCCATTTATACAAGTTCGTCAGTTATGTCATCAGATATATTTTGAGGGCAAATGGGCCTCTTACCCCCGAAATATTTCCACTGAGTATCAAATTCACTAAATCCTCATTATTATTCTCAGAAACTTCAATTGTCCAATTTTGATTCTATGAACAAACACTTTTTGTTTCGTAATTTCCATGAAACACACTCGGTTCTCACATGCCCTATCCATGATATACTCAGCATCCTTCTGTAGCAACATGTCTCTGTTGTTTCAAGGCTTCTCTTCATCTTTGAGGAAATTTTCCCGCCTACACTGCCATATCGAAGAACCTATATACTTACAATATTTTGGAAGCATGTATTAATTAAAATCACTTACGACTGTACAGATTCGCGTCACAAAGCAAAGTTACACAGAATTTTACACGATATTTTAAATATTATACTGGTAGCGTTGTATTGAAATTTACAATGTTTTTGTTTAAAGCGATAATTAAAAGAGCGGTAGACATATTGGATTTTGCAGTCTACTTAAAAAATAATCAGTTATAAAATGCAATAATATTTTCATATAACTTTCAATATTCGAATTTCTTAGATGTTTTCTTGTCTCAGATTTCCTTTAGGTATCTTAGTATTTAATTCTTCTTTCTTCTTTTTATTGTTGAGAAAACATTGTGGTTGAGAGTTTTACCTCGTAGATGATAACTGATAAAGGTAAGAGAAACGACCCACGGGACTCACGAGAAATCGAGAGTCCCGTGGGTGGTGGAGATTTTTCATCACCTTTGTTCATGAAAAAGTTACGGTTGGTAGTTTTGAATTTCAAGGGTTTACGCATATGATGTAGAGATGGACATTTACGGAAAATAATCATCCTAATTCTCTATGGTCCTTTCGAACGCAAAGGTAAGTAGAACAGAGAGAGAGAGAGAGAGAGAGAGAGAGAGAGAGAGAGAGAGAGAGAGAGAGAGAGAGCGAGAGAGGGAGGGAGAGAGAGGGAGAGAGAGCGAGAGAGAGAGAGCAGCTGTAGTGTGAGGGAAAACTGGCTAGCAATAGAGAGAGTGCTGGAAGTAAGAAAGGAAGCTGGCGAGTAAGAAAGAGGCAGTGTTGGAGAGTAAGAAAGAAAAAAGTAGATAGTAAGGGAGAGTACTGGAAAGAGAAAGAATGAGAGAAAGCTGAATATTGAGAGAGTTTGAGGATTGTTGAGCGTAAGAGAGAACGTGTAAAGGAGAGTAGGAGAAATTGTTAAAGGGAGAAAACTGGAGATTAACTCTCTAAAGGAAGAAAGCTGGAGTGTAAGAGAAAGGGTTAGAGAGTGTGAGCAAGAGCAAGGGAGCTGGAGAGTAACAAAGAGAGAGTTTTGTATTGAGACGTAGAAAGTGAGAAAAAAAGGTAGTGGAGAGTAAGAGAGTGAACAAGAAAGTGAGAGAGAAAATGCGGGAGTATATGTTGGAGAGTAATAGTGAGATGGTGATTAGAAGATAGAAAGAGGGTGAGATACTGCCTGTCGGTAAGGTCTCTAAAAAGAGAGAATGAGGGAAGGAAAGAGCAAGAGAGAGAGAGAGAGAGAGAGGGAAAGAGAAATTGAGAGTAAAAGAGACAGATGATACTTTGTGCTTTTTGAAGAGAGAGGAATGCATAAAGGTTGAGAATAGGGAAGCTGAAGTTTAAGAGTAAAGGTAATCATCTAACATTTGAAGGGTGAGAGAAATCTGGAAATTTAAATAGAAGGGGATGAGTTTGGATTTGTCGAAAGACAATTCGTTTTTAAGACTTAATTTTCATTAAATAATAAGAAGAATAAGTTCTTCAACTGATACAAAAAAACCCCTGAAATACAGAACACCGACACACAAACACAAACAAGCAAAATTGCATGAACAGCATCTGGAAAACCCATTTAAAATTAGACATATATTCATCAGTATGCTCCGACCTTAATGGATATAAGCATTTAAATGCACAGTTTTTTTTACTAGCTTTTATCTGATGCAAACCCCGAGAACCAATAAAAGTAGAGATGAATTGGTAATAATGAATGAGGTTTTTATGAGGCTGGAAGAAAACGTAATAGGAAAAAAGGAGAATAAGGCATAAATAATAATAAATTATATATATATGTATATATATATATATATATATATATATATATATATATATATACATATATATATATATATATGTATAGAGTGGATCAAAAATACTTTTACGGGTGGGTTCCTCACACCAAAACAAGGATAAAAGTTCATCTCTATCTATGAAAGGCAGGATATGTGTGTGTGTGTGTGTGTGTGTGTGTGTGTATCGAATGCACGGCCGCAATTATCGACGGATTTGCACCAAAATTTACATGCACATGCTCCAAGTTAGTGTAAAGGCCAAGACAGACACTCCAATTCCCAACTCCCACCGATTTTTTCCTTGCTTCTACGCTAGTTTTCATGTAGTTTCCGGACATTTTCTACTGGCCAGAGTGAGACCCTATAGCTGGCTGCCACGAATAGGCAGGAAGATTCTATTGGCCAGCGTGAGAGCCAACAGCTGACTTACACGAATATTAACTAGCATGCTAGCATGCAAAAAAAAAAATCGATAGCTGCATTCGTCAAAAGTGGGAAAAATTAAATCTGCATGGCACTTTACTCCACTTGGCTCATTCGTTTGCTTAAACTCAACGTTGATTCTGATTCCGCAGAACTGTGTTGGTTTGAAAAAGTATTTATTGTTAACATTCTTTTTTCATTCGGTTTTTCCAGTTACGAGTCCTTTTTTAAAGCTGATCGTTTTGTGTTCATTTTGTTTAGTTCTTTTTTCATAACAGATTTAATGTTTAGTATAGAGCTTAGAAAATTTCGCTGTGTGAGATAGGCAAGAAGTAAGGCATGTAGCAACATCAGCACGGCAAAGGGCAATCCTTTAAAGGCAAGGAAGGGCAAAAATATTTTAAATCAAGTGATAGCGATTGCTGTATGAGTCTTACGATTTTTGAATCAAGCACGGGCAACGCCGGGCCATGCTGGTTAGTATAAATATATATCCGCAAATACATCGTTTTTAAGTTAAGTTTAAAGAAAGTTTACGGTAAATGACACGGTGATGACATGTAGACTACCTTACATTCGTATATATTTGTGGCTATTCTATGTTCAACGTTTAACGTGTTTAGTAATGAGTTAACTGAGAAGTGTTCCGTTTAACAATGGCAAGATATTCATATCGTGAGCAGGCAGATATGATTTTTATATACGACCACGCGAATGATAATGGATTCAAAGCTACACGGCTGTATCAGATTGCGTTACCAGACCGAATGCAGCCGTGTGATCCAACATTTAATGCTGTTTATCATCACATTGCATTAACAGGATCCGTGACACCATAGACTGGATCGAGGAAGACAGAGATTTGCTCGTACGCCTCATGAAGATCATAATCTACAGGCTGTCGGAAACGATTCGGGTATCCGCACACGTCAAGTGGCCATAACATGTTGTACATTTCATAGTATCCCTTGTGGATACTCCAAGAGAAAATCCTGTTTCCGAAACATTGGCAACGTGCGCCATGTAATCCCTTACCACGGGAGAACTTTCATCGATGGTTTATTGCACAAACTGCGGACGTGTTGTTTGTCTCTTTAGTCTTGTTCACGGATGAATCAACATTTGCATGAGGTGGCATAATAAATTTACACAATCAACATTTGTGGTCGGATCGGAATCCCCATGGTAATGCTCACATTAATGTGTGGACTAGAATTGTAGGTGACTGTATTGTAGGTGCATATCTTCTCCCAGTAAGTCTTACAGAGCTGTCTACAGGGACTTTTGATTGAACACACTTCCAGAATTGTTAGAGGATGTACTCCTGCTAATACGAAGACGCATGTGCTTCATGCATGATGGGGCTGCAGCACATTTTAGTCATATTATACGCGATGCACTGGCTGACATATACCATAAACGAAGAATTTACAGACATGTTTATATCGACTATTTTCCTTGTTTTGGTGTGTGGAACCCACCCCTAAAGTTTCGAAAAGTATTTTTGGTTCACACTGCGTCTGATATATATATATATATATATATATATATATATATATATATATGTACAAATTTTTATTGAAAATTAAGTATTTAGTGGATACTTGTAATTGAGTAGATTTTCTGTTTATTTTAAATAGTATTTATTTCCTCCAAATGCTGCAACGTTTCAATTTGAATTTAAGCACACACTCATTCTTTCAGATTATTTTCGAAACACATATCTGCTCAGTTTCGATACCAAACGTAAATACAGCGATTTCGAAAGAATTAAGGAATTTTATTTTATTTTATTTTTATTTCTTTATTTTATTCTATTTTTTCTTTAGAGCATTTTGTTGCTGATCGATGAGAGAAACGCCAATTCAGACGGGGGTTCTTCTTGCAAAGAGAGACACGGGTTCGATCCTCGAATACGCAATCGGTAGATGAAGTAAATACTGTTTTAAGTAAACGATGCGTCTATTAAATATGTGTATACACTAACAATAAACTTTGAAGTAATATATGTCTGTCTGTGCTTCGGTCCCTCTATCTGTCTGTCTGTCTCTCTCCCTAATTTTCCAAACATTTGCTGTACGTTTAGATAAAATCGATAAACCGTCAAATTCTGTCGTTCCTGCTAATTTCATGAACTGAATGCCGTCAAAATTGTCTACCAAAGTTTTCTCGGTTATATATAAATATATATATATATATATATATATATATATATAAATATATCTGTAACACATAAATTATATCTTGCGTCGAACGGTTTCACAAAGCTTGACATAAACTGAAAACGAATAATTAAATATTTCAAATTATTTTAAGTACATTATATGCATTTGTAATATTTTATACACATTTGACATACCGTTTTTGATGCGGAAATATGTTGTAATGCAGTTTGTATATTTTTTATTATAACAGACGGGCGAAAGAACAAGTTTCTGGAGTAGATTACCCCGAATTTTGCTTAATTAAAATCTGAAAAATACAGCAAAATGTAAACAAAGAGAATATGTCGGTTGAATTAAATAGAACCTCACAAAATGAATTGATTCTGCGTATATATATATATATATATATATATATATATATATATATATATATATATATATATATATATACATATATATATATATATATATATAAAAATTTATATATATATATATATATATATATATACATATATATATATACATATATATATATATATATATATATATTTATATGTGTGTGTGTGTGTGTGTGTGTGTGTGTGTGTGTGTGTGTGTGTGTGTGCGTGTGCATGGGGCTTAATATAATGTATGGAGAGGGAGTGGAAAGAAGATAGGAGATAATATTTTATTATTATAAGTTTTTTTTTTTATAAAAGCTTCTTAGACATGCGCATTGCAGTTGTTAAATATTACGCGGATATACACAGATTTCCGGCGCGAAGCTAAACTTAATACAGATAATCTTATTTGAGAAGAAATCAAGAAAACATTCGGTACAAACGAAATTAGGCCCAAAATTACAGAATGATGCAACAAGGTGTTATAAAACAATGTAATTGAAACATAAAACAAAGAGAAACATAAAACAATGTAATTGAAACATGAAACAAAAAAGCCCGAATGAAATTAAAAATTAATAGAGTTTTTCTGTTTTGCTTGTACATAAAAATTCGAGCCTTATTGATTTATGATTGCTCAGGATAGCCATGAAAATAATAAAAAATAAATAAATGTCTCACTGAACGCATATTTGGCTATGTGATAACATTGTTGCGTACACGAGGTAGAAAACTGAGAATTAATACAAAATTGATGTCTACTTGCTTATTTTGCGGGTATGCTCATCGGCGAGGATGGTTATCGAATTTTTCTATCAGATGCCTGATCAGACACATTCACATTTATACAAAACCCATATGACCATAGAGTTTAAACTACAACTATACTGAACAGATCTTCGTTACAGTTTCTCTGAGAGAGCGGATGAACTGGGGTCATGTTCAAATATGCATATACATATATATATATTTAGTTTACGAAAAACTAGGTAATCCGTATGGGTAGACCCAAGGAGGATAAAATCCAGAGAACTCAATGTAAATCAGAGCTAATAATTTAAATAAAAACAGACCACTTTAAGGTTCCATATAATAAATTATGGTGAAATAATTTATTCTATGTGTTGTGGTGGGATCCACCTAATCTGCATAGGTGACTACCAACTATATAAATAGTGGTTGGTACCGGAAGACGGAAGGAGAAGGAATCACGAGATCCAACTAGAGACTCTGATCGACTGCGACTAGTCAACACATTCTCCAGGAACGTCTTCCCAGAAATATACAGAAATACTATATGTACTTATTGTGTACACTTTCTTGTTATAATACATTCTTGTTCTAAGTACATTTTGTGTTGCATTATTATTCCATGCATTAGGCGAGATTCAACATTGAGTCAACACTATGGAACCTTAAAGTCGTCTGATTTTATTTAAATTATATATATATATATATATATATATATATATATATATATATATATATATATATATATATATATATATATTGTGAGTGAAATTGGGTAGAGGGAACGCTTGAGGGTCGTCGACAGCTGTGCCAGCACAGAGCCACAAGTCATCGTGGCCGAGAGCTTGAGCGTGCTGGCCTTGTTCAAATTGTTGATCACGCTAGATAACACGCTCTTTCCCAGAAAGTTGCAGTATCAACCACATGTAGACGCTGAAATTGGCTAGCAACCCTTGCAGTCGATTATCCTCGAATACGAGTTGCCAGCTTATATATATGATGGACTCTCCCGTCGAACTCGACATATGAGGGTCAGACAGATCAAACTGAAAGTCCGACACCCGCACAGGATTTGATTATAGTGGTGAAGGCCTTGTGGCATCCGTTGCACCAGGTCCCTGTATTCGTCCCTCCACTTTTTGGAGGGACGAATACAGGGACCTGGTGCAACGGATGCCACAAGGCCCCAAAGGACCCTCCGCAGGTTTTGAATTCAGAGTTGTCCTTCTCCTAGACCAGTTGCCATCCAAGGCTATAGAACCCAGTCTGTCCTGCTATTTACCCATAGTTGGAGGGAGAACAAGAGAATTCACACCTTTCCCAAGGGTATTAGCACGTAAGTGAATGTAATGGATGCGACTGGAATTCGAACTCGGCTCTCCGACTCCTCAATCCAAGCCGTTATCCATTACTCCACCGTGCCTCCTCTATCTCTCTCTCTCTCTCTCTCTCTCTCTCTCTCTCTCTATATATATATATATATATATATATATATATATATATATATATATATATATATATATATATATATTACACAGAATCATTCATACAAAAAGTAGATGAGTAAAGTTAATGATATAAATTGGCGAAAACTCTTCGCAAACAAAATTTTAAAGTTGCATTAACCTACGAACAACTCAATGAATGTTATGATCCTTATTTTTAATAACTACAAATTGTATAAGGTCTTTTTTAAATCTGCTAGTACTTTCAACTGTACATTCAGTCATCCTCAGGCATGGAAATTATTTCGTTTTTAGTAAATCCAGGTAGCATCAGAGACGAAACATTGAATGCGAATCAACATATGTTTTCTTAGAAATGTTTTATTGTTAAAGGATAAAAAACTTTTGGAACTATGCAGTCGCAATGCTAAGGTTGAAGGTTTGGAAAATTTAAGAGATTGCGTTTTTACTAATATGGCAATTTGAGAATTTTTTTTGTTTGCGAAGAGTGTTCGACATTTTATATCATTAACTTTACAAATCTACTTTTTGTCTGAATGATTCATTGTAATATAAATTGAACTGCACCACATATTTAATATATATATATATATATATATATATATATATATATATATATATATATATATATATATATATATTCAACAAAATCTAAACTTTACGCGGTATGTATACGTGTTTGTGTGTGCGTGCACGTGTCTGAATTCATACAACGAACCGAAACCTGAATAATTCTAACCTACATTGTATCCCGAGTCGTGTTCTTTCAACAAAAACTGGGAAACTTCCGCTGCACGTTCAGAAAGAAACAAAACATGGCGAGAAATGAGGTCTAGAACGTTGTTTCCAGTAAATTTACTTGCTTAATTTTAGTCGCCATTGCACTGTCTTGGCGAGTAGTTATGTTTAGGGTTGTGACAACATCTGCCACGTTAGTCTTCCTATAAACTAATTTATTACTATTTTATTACTAATTTCAATACCACAAAGCGAGGTTCACGATACTAACGGGTGGGGTATCTGAAATACCAAAGGGATTCACTCAGTTTGCAAAATCAAGGAAAATTTAGGAACCTACCTGAGCATAACGAAAACTAAAAATCATTATAATAATAAAGTCGAAGTCACTGATGACAATCAAAAAAAGCCATGACATCAAATAGTCAATGAGACTATACAGACATATTCTAATGAGCAAACACCACAAGTTACAGCCAACTATATTTCCAATCAAAGTTTTACACACCTGCTCTAGAATAAAATAAAATATGCACATTTTACTAAATATCACACAAGTCTACAGTAAAAATTCACACATAAACTATTGGCTCTGAATGGTTACAGTCAACCATTTAAAACAGACCATACCATCCTTGATACTTAACTGGCCATTTCGCCGGAAATTTTAAAAGATAATATTAAACTTAAGCCCGAAAGGGGTCATCCATTCCAGTCTGAGGGAGCTAGTGTCATTAATCGACGCCTGATTGAGCCCTACGTGCACCTCTTCAAGGGTAAGGATAACAATATTCAACACTGCGCATAAACAAACATTATTTTCGTTTATTTAATCAAACTATAAGTTTTTTTTACATCATCCAGTTAATTAATTCCTATATTTGCTAATGTATTTGGAAACAAATATCAATGACAAATTTTGGATTTAAAGAGATTTTTAATTTTCTACTATAATTTGCCGTTTTGAAAGGATTTTCGTTCAGTAAAAACTGTCCGTGTAATTATAAAATGTTTTTAAATGTCTAAAACATTATATATTGACAAAAATACACAGGTGTAGTCTTTATTCAACTGAGAATACAAGGTTCGCGTATAGTGTCCTTTTATAGTCCCAGTAAACAGACATAGCTTTCTGAAAGAGGAACATAACAGGAGAGACCACTCTTGAGTATTCATAACGGTTATAGTGGAACAACCTATTACACCCCGACAGTGATTGGTCAGTCTAAAGAGACGTGAATGAGGAGAAAATAAAACGTGACGATTAGCAGCAACACTACGGATCTCCGTAACGTCTCTCCTGTTTTCCTTATTATTATTAAGAACTCTTACTCATTGTACTTTCGTACAATAAAACCCATGTTATTTGTTTTACCTAATTCCTGTGTTCAGTGTAATCTTTCCACTCGGGATTACCTAGTTGCTTATATCGTATTATCCACGATATAACAATAACACATTATGTAAACATGTAAAGTTAGTTATGTTTTTGGATTAGCTTTAGTCAATTATCTTCTAAATAAACGAAATTGATCTTCATAGAATTTATTTATACTATTTATGCGTTTTTAACTTTTTTCGTAAGTCTGTGGCGATAATCTAACATTCCAATGACTAAAAGTAAAATTACTTTGTTCTTTAATAATCATAAAAAGCGATTAATCTATCGACAAATTCACGATGATTCCATCTTTTACCAAATTACGTGTCCGTTGCTTTTTGCGAAGGATTTCATTATTTAAGAAAGATAACTGATAAATTAAAGGCTACCTAAAATGAGGTTTTGTAATACAAGTGAAAACTTTCCACCTTTGTTCTCTAACTATTAGGTCATCCCATAAGTTCTGTCCGAATTTTAACTTTTTATTAAAATGAACGAAATTCAAAGAGTATTTTATAATGTCTGATGGAGCTGAACATTATTTTTATGTTTAGCTGCATTTAAACTGATCAAATTTTATTTCAGAGAACAATAAAATTAAATTTTGTTTGATTAAAACCCTGCTAACATGGAAGTACCCAAGAATCATTTGAGGCACATAATGCTTTATGAGTTCAAGAAAGGAAACACAGCGGCTAGAAACATTCACTCAGTTTATGGAGAGGAATGAAAGAACTTGCAGAAGATGGTTTGCAAAATTCAGAGGTGGTGATTTCACTCTTGAAAATGAAGATCGAACCGGACGTCTAGTTGAGTTTGATGAAAAGATTCTTGAAGCAGCCCTTGAAGAAAATCCTGCTTTATCAGTTGAGGAATTGGCAGTGGTTCTCAGTTCAAACCATACAACTGTTCATCGTCATCTTCAACAACTTGGAAAAGTTCATAAACTTGGAAAATGGGTGCCTCATGAATTTTCTGAAAACAACCTCAAATCCCGAGTTGACATCAGCTCTTCTCTCCATTCTCGCCAACTTGTTTCGCCTTTTTTGGATAGACATGTGACTGGGGCCGAAAAATGTATCTTTTATTGAAATGTTAAGCGTCGTAGATAGTGGCTTGGTAAAGGGGAAGGACCCCAGCTACAGCCGAGAAGGGAACTTCATGGGCAAATGGTTCTTCTTTCAATCTGGTGGGATTGCCAAGGAATAATCCACTTTGAATTCTTACCACCTAATGCAACAATTAATGCTCAAATATACTGTTAGCAATTAGAGCGTTTGAACCAAGCTTCGAGGAAAAAAAGACCTGCTCTAGTGAATCGAAAACGGGTGATGTTTCATCAGGACAATGCGCGACCACACACAACAAGAATCACGTCATAAAAGATCGAAGAACTTGGTTGGGAGAAAATTCCTCATCCACCTTATTCTCCCGACCTTGCTTCTTCAGACTACCATTTGTTTCGTAGCTTACAGAATCATTTGGAAGAAACAGCTTTTGTAACACAGGAAGAGGTTAAAACTGACATTTGTGAGTTTTCCGAATCAAAGCCAAAAGAATTTTACTGTAATGGGATTAGTTAGCTTGTTAATAGAGGGAAGGAAGTCATAGATAATCAGGGAACATACATTGTTGATTAAATCGGTAATTAAATGTAACATTTGATCACTTGTTTCAAAATTAAAAATTCGGACAGAACTTATGGTATGACGTGATAGTTTTCTTTTTTCTCTTTTTCCTTTCCCCTTCCCCCAACACCTTTAATGAGCACGACTTCTTCAAGCAATTTCGAACTCACAACGATACAGCCTATCATACGCAGACATAAAAACATACACACGTACATATACAAGGTTTTTTTTGCAAGAAAATATTTTGTCTGGTCAATTCAATATAGGAAAGAGACAAATTTCAAACGCTTGAAATTGAAGCGTCATTTTTAATTTCAACAAATTAGGTTTTTCTTTCATTTATCCTAGGATGGAATATAGATTTTGTAGTGTGTGGAACTTTTTCTATTTAAACATATCATCCTTTGCAAGGCAGTAAAGCCACTAAGGCACAAGAGGTTACTGAGTGTAGAAGAACAAGAAACGAAACATTCTGGAATGAGAAGAATAGAAGAGTAATCAAGAAAATAGTAGATAGCAAATAATATACCGTTTAAATTTGTCACGCTCAAAGTTGGTTGGAAATGATGAATCCGAAGAAAGTTCCACAAATGTGAAATGCGAGAAAAGAAACTGCCAGCATAGAACTTACGGTTACATCTAACCAATTCCATTGTAAGTTGATGAGACCTAGCCGCCAATCTAGTACTGCGCTTAAATTCATGAAGTGTAGGTACCATAACGAAGAGTTCATCCTAACAATTAATATGAAATTATTTATGGAAAATATACATGGAAGCTAAAATGCGACGCTGGGGAAGTGACTGAAGCCGAGATGCCATTTATTGCTGACTCTTCTTTGGATTTTATCAAGAATCGCTTAATATATATCAGGTGTAGCGGACCAGATGTGGCAGAAATATTCAAAGCATGGACGAAGTGTAGACTTATAGATATGAAAGATAAATTATGGAGAGAAAAAATTGTCTAGCACGACACAAAGAATTGAGTTTCTTAGCAGCAGACCTAGAAATCGATTCAATATTGTTATTCGATTTCATATCAGCCGAAAATGTAAGATTGAGAAGGAGCAACCAGTTTCTCATATAGGTTAGCATCACCCATGGTAACTAGAGGCAAGAATGAGAATTTCAGGTGATTAATAGAGAGGGTTTTTTTGGAAGCGTTACAACAAACGACACCTTGACCCAGTTAACAACAAATTGTAGGTCATTTTTAGATCTCCTGCCAATGTCACCTTATCGAAAGAAAAAAAGAAACCTTTTGCTCAATTCACTATTAATTATAGTTAATACAAGGTAACCAAAAAAGTTCTGTCCGTTTTTAAAGGAAAAAAATAAAAACGCTTCACAGTATGTGTACCTTATATTTAGTCTTCGAAGTAATGGCCATCGGAATCCAGCACCTTCTGCCAACGCATCTCCAGCTGTTCAATGCCTTTGCGGTAGAACTCGGGAGGTTTTGACGCAAAGACGTCCGTGAGGGCTTTGCGCAAGTCTGCTTCATTGGTGAAGGATTTCCCACGAAGATGATTATCCAGGGAGTGGAAGAGGTGGTAATCGGATGGCGCAAGGTCAGGTGAATAAGGTGGATTGCACAAAGTCTCCCACCCAAGTTGCTGTATGGTATCCCTGACCACTCGCGCGACATGCGGCCTGGCGTTGTCATGGAGGAAAAGCACACCTTTTCGATTCACTAGTTCTGGCTCCTTTTGGCGCAATGCCTGTTGCACACGTTTCAATTGCTGCGAGTATAAGTCTCCAGTGACCGTTTGGCCCGTTGGTATCAGTTCATAATGAACCACTTGAGGACCTGTCCACCAGACACAAAGCATAATTTTGCGTGGCTGCATAGGCGGTCTTGCGGTGTGTGGGACAGCATCATGAGGAGACAACCAATGTCGGGAACACTTGGAAGTTTCGTACAGAACCTACTTTTCATCACTGGTAAGCACTCGATTGAATAAGGACGCGGTACGGTGACGAGAAAGCAGCGATACGCAGGCTGCCACTCGTTATCCCTTGTGGACCTCCAACAGCGTTTGCGGAACACACTTGCACAGTGTGTACGTCTTACCTAGTCGGTTCAGGAAAAGTTGAACTGTCTTGCAAGTTCACCACACGTTAGACTACTGTCCTCTTCAATGGCCGCCTTCAGGACTCCGTCATTGAACACCTGTGGTCGTCCACTGCGAGGCTTATCATGGAGAGATAAATCTCCAGACTTGAATTTTCAAAACCAACGCCTTGCAGTACGTTCATCCACAGAACTATCCCCAAACGCTTGACATATGCGGCGACTTGATGCAGCTGTTGATAAGCCCACTTTGAAGTCGTAAAGCAAACAGCCCCGAACGAGATCTGTAGACACTTGCATCCTTCTCACAGCTGCCCGGCTTATAACTGATGGCTAGGCACGGTGCGCGTGTTTTTTATAACGTCTGATGTTCCTACTTCTGGCTGTCCGAATTTGAAAACAATTGCTACATGCATTTCGTATATATTTCAACTTCATTCAATGACTAATCAAAAAAGAGCAGAACTTTTTTGGTTACTTTGTATAACTAAGTTTCAGTAGCTTCAGCTCTTTTTTACTCAATACTTTGTTTCTGATAGAATTTCTTTAGTAGGTCGTTTTTTTCTCTTTTATTTATGTGTCGTAAGCGTGCTTGTTGTTTTGTATGTGCTTTAGTCGAGCACCTGCATTATATACTTCTTTCATTTTTCTGTTTCATCTTTGCTATATCCACGCCGCCTTTTCTCTTTTTCTGTATTTGTATTGTGCGTGCCTGCGTTCTCTTCTTTTGGGGTCACTTTTGCGGCATTCTTTCTCATCCCATTCATTGATTTTGTGCAGGATTCTGTGCACTTTCCCCACAGCCACATTTTTACTGCACGGTGAATGAGTACCAAACCAAATGTCGCATCGACAGAAAAAATATCGCATTTTTTCCCATTTGTTTTTTTCTACCTTTAAATCATTTCACGCCATTGTAGACGATAATGTCACTAAGACACGAGGGGTTTTTTGATAGTGAAAGAAAAAGTGATGACGTCAGTGAAGAGAAAGCACCATAAAAGATTCAGGAAGACAAAAGATGACGATTGAGATTGCATTTAAATTCTTGAATATTATAGATAGCAGAGAAGCATGAAAGCGAAGATATTTAGACAGGAGAGAAGTGTGAGACAATTAAATATTACAATAGAACTTACGGGGTTACATCAAGCTATTTTAAAAGTGAATCAATCAGACACAATATCCAATCTAGCCAGTCAGTTATGTGTCATGCATGATACACGCTTAGGCGATTACGAAACTTTCGATAGATGACTGACGAGGCAGACTCTTCTCGCAGTAGGTTACCATTTCTTTCTGCGGTAGGCCCGTTGCCATCAAAGGCTATAGAACCCGGTCTCTCCTGCTATTTACCCATAGCTGGAGAAGAAGAAGAGGATTCATATCTTTCCCAAGGGTAGTAACACGTAAGTGAATGTAATAGATTCGACTGGAATTCGAACTCGGTTCTCCGATTCCTCAATCCGAGCCGCTATCCATTACTCCAGCGCGCCTCCTTTACTCCATCGAACCTCCCTTACGCCACAATGCCTCCGCTGCGCCTCCAATCTAGTAGCACATTTAATTTATTTGGTCGATATACTAAAAAGGAAACCTCTTTAAAATAATTGCATTGAGTATATTTATAAAGAGAACCCACTTCATGACGGTGGAAATGTGCCTGACGCTGAGATGCCAGGTCAGATCTGAAAGTATTACAGACGCTTTTTTGGATTTACGACCTTCTAAATCACGAGATATATAACAGGAGCACCAAACCAGATGTAGCAGGAATATTCAGTTCACGGACGAATAGTAGATTTATAAATATGCAAGATGAAATTCCGCCGAGAAAAATTGTCAATGACGACAACACTTACTAGCAGCAAAGCTAGGAATTGATTCAATATAAGAATTCCACTCCAATTCCACCGAAAATGTGAGATCAAAAAGTTCAAATAAGTTTCTCTATTGTAGACATATAACGAAGAAAACGGCGAAATACTTCGTCAAACCAAACGATAGCGTGTCACGTGTATCCCACGACTGAAACCGTGGCGAAAAAGAAAGTTATTTGCCGAAAAAAGGAAAACGTATTCTGCATGATATGCTGAAGATGGAATATTTAAATTAGAAAGAAGTCAGTCGTAAGAGTCAGTATAAATGTATTTTGATATGCTAATATTGTGCGTCTTCTCCCAGTTGTCGACGAATGAAGTAAATGCTCGGTCGATAAAAGCAGTTGGTGTTCTCGAGTCGAGGAGGGAAAAAGGCAAAATTCTTATATTTAGCTACCGCAGTTGTGGTTGAGTGAGTGAGTGAGTGGACTTTCTGACTAATTACGTGCATTTTGATTAGTGACATAGTACCTGCAAATCGAGATTTCGACATTCCTTTCAGCCTTTGATCTTTGAATCTGAACTTACAGTGATTTGTTCTCTTCGTTGTGGAAGTAATCTGCGACAAATATTTTCCTTTGCAATCCAAGAACTCTTAGATTAACTCCAGCCATACTGATGGAAAACAGAAACACACCAAACACAGGGAATTATCAGTCACAAACTTACAAGTAAAAAAAAATGAAAACAAACACCACGCCAATAAATGAGGACTCGCACCCTGTATGCAAAATATTCGGGGCCTTACTTAGACCAAGCAGAGGTAGGTAAGACTTGGGATAATCTCTGCCATACCAGTTTTAAAAGTTCAGCTCCTCTATTCAACTTTTCGTCCTATAAACTCTCTGACCTTTCCAAAAACACGGCGCGTGACTGGCAATTCTATCTGGTCACATTATCCAATGAACAGTCTGATCTCGTTAACCCATCTCTGAGCATTGTGTGCATTAATATAGACCTGTGACCGGAAATCGTCAGAGACCTATTTTTGCTGTCATTTATTATCTATCAAGTGGGTGGGCGCTTTGAAGATTACCATCGATCGGTTTCCGAAGGGTTCCGTCTACCGAATTTCACTCACCTTCCTAACAAATCAACCGTGATGATATTCGAGCCCGGGGTTTCTTGTCGAGAACACTGACGTCTATCCACTCGGCTGCGCAAACACGCGCATATATACATACATATATATATATATATATATATATATATATATATATATATATATATATATATATTATTTTCGAGGTTCGACATGTAGAAATTGCTAAATGCCGGACCCAGTACTGAACCCACTGAGACACCAACATGTTGTATATTTATATATTATTATAATGATCTAAAAAAGGGACTTCAGTAATACAAGTTAATATTAGGTTCCGTAATATATTAAGATTAATTTTAAGTGGGTGTCTATGCGTAATTTCCCCCAGTTGGTCCGGGGTAGTTATATCTTGATAACCTCGAAAATAAGATATTTACAGTTTTTAAAAAAACATCCATCTACCTAAGATATGGTGATGGTATCCTTATGTTAGTTAAAAAATATAGATGAAATACTTCAACTTCAAAAACGTTTCCAAAATAATTCTGTCCTTAAATTCACGTATGAACTCAATAATACTAATAAAAATCCCTTCCTTGATATATTGATGAACACAAATAATAAGAAATTTACTATTTCGCCATAGAAAAAAACCTACCAGCATAAATTCATGTACAATTAACTACAAGAGCGAATGCCCATATTACGATAACTAAAAGATATAACTACCCCGGACCAACTGCAGGAAATTACGCATAGACCTTCCACTTAAAATTAATTCTAATATATTACGGAAATTACTATTAGTTTGTACTACTGAATTCCCTTTCTTAGATCATAATATATATATATTATGACAAAAAAGCTGAAGACGGCTGGGTTCATTTCAGCCAGAAATAGGTTATTCTCATGCTGTGGTAATTTTGTTTTTTAGCGTAAAAAATATATATGCTCTGTTATAATAAATACATTGAGCTCTCTGTGGATCAGTTTTAATATCTGATATTACTAGGATCCACATGGGTTATATATCAACGGACATATTACCTGTACTATCTCTCTCTCTCTCTTTAAGTTGAAATATTTGCATACCTGTAGACACGTGAATTTTGGTGGCTAAATTATGTCTTCATTTGTAGAGACGCTCAAATATGTGTACTGACAATATATGCCTATAATGTTCATTGTATGTTTAAAGTTTATAAACTCGACCAACTAATGAAGAAATGAATCCACATAAACTGGCAAATGGTAGATATTTTAATAAAACGAAGTAAAGTAGATGTTCTCTTTTTAGTTGGAATAAAGATAACATCAACTTTCTTATATAGAGAAAAATATAAGAGGTTTAATGTCTTTGGAATTTTAATCAGTGTTGACATAGCATTTAAGTGCGTTTCAAATAATATCAGACAGATTATAATAATATAAAATGATGCAAAAAAGATATTCCAATTTCGAAGTATTAGGATGAGGGAAGCGAAGATTTTTACGACTATATGAGTTGCGTTGTAGTGATAAAATTAAATTAAACAATTTTGATGGACAGGTTCAATTTAAATGTAGGGTCATAAAAACCTGGGAATGTAGTACAGGATAATTCGAAAAGGGAAGCAAATTGTGAAAGAGAGAGAAGAAATTAAAAACAAATCTCAGATAAAAACTTTGAGTTCCTTTTAAGCAAAAAGTGAACAGAGATGGATTTAGAATTGATGACAACATTAACTGTAATAAACAAATTTAGTATAAAACAATCGTACAATAATAACTCGTGGAATCAAATCCAACTTAAGAATTGAACTAAAGAAAATGATTGTCAAACAAAAACTTCCAATAATAACTAACACAACAGAATTAATTCAGAAGCTAATGAAACGTCCCAGGCTTTGTGGATGAGCGGAAATTGATGAGGAAATATGAAAAGAAACGCGGCACAATATATAATGAGCAAAAGAAAGACAAATAGAAAAGTCATTACTAGAAATTATGAAAACATTATGAAAATATGAACGTAAAAATCTTAGAAATGTTCAACTGGGAATGCAGAATCAAATTTCTCAAAAAAATGAATGGGAAGGAGATAGACGGGACAGAATTCAAAAATGTAAGAACTTAAATCAAACTCGATACTCACGTTACAGATATACATAAATATTTTAATTGAAAGGGAGAAAAGATGAAGTAATAAAATGTCGTGACAAATTAATAAGATTAAGCGAAGAGTTCTTTGCAAATCTGTATGAGTAGAAAAGCAACCTGCCACCAGCAGATAATCTAGATACCTATTATATTTCCACGAGTAACATTAAAATAAATAGTATGTAACCTGCAAAATGTGATATGACAAAACGAAGATGGCATAGTAACAGATCTTTTAAAAAAGAGATAAGAAAGAAGAAGATGCATTAGTTTAGATTTTAACAATTTATTTCAATATTTCATTCGAGAAATAATAATCATACTTTATAAAAGATGGAATACTAAATAATTATTCTCAGAACCAGTCTAACAAACATGCGAGAGGAAAATCAAACAAGCACATTTTAGGAGTGGTTACTCAACAATAGATTGTTTATAAAAAACATAAATCAACAGAATATATAGAAACTGAAAATAAATTTGACTCCTTAGGAAATTTGACTCAATGCGAGAGGAGAGTATGAAGAAATATATAAAAGTTATTTCGAATACATATGATAAAAGAAAAGAAAGATCTCAAGTAAACTATTTACAACAGGCCTTGAAAATCTACCTTAAACTTAATCGGATTGGATGTCTGGAAATATAAACGAAGTTTGAAAAATTGAAAATATGTTAAGTTTTACTAAGATCACAATCACCAGATGAATTACAAACTTCTTCTTCTTCTTCTTCTTTCTTTTTCATTTATGTGCCGTGTCCCTTCAGGACGTAGAAGACCATGGTCTTCTATCGTTCTGTCCCCTGTAGCGCTTAATAAATTTTATATTTTTTTGTTATTTCTCTCTGTTCGGTCACCCATTGGCCCTCTGCCCTCTTTCCCTCAATCAGTCTCGTGAGTATCAGATTTCCCAAGCCCTCCTTCCTCAATACTTGCCCCAGAAAATTCAACTGCCTCTTCCTGATGTTAAGAATAAGTTACCCTTTTTGTTTCTATTCGTTCCAAATCTTCATTGTTGCTCAAATGTTCGGGCCATGAAAAGCGAAATGCTATGCGTAGATTTAAAAATGAATAAAACTAGAACTAAAGGAATATTCAGTTGTAACTTTCGAGAAAATTTAATAAGGACAGATAAAGCAATGGTAGCTATTCAAGAATTCATATATTTAGTAGATGTGATAATATAAAGAAATAAAATGAAATATAACGATGGGTTAGAAAGCATTAAAATTGTTGGGATTATAAAATTGTAATACGTTTAAAGCTTAAAGCATTTACTGAATGCAAAATACAAAAGTTGACGTAAGGAAGTCGAAGATTGTAATCAATAAAATCACCTATAAATAAAAATAAAATAAAATCTCCCCCAACAAAATATTCAGTTGAAAGAGCAATACAAGGGATAATTAGAAAATACAGAATTTAATATGGAACCAGATCATAGATCAAAATATGAGATATTATAGAAGTGACTAAAAAATTGGAGGTGGGATGAAGTTTTACAAGAAAATATAAAACAGGGAGTCATCTATTGATTGGTTAGTGGTTCGTCGGCGTCGGCATCCATCCTTCTCGAGAGACGATAGAGTAGCATCAGTGCGCTACGAGCCTAGGGCTGCCCAAACGTCTAGTTCCCCCTCTCGGCCTTGCTAGCAGAGTCCAAGGGAGAGGATAATCCAATACAGTTAGGTACCAACGCGGCTGCAGGAGTTGCCGGAAGGTAGCACAAAGTGCCGTCCATCCACCTTCGGGGCTCCACTCCGGGTTTGAATTCAGAGTTGTCCTTCTTCTAGATCCAACTGTCCTGCTATTTACCCATAGCTGGAGGGAGAAGAAGAGGATTCACATTTTTCCCAAGGGTATTAGCACGTAAGTGGATGTAATGGATTCGACTGGAATTCGAACTTGGCTCTCCGATTCCTCAATCCAAGCCGCTATCCATTACTCCACCGTGTATCCGTTATTAGTGGTTAAATTACAAGAAATAACCAGACATAAGATATGCGAGAGGGTTTCTTTTAATCAATTCAGGCAATGCTATAATAACAGTAAGAGGCAAAAGGCTATTGGAATTGAATGAGAAAAAAGACTTGAAAAGAAACCCGAAACGAAAACATAAACAAGAAACAAGGCAGAAACCTCTACTGCCGTCTAAAAGACCCTGAAGGAGTATAAACCGGTCGATAAGCGAATATATCTACAGGAAGAAAATGAAGAAAAAAATATTCAAAAACATTTCTGAGTTTAGGGGTAGACGTTAGAAGTACAGTAGATTTTGGGAGGAGAGGGAAACTCAACTC
>OZ038482.1:135080779-135205779 GCA_964036315.1 Acanthosepion esculentum
AAACAAAATAATTGTATATTATGCAAAATATACCACGTTCTTTTATTTTATATAGCTATTCTTAATTGTAGTTTCTAATTGGAAATAAAAGTATGCAAATTTTATTTATTTGTAAGCTTGTATGTTATGCTATAGTTATAAACTATTAAATGCTTTAAAATATCTAAGTATTATACAATTACGCCATTAGCAAATTGGAAAAGTAAAGCTTCTGAAATATTAAGATTTTTTACCATTAGTGTCTATATGGGAAAAACGAATTTTCTGTTTCATCGATTTCTGACATAGTAACATAGAATTATAAAAAAGTTATGACCATAATATATATATATATATATAGAGGAGGACCAAAAAAAACGGGAATTTTTGAAGTGCGTATTGCCAGACATGAGCAAGTGGCAACACTGCAAGACAGTGACCTTGAGCAAGTAAACATTTCGCCATTTTAGTAACGAGAATGAAATTCACAGTATCCCAGCTGAGATGTTGCAGCAGTCAATGAGGAATCTCAACAGCAGATTTCAAGAATGCATCCGTACATGAGGACGCCATCTACAGGACGTAATTTAAAAAAAAATGAAAATTCCATCATTGTTTCTTAAATGGCATGTTTTAAGGTTTCAATTATATATATATATATATATATATATATATATATATATATATATATATATATATATATATATATATACACGTGTCTGAAAATTTAAATCCAAGGTAAATCAAACATGCAGAGATACAAACGTGGGATTTTAGCGCAGTATTGAATACGCCCATGAATCGTCGATATATGCGTGCGTAGAAAACTTTAAATCGGGAGGAATATGTGTAACAGACAAAAGCTGATCTGGTCGCCCATCAACATTACGCAAAAAAGAATATATATATATATATATATATATATATATATATATATATATATATATATATATATATCACCAGAGAAAATTTAAAGCTAATATTAGAATGACAGAACTAATAAAGGCACTTTATGTCAGAGGTAATTGCTCCGGTATATCAATAAAGGCACATCTGCCAATGTTTCAATGTGTAAAAAAATCAGATAGACTTTATCTGTAAAAGGACAATATCAATGAAGACGAAAGAAGAACTTGGTTTTTGGTTTTTCATATTTTTCTAAGGAAGGTTCATAAATATTCATCAGGTTGTTTTGAGAAGTCAGACAAGCTATGGAGGACGCGAAGTGACATAATTCAATGTCTAATAAACGAAACTGATTGAGGTTCTTGATTTTTTAAAAATTCAGATTGGGAATTGAATTATTTTAATTTGGTATTAATAAGGTGTTATATACTTTAAATAACATGAGGTTATGAGTTTCACCCTTTCTTTTTCATTTTTTAACATTTTCATAGTTGTATATATTTGCTTGGGAAATTAGTTCTTTCAGGAATGGAGATATTCGAAAAAGTCCGGGGCACCGATTTGTATTTTGAGAAGGTTCGAAAGCGGCTCTCTCGAGAATTACTTTAACTTTTAATAAGTGTGGCATTCTTTAGATAAAAATTGTGGTTGAATATATGTGCAAATAATACATTTGATAGATTGTTGTATATAACATCCCTTTTTTGTTCGCAGTTACGTTTGTTTTAAGTTTCCGCAAGTAACCCTAATGTACTGTGTGGATCAGTTTTGGCAATTTATTATATATGTGTATATCTGCTTCAGAATTAGTATAGTTATGGGTATTTTGGTTCTGGTCATATCAACATTTAATTTTGTATATTGCTTAGTTTGGTTTGGTTTGGTTTATTTTGTTTTACGGCATATCAACTTCAATGGGTTATTTAATGCCAACAAATTTTTTTATTGCTGGTAATATTTTGTTTTGTCAAAAATCTGTTTGTGGTAATATTTTTCCTTAAAAATTGTATTTCTGGTAATAATTTTTTTCAAAAAAGTATTGCTGGTAATAGTTAACTATTTGCGCATAGGGAACACCAGCAATTAAGAGGAGTTTTTCCATATTAACTATTCCTGAAAGAATTTTGAGTATCTACTAAAAATAAGGTTAAAGTGATAATATATATATATATATATATATCAAGTGATTGTCAGTGATGAATTATAGGCATTCTGTTGCATTGTCGGTAGTCTAATATACTATTCTAACAGTTATACTGGTGGGCGTGGTTTGTTAATTTGGTTATTATTTACTTAGTTTAATTACTTATTTATGAGTTTTAATTAATTTATTTTACTTGTTTTGGTTTATTTATTGTAATCTGTTCTCCGTTTTCATTTTTTGATTTTTAAGGAGCGCAGTAAAAGTTTATTTCCATGTCTGCAATTTGAGATTAGTTCTGATAGTTTATTTAGTTTTGTGTTATCGCATGGAAACTTAATTATGACCTATATATATATATATATATATATATATATATATATATATGAAGAAATATAGTCTTAAAGTGTGCTATATTTGTGGGATAAAGTGCTCAATATCAGAGATAGAGCGTGTGTAAATATAAAAGTGAATATAGAAGTCAACACTTAGAGGCGACAGTCTGTTTCATGCTAGACGCAATCGTCGTGGCCTGACGATTGCATCTAGCATGAAACAGACTGTCGCCTCTAAGTGTTGACTTCTATGTTCACTTTTATATTTATATATATATATATATATATATATATATATGTGTGTGTGTGTGTGTGTGTGTGTGTGTGTGTGTGTGTGTGTGTGTGAAAGTGAGAGAGAGAGAATGACTGTGGGTGGGTGTGTTTATATTCATTAAATGTCAAAAGACTTGCGAAACGTATGGATCCATCACATCTCCGCTCCACCAAGACTGATTGGCAGCCAGACTAAGAGAAGAACAACTTTGAGTTCAAATCCAGAGCTGGAGTCCCTAAAATAGTTCGATGATATATTCAATTTCGTTCTGGCAGCTCCTGCGACCACGACGGTGCCAAACTTTATTGGTCGCTGCCTTTCCGTTGGACTTGTATCGTCGGTTTGAAGGAGGGGGACGCCATTCATGGGTAATTGCCAATCTCTCATGAAAAAACAGACGACATTATATATATATATATATATATATATATATATATATATATATATATATATATATATATATATAAGTGTGTGTGTGTGTGTATGTGTGTGTGTGTGTGTGCGCACGCGCTGAAAAAATTCACGGAGAGGCCAAGAGGCTCATCCCAATAAAATCTGAAATTTTGTCAATCTGATCATTTGCATTTTTGGGACATGGTTCCGGCTGAAAAATATTAAATAGAAAGGAAAGTGAATTTTTACGTATTTTTTTAAATAAACACACCAGTGACTCTGATCGTCGATTCATAGAAGAGCATTGTATTATCAGCAGTAGCAGTCACTATTTACATATTCGCGCTTTCCCTCTAAAGTGTTCGACCAAATTTTATTTTTTTAGGGGCGTACACCCCCCCACACACACTTATATATATGTATGATATTAATGTAAAGATTGATGTTACCTTCAGCATCCCGACTCCAGAGTTTCGTAGACGGACTTGTTCCACCATACTTCCGGGGGTATCAACAATTTGCTGTTTATACAGTTTTTTATTTTAAATATATTTTTATTTCTAATTTTTTCAAACGTTACGGTTAGAATTTTAAACGTTATGATTCGTATCCTGCTGGAAGTCCCATATTTTTCTTTAATAAAATTTCTCGAATATTCAGGCCGGTAGTCGAAAATAAATAAATAAAATGTTTACAAAAGAATTTCAAATATGTTTAGACAGTAAAAAAAAGGTTTAAATAGATAACAATATGGCGAAATAATAAAATAAAAAAATACATTACTTTAGAAAATTAATTTGTTTACGTTTGGATACGAAACTGAGCACATTTGATAATTTAGAGGAATCTTCGACGAGAAGGATTTCGCTTGAAGGCACTGTTCAGCCCTTGGTTGGTAAGAGAAGCTAGTTCGTAGCCGAGCCGATTAAGGCACGTCAGATTTCTTTCTGATCAGTGCATGCAGATTGCATACTTTTAGTTAATAAGATTTCTTGAGTATTTAGGGCAGTAGACGAAAACAAATAATTATGCCGTTTAAATATAAACGGAATGTCTACTTTAAGGGTGTGATGGATAAAGTGTCTTCTAAATTACGCCTAAATGAAAATAACACTGACATTTCATTTAAACTGATATATTTAAGAAAATGCCACAAAAATATCTAGAAAGTCTAAAGACTACATTTATTTAATAAAATCGCCATATATACAGATATACACCTATATATATATATATATATATATATATATATATATATATATATATATATATATATATATATATATATATATATATATAAATTTTGTTATTTATACACGGAGTTATATTTAAATTATTTAAATTATATCTTAAAAATATATTATATTTAAATTATATATTAAAATGTGTGTGTGTGTGTGTGTGTGTGTAATTTGGCAAAAACTTTTCTTTTAAATATGTTGTGTTGAATGTCATAGACAACATAGTCCTGCATATTTTCTTTTGAATTTTCTCATATTTTCTAATGAGACTTTTTATTTGAAAATTATATTGAAATAAATATTGTCCGTAAGATAACCGAGTACTTTCGAACATCATTGTTCATCTTCAGGGTCAACATTTTTTAACAATGTCTTATATATATGTAGAGTCAAAATTTTTTAAAACATTTGCAAATTGTCTTGTAGCGGAATCATGTTGCTACATTTTATTTTTTTAACAAACTAAATAAACGTTACAAAATCATTTTAATTTCAAAAGACGCGATGATGTTATCACGTGTATGGCGAAGATTTTTAATCATTTATGGTGTCAGTTTATTGAGGTAAACTGGCTAGGCGGGGGAATGAAAGAGAGAACAAAATACGGAAAAAAACGCGAAGGGTATAAGGAAGATTTAGTGGTTAGTTAGGGTAAAATTTGTGATGGTCAGAGGGAACGAGGATAGGTGAAAGGACAGAAGATTGCAGAGTTACAGAAAGTAATATGGAATACGATATCGTGGAGGCATGAGTTGGCGGGGAGGGAGAACGGAATCTAATGAGCTGACCTATATATATATATATATATATATATATATATATATATATATATATATATATATGTATGTGTGTCTGTCTGTCTGTGTATGTGTGTATGTGTGTGTGTGCAGATACAAAGTGCGATGGGTAAATTGTCGCCATATTGTATTTTTAATTTCGCGCATGCGTGTTGTTGATTTTGTCGACTACACACTATATTAGGTCCAGTTGATCATCGTTTGTAAGAAAAAGACCTCCATGGCGCAATTCACTCGGCCAGAAATTTGTCAAGAGTGTGACTGCTAGAAGACTGTATGCCTGGCAACAGGACTCTGCACCATGCCACGCAATCAGGAGAATCTAGTCATGGCTGTCAGACCGTTTCTGCGACCACAACTTACACCTAACGACCAATCTTCCCAGATTGCAACTCCCGAGATTATAATTTATGGGGCGCAGTTGGGCGAGAGACCAACAAAACTCCTTGTAACACCAAAAATGAAGGATAATGGCAGCATTCACCAACTTAAACAAAGAAACTGTCCAGAAGAGGTGCAGGAGATTCCGAAGCCGTCTGTAGGCCGTGGTTAAAGTCAATGGCAATTATATCGAATATATTTGCTATTTACTATTTCGAGATATTTTTGCGTAATCTTGTAAATATATCTGTCAAAATGAGATATCAGTGTTATTTTCATTTTGGTGTCATTTAGACGACAATTTATACATCGCACCCTGTATGTAAGTATATAGGAGGTTAGAGAACGGGTGTCAATGTATATAAAAATAGATCTTGCGAAAATATGGAATACTCAAAGATAAAGTTATTAATATCTGAAAGATACTGTCAGATACAGAGACTGGCAAAGAAATTGATATCTGGATGGTGGAGGAAATGGTCGAACATAGAGAGAGGGGTTAATCTTTCTCACACGCGCACTCATTCCATTTTCTGCGCCACTGATTTTCAGATGGATAAGCCCAATAATAGATGCATGCATTGTTCGGCTGTTGACTCTTTTCTCGTTAAATCTCGTTTTCTCTCGCCTTCTTGTCTCGCTAATGCGTTTCCATGTTGCGACATCTTTGTTTGGCAAGTAACACCCACTCGACGGATTCACACTGCGTGATTCATCACCTAACACAAAAAGCATTTTTTTTTCATATTCGCGCCATCGTGATCTACCTAAAAACAGTAGAACGAGGACGTGGATTTTTACTCGGTGGTTGATCGAAATAAAACTGGGTGATAGTTTTGAGGCCCAATTTTAGTTACTGCAGATTGCCTTGTTTATTTGTTCTCACAATATTTGTATTGATTTGCTTTTCTCTGCCCCAAAACCAAAGAAATGTGTAAAGAAAATATGCATGAAGCCCACCTTAATGGCATGTTTGTCTTTAAGAAAATAAAAAATAAAATCTTGCATTTTTACCAGAAGTAGAAGATATGTTCTCCTATCGCTCGGTTCATACACATCCCTGGTTTTTTGAACAGAAGAAGAAGTTTATCCCTTAGTTCATATTTAGGATTGTGTTTCTGTTTCATTCTAAAGTCTGCTTCAGTAGGGTATTTCTAACGTTTCTGTCTGAAATTCTATTCACTAATTATGCCTTTGATCTCAAGTCTAGAATGAACTGTTATCTTTCCTGCATAGCCCCCAACAACTTCACTTCTTGCTCTTCCTTACGCTAAGATTATTACGAATTAGAAATAGTTTGTTGTATGTATGTTTTATAAAATGTTTCATTTTTTTATTTCAAAACACGGTCAAGATAGTATGTCCATGTTCTAATTCTAACAGTAAAATATAAACCTTGAAAATGGCTAAATGTATAGCGGAAAGCGCTCGTATAAAAAGAACATTCTGACAGTTTTTATATAATTTATCATCCGAAAAGAAAAACATTATTAGATCGCATGAGAAATTGTATAAAAAATTAAATAAAAGCACCTTGTCATTCGTTTTTAATGAAATGTGAACGAAAGAAGGATTGCTGCCTAAATACACACACACACACACAAACACACACACACACACATATATATATATACATATGTATATATATATGGTTCTGTTGTAAATATTTCGGCCTCTCGCGTGGTATGACATTATAGAATCGCATGTTGAAAATAGGACCTACGTCTGCTATTATGCAACAGTTATTGTCGCATAGAAACCTTCTGTGGCAAGATAACAGAATATCATATTCGATGGAGAATATCTTTGTTAAAATGTCCGTAGAACCATTTTCGAGTTATCTTTAGTAATAATTGGGAGTGTAACTCGAAAATTCTTTACCTACACAAATGTACTATTATCCCCTATCGCTATCTTCCCTCCCCTACCTCTCAAACTTAGGACGCTTGTGAGTTGACGTGCCTAAACTTTGACAGATGTTTATCAACGAAAAAATGTCCACACACCATTCAACATTAACTAACCGGTCCACCCAACACCAAACTGCTATCAACAACCACTATTGTTTCACTTAGATACTTTATGTATATTCTGTAGGTACATTTTTCTTCTCAAAAAATGGAAAAAGGAAGTGACGTTTTACATCCGGGCTTGCCTACAAACAGGATCGTTCATAACCATAATTCCGACCCTCACCCGTAGATGTGCAGTTAAAATGCACTGAAACCAAGTTGCATCTTTGTTGTGAGTAAAATGGTTTTGTCTATATGATAAAATTATAATAAATAAATAATTATCGCTCTACTACCTATATCGAGCTCTTTTTTGAATTAACGCTGCGAACGTTGGAATTTATATATTACTTTCGTTCTCATCGCATCGGATATATATATATATATATATATATATATATATATATATATATATATATATATATATATATATCAGTATACCCTGACGATCCGCGTACGTGAAACCTAGGTAGGTTTGTCTGGCTCTTTAGATTTACTTAGATTTTCTCTACTTAGTGCATTGGGCAATTTGTTTAGTTATTTTTACTTTACTCGTATTGGAGGTTTTTTACTTATATATATATATATATATATATATATATATATATATATATATATATATATATATATATATATATATATTTTAGAATTGGACATAGTCCGACAATTTATTTAAAGACATTTATATATATTATGTTTAACGTTCTTTTTATAGATACAAGTATTTGTATTTATAAATTTATTTATACTTGTATCTATAAAAAGAACGTTAAACATAATATATATAAATGTCTTTAAATATATATATATATATATATATATATATATATATATATATATATATATATATATATATATATGAATATATTTATATCCTTACCAGTAGCTAACATAATAAAATTCCACACTCTCAAAACCAATCACATTTTATAAAACACAATTTGACTTAGGAATTTCATTACCCATAATAAGAGCGACGATGTATTTTATTAGAATTTCTAATATCTGTATTTTTCAAAAAATATTTCATCTAAAAATTCAACATAATCATCTTTTAGATAAACTAAACAAAGTCGAACATATAATAGACTTTACATAGGGAATCGACAAATAACTATAATTCTCCTAGATATCATGCGACACTGTTAACAGTAGGTTATAATTTGGTCTCCACCGAAAATCAACTAAAGAAAATGATCTTTTAAATGTATGTTCTCACCATAATAACAACATAAAATACTGAATACTCATCGGATTATGTTTAAGACCATTCAGAATTGCAATTTTCATTATTTATATGGAGATGATAAATGCATTGAAAATACTTTCAAGCACTTCCAATACACTTACTATTTAATATTCAATACGAAACAAAAGGCTAATAAAAAATATTAGAATAGTGAAGCGGATCTTTCTGACAAACACAACGAATCAAAATATACTGTTATAGCAACCAACTCTGTCACAACTAAAACTGAAATGAATTTATCTAAAAACAACATAAATTTGTTACAACTACTTCTAAATCAAAAAGAAAAAAAAACAAAAAACAAAAAAAATCACTTAATTCATAAAAATAATAAGCTAAATCGTAAAGGTGGAATTTACTCTATTATCTGTGATAATTATCACAAGGAATACATCAGAGAAACCTCAAGGGATTTAAATAAAATTTTATATGAACCTAAAAGGGATTTTTTTGCAAAACAATAAAGACGTTAGTTTTGCACCGTAACGAACTTGGCCCCAATTTTGATATTAAAATTCTACTTTAATTAAAATTAGAAAACAATTCACGAACACAAATAGTTTAGGAAATACATTAATCTCTAGATCGCCCACATCAAAAATCTCCAAATCAACCACAACAAAAATGCGTTCAGTTTCTTACAACGTGTCACAATTCTTGGCAGATTTTATTATCACAATATAAGATATTTGATAACAAAATTGATGGAAACATCAAAAAAAGAAAAAATTCTAAACGAAATTATCTCGATTGTATACCCAAAGAAGATATAATAATAATAATAATAATAATAATAATAATAATAATAATAATAATAATAATAATAATTTAAAATTCTAAGCGTCTCGTTGTCCGCCTCAACGCAAACATAAACGTAGTACTATGAATTAGTAAAGAACGAAATGTGTTATACGAAAACATTTTCCATTGTGTCGTAATTTCCCCATAAATCTTTATTGATGCATAAAAATGTATATATGATTATTCTATATACATAAATGGTCGGCAGATTATTATCATATCTAATTATATACGTAAACATTACATGAATACTCACTTTTAAAATTACACACGATCTATCCCAAATATGGAGCAGTTTTACCCATGAATACAATCTACATAATACACAGGCTGTCCGTAAAGTTCGTGTGCACATTAAAAAATGTATAACTTTATTTGTATTTGCGATAGAAATAATCTGTAAAAAATGTTATAAAGTTTAATGTACCTAGTTTTAAGTATAGCTAAAATAACTAATGCTTTTACTTAATGATTAAAAATTGATTTCATCTCGAATCAATCAGGTTCCTTGGTAAAAGTGCATTTCTGCATATTCATCGATGTATCGATCACGTGATTTGAATTTGACGAAGCTTACTAAAAATATCGACCATTAATTTACTGTGTTTGCGTCGAGGCTCTTTCTGTCTCATCGACAGTTACTTTCTCATATATCGGGGATATAATTATTCGAAAAATATCATAACGATCTATTAAATTTTGACTAGCATTTTTGTAAGTTTAAATTCTGGTATCAAACGAATTTGTATTGAATAAACTTAGAGTGGTTGAAGTCGTAGTTGCAATAGAAAGTAAGGTTTCAAATGAAAGGGAAATACGAGTTTGAGACTCGACAGGGGTTTCTGCACACACACACACACATATATATATATATATATTATCTCCATGCAAGCCTGCATGAAAGCTCATCAGTGTGGCATATATATATATATATATATATATATATATATATATATATATATATATATATATATATATGTATATATATATATACAATATTATACAGGGTGTCCATAAAGTTCGTCTGCACTTTAAAAAATTATAACTTTATTTGTATTTGCGATAGAAATAATCAGTAAAAAATGTGATAAAGTTTAATATACCTAGTGATTTCAGGCATTACTATAAATCATTTGGCAAATGTTTTCCGTGAACTGCAAAATCGTATTACCCTTTGTATTGCTAATGATGGAGGACATGTGGAAACTTAAATAAAATTTCAATAAAACCTTAAAAAATATATATTTACTTCTTTCTATATACAGGGTGTCCATAAAGTTCATATGCACTTTAAAAATTTTATAACTTATATAATTTGTAAAAAGGATTAGAAAGAAGTAAATCTATGATTTTTAAGGTTTTATTGAAAATTTATTTAAGTTTCCACATGTCCTCCATTATTAGAAATACAAAGGGTAATACGATTTTGCAGTTCACGGAAAACATTTGCCAACTGATTTACAGTAATGTCTGAAATCATATTAGTTATTTTAGCTATACTTAAAACTAGGTACATTAAACTTTATAACATTTTTTACAAATTATTTCTATCGCAAATACAAATAAAGTTATAAATTTTTTAAAGTGCACATGAACTTTATGGACACCCTATATATATATATATATATATATATATAAATTTTTAAAGTGCATACGAACTTTATGGACACCCTGTATATATATATATATATATATATATATATATATATATATATATATATATATATATATATATATATATATATATATATATATATATATATATTTATGTACTTAAATGTATGTATATATGTATATATATATATTATATTTTGAACAACAAAAAATATAAAAAAATTAAATTTTTCAGGCACGCTGGTTTGTATATTAATATTCTTTCGTTTTTAATTATTTCAATGAGATTCCTCGACTAGTTTCGGCCAGCATGGCCTTCATCAGCAGAAAAAAATTCTGCTTGTTAGTAGCAGTGAACTACAGAAATGAATGACTTGATGGAGAAAATGAACTTTTGTCTGTAGTTTTCATTTGTTTTTTTTTATTCGTTTAATCATAAATTTTGTTCAGTCCTTGTGTTGGTCAAACAATCTCTTTTAAGTTGTTATTTGAGATAAGAGCTGGATGAATTCATGCTGCTCTGAATTCTCTTGGTCATTTTGATAGAGTTATTGTTTCCTGGAAAGGGGATGCATCTCTGTTAAGAGTTTGTTATTTAGTTCTAAGGGAGTGAGTGAGTAAGCTTGAAAGTGTGCTTATTCGTATTGGTGTGTGTTATCATTGAGCTCATTAGGGAGTGATTATATATATATGTATATGTATGTATATATACCTAATATATGTAAGTATATATATGTATACATGTGTATGTATATGTGTATATATATATGTATACATATGTATATATAGATATATATATGTATATATATATATGTATATATGTATATATATGCATATATAATATATATGTATATATACCTTACACACACAAACACACACACACACACACACACACACACACACACACACATATATATATATATATATATATATATATATATATATATATATATATATGTAAAATAAAAACGGTATCTGCGATTCTATCTGTTTTAATCACTGATATCAAATTAATTCTTAGGTAATTAGAGAAACGAATACGTTTGAAATTTACCTAAATGTATCGACTCTAGCATGAAACTTGGTGTTATTGATCAAGGGGGTGAAAATAGAAGGGAGTGATTTTTTTTCCTAAAAGATGGATACGGAAGAAAATCATTATCCAAAAATATTTAAAAAAAAACAACAGTTTTTTTTTATCTGAATTGTACGGCATTTTACACTGGCGTCTATTACATTTGTAAGTAAGCAATACTTTATATAATGCCGGGAAGACACTAGACTACTTATTTAGTATTACTAAAGATGATCTCAGTTGACCCAGTAAATATCAACGTATCAGATATCCGGAGATAAATGCACAGGAACCATATTTTGATTCATTTTCTATCAAAAGAAATGTTGAACTTATGTGACATTAAATAACCTCATTTAACTGCAATTTCTATTTTACGTTTCAGCCAAGACTACGGAAAAGTAATATAAAATTGTTCAAAATTAACACTCCTTCGAACAATGCCAATAACTTAGGCAATGATAAAGTGATTTGTCAACAGGTGTACAATAAAATTGGATTTGCTATCTGCGGGAAACACATTTCCAGACTGATCGCCGTCATAGCTTATAAAGGGTTGAATATTAAATGTTCAATGCAGTTTATTGATAAGCGTCTAAGATTTCTACTTCGTAAATTTTTCTTAATTTACCAATAAGATAAGAACAGATAAAATATACTCCTTTAGATATATGAGGTTCTACTTTGCGCACTATGTTCGATACAATTTATAACTTTGAAGCCATATGAGAAATTATGTGTTACGTTAAAAACTTTTAAATGGAGTTTTAATTTTTAAAAGGGAGCAATATATATAACTAACAGGAAGCCGTTTCTTCCGTAGCGCAGAAACTGGAAAAACGTTCGCAAGGGACTCTGGATTGGCACACACCGCAACACATCGCTCTGATCTGCGCTGAGAGCAAATGCTTACTGCCATTCCAACAAACACTCAACTCCTTTATCGTTTTTCCGAAGCAACAAAATTAGCATTTTGCGCACGCTGCCAACATCGGTCTGGCTCAGTGACGCATGCGCCGTGTCATCACAACGCCGATGCCCGTGCGGTTCTACTCGCTCACAATTTGTTTGTCTTATGTGCAAAATCAGGCTATGACACTCTGGCCCTCTTGGACATCCGAGGTAATTCTCCAGCACACTCTCCGCTGATCTCTTGGTCACAAAAGTGGCAACGGGGCGGGGATCGCCTTCGCCGGATGCTTCTGCACAAAGGCGGGAGAGGGTTCTGCTTCCTCTTCCACTGCCTTTTCGGGCGAACTGTCCGACTATGTTGTCATGCAGCAGACTCTCCGACCCTCTCTCTGAAAACGTTGTGCTGTTGGAGTTTTTGTCCGACGTGGTCACACTGCGGATTTTGGGCGCATATACTTCACGTGGAGAGGCATTCGTCCACCAGACAGGACAGTGAGCTGAATATTTTAGCAACATGATCCCTGCTGAACTTTGTGGTACACCGACTCTGCGGCACCTTGTCGCACACCCGATCTCTGACTGTGCCCAGAACGTTGTCACAGCATCAATTCTCTTCACCAGGTCTTCATATCGGCTGTTGGCATTGGTCGGTGCGGTCAGATGCGAGTAGTCAACCTTCTGGATCACGTTGTTTCTGTTATCAAACTCCTGGACGGAACAGCCGCAATTTTCTTCACTGTACGTTGACATCGCTCCGCTATGCCAGTCCCGGCTGGGGCGTACGCGCAAAGGAATCGCGGTCTTATTCCCCAATCATGCGCAAAAGCTCTGAACTATTTGCAGCAGAAGGCTGTATCATTGTTCGTAAGGAGCTCGTGCGTTGAGCCACGCTCAAAGAACACTGTCTTCAGCTGTCGAATCACGATTGCTGAGTCTTGTCTTGCCAACTGTTTCCAAATCTAAAACACGACTGGCCGCAGTCAGTGAGCGTTAAGAAATGTCTGTCACCGTGATGCATGATGTCCATTCTTAACCTCTGGTATTTCCTGTTCGCCTCCAGCTTTCTCTTCTCCCAGTGGATTGGCGCTGGCACTATAGATAGGCATTCTTCCCATGTCTGTATTAACTTACCTGATATAACAACTCCTTTTGTTGTTGCCGGGCAAACTCTCCTGGCAAAGTGGGTGGTGCGCCGTACTTCCGGGTGCCACTGCTTCTGTGGATAGGCATGATTTGGCTCGCGTCCAGACAGCACCGATGAGTAACCCGAGTCCGTTTTCTTTCTTCATCGCGTTAAACCACCACTGCGACGCCCGTGTCAGTCGGTCGCCCATATTATGAGGATGTAACCAACGTCACGTCTAGAGTACTCTCACGCTCCTTCACCGGCTCCTTAAATGTACCCAACCACCTCCTTGCTTGCTGCCTTGGCACGCACTCGTGGCTTCTCGGTCAGGGTGTCCAATACCCAGTGTTACTCACATAGAGTCCGTCTTCTTGTGTAGCAACTTGCCCTGTCACTGGAGAGACACGTTGATGCCTTTCAGCATGGCGCCCAGTTCCGCTAAATTTATATGTTGGACGTCGTTTACAGGTCGCAGCCAACAAGCGTCCTCCAGCATTGACTCGTGTCTCTCCAACGCTACTCCTGTTGCGAGAGAACTGAGATCGACTCACACCTTCAGCTCCTGGCTGTCTACGTACCAATCCCCACGAGAGGGATCATCCGCTTCACTGCACCCACTGTCTCGAACAACATACGCTGGAGAGGGTGTCCCTCACATAATCGTCCCAGCTCTTCGTGTCTAAACTTGCTCTCTTGTTAATTATTCCGCAAGCCACACAAAATCACTCACATAGAGGAAAGTGCCCCCAAATCCTCCCACGCAACGAGAACACGGTCCATCAAGTAACTATGTCGGGAACTTCTGGGATAATGCATCGTCGCTTCCACCGCAGTTCCATCCCGACTGTCAATCCCAGCACCCGTGGGCTGTCTTCCAACTGTTGTGGATCATTGCATTCCAGCCCAAACCGAGGCAAGTGTTCTCTGATGCGGGTCGTGGGCACGACATCTTCGTTGACAGAGATGCTTTCGATGTAAGCTGATGTCATGCGGTCAATGGCTTCTTCCTGCTTCATCACTGTGCTGACAATGGCCTTCATCTTCATTTAGGCCTAACCCCAGACGTGTAAGACAGTACCGTTTCCTGTCAATCTTCTCGGTCTGGAATGGTCATTGTCTCGTGAACACATACTTGGAGGTACGCCCTCCTGATGTCCAACAGAGATACGTCCGAACATTTATGCCGCCATTCACGTAAGTTACCTGCGCAGACATCTGCATTAGCGGTGAACGCGTCAATGTGATGGTTGAGCTCTCTGTAATCCATCCCTAGACTTACCTTTACTTAATTCTGCTGCAGTACAGCTATCAGTAACGCTCAGTTCGTACTCAACACCTGAAGATTGGGTTGTGCAGGAAACTTAGAGTCGTACTAGCGGTGTATATTTAAAATACAAATAATATCTGTTATTTTGCATCGAGAACTGTTTTATTAACACCAACATTATATGTGTAATGTAATATAATTATATATTTACATTTTGCTCCTTTTAGTCGAGCATTGCTATCGGTTTTATACAGTGCCAATACCTTGTATCCTAGCCATCACCATCTATTAATTTGTTCCATTACTGACAAAAGAGCTTACAAGCTGGACCTTTTTATCCAAGATCGAGGGCGTCATAAAAAAATGAAGTGAAAACTCTTCTTCTCCAAACACAAGAACGAGTATAACAATTTAAAAGATGCCGAAATTTACGGATTTAAGTCTCAAATCACCTCCATGTGACGACCTATGATTCGACTTCGAAAAAGATCTAGTCTCCATAATAGACAAAATTAAATTCGAAAATATTACCAAAAATATTACACCAAAAAATGCGAAAAGACGTTACTGTGATAAAAAAAAAAATGACAAAATAATCAGCAAAGCCGATAAGACTGGAAACCATTATAAGGTCGATGCGGATATGTACAGTTAGAAAAGTTTTACAAAAAAGCGCCCAATAACTTGGATAACAACATCAATAGTGATCCCAAGAAAATAGATACGGAACGTAAAATTGATGATAGGATCCATAAATTCTACAAAGCTTTTATCAAATTTATTTTGATTTATCATAAGGCACATTTTCTAAACAACGCCTAATGCTGATTACTCAACAGCACCAAAAATAATATTGGTATAATCAACAAGAGAATCCTTGAAAGAGCATGCAAATACACCAAAAATACTCTGGGAATTAACCAGTGGCACAAAACAACTGAATCTATAGAATGGTTTACCAATATAAAAAGGAAGAATGAATGTAAATTCATTCAATTAGATATTTGTGACTTTGAGCCAGTTTATTAACGAGTATCTGCTACTGTCGGCTATCAGTCTAGGAATAAAGTATTGTCCTATTAGCTATCGCGAAATTAATATCATAAAACAGGCAAAAAATCTGTACTTTTCCATAATGGTTATTTGTGAACCAAAAAAAAAAAAGTAAACCAGGATTTAATGTAGCTATGGGAGCGTATGATTCAGCGGAGGCAGGGAACAGAAAACTGTTGCTGTTCCTGATGATTTTTTATGGTTATAGAACCGAAGACGGAATTCTGTTCCAGATTCTCCACCATAATTTTTCTTTTAGCATTTGTGGCAGAAGAGCAAATATACTTGAACTGTCACAGTTAAAAGCCGGTGGACTGAATCCTACAGGCATGCAATAATTTTGTGGGGATATTTGGTTTTATGGATGGATTTGGAATGGAAATATTTTCATACGCAGAGTTAAGGATTATGTCGATATATTGGTCGCCGGAGACGTTTGTAAAAACATTTTCAATGCCTGCACAGCTAAAGACCTCTTCTACGACTATAATCGCAATATCTATAACCAGTGTTAATATGGGAAATCATCTCAACCCATGATTCTCGAATTACTACATGCCCCACGTAGAAAACACAAAATTTAAACAAGTTACTAAACCGAAAATATGTCTGCTATGTAGACGATATTTTTATTTTAGCGAAAAACAAACACGAAATTGATAATCTCAAAACCACATTCAAAAGCACCCTGTCCTTAGCTTTGCCTATGAACTTAGTAAAAAAAACTCCCATTCTTTGACGGTATCGTAAAATAGAGTAACAGCATTTTCACCACATCATTATATAAAAATAAAAACCCATGAGAAGAAACTATTGATTTTAAGAGTAAATGTTCACTTAGATATAAAATAATAGTTACAAAACATTTCCTAAAGAGAGCGCACGAGAATTCATCCTCTCGTCTACTTTTCCTTAAAGAAAGCTGTAAAATAGACGTCAGTTAACAATAGTTTCCCGAGCTAACTCATCGACCACCAGATTAGACGATTCCTTTCTAAAGTAACTAATAGCGATAGAGGACATATAGATAAAAACAATAACATTAACATCTTCTACAAAAGCCAAATACATGTCAGCTCTATAAGCAAGACGAATTTTCTCTTAAAAATATCATAAAGAAATACACAACCCTAATTGTCCTGGACAAAAAATAAAATAAATTATCTATTACAAAAAATTAAAACAACTAACCTTAACATAAAACATAACAACACACCTTCAAAATCAAAATTGCAATTAATCAACATTATATACTTGTTCAAGTGGCCCTTAAGGAATTATGTTCTTGATCAAACCAAACTCATAAATAATTAATTTGCTTATGCTACTACATGCCTATCTAGACGACTTACGTTACACATACCAGACCGTAGTTCCATTAGAACTCATTTAAAAACACACGAAAACCTATCAAACTCCACCCGGAAACATATCAGTAGAAAAGTCAAGCATAATAGCCTCATATACATGTAAAAAGATTAAAAATAATGGAAGCCCTAATAATAAAAAATAGCAGTCAATAACATTAACTAGGAACACGGCCACAATGTGCAGACCGTTTTTGAGAAATAAAACTTTCCTATAGCTTTAGATACATATGTAAAAAAATCAACGCATTCAGTTAAAAATACAGACACACACACACAATATATATATATATATATATATATATATATATATATATATATATATATATATATATATATATATAGGTGAACATTGAAGTCAACACTCAGGGCCTGACGATTGTGTCCAGCATGAAACAGTCTGTCGCCTCTGAGTGTTGACTTCAATATTCCCTTTTATATTTATATTTGCATAAGCTCTATCTCTGATATTGAGCACTTTATCCCATAAATATAGCGCACCTTATATATATATATATATATATATATATATATATATATATATATATATACGAGGGTCATTCAATAAATAAGTTGAATTTTTCGGTATAAGGAAGAATACGGATAGGGATAGAAGCTTATTCTTTTATTATTTGTTTTTGTTTTACTTTTTCACATGGATTTAATTTCTTTTGCAGATTAAAAAAAATCTTTGAGAGTTTTGGCGATTAACAAAGATGGCCGACCAAGAAACCTGCTCCAGGATTGAACAGCGGTCAGTTTTTTGTCAACTGTGTATGGTGCCACATGTTTCAGCCAAAAAATGTCTATAAGTCGGTTAAATTGTTTAAAGAAGGACGGAGCAGTGTTGAAGATGAAGACAGACCTGGGAGGCCTACAGAAGTGAGGTCTCCTGAGGTGATCGAATGACCTTATTCAGTCTGACAGAAGGGTGACAGTGGATGGCATTGCAAGGACTTTGAGCATACCTGTTGGGACAAACGCAGGGGTCATCAGTCAGAAGGAGTCATCTTGCATCATGACAACGCAAGGCCTCACACATCAGCCCCTTGAGAGCGTTCATAAGAGGCACGAAGTTTAAAAGTGACGATGAAGTCAAAAGTGTTGTGAGCGACTGGCTGAGACATCAGTCCCAAGATTTTTAAGCTGAGGGAATACGGAAGCTTGTGCACAGATGGAAAAAGTGTATGACAGTGTTGGGAGACTACGTTGAAAACAAAAAGTAAGCTTCTATCTGTATTATAAGTCCTTATACCGAAAAATTCACCTTATTTATTGACTGACCCTCGTATATATATATATATATATATATATATATATATATATATATATATATATATATATATAATTTTCACATATAGTATGAGTGAAACATGCACGCACTCACTGAGATATGCATAGTGTATGCATATGATGGATTGATGAAGAATTCTTGTCTTCACCTTTTTTCCAATAATCTCAGATAATGACCAATTAGAATTTTTGAATCTAATTGGTTGGTCCGAGAGATTTTCATCACTCCTCGTATAGAAATTCTTAAGGTATATATTTTTTTAATTTCTTCTATCTTCGATGTTCGCAAGATATAAGAATACATTTTTAAAATAAATTCACATAAAACAAAACCAATATGAAAGGAGAGTGAAAGGAAAATTAGGCTTAAGGAAAAAAAAAGATATTGCAATAAAAAATAATTAAATAATGAATGGATTTATAAAGTAAATAAAAATTGTCTAATAAAAATATTTATAAATAAAATGACAAAATATAGAATTTGTGACAGGATGCATGAATGTAAATGAACGAAATATTTTAAACATTTGAAAAAATATTTCATAGCCAAATAGAAAATAAAAAGGGGAAAGGCATATATCATCAGGTAACTGCTTTTTCCATCTTCAAATGTCTTTTCTCCAATGATCAACAAATCAGCAAATGACATCGAGCAAATATTATTTATTTCCTTACTTTTATATTTAGCCTTATTTGTTTCTCTGATGACAAACCCATCTATATCATCGCTTGTTTAAAACGTTTACAAAACAATATTCAACACTGCTAAGTAGAGTTATACAAGTCACCTGTTCCAGACTTCCATGGGGAAGATATAATTAACTTTGATGTATTTTTCTTTGCTTTACAAATAAACACCTGAGGAAAGAACTGTTTGCTTTGCACAGAGGAAAAATCTTTAGCGGCAAGATCAACTTGGCGTTTTTGTATTTTATTTTGAAATCTGTTTTCTTGTGTAATTGCTTCCAAGGTAAGTTCACTTTGTGTTTTTAATTCTCTTTCTATGTGAATATCTCTCTCTCTCTCTCTCTATTCCATTATCAATGTTTCTCTCACTCAACCGCTATCAATCCTACTCTCTCTGTCCCTATCACAAGCAATCTGTCTCTCTCTCTTCCGCTATCAATCTCACTCTCTCTATTTTCTACCACTATCAAATCAATCTGTCTCTCTCTCTCTCTACTGCTATCAATCTCTCTATCAGTCTGTCTCTCTCTCTACTGCTATCAATCTCTCTATCAGTCTGTCTCTAACTCTACAGATTACTCTATAACAATCTTTACTATTCTATTTCTCTCTATTCCGCACAATTCCCTGCATTTAATTATCTACCTCTATCCATTCATATCCTTCACTATAGAGGGCTATCTTTATATATATATATATATATATATATATATATATATATATATATATATATATATATATATATATATATATAGTCTTAAAATGTGGTATATTTATGGGATAAAGAGCTCAATATCAGAGATAGAGCGTGTGTAAATATAAAAGTGAACATAGAAGTCAACACTTAGAGGCGACAATCTGTTTCATGCTAGTGCAATCGTCAGGCAACAAACTGTGCCTGACGATTGCACTAGCATGGAACAGACTGTCGCCTCTAAGTGTTGACTTCTATGTTCACTTTTATATTTATATATATATATATATATATAATATTTTTTGTTTTTAAAAATATGATTCCTTCGCTACATAATTATAGAGAAAAACCCTTTGTTAAAGTATAATAAAAAAAAGTCATGTGAATAAACAAATAAATATACAGATCAAATAGATAATAATGAAACACAACCTTCTCGTCACTCAACGACTCGCGGCAATGCCATAAAGAATTGCCGTCTGACCAGCCTAACCCACTATCACTCTTGAAATAGACTCCCCATTGTAACTTGACACACATTTTTCGAAGGGGACTGGTCTGTAGATAAAAATTAATTCTTAGCTCTTTGAACCACCTAACCAAAAAGGCCGACACTAGCCGTTTCCATAGCAACTAATGTTCCAAGAGACCGCACTTATAAACCCGCGCTAACCAAAAGATAGCTTATTCCCAAATTCTCGCTTGACAAGGAAGCGGGTCCAGGAACCTTAACTCTACATAACTTAAAAAATTATGTTAGGGGTCTCGGCTCTCGCTTTTGAAACATGAGAACTCTTATGTAGCGAAGGAATCATATTTTTAAAAACAAAAATTATTATAATATAAGCTCTACTTCTGTATGGAGCACTGTCTTTTTGAAAATAAAAGCTAAATACTAAGGAACACCGGATTATCTACCTAACGTGTTCTTTCTTATTTTTATGCACACCTGCATATATATATATATATATATATATATATATATATATATATATATATATATATATAGAGAGAGAGAGAGAGAGAGAGAGAGAGGAAATTTTAATATTCCATCTGTATGGCCATTTCACCCCGCAGGAAAATTGATCTTCTGAGGTTTAGCAACACCAAATGGTTTGAAGATAAAAAAAAAGGAAGCTTAAAGATTTTTACGAAATTAAAGAAACAGGAAGGAAAAGGAAGGCAAATATGACAAAGTAAGATAAAAAAAATTAAAAGAGAGGAAGATAGTAAAAAGAGAGGAAAAAAGAGAGAAAAACAAAATAGAGAGAGGGAAAAAAGAAAGGGGAGGACATAAAATACATTAGAGATGGTGTTGATAAACCTCGGAAGATCAATTTTCTTGCGGGGTGAAATGGCCATACAAATGGTGTATTTAAATTTGCTTTGTAATAAATACAATGAGCTCTTTTTGTGGATTAGTCTTAATATTTTATATTAGCAGGATTCACTTGGATTACTCACCCACGGATTTTACATATATACATACGTACATATATATATATATATATATATATATATATATATATATATATATATATATATATATATATATATATATATATGTAAAATATATCGTAAATAGAGTGCTGGTGTTAAGAAAATAGCGTTCGATGTAATACAACAGAGCTATTAAGTGTATATTTGAGCATAAACCTCTCAGTCTTGTTACTGGTGAGGAATAATATGCATATTTATTAATATATTTATATAAGATAAAGAACAAACGTTTTTTTTTCTCAAAATCACAAAACACAAAATTAAAAAAGACAGAATTTGTTTCTATTTTCTTCATATCTCATTTTCTGATGAAGCTTTAATAAAAGCGAAACATGGTAGATTGTTAAACGTTTCTTACCTTCTTTTTATCTTTTCATTCTGCGAGATTTCAATAATCCATATTGGATATATATTTGAACCAAAGACATACACACACACACACGCGCGCACATACACACGCAAACACACACACACACACACACACACACATACATATATATATATATATATATATATATATATATATATATATATATATATATGCCTTTGGTTCAAATAATTCTGCTCCTGGAAAATTTATTTCCGTTGAGCTCTCTGGGGGGAAATGTGAGTTTGTAAACAGTGTTTATTACTGATAATAATGCAAGACTTTTCGGTAAAGAGAATCGAGTTCTCTCAGTCACTGTGTATTTATCGAACAATAAATACGCTTAAATTCACCTTCCTCCATGCTGTGTGCCTAGGGCTCATGTGTAGAATGTACGTCTGACGAAAATTCAGCCGAGTTTCGAGCTTAGCCACACTGATGAGCTGTGATACAGCGATTCAGTCTGTCTGTGGATGACAATATATATATTCACAGGATGGCATCAGTGTGGCAAGTCAAATAGAGAAATTGCTAGTTTTTTCCAGGTTAATCATCAAATGGTTAATAATATTGTCAACAAATTTAATGAAGAAGGCCATTGTCGTGTGGAACAACGTTCAGGAAGACCGAGCATCGTGTCTGAGCAAACGAAAGGTCACTGAAGAGGGAAGTTATCTGAAAGCGTCAAAGATGTCGCCAACAGCATCGAAATATCGCCATAAAGAGCTAGGCTATCAAAAAAGAGTGGCAAAACAGAAGCCATTGATTTCAGAGGTTAACAGGAAAATGTGTTTGGGCTCAGCGAGAGAGTTCGAAGCGAAGATTATGAATTTTGGCAGTATGTAATTTGGTCAGATTAAACTAAATTCTGTCAATATTTGAATTCGAGATAGGCTGATGTTTGGAGAAATCAGAATGAGACATGGAACACTGAATGTCTGCAGGCGACCGTGAAACCTGGAGGGATTGAAGTAATCGTGTGGGGGCACTGTCTGGTTTGGAGGTAAATCTGAGCTGATTCTTGACGAGCGGATGAATGGTCCAAATATTCGAGAAAGGTCTACTCTCCCTATTTGAAACCAATAAGATTGACAAGAATGTCTAACATTTTCATGATGATGTACCGCCATGTCATACGAGCAAAGTAGCAAACGCCTGAAAGGAAAATGACTGTAGGAAAACTGTGTGCATTTTTAGCCAACAAAGTATCTGTAACTAAAAAAAAAAACTAAAAAATGTCCTTAAGAACTAGAAGAATTTAGAAATGCTATTATATATTCATTGGGTCAAAAAATTACGTCATTTACTTTTTTTGTTTGAAGAGAATTTTTTCACATGTAGAAATATTGTTTTTATTGTTTTGTTAACGGATTAAATTTTTTCTTTTGATTTCTTGATATTTTTTGTGTACATTGGTTGGGAGAGTAGTGATTCTGTTAGGAAAGGTGAGATTTGGAAAAAACTGGGTTGTATATTGATATTTGGATAATATTCAATGGCGGCACTCTCGAGGATTTTCCTTCTGAGTGAATTATTTTATTTTCTATGAGTGTTGGATTTTTAACATCAAAATTGTAGTTGAATTTATTTCTATGTATGACCAGTGCATTGAATGAGGTTGTTGGATTATCATAAGTCGGAATCGGCGGGAGAATCCATCACACACACACACACACACACACACACACACATATATATATATATATATATATATATATATATATATATATATATATATATATATAAGAATGAACCAATTTCATGATACATTGCTTCACTTCTCAAGTATCGTCATGGCATGAGTCAGTGACCAGGTGAAAGAGAAGTTTTCTGAGTTTTGAATAGTTACCACCGGGGCGTTGTAGTTGCATCGTATCTCCATCAACGTTCAGTTGTTTGTTTTTGCCAGTAATGGTGAGTCCTCAGCAGAAGGCGTTTTGCATTTTCGTGTTCGCAATAACAAATACGGTTGTCCCGTTTCAGCGTGCTTTTCGAAGGCAAATCGATATTAATCTGCCCTCTCCTAAGAACATTCGACAGTAGTTTAAACAGATTCAAGAGAGTGTGTGTCTGCGTAAAGGAAAACATTCCGGACAACTGCGAGTTTCGGTGGTACAAGCGGCGAGAAAGCGTGTTGCGTTTGAGAGGGGTCCACAGAAGTCCACAAATTGAGCTAGCCGCGAGCGATCGCTCAATTCACTATCTAGCGTGTTCTAAGAAGACGTCCACATTTGAAACCTTACAGACGACGCCTTGTTCAGGTACTTACCAAAACTTTGCTCTTTGTGCTTGGCCTGCGAGATCCCCAGACCTCACCTCATTTTTGCTTGTGGGATTACGTAAAAGATTGCATATATATATATATATATATATATATTATAATTTTTTCATATAGACAGAAACAATTTACTCACTTCAAAGATGCAACGAAACAGAAATCAGAACAATTGGTGTGGATTCAAGAAAAAGAGGTCCCTCCTTGTAAAATTGAGAGGCAGACGATGTTTGTCATGTGACAGGGTAGGCCATTTTTCTGCTAATCTCCCCAGAAGAATATGCTGGTTCTGTAGGTAACCAGGACAACTGGAGATGAATTTTCCCATTTAAAATAGAGATAACAATCCTTGGAAGGGCTATCCGGGGATACCACGAAATGAAGGTAGATGGTCGGGGATCCAGTACTACAAAGATAATGAAGGGGAATTATCGCCGGCACCCATGTTCGGATGGTCAAGCAAAATTGTAGCTAGGGTGTTTTCCTTGTTGAACCAAGAGGGGGAACTTGCCTGCAAGGCAGTGATAAAAAGGGAAGTAATGCGGGCTTTAAATAAACACGGGGCTGTCTGTGTCTCTAATAAAAGAGAATCAGTAAAAAAAGATTGAGATTGTGTGTTAGTTGTGCAGACCTGATATGGAAGATGACCATATTGGGAATGGTGAGGCTCCCAGGGGATATAGAAGGGACATATAGCGTATACAAATTGTATGCGATCCTGGAAGAGATGACTTTTGGTTGGTTAAGACTGGTTGTGCCAACATAAAGCCCAGATAAAGTTTAACCCTGCAATGTTGATGGTTAATGGTGCGAAGACGCCATTGGGAGCGCCACTGATAAGCCAGTGTCAAAAGTGGTTGACACTGACATAATGCTACATAAAAGGACGACGGTCAGAGGTAATCTGGTAACAAAAGGAAAATTGGGGAGAGGAATTTTTCAATAACTACTGTAAAGAAATATAGCTCCAAAGCAAAAGAAATGGCTTTGTGAGAAACACTGGTGGAAGAAGCAGAGATAGTGCTTATAATATTGTCCAACCTGGTCAAGAAGACGGTGAAAATAATGAAAGGGGAAGTTGATCTCCCAATAATGTCTATAAAGTGGGTGAGATATGAAAAGCCGAGGAAGAGGAAACAGTGTCAGGTAGGGAAATAAAAGAACAAATAATAGCACCTGAGAAATTTAAGGTCAGAATAGGTCGATTACTGAGAACCAACCTTGATGTGGTGGTTAACTCGTTCAAAGAACTGACCTACACAGTGAAAATGCGGATCGGTACCGCGATCAAGCGCCGATCAAACTAAGACCGTATAGATACCCCTGCTGAAGGAGGTGGTTAAGACATGCTAAAATCAGGAATAATTGAGATATCCGATTCCCCGTAGTGTTTTCCCACAGTGGTGGTGGATAAGAAGAATTAAAAAGCTAAATGCTGTCTCAAAACCATTATTAGTGCCCCATCCGTTGATAGATAGAACTTGGCCCTTTTGGGAAAGGCTATTTCTCAACGATACACTTCAGGTCAGGCTATTGGCAAATAGCCTTCGATGAGGGAGATCGTGAAAACATCACGTTTGCGTTGCATACGGGAATATTTCAGTTTAGGGTCATGCCATTTAACTTGGTCAGTGACCCCGGTATTTTGAAGCATCTAACGGCAATAATGTCGAGCAAAATGAAGGGACTTGCCATGGCGTGTTTTGATGATATTTTGGTGTTCTCCAAAACATTTTAGGAGCATTTTGACAACTTCAGACAAGTGTAAGTACGGTTAAGGAGACATGGATTGAAGTTTAATTTCCTGAAATAGGAAACAAACTATCTGAGATGTATCATAAATGGGGACAGGATTAAATCCCCTTCTGGAAAAAGTAGAGCTGATAAGAGAAATGCCTGAATCAAATATATATATATATATATATATATATATATATATATATATATACACACATATATATATATATATATATTTCATATGAATATATATGTATATTGACCACTAATATATATATATATATATATATATATATATATATATATATATATATATATATATATATATATATATATATATATATGTTCATTGAATAATATAGACATATTGTGTCTATTTATTTTTATAATAATCTTTTCCAATGAGTTAAACTGCTTTTTGATGTTAAGATGATATTCATCAAGGAAGGTGCCGTATTTTTTTCCTAACCCGTAACCTCGATCTTGTCCAAGATCATCTTCAGGGTTAATTATATTGAAACGCTACTGTTGCAAAACAAACATTCATATCTGCAGAAGCTAAATTATTTTTCAAATAAATTATAACGGAGCGAGTTCGTGTGTTTTATTAAATCATAATCACGAAGGAATGCAGATTTTGGCGCAGTTGCAACAAGTTTGTCTTTTTAATTTACCCCTGAAAATGATATTGGTAAAGATCGAAAGTACTTGGGTTTTAAAAAAAATACGGTGGCTTCCTTGATGAATTCCATCTTAACTTGAAGAAGAGTCTTAGAGAATTAGAAAAGATCTGTATGGAAATAAGTAGACACAAATTTTCATTTCGGTAAACCACACACAGATGATATTGGTAGAAGTAAGAATATTAACGTGGTTTTGAAGTTTAGAGAACTCGATTCTCTTTAGATTTTCAGAGAGTACGACACTCACTGTAATTGTAAATAGTTCGAATCACATCGGACATATTAAGAGTTCGGATATCACGAAGTTTTACACGAGCTTCAATGTAATTAGACAGCTTGAGTGTTCGAATCATTAGATGAGTAAATAATTTGAATTTAACTAAAATTTCAAAGATCGAACCTCGTAAAAGTTTATTTGGTTCGAAGGTTTTAAGAGGTTTAGTGTTCACTCTCACACATGTGTATAGACGTAGAGTTTTATTACAGCATTAAGAGTTAAAATATCACTATATCTTTATAGAGTTCAAAACCGTTATTAGTTTAGATGCTTCGAACTTCACTTAATATTTATACAGTTTGAAATCCAGTAATTAAATTCTAATTGATGTCTAGAGTTTTAGAATATCCTTATAATTTTAGTAAGATCGAATATTACTTGAAAATTAAAGTGTTTTAATCAGACTAGATATGTCAGGCGTTCGCATACAAATAAAAAAAAAATAAGAGTTCGAATCTATAAGATGCGAGTCATAGAATCTGACAAGAAATCTTCTAGTCTCATTAGAAGTGTAAAGTTGTCGGATGTCATAAGAAACGTAAGGAGATCAAATCGTACTAGAATTATTAAGATTTAAAAACTCATGGAAGGCTGTGAGTCCAAACTCACTAGAAAGTTTAGTGAGATCAGATTGAAGAAATGAACATATCACGCGCGCAAAACACACACACACACACACATATATATAAATAATAGTTGTATATAGAATATACATGATGTCCATAATAAAATGGCAATTGATGAGATATCTCAATCAGATTAGTTCTATGTACTGTTGTATCTGTATATTTCAGGTAACCTGTTGATAAATAAGGTAGTGTTAAATGTACCCCTAACATTTGCATATCGGTGGATTGGAAGGGACGCCCCAATTCCTTGACCACCTCATTCATCAGATATCACCTCCTGGACTTTTATGGGGTTATATTAATGATATCGTATATCGAACAAAAATACGGAACATCACTGATCTAATGCAAAATATCACTGATGTCATTGCCGCCATTGATGAGACAGTACCGTCTTGATGTGCTTCGTGCAACAAATGGTGCATATATAGAAGTGGATTAAATTAGTTAAAAAACAAGCTTCAATATCTACTCCTCATTTTGTAACAATCTCTATATAATTGTCTGTTCATTTGATTTTGCAATAAATTGTAAAGAGACTTTATGGAAACCCTTTATTAATATAAACGAATACGTGATCACGCATAAAATCACGGACACAAAAATAATAGACATGTATGATCACGCGTTAAATATTTTACGCTCTATTAGTTGTATAAACATTGTGAATATATATATATATATATATATATATATATATATATATATCAATATACACACATATATATATAGAGAGAAATATGTAGATTCTGGCTCACTAGGATTATATATGTATATATGTATTGTCATCCACAGCCAGACTGTTTCGCTCATCAGTGTGGTTAACGTCCGGTTGCCTCTAGCTAGGATCGAAACCCGACTAAATTGGCGACAGTCGAGATTCTACGACTAATCCGTTGGCGCACCGCAGGGATGAAGTTGAATTTAAGCGTATTTATTTTTAGATAAACTCTCTCTCTCTCTCTCTCTCTCTCTCTCTCTCTCTCTCTCTCTCTCTATATATATATATATATATATATATATATATATATATATATATATATATATATATATATATATATATATATATATATATATATATATATATATATATATATATATATATATATATATATATACTCGTCTGGAAAAACCTTAGGTGTTTTGGCTTGTAAATGAACAAACCAATGCCCAAGCAAAAATAAGGGATAAAAAAAGAAAGAACTAAGAACATGAAATTGAGGCGAAAACAATCGTCCAGAATCCAAGCTCAGAGTCCAATGAAAAAAACCTACAAAATGATTAAAGCAAAAGTAACTATGTAAAGTGCTTAATACACTAAGTAGAGCAAATTAAATTATGAACCTCAAGAGCCAGGTAAACTTACCTAGGTTTCACATAAGCGGATCGTCAGGGTGCACTTTAGGTTGATAGTTATATGTATATATATATATATATGTATATATATGAGCGCGTGCGTGCGTGTGTGTGTGTGTGTGTGTGTTTGTTACGAACAGTCGTGACAAAATATTTTATATATATCTGCTTCCGAATTATAATTGTTATACATATTTTCGGTTCATATCAAATCCGTAATAGTTTTGGATATTGTTTTCATTATTTATTGCTATTTGCTTCTAAAATTAAGAGAAAAAATAAATATAAAATTCTAAAATGAATTCTTCATGACTTACTTAGATATTTCAGTTTGTCTGTGGAAGATTGATAAGCGTTCTTAAATTTTAAACTTTTGAAAACTGACGGTATTTTTATTTTTTTATAAATACTTGTTGCGAAATAAAATTCATATATTTGTTTAATTCACTTCATTTAAGGACGAAACGCGTCGGCTAAGTTTTCCTTTTGACTTTATTGATATTGTCCTTTTGTCCACACACACAAACACACACACACACACACACACACGCACACACACACACACACGCACACACACACACACACGCACACACACACACACTCACGGACGCACACACACATACATATATATGTGATTGTATGTCAGTATGTGTACGTGCGTGTTTGGGTGTATGCATTTCTTATGGTTTATCGCATGACTGATGTTGTGTGCTACGATATATATATATATATATATATATATATATATATATATATATATATATATATATATATATATATATATATATATATATTTCGATATCGTCTCTACAATCCCTTGTCTCATCTGGTGTCTGCTCATCTGACTTTGAATGACATCCTTCTAAAGCCGAGCTGAACAGGACGTCAGGCGATTGTCCATGGAACTACAATCAAGAAATAGCAATATAAAGTAATTTCTGCATTTCCCGCTCTTCTCAAAGTCGAAATACAAAGAACCAATACCTTTGGGCGAGTGAGACAGTTTCTAGTCGAGCGTAAACTTTATGTCAAGACAATCATGTACGCACTTAGATATACTAACTTAGGTAAGTCGTATTGGAACGCGCTTTTAAATTTCGTTGGCTTGATCGAAGTTTGAGACTTCTCCTGTTCTTCACTGTAAGAACAATGAACAGATTTAGATGGTTGAGAGATTGTTTTAGGGAGTCTTTTTTAAGCATTAAAACGAATTGATAGCTGTATAACTGAGCCAGGAATATTTTAGATGTCTAAATTAGCATGTTGGCAAATATAAACATGAACAGATTTGAATTTTCCATCCTGATATATATCCGGGCTACAATTGGTGCGATGCTTTTTACACCAAAACGGCTTCATCAGATGTACTTATAAACACGACTACTAGAATATGTAAGTGTCGGTAACAGAAGCAAAATTTGATCGTTGTTCACCAGTTCCAACCAACTGCTTAAATCACAGATGTTCTGAGCTGAAATAAACGACGGTTTCAAACCGAAAATCTTACATTATGATATGAAACGGGGAGGAATTTTGAAAAATAAAGAATAAAAGTAAAAGCGTATTGTGAAAAAGAAAATGGCGAAGGTAATCCAAACAAAAATGGAAAAAAAATCCATGTGAAAATAAGATATATATATATATATATATATATATATATATATATATATATATATATATGAGATCTCGGGGAAGAAGGTTTGAGAGTAAACAGTGACTACTACTGCTAATAATGCAATACTCTTCGATAGAACGAATCGAGTTCTCTCAGGCACTGGCGTGTTTATATAAAAAAATGAATACTCTTAAAATTCACGTTCATTCATGCCGTGCTCCAACCGATTAGTAGTAGATTCTCCGACTGACGCCAATTCAGCCGGGTTTCGATCCTAGTTAGAGGCAACCGGACGTCTAGTCTGTGGGTGACAATATATATATATATATATATATATATATATATATATATATATATATATATATATATATATATATATATATATATATATATATATATATAAATTATGAATAAAATCTAAACCTTAAAGTAAGCTTAAAATATAAAATAATCTTAGGACTTAATGTAAAGTCGACAGAGCCTAATTAAAATATCAGTACTAAATATTTTAGCAATACAAAATTCCGCTACACACATTTTCATGCTATAACAATCATAACATGTTCCACCTTATGATTGTTCTACCTGAAGATTTTTAGTACATTGATTTTTATATATATATATATATATACTTATATATATCTATATATACTTATATATTTATATATATATACATATTATATATATATATATATATATATATATATATATATATATATATATATATATATATATATATATATATATGTATACACACACTAAGTTGTTGACCTCAGTGTCAACATTTTTTCATACACTCTGTCTCTGAAATCGAGCACTTTTATCCATAAATATTGCATAATATATATATATATATATATATACCCGACGATTGCACTAGCATGAAACAGACTGTCGCCTCTAAGTGCTGACTTCTATGTTCACTTTTATATTTACACACGCTCTATCTCTGATATTGAGCACTTTATCCCATAAATATAGCACACTTTAAGACTATATTTCTTCATATATATATATATATATATATATATATATATATATATATATATATATATATATATATATTAAGACATGTCTCATTAAATTTTGTCTACATTTTACTCTCATATTTACGGTCGGGTTTCTTAATATACTTATTAAAGGAAAGAAATTCACCATTTTGATGCGTGTTCATTTTATTCGGAGTTCTTTCGAGATTAGCACAAGGTTATCATCAGGGTTTTCTTTTTTCTCATGCAAATTTATTGTTATTATTATAACACACACATACACACGCACACACATATGAGTTAATGGATTGGGAAAAAAGACATAAACATTAGTATATAATTACTTTGCCTGGAACAATTAGTATATGCAATACTCTTCGACAAAACGAATCGGCCAACTAATACCATTTCAAAAGGCATAAATACATTTTTCTCAAACTATGGTGTAAATAGCAAGAAAGGCTGATCTCTTTAGGCTTGGTACGGCAATCAGTCTATATGAAGGACACCATACATTTGGAAACCAGCTTGACGAAGGATGGGCTCCGTCAGCCTCTCCTGCTATAGACACATACCATTGCTGATATGGTGGATAACGGCAGTGATCTTATGAAAGTAATAGGCTACGGAAATCGGGATCTTTGTGATGTGCTGTTTAGATTCGTTTCGAAATTGGTAATGAGGTTGTTAGTGAGGCTGCGTTTTTAATGAAGCACATCACATTTAAATTTGCAAAAACACAAGCAAAGAAGAACAAGAGATCAAATTGCAATCAACAATAACATATGTATTGAAAATCAACGAGTACAACAATTGTGCTTAACGAATTAATATTAAGGAAGAGAAAGTTGCTTCCCATGTACTGATATCTGATACAAGATAGGAATAATGTACTTACGAATGTTCTTGTTGAAGTGTTCAGTGTACAAATAAGATTTGAATTCAAGAATGAAAAGCTTGTACAAAAGGATAATAGAATTTGATTTGCGACTTGGCTTTTGACAGACAGTAACAGTGTAGTGTAGTGTGATAGTAGTTTTGTGTCTCTGTGTGTGTGTGTGTGAGTAGAAGAATGTAGGTAAACGGACGTAGTTGAGTTCTGTTGAATAATTGTTCTACTACTGCTCTATTGTTTTATTTCTGTGGTTTAAATACTTTTTGGACAGGCTCCAGAAAGGAGCGGCAAATATATCGAAAGAAATATTTAAAATACACGATTGCATAAAAATTGACCAATCAATGATTTTTCTTTTTACTAGACCAAGTTAGGCAAAGTCATGGCAGAAATTTTTGCGTGAATACTGCGATGGGTAAATTGTCCTGTAGTACACAGTTCTTATTTTCTAACCAATTATCACTAAGTATTTTGTGGGCGTGGTAAATCGGAGTAGTCACTACATCTTGATCGGTAAAGTCATGAAGGAAGATGAAGAGCAGCGCAATAAAGACTATCGGTACGGAAGTAACGTCTCTTGTCGACATTAACCAATATTTGATATGTCTGGTAAATGTTGGGTTCTCATTGACGATTCAACGCAGTCTAGCTCTTCGGGATCACGCTACTGCAAGTTTATATAAGCAGAGTTATTTCTAATAGTTTGTGACTTATAGTGAGAGAGACAGTTTCATGTTTCCCTCCGTTGCTAGTAGTCACCCTGAAAAGAGAATATGAAAGAAAGAAAGAAAATGATGGTGAAAGCGACTGAAGAGAATGCTGGGAAAATAAAAAGAGAAGATAGATGGGGAAAAGAAAAGGAGGAAGAATAAGCAAGAACAAACTCAAGAAAAAAAGGACGAAAAAATGATGTCCAAACGGAAGAAAGAGGAAAATAAAAATAAGAGGGAGAAGACGAAACATCAGAAGAAAAAGAAGATGAAGAAGACGATGAAAGAAAAGAGATGATAATGATGACGACGATGATGATGATGATGTCGATGACGACGATGATGATGAAAGAACGAGAAGAGGATGAATAATACTACTACTACTACTACTACTACTACTACTACTACTAATAATAATAATAATAATAATAATAATAAGAAGAAGAAGAAGAAGAAGAAGAAGAAGAAGAAAAAGAATGAAGAAGAACAACAACAAAAACAAAAACAACAACAACAAGATGAAGATGTAGAATAAGAAAATTGAGAAAAGGTTGATGGAGGAAAAGAATAAATCGAAGAATGAGAATAAAAGACGATATAGAAGAAGTTGAGGGAGAAGTAGAAAATGAAGAACGTGAAAACGATGAAGAAGAATAACATGAAGCAGAAAAAAAGATGAAGACAATGTACAATAAGAAAATGGGGGAGAAGGAGGAGTTGAAGAAGAAGAATAAGAAGATGAATAAACGCGAAAGAAAGTGAAATAATGATGGAAAATTGAATTGATAACAAAATGAGGATGAAAAGAACACAACGCAGCTAAAGAATTTAACGGATTAATTCATTCAAAGGGTTTGTAGAACTTAAGTTTTCTAAAACCCATTGTGTTGTATTCACAAGAGCTGTGATAATGACTGCCAAATTTCCACGAGAAAATCGTAGTGACCTTTTACCCCGGAAGCGACATTTTTATTCACATTATTAAATAAAAAATAAACTTTCAAAAACAACGAAGACAGAAACTAAAAAAAAAAAAAAATTGGTCAAAGCCAGAAAATCATTTTAAAAGACATTTCATTGATGTCAATTTCTGGAATGAAAATAAAACAATGTTAATTTTTATCAGTAAAACGGGAAAGATTTTCGCAATTAATCTGACAGAGTTCTATTTCTTTCTCTCTTTCCATTTTCAGCTTTTCTCTTTCCGCCACTTGCACCCAAATCTAATTATGAGAAAATATGATTCAATTAATAATGCGAGAAAAGTGAATTTTCACAGTGATAGCGTCTTTGGCTTGCATAATCAGGCAGGAGAAAAGGGCATCAATTAAATTAATTTAGCCAATTAGACTCGATAACGTTTTGTTTAGCTCTAAAATCCATGACAGCGTTATCCACGAAATCGAAGATTTCAAATACATTTATTGCCGAAGATGAGAGGACATGGAATCTAATAAGTGCGAGAGACAGGTGTCGGTGATGGTAAATATATGATTTGCGTTGCAGGCGACAATGATTAGCACAATGATTGCCATTGGAGAAGAAGCGATATTAAAGATTGAAAAGAAGAGAATGGCCATAGTGGAATTGGATGCAGAGTTAATAACAGTGATTCTTCTGTTGAAAGAATTTCTATTAAAAATACAAACTACAAGACGAATAAGTAGGTGTAAAAATAACACCATAACGACTGTGATGGATATTTTAGAAATAAGAATCGTAAACTGACGATGGAATCTGTAAAGATACAGAATCATATGTTATGGGATCATAATAAAAGAAACCTTTATTCTCAGAGATATTCAATCGTGTAAGAGATCATGCAAGATATTCTTAACTTTTTCAAAGCGAAATGAGAACATCACAAAAGGCTGAACAAATATTTGTCTGTTCCAAATATAGATTAGTCAGGTAACCAATATATGTACATGAGTTCAATCCCAATGAGGATTTCTGAGTCACCAGCAAAGAACATGCTTAAAATGACCTCTTGGATTTTCCAAAAGGTTTTCTCACCAAAAAGATCGTAAAATTTCTTAAAACAAAATACATCATTTTAATTTTTTTCTGCACAAAGAATTAAACGGAATTTTATGTAAGATTTTCTGCTATATTACAAATAAAATCTCAATTGAATTCTTCCAGAGGTTTTCTTATCTATCAGAGTAATGAAATCCACTGGGTTCGTTCCAGGAATGGAAAAGATTTTTTTAACAGTCCGGGATGAATTTTAATAAGAAAATCTACCTATGGGAAGTTATTTGGCTTTGTAGCCAATACATAACAATTTCTGTCTGTTAACAAAAGAAACATTGCTCTCAGAAAATATCACGGATATCTCATTAGAAATTTCTGAAGATTGCTGCATTTATTTGGTACAATTGCCTTTAGTAAGTTTGGGACTGATTCCCTTCGCTTGAGTTACGATCATTAACGTTTCATATTATTGTAACATATCCACTTTTCATCATCTGTCCCAAAACACGATATTTCTCAAAACGTAAATATATTCTTGTAAATATTATTCTTGTTATAATTTCTTATAATTGATCGCTATAACCTTTGATCGATCAACTCGACCATGGAGTATCGAAAGACAAAAGTCATGAACCAATTTCGATACATTTGATCATTTACATCACTTTTCCATATACTATACAAATATTTTCTGCACATTAAGGAACATGAAAAAGGCAATATCATTTATGGTGAAAGATTAATATTTAAAGCTGCATAAAGAGTAACTTAATTATACAATGTCTAATCAAGAAAACATTTATTAAACTTAATTGTATCGGAAACCAACTCCATATTATTGGGTCGCTCAAAAAACGTCAAATTGTTTAATAATGGTATTAAAACTATGGAGGTGGAGGACTCTGTTAATTTTAGGCTTATGAGTAAAAATTAAAATATATAATGGTTAAAATGTCAACAATTATTGTCTGTATTTAGACGAGTAATTTAATCAGTGGATGTGGTTTTCGTCGAGATGATATTCTTGAATTAGTTTTATTTTTTTAACGGTTTGGTCGTGTGATCATAGTTTCTCCGGTGTTTATTGCTCTCTAGAAGTTTGACGAAACTTGCCTTTGCCACCGTAGGAGAATTCAACATTCGAGAACACATCATACACCCGATGCAATTATACATGGTTGAAAATTTTTGTTAATGTAGATGGAATTATATATATATATATCTATATATATATATATATATATATATATAATTCATTGATTGTGTAATTTATTTTGTTCACCCAGTGTTTCGGCCAAAATTTCACCCGAGAAAAATCTTCAGTTGTTCATTATCTGTATATAAAGAGGTTCTCTCTTTTTCTAGTAAAAAAGCAGTGTTTGAAAATACTGATTCTTACAAGGATTGCAATGTCAGTTATGATGCTTCAATTCTTGTGTATTTATTATTACATTGGAGAAAGTGAAAATGGATTTAAGAATCGTAGTGAAAATTTTAAGTATCATTAAAATTGTGGTATATTCAGAACAAACAAAAGAAGCGGGTGAAACTTTAACGGATTGGCTGATGGAACTGTATGAGATTTTTACTCCAGAGTATTCTTCGAAAAGATACTTAGAAAAGAACAACGATAGTTAAACAAAGGATTTAGAAATATTAATGATGGATGCAATATAAGAACAACAAAAAAGCTTAATCCAGTTTCATCTCTGAATACGTTATATTTATTGTAATGAATGATATTCCACGAGGCTCAACGTGGAAAGTTAAGTTATTTGAGACTGGCCGCCGAAAAGTCGAAAGCAACACGAGACGTGGTAGACATAACAACTTATTTATTCAAACTGCCCGATGGATCCGTCTTGCACCCAGCATTCCCCAGTGGGACCGGAAGTGTTTATAATAATCATCATAATCAACATTATTAACGTTGCTTGCCCTTTTCCTAAGGTAATTTATTTTCTTTATTAAATTATTTCTAGATTTTCCAAATTACAATATAAATAATTGCAAATCCAAGTTTTGGTGAGAGTCCAAGAGCTATAACGCACTCATTTTGTGTTATAATTCAATATTTTATAATATTATGTCTCTCTTTGGCACTCGCCTTCACGTCTGTTACCAATTCTTCTGACTGACTCCAAGGAACTGGTATTTACCCAATGTCCCCACTGAAACGAAATGTAATACAAAGTCAAGTTTACTGTGAGGAACCCGAGTGCGTACATTCAGGCAAATGGTCAAAATTTACCCAGCCCCTGCAACCGCGGGATAGGGTACTTTGCATTGTCTGTTTTTCTCAGACGAGTCTTCGTCCTTAGACAGAGCTACGACTGAGTTGCACTCTTCCCGAAGACATCGAATTAGTATTCTACCACTCCCGCCACTGAGATGAGTTGAGATACATTTTCGAGATAACTGTGGGAAAACCGGGCGTGTCCACTCAGGTCAATGATCAAAATTTACTCAGCCCCCGCAACCGTCTTGTCCTTTTATCTTAACCCAGTTTCCGTTCGTAGACACAGCTCCGACTGAGTCGCCTTCTTCTCGCAGACATAGGTCTTGACAATCGCGAGCCAGGCATCGGACCGACTGTCTGCAACGAACTGGCACTTACCAGTCGCCCCACTGCCGACTAGATTCGGCTCAAGGTCAAGATAACCGTTATGAAACCGAGCGTTTCCACCCGGGCTACTGGTCAGAATTTACCTATACGCTGCAAAACCTGGTTCGGGTACAGTGTTTTTCTCACACGCGTCTCTATCCGGAGACGGAACCCTACTGAGTCATCCTTTGCTTGAAGATAGGGCTCTTGTCAGTAGCAAGCCATACAACGAACTACCTGAATACAGCTTATCTGTTTTTCTCAGCGGAGTCTCTATCCGAAGACAGAACCCCGACTGAATCACCATTCGCCCGAAGACAGATATCTTGTCTTGTCGCGAGCCTGGGACCAACTACGATTAACTGGTATTTACCAGTCGGCCAACTGCGGAATAAATACGACACAAGGTCAATTTCACTGTGGGTAACCAGAGCTTTCCACTAGAGCGACTGTTCAAAATTTACCCAGCACCCGCCAATGAGAGCTCGGCTAGACAACAGATCTGTTTTTCTCAACCGAGTCTCTATCCGAACACAGAGCCCGACTGTGTCATCTTCCGCCTGAAGACGAAGGTCTTCTCTTGTCTTGTCGCGTGTCTGGGAAATAATGCGACTAACTGGTATTTACCAGTTTCCCCATTGTGGACTAGATGCTACACAAGATTAAGTTTCTGAGGGGAACTTGTGCGTTTCCACCCGGACCACTGGTAAAAATTTTCCCAGCCACCGCCAAAGCGGGATCGGGTACAGAACTAGTCTGATTTTCTCAGATGAGTCCGAATACGGAGGTCTTGTCACCCTCTAACTAAAGACAGAGGTCTTGTCTTGTTGCCAACGTGGGACAGACTGTGACTAACTTCTCTTGACTTACTGTGAGTTCTTTATTTAAGGCGTCTTGCCTAGTTCATTTGGGTTACCGGGGTGCATTATTTACTCCCCCCACTTGAGATTTTTTTTTTTACTAGTAAATATTTTATTTTATTCATTAGTATTTACCCACTCTTCTTTCTGGCAAGTTCACCAACGTATTGTATTTCTTTCGTTTTGGGTCAACCTCTAGTGTTTCTGTACGTTTCCCTTTTTTCTGATAATCATACTTGTACGTTCAACGAATTCTTGGGGTGTTGGTACATCAAAAATATCATACGGTTCTTGCATAGGTTCTTCCGTTCTGGCGGGTTTTCTTCAATAAACATTTTCTTTAACTGATTCCAATGCCTTTTGTATTTACATTTTTTTCATTTTACCATATATATCATTTTTCCAATTCGAGACCTTATTACGCCGTTTTCTTACATTTCTTTTCCATTACTTTATATACTTTGAAAAAAAAAACTTTTTCGTTCATTTTTAAAAGTTTTGTGTCCTTTTTTATATCCGTTTTTATTCTTCGTTGACCTGGTAACAACTTGGTGAACACCGATTTAATTTACCTTGCAGGCATCAATTCTGCTATTGACATGGCTCATGGTGTATAGGGATTTCGTATTATGCGGTAAGCTCTCAAGAATTTTTGTAGTGAATCTTCGCTCACTATTTAATTACTTGTATTTTTCAAAGCTCCCTTAAAATCACTCAGAAAGCGTTCAGCTTGTCCGTTTGACCTCGGATGCTACGGCGGAGTAGTAACATGTGTAATCGAGAACATTTTACAAAATTCTTTAAATTCGTAAGCAGAGAATTGGGCACCGTTATTCGAAACTATGGCATCCGAAATGCCATATCTTGCAAGCTGTTCATATAAAATGCCATATCTTGCAAACAGTTCGCATAAAAATTCACTGTAACTGTGGAAGTTAGTTTTTGCACTTACAAATTTCAGGCCCATTAATAAAGCTATCCACTACCACAAGATAATGTGATCCGTTTATTGAACCTGCGAAATATCGGTGCAGTCTGGTGAAGTTTCGTAATTTTGTGGCAGATGATTTTGCTGTCAGAGCCCAACTTTGGCAGGCTTTTATTAATTTTTCAATGTCTTAATCGTTTTGGGTTGAGTATACATAGCTTCTCATAAGAGATTTCAACCTTGAAATTCCCTGATGTCCAGTACGAAATTCCTTTAATATCTGCTCTTGTAATATGATAGGTATTACTACTCTTTGTTGAAACATCTGTACTCCGTCACATAGCGAGTAAGCGTTCAAGTCTGGATTGTGTTCTAAAAATCGTCTACTTTTCTTAGATTCTTTTAGTCGTTTTTTATTTTCGAAATAAGCATGTCTTTTTTTTTGCTTTTATTTTTATTTCTGGGAGTTTGCGTACTATACATTGCATAATATATTTTTAATTTTTATTTCACTCTTTAATGCTGCAAAATCAGTGTCCGCAAACGGTTCAGTAATTTTTGGTATCAATCTTGATAAACCATCACTATGTGCTAAGTTTTTGGAGGGTTGTCATTTCATCCTGAAATCATAAATTTATAAGTTGGTACCCCAGCGTTCTAATCTATTCGCAGCATGCGTATGAATTCCTTTTCCAAATCATAAATTCATAATAGAGGTCTATCGTCCGTCTGTAAACGAAAAATCCTTCCGTCTATAAATTTATGAAATTTTCTTCCACTGAAAATATTAATTATTATTTTTTTTTATCTGGCTGTAGTTTTTTTTAGTTTTAACAACTACTGTTGTTGCTGTTATTGAAGTTGCTGTTGTTGTATTTTTACCACTTGGGCTAATACTTCTTCCATATTTAAAGAATATCTGATTTTTTCATTCTTTTTTTAAAAAATTTACATATACCAAAGAGGAAAAAAAACAACGTGGTTCTAATTTCTTGTCGTCATTGTTATCATGTGTGCCGAAGCAAAAATGCAAAAAACTTAACTTTTCCCTACGCTGTATGAGTTTCCTCGTCGCCATTGTTATACCTCTCGCCTAGCAGTTATAACAGGAACTCGCCGGGACATTTGTTAGAAATTCTCTTAAGTGACTCCAACGGACTTATCCCTACTTACTTTGAGTTCTTTATTTAAGTTCATTTGTCATATTTACTTCAGAGAATTGTGTGAAATCAAACAGATATTTTGGAGTTTGTATCGTTCGTCTACTCCGAGTTTTATCCATTCCTTTCTGTTATATTATTATTTGTTTGAAGATACCTGTAATAATCACTAATTCGTTTACTTCTAAAAAGTCTATTTTCAAAACCTGAAAATGAAATATATTTCCTATTTCTTCGGAAATGCCTGTTGTCAGTGTCTGTTGACTTGATCGTTGCTTCAGTGTTCCACTATTTTTCTTTATCTAAGATTATTCTCACTCTAATGTTGATTATGGTTATGATTCCTGTCCCACTGGGATTCAGCGGGCAGTTTCAATATATAACTTGATAAGTTGATCCCGTCTCGTGACGTCTTTGTGTTGCTTCAGCTTTTCAGAGGCCAGTCTCATAGAACTTATCTTTCTGTTTTAAGCCCTGTGGAGCAGGATGTAAGAAGTGGGACGAGAAGCGCTTACAATCATCATCATAATCAATATTATCAATGTTGCTATAACAGATAGTTACAAGCGTGACGGGAGATGTGATCGGGTTATTATATTTCGACGATAGACATAAATTGAAGCTCACATTATTAATCCCTTCAAATATTATTGATATATACAATAGATATGTATTCGAAAGTAAATCTTTATTTACTGACTGGTGGCGAAATTTATCTGTACAGTAATAAAGGGACGTGGGTTTGTTTAGTAAAGATATAAACAGCTGGCAGTTATTTTATCTACGGTGTCTTGATTTTTAAGTTTCACTTTTATAATTTTCTTTTTTAGCGTCTTGTTATTGGTTCCTTAAAGTCACGAAGATGTGCTCAAATTATTTTTTTCGAGCATGCCCGTTACAAATGTTAACTATTAAAGAAGACTCTGTTTAACAAGTGCAATGATGGTCGCGATTTTTTAGCTTGTAGATCATGTAGTCCATATTTAATTCTGTTACGCAGAAAACCTTTATTGGCGTGAGAAGCCAACAGCCCTTTAACGATGTATTCTAGAAACATACTGTCTTCATACGCCCCGCGTACAGAATAAATAACAATATTTAATTAATTATTTTATTTAAGTTAAGTAAATCGGATTATTAACAAAAATAAAAAGGTTAAACATTTGGAAGTTTTCCTCGCCATATTTGGATAGCTATATTTGAAATTACGACATGTAAAAATGGCCCAGACATAAGCGTATATAAAAGTTTCATGATACAAATAAGCAAACGAAACGATAATAACAAAGCTTCTCCCGAAAAAAAAAAAACATTTCATCTATGGATGGCTCAAAATAGTACGAGTAAAGGCTGTTGAAACTTTTCTTTCAAAAAAGGTTTCAACTGCTTTTTCTGGTCTAATTATTGGACTCGCCAGGCAAGTAAACCTTATATAGGATATTTCAAGCGTGTCTTGAAATGTTTAATGGTGGATATCTGCATTTAAACTGTTGAAACGAAACTAAAGTTTAATCATAAAGAATGAGCCTATCAATAATCGAAAGGACGATTACAGTCACTGAATTCGAGGAAACTGTTTTACGAAAAAAAGTGTTTTAAGAGTTAAATAAAAAATCTCAACTGAAAGTAGAACTGGCTGCACGGTCCATGAAGGTTTAATCCTTCCTTATAAAGAAACATCTAATATTACCCTTACAATTAGAGGGGAACAGATACTACACATGGATCCCATCCCTATGATCAGGGAGTGAAGGAAAACGTAACGTGACGAGCACTGCTAACCCAAACACTGTCTCTAAATGCATAATCTGTCCTCACAAGGAAACGGCAAATACAACTATTACGATTTCCAGTACGCACACCTTGTACGAATGAGAATTATTTTTTTACGGAATGTTCGAAAAATATTCCAACAATGATTTCGTAAGATTTTTTTATTTACACTCTTTACAGTGTTCAGACTGTTGTTTTAATCTTCGTTGGCATATTCACGACGTTTCGGCTGTTGCACGATCCGCCCTTCTTCAGGTGATTGGAATTTCCAACTGAAGTCTTTATTTCGTACATCGGGGCAGAGTGTTCTATTTCCACGTGCCATGCCTCTTCTGAATCTATTACAATCAGTTATCTCACGTTAACTTAACTCTCCAAGTTTTTGTTCACCTCAGCTGTAGTCAGGTATTGAACCCACAATTTTTTGACTCAAGTCACTGGATTTAACTTGATTTTTATCCACTGGGCCATTTGTTATTTTAATTATTTTTCTTTGCCTGATTCTGATCTATGTTGGTAAAGTGATCCTCTTAACTTGTATGGCTAGTAATAATCATATAATAATTAATTTTGTCGCCGTCGTCTTTAATTATCCGTTTTGTTCTCATTTCTTCTTTTTTTTCTTCTTCTTCATTTTCCGTTTTCTAGGTTTCTTCTTTCTAGTTTTTGAATCTCCCCCCGTTTCATTTCTTCTTTTTCTTTTTAATATTTTTCTCGTCTTTTTTGAGATTTGTCGTCTTTGTGCTTTTTCCTGATCTATATTCTCATTTTCTTCTCAATTTTTGCTTTTTCCCTTCTTTCTTTCCGTATTTTTGTCCAACCTTCCCACTTAAGTATCTTTCTTTCTCTCTTTCTTTCTTTCTTTCTTTCTTTTCCGTCCTTTTCTTCATCTCTTTTCGGTTATATTTCTCTTTTTCTGTCTTTTCCTCCTTGTTTTCTTTTTCTTCTTCCCTCCCTTCTTCCCTTCATTCTTTCTTTCTTTTTCGACCTTTTCTTCATCTCTTTTCGGTTATATTTGTCTTTTTCTGTTTCACCTCCTTTTCTTCTTTTTCTTTTTCGTCCCTTCCTCACTCCTTTCTTTCTTTCTTTCTTTCTTTCTTTCTTTCTTTCTTTCTTTCTTTTGCTTCCGTCTCCTCATACCTTAGAAGCGCTTGCCGTCATTATTGTTTCTTCATATAACCCACAGCCCTCTTTTTCTTGTTAACATCGTCTGTTTTATAAATGTTTCTCTGTTTTTGTACAATAAGGCGACCATCTTTCAGTGTAGCTTCTTGAAATGACATTGATGCAAACATTTCATTTCCGCAGAGGGAGCAACAATTATCAATAATTAATATGAGATAATATCAATATTATTGTCAGATACCAAATCAGGAAAATTATTAAATAATTAATCAAATAATTCAAACAGAATTTCATGTTGTCTGGTGCAATTGGCCCTGGGGAAAAGCGCAGAATCACTCGTCCTTTTTTTTTAATTCACTGTTGAGTAATCTCGACGTAATCTCGCAAAAGGATGAGATCAGTTTTTCGTATTTTTTTTACACGCGGGGGAAATGTTGAACAAGCATAGAGTAAAAATGAAATCAATTCTAAAGGCAATAATTCATCCAACGAAATGACTGAATCTTTCCTCGGTACCAAAATCCACGCTGCTGTTATTTCTAGAATACAATTGACAACATATTATATATTTATTATCTCCATCTCTGATAAGGAAATTATTATTTCTGCATGCTTAGGCTTCTGTTTCCATGACTTCAGAAGCTCTGCTTCCGGTGTTCCAACCTTGCTTAAAGGTAGAATTTTATTGCACAATACTGAGATGCTGTCTTTGAATTGGGAATTTTATATTTGTAATCAACAAAGACACGAAGGCAGGCATTTGCAGATTTTAGTTTAATTAATTAACCGTCCTTCCTGTAATTAAAGACAATTTTAATTGGATATTTTATTTGGATTTTTCCATTATTTGCATTTTGAATTATATATTTTTCTTGGATAAAAACTTAAGTAATATGTTAAAAAATATTTTTGTATTACTAAATATGTTACAAGATATGGGAGCAATACAAAATTCTGGAAATCTCTGCAGTAAAAAATACAATAAACCATTTTTTGTGGGACAAGTTTCTACAAACTGGGAGATGAATCCGGACTGTGTAGTCATTTATATACCATGATTTCGTTAGGTTTTTTTTATATTCATCAAAGCCCGAAGTCAAACATACTTGAGGCATTGGTGATTTTATATGCATCTCATCTTAAGCATTTCATCAATAAAATATATTTTAAAAATACGACTACAGTATACTCTATTATTTAAAACAAATAGAATAATTATGTTATTGTTTGATTTCTATATTTCCCTGTGTTGTATACCGTACCTATGAACACCCTAATGGGCATGTCTCAATCCTCGTAAAGACGTTGTAAGTCGGGGTAATATGCTGTCTAAGAAGTCCATCACTAGCAGTGGTTTACCTACTTCACGCCGCTGGCGTGCATTATATTTTGTTGATGTTATAAAGATTACAATTTCACTTCCAACCTCCGTTTTGGTTATTCCTTATTCAGTAGGCCTTTTCTAGGTTACAAAACCCTGACATTAAACTTTAACCCAGAGCCCAAATGTTGAATAACTGTGATGGTCCAAGGTTATGACCAAGGAAGAATAACATGAACACAAGAGTAGAAATAACAAAGATATATTACACGGAATAATAATACAAGATATTGAAGGTGTTAGTATGACTGTCAGTCTGGTTTGGAGTGAACTACTATCAGCTCGACTCGATTACGTCTCGATATTTAGCAACCCCCCCAACACGGGTCGAATGTGGCACAAGGCCGGTTTAATGTGGGCTTACCGAGTCCGTAGGCTCAGCCAAAAATATGCCCATTAGAACCCGTATAAACGGGTTCAGGGACTGTCTACCTCCCCGGACGAAACTTTGCCCTGCGGCAATGCCTGTCCGAGTTCCTCTCTGCCAAAGCAGAGAGTTCGACAGAAGTCGCACACAGCCAGAGACTGCTCAAGACTCGATTCCGTCTCGATATTTAACAACCCTCCCACGTGGGTCGAATGTGGCACAAGGCCGGTTTAATGTGGGCTCCCCGAGCCCGTAGGCTCGGCCAAAAATATGTCCATTTAGAACCCGTATAAACGGGTTCATGGACTGTCTACCTCCCCGGACGAAACTTTGCCCTTCGGCAAAGCCTTGTCCGGGTTCCTCTCTGCGAAAGCAGAGTTCGACAGAAGACGCAAACAGTCAGAGACTGCTCATGACTCGATTCCGTCTCGTCCCTCTCTCTTGAGAGGCGCAGTATTCATAGTGTCAGGAAGAGTTCACCCTGTCGTTATGGGTAAGGTCTCATAACAATAACATAATTTCTCCTCCCATCCACTAGATCCCCATTTATTCTGTATATTTCAGAAGACTAATTAATAGATTCATGAGAATATTTGCGCCGCTAATGTGCAGAATGCTGCACATGTGCAATTATAATAGACTGCATCTTATTCTGACGACGTGGCAGCAGTTTTAATTTACTCAGGTTTTTCTGCTTCATTATTCGTCAGATTACTGAAACAACACGAAACATTATTTTGCAATTAATTATTCTTACAGAAAGTGAGCAAAGTTTAGAAACATATTTTCATTACAAATTAAAAACAGTGTCATTGTAAAGACGACGAAAATTATTAAAAAAAAATATTCATATTAAATATGCACTTCATGAACTGAATCTGAATTATTATCCATTACTTTTGAGAACACATTTAATCCTCTACAAAAAGACAGAGAATCCAGAAGGAGAATTCCAACATCCATAATTACTGGTAAATTATCAACCGTTTATTTGAACCATTTTTTTAAAAAATTCTTTACTTGATTTTTGAAGCCATTCGCTGTCTTCTTACAGTTCTTTTTGTCACGGTTTCCTTTCCCTATTTAGTAATTCCTGATGTTTACTTTCTGTGTCTGCAACCAATACAGTGTCATCTACGTATTTTAATTTCATAAAATTATGCCAGCTGATGATAAATCCTGACAGGATCTTCACATCACTCAGGATAGCCTCGCTCAAAAGGTTAAATAAATCCGCTGAGAAGATCCATCATTGCATTCCATCACTTGTTATCTTTTGAGTTCTCATGAGGAATTCCTTTAGACAATTTTATACTCATTAAGCGTTCTACTTGGAATAAATTTTACTGATACCTTCAAGCAATGTCATACATAAATATAAACTTTCTGTTTGTTGTGTTTTTTTACTTGAAGCATGGTTCTACGTGTAATTTATAAAAAAGAAAATCAGTCTATGTCAGAGCTGTTATTTTGACACCATCTTAAAGTCACCGTGGATCGATCACTATACCACGTATGATACCAACAGAAAGCATCACACCCAATTGTTTAGGTTAGGCCGCAAAATATGGCGCTGGTTTCCGCAATAACTCAACCAAACTCCGCTCTATTTGTCTGTTTTTTTTTCAAGAGGTGCATTATTTTTGTTGGTGAAAAACACAGGTTTAAAATAGCCTTCACCTGTACTGTTGTCAATTTTGCTTATGGGATTCTTTTAAAGGAAGTCTTGTAATATATCTTGTATTTATTGCCACTTGATTTGTGATCTGCAATTTTCTTCTTTTCGGATCTATATTGCTACCGTGACGCCTAACGTGTTATCCCATTGCTGCGAGGAGACAGATTAGCGAGATCTCATTTTCTCTGTTCCCCGTATAGGAATGTCTTTCAATTCAGGGATACCTAACGAACACTTTTGACATATGCAACACTGTTTTATCACTTACAAAATCTGGATTTATTAAATCAAGATGAGTGGGCAGTCATCTTTATATCCTCACTGAAATTTAGATTAGTTTTAAATTTTCAAATAGATTTTTCACTAATTCATTAAAACATACTCATCATAAATAAGTGAAAGATGCAGGTTCAAGATTTATTTGCATCATAATTTCCAATATCATAGAAGAAAAATTGAAATACTTGCAGGTGAACCCTATTTACATTACACGGACTATCATCCTCATCTTTGTTGCCATATTTATCACAACGTTTCGGCCGTTGTACGCTTCGGCTTTCTTCAGGTGGTTGGAATGTCGAACTGAACACTTTATTTAGCTCGCTAGGCTAGACTGTTCTAGTTCCACGAGCCAAGCCATTTATCAGTTATCTTCTGTTAATTCCCCTTCTCCACCGCCTTAACCAGGTATTGAACTCATACTCTTTGGGTCATGTCACTGGATTTAATCAACGCCTTTATCTGCTGTGCCATGTATCCAAAACGTTGTGATAAATATGGCAACAAAGATGAGGATGATAGTCCGAGCAATGTAAATAGTGTACATAATACCTCATCTCAGAAATATAGACAGATACTTGCAGGTGAAGTTGAATGGTTGCCAAAAAAATTACAGAAAACTTGGACCTTCGTTCCTTCAAAAATCAAAGTCGCAAAAGGACTGTTTTTCCCTTGACAGCGCTATTATTTTATTACCCTCATTACTCGGTAATGTTTATTGTTCTAAAAAAGCTATATTTAAAATTGTAAAACAAATTCTAGGCATATGACGAAAGCGAACTCGTACATTTTTTGTTCTTGAGAATTTGCAGCGAAAACATTAAACACTATTTCTTTATTGGATCATTTATTTATAAGAATTATTTTGATATCTAAAACATTCTAAAACTAATATTAATTATATTAAAGCTACTACATTAAAATATTTATCATTTACCAATTTGAAAAGAAATAAATGAGAAAGCATTTTTATTCATAAATTACTACTAAATTATTACAATGTGTGAACCAACTATAAAGAAATCCTTATTATTTAATATATTATAAAATTCAAAACAACTGATAATTAGTCTATACTTTGCCAAGCGTCTCCATATATAATATAATACGTAAATAGTGTAAATAAATAAGATAGTGTTTATTATTTTTGTTGTCAATTCTCAAGAACAAAAAAAATGTATAAATTCATTTTCATATATTTAAGGTTTATTACAATTCGAATCATCACTTTTTAAAACAATAAACATTGTTGAGGAGTAAATGGGTTAAAATAATCGTAGTGTCATGGGAACGAACGTTCTTTTGAGATTCTGTTTTTTACGGCCGCAAAGATTCAAGTTTGTCAATATTACTTTTTTTTTACTATTCGGAGATGAAATGAATGCCAGGGAAATCCTTTATTATTATTGTCTATATGTTACTTAGAATTCTGATGAGATGAGTCGCCTTATGTCTGTGCCATTTGTGAAATATACCAAATCTCCTCGGAATTCTTTTTGGCAGATGACAATTTTAAATGTATTTAAAAGTTTTACAAATGATTTCATCATTTTTGGTTTTAAATTCATTTTTGTCTTTCCAAATGAAATATCTAATTACGTATTTGTATTTATTCTGTACGTTGAGCGTACTCTCTAATCAACCAGCTTTATTCTTGTATAGACCATTAAGTAGAGGCTGGCCTCTCCTACATTCTTGGCTCTTCAACCGAATGCCTACAAGCGAAGAAAAGTACGAGCACCATACAGTTAAAGGTTACCATTGGTACCGCGCATATCTGAAAATTAATTTGAGCAAATCAGAGGTTTCGTTTACTTTGGTTTGCTTTGTTTTACGGCATATCAACATCAATGGGTTATTTAATGCCGACAAAATTTATATTGCTGGTAATATTTTGTTTTTGTCAAAAATCTATTTCTGGTAATGTTTTTCCTTCAAAAATATATTGCTGGTAATATTTATTTTTTAAAAACATTGTTGGTAATATCATTTTTCAAAATATATTTAATATTTTGTTTCTTCGAAAATTTATTGCTGGTAATAATTTTTTAAAAGTATTTCTGGTATTAAAATCTATTTTTACACTTTCATAATGTTTTTAACCCAGTTTCGGTGTTAACTATTTGCGCATAGCTGGGACCCTAACGGGTGCTATCACCCCGGGTCAGGGTGGACCTCGGGACACCAGCAATTGAGAGGTGGTTCTAAGCTCCTCAAAGCCTCCTGATCAGAGGCCTTGCTGCTGGACGCAGTTTATCGTCATAGCCAGGACGGCAAATCAGAGGTCTTTCTGAGTCTCAATATATAGAGATCTCAGACCGACGTATACAATAAACCATCTTTTATCCACTGAGAAATTACTTAGCGCCTGTTACTTGTTGAATCTGATTTTCTGGTAGGAGTCGATTCACTTTCAAAATCATCGTCCATGATTCTCGTCACATAACTTAGGGAAATCAACGTATTTTCTACATCGATGCAGATTACTTCTTGTGTCTATATTCTACGAGTTTAGGTACAAAAAACACATTCCCTTTGCATGTGTTAAAAATATAATCTACAAGTCAGGTAATATGGAAGATATTGATTACAGCTTGATTTTTTTGATTACGAATTGGCTGGGGAAATAAGTTATCACCAGTAGGAATCGATCGCTTACTGTCTGGGAAAATATTTGTACAACCCTACAAATCTAATTCTTCATTGGCTAGAAAATAACTGCGCCAAAACAAAGACTTGATTGCTGATTGGTTAAAAAGATTGAAAATACAATTGATATTTTATTATTAATTAAGATAGAGCGGAGACTGTTCAATCACGAACAGGAATGTATATTTCTTTGGGATATTTATAAAGATCCCACCTAAAATAATTCAACCAAATTTTTTCACACCAAATACAAATAACCGTAAGATTTCTGTAGATGTCGGTTGAGAATATTATTTTGAGAAGTTCTCTGTGAATATATTTAACGATTTTCTAGAAATTAATATTAATATATTTTTTTATTAATATATTTTTTTATTAATATTAATATATTAATATATTTTAATATATTTTTTATTAATATTAATATATTTTTATTAATATTAATATATTTTTTTATTAATATTAATATATTTTTTTATTAATATATTTTTTTATTAATATATTTTTTTAAATTAATATTAATATATTTTTTTATTAGTAATAATATTTTTTTATTAGTAATAAAAATATATTCATTTAAAAATTTATCCAAAACTTTCTTGCCAAACTACTGGACACTTACCTAAATCAAAGGCACTAATCATTTTTGGGGGTTTGGATTTCTTGGGATTTTGGAAAGGTGTCATATTTAAGTCAAACTATTCAGGCGATATTTTTGGGATTTACAAGTTTCTGGGGCACATATCGAGGAAAGGGGGCTTTGAAAATTTGATACTCATGGGACAGATTAACGGTAAGAGGGATAGACGAAAACAATGCGTAACAGAATCAGCTTGAGTAAATGTATGGCGGAAGAGACTTTAGGAGAAATAACAGAACGACAAAACATTAAGAGTAACCAGTGACAGGAAATTGTGAAGAGCCATCATCGCTTACGTCCTGAGGGGACGTAGCACATAAAGAAGATGAATTTTTCTTCAATTAAATCTTTTACTTAGAATAATATTGTCTATCATTTTCAGAAGAATTCTGATCTTTCCAACATATTGTTTCGAAAGAGTGAGTTCATTCTTTTATTATTTATTTTCTTCCTAGAAAACACATATACACACACATAAACATGGGCGCTCTCTCTAACACACACACGCATATATATATATATATATATATATATATATATATATATATATATATATATATATATATATATACATGTATATATATATACATATAAATATATATACATACATACATATATATACACACACACACACACATATATATATATATATATATATATATATATATATATATATATATATATATATATATATATATATATATATATATATATATATATATGAATTGGGTTCAAATACAGATCAGATCTGGATCGGAATCCGACAAAATGATACGAAAAGAACAAATACGAAACTTTTATGTTTTACTATTATTAAAGCTTCACCAGAGAAGATTTCTCTGATGATGCTTTAATAAAAGATAAAAGATATGTTAGATTCATAAACATTTCCAATTTGTTCTTCAGCCAATCATATATATATATATATATATATATATATATATATAGACAATATTAGTGGTAAATATACACATACATATGCAATTATATATACACATACATATATGTATAAAAATAATTCCAAGAGGATATGATCCAGGTAGAACTCGATGTCCAGGACAGAGTAAGGATATAATAAAAAGACTTAAACACTAATATTCCATGGTCATAATTTATTCCATTGGAATCGCAAAAACGATCCAATTCATCAGACCTACAGATTCAAAATGAAAACGGAAAAACGACTCCGGGAGAAATTGGTGAGAGTATGTGTGAGAGTGTGGGGGGACCCGTGATCTATATAGATGGGTAATAGACGAGAGAGACGGGGCGGACTTTAGGCGGAGAGGGCACTAAAATTTAACTGAGGGAAGATTTAAAAAGGGATTTCAGTGATAAAAGGGTGCGTATTTTCAAAGATATACCGGAAGAGTGTACATTTCTTGGTGACACTCACACCCCTTAGGCGATACAATCTTATGCTCCCGCCCAGACCCCTACAACGCATACGTACACACACTAATAAGATAAAGGGAGAGTTTAGATAATCTAACCTTAGAAGGGATTTTAGAATTCCCTAAGGTTAAGTAGGGACGGCGTTTTGAAACGTATTGTCTAGCCGTTTCAAGTCATAAACTAACAATCTCTGCCTCCATAAATTTATCGGTATATATATATATATATATATATACACAAATATATGTGTGTGTGTTTGTTTTTCTCTCTGTGTGTGTGCAATATTCTATATTAACTTGGAAAAGATTATAAGGCCTAGATCAGCCGACCGTTTAAAGTAAGATATAAATAAAATACAAAGAGTATATCGAAAGGACACGTGAAAGAATCTGATATAGCATATCATATATGGAGGGAAAATGGCGCATGCTACCCTTTCTTGAGTTCGAATCAGAATAATAGAGAGAGAGAGAGAACAGCTGGGGTGAGTAAGAAAAATGTAGTACAAATCAAATCATCTGTTTGATATCTGAAGAATCTTTGCTGTTCTCAATGCAATATGGATCTATTTGCTTAATAGCGACACTGATGAAAATATCTGCTTAAGTAAAATGATCTACATGATAGAAATTCTGAAACGAGTTTTATATCACTGTTTTTGTAAAATAAAATGTTATATTTGAAAAATGGCGCTATTAACATTTGATTGTTTTTTATTTCCTTTAAATCTGAACTGTTTTTTTTTCATTCGTATATACCCGAAGAACACCGTTTAATTGATCGGTCGAAATGTTGTAAGAATATAAATTGCATGAATAAGACGCTCTGTTATCCGGAAAAATAATAATTGAATGGATGAGACAATTCAAAAAGCATAGTGGAATAAGTCTTTGCAAATCGAAAGAATTCTGTTAATATGAAATGTTTAATTAGAAATGGTTTTCTTTCCACCCAAACAAAGTTGCATGTTTATAACTATAAACATCTAATTTTAATCCAACATAGAAACGTGAATTAAGAACCTGATACGATTGTAAGTACATATATGTATATGTTTCATACATGCGCGCGTAATTACGTATAATAACGTTTAATTCTCTTAGTACAGATCAAATTTTAAAGATGGAAACATAAAATCTTCTATACAGATTAAAGCTTAATGAACTAATGACAAACGTCTGCAAATATTGGGAATTAAAAATAAATAATATCTTTACTTTAATCTTGATCTTGATAATGGCCAGACGTATAATCGAAAGTGTTAGATTAGATGCATTTCGATAATATTTACATTAGAAATTATTTATATTTAAATAAGTAAAGAGAAGCAAAAACTGAAAAAAATATTCTTTGTCAAATATCTATACCGTAGTTTGTCTTGATAAAGGAAGGATTTCAATGTAAGTTTTAACTTAGCTAAATATTTAAATGTGTTTTTATTCTTAAATAATTGAAGAGCAGAGTTGCCGATTTTATTAAATACCGAGCCAATAGAGGGAAGCAAAAACACGTACCTACGATTCGCTTTCGTTTTCTGTCTTTTGGCGGATGTTCAGCGGCTAAACATATTCTGTAGGCTGCTATGCATCGTGTGCCAGGTGAATGATTAGAAACAATATAAGACGAAAATTAAAATCCATAAATCCGGGGAAGAAATCAAATAAATCAACGATGTGGAGTCAACGTGGAGAAGAGAATGTGAAAACCACTCAAACATGATTCCCAAGACAAATCATGGCTATACTAAACAATAATATAAAAAAAATAACGGCATGAGAGACCTTCAGGACAAGTATCAACCGACCGTCATCTGGCGACAGACAGAAAACTTTAATCGGGATTTGAAATGTAAGGATATTATTTTAAAATGGGCAGCTGGATAAAACAAAGCAGTTAAATATTAATAATGGGGACTTCATGAATAACGCAGGCAAAGAGAAAAAAATGAAAAATGATATAGCAAGACCCTGTCTATATTTCTGAGATGAGATATTATGTACACTATTTACATTATTGGGACTATTGTCCTTGTCTTTGCCGCCATACTTATTACAACGTTTTCGGCCGCTGTACACTCCGGCCTTGTTCAGGTGGTTGGAATGTCGAACTGAACCCTTTATTTCGCCTGCTGGGGTAGACTGTTCTATTTCTTTTAAACATTCGACTCCAAGCAAGGCGAGAAGCCACTAGCACGCAAGGGGTTATAGAATTGGAGCGAGAACAAAGAGGAATGATAGAGGAAAGGATGAAGAGACGGTTAGGGGATAGATTAGGGTATCTGGAGACGTCGATTACATTTGAATAGTTGGAGATTATAGCTATCTGGAAAAAAAGAAGAGGGGCGGGAGTTCCACAGGCAAGAAGTGCGAGACATGAAGCAATTGGAGTAGACGAGACTGCTACATTTAACAGTTTCGACAGTGAAAAGGTGAGAGCGAGATGCCAGCCTAGTTGAGCGCTTAAATTCATGAAGTCTGGGACCCAGTGAAAGCAGCTCATCGGAGCAGTTACCGTGAAAGTAATTGTAAAAAAGACAGAGTGAGGCGACGGCAAGTCTGTGAGAGAGCGATTGCAGACGAGATGCTAGATCGGGGCCAATTACATTGCATATCCGTCTTTGGATTTTATCAAGGACCTTGAGACAATTAGAAGGGGATCCTGGCCATATATGGCAGCAATACTCCATGCAAGGGCGAATGGTTGATTTTTAGATTTGAAGGATCGACTCCGGCGAGAAAAAATTCCTGGCGCGGCACAGGGAGACAACTTTCCTTGTGATGGACGAAGCTATTGACTCAATGTATTTGTTCCATCTAAGATCAGCGGACAATGTGAGACCGAACAGTCGCAAAGAGGTGCTCTCGTGGAGTTGAGCCTCAGATATTCTAATGGGGGGCAGGGATGGTTCTCTCTGGTGAGTAATAGAGAGCAGTTTTGTTTTTGAGGCGTTAAAGTTAACCATCCTCAAGTATCTAAGAAGTGTTATAAAAGATGAACGACAAAGATGCACAGAAATTTAAAGGCGCGGTGGAATAGTGAAAGATGCCTTACAAAAGCTAAAAAAAGGATTAAGAAACATGAAAATTTCTTAGAATGAAAGAATAACAGTGGATAGCGGACAAACGATAACGTAAAACTATAACAAAAGGGTTTCGACAGAAAGATCCTGGGAATATCATGGATAGAACATGCAAGCAAAGAGGAAGTTTTAAGTGAAAAGAAATACACCTGTACATAGAATGAGAAAGAATATTTGAATTTTTCAAGGAAACATAATAAGGAAAGAAGGCTTGGAGAATATGACACAGACAGAATATTTTGAAGCAAAAATAAGCAGACGGAAACAGAGTATAACCTATTAGCGAGCTCGAGAGGACAGGACAACTCCTGGGATTATTTCCTTTATGTATCGCCTCACTTCAGGTCGTAAACGATCATGGCTCTCCTCAACTTCCTATCCCTTGTAGCTCTTAATAAACTTTGTCTTTATGTTATTTTTCCCCAACCCCTCGTCCATTTCTTTAAGCTCACTATGTATGTTATACGTTGTCTTCCCCTGTCCCTCTTGCCTTCCATCTCTCGCATCAGATTTTGCAGGCATATGAGGGTAAATCAAAATTTATCTGCACTTTCCCCAGAACGAGAGTAACAAGAGAGAGGATGATGTGAAAGCCATGATCACCCAGGTCTTTAAGGGTCACCTCTCATGAACAACGAATAATAATTAATGAACGACTACGATGATACATATCTCGATCACAAGTCGTCAGGGACATAGGAACACTGCAGCCACAGCAGAAGTAGTGTGACTTAGCCACGATAACCTGACGGAGCCCAACCCTTTGCAGGTTGATTTAAGTTCAGTTGTCCCCAGCGAAAACTACAGAACCCAGTCTGCCTGCTATTTGCCCATAGCTGGGCGGGGTTAGAAGAAATAGATTTCTACCTTTAACATGGGCATTAGCAGGTCAGTGAATGTAACGGACTCGACTGGAATTCAAACTCGGCCCTCCGATTCCTCAATCTGAGTCGCAATCCATTACTCTGATATGTGTATATTTTTTTTATTTGTGTTTGTGTGTGGGAAGAGAATGTCATGTCTCATTTGGCAGCAACGGGTTAAATTAAAGATTTCTAAAAGCACTCCTTATTGTCAGAAGAGAAATATATGAATAAATAACTATTTAAGGATATATCCAACACTCGTGTTGAATTTGACACGTAACATTTGATGACTACGTTTTGTCTTAATTTTAAAATCTACAAAATAACATTTAAGAGAGAGGATGAAATGAAAGATTCCCTCAACCTTTGAAAGATTTGTAAACTTTCGATCAAATGCAATGGCGTGTGACGCATCCTACAAAAAAAATAACTTGAAAAGTAAGTATATTTTAGAGGCTAACACATAACGTGCAAAACTACGAATAGATGCATTTTTGATCAGTTATTTTACACGAATTCTGCTTATAAAACAATAAGTAAAACATGTGTTACTCTAGAATATTTAACGAAACAAGGAAAACCGTTTACAAATTGATATTCTTTCTCTGGAACTTGGAAGAGTAAAGAAATTATAATTTCATATTGCCAGCTATTATTTTTTTTTTTAAATAATTAAAAGGAAAGATTAAATAAAGGAAATATCCCCCGAGATACATTTTGAAAATTATTACTTCCAGCTCATTTTAAACAATTAAGAATGAAGAAAATTAATCAGAATTTTATTGAAAAAAGGAAGAAAGTTTCACTTCAAAATCAAAAAGAATATCATTTTCATTAAGAACTTATTTTCTTAATGAATGTTTCCAATGATTAAAGTAAAAACCAATGCAAAGATCTTAACTCACTGATGATCGGCTGAGCGTGAAACTGTCAGTCAAGCTTACAATTTCTATATATTCGCTTCATTTTTGCTTCTCGCTTGTGGAACGCCCTTTCGGATCAATAATTCCCAGCCAACTTTAATTTTGAAAACAAAAAAAATGCGATATCAATCGCTATCTACTGTCCTCCTGATTATTCTTTTTTTGTTCTTGCTTCCGAGAAATGTTTCTGTTTTCTAATTCTTCCACACCCCTTATGTCTTAGCGCCTTTAATGCCTTGCTTTGGGCAAAATCGATTAATATATATATATATATATATACCATATGTATGTATACCATATATATATATATATATATATATATATATATATATATATATATATATATATATATATATATACCATATATATATACCATAGTGTATATATATATATATATATATATATATATATATATATATATATGTGTGTGTGTGTGTGTGTGTGTGTGCGTGTGTGTGTGTGTGTAGAGGTATGCAGAAAAATATGAAAGAACACGTTAGGTAAATAATCCGGAGTTCCTTAGTATTCTTTTATTTTTTTTTAAAAAGTGCTCCATACAGAAGTAGAACTTTAATTATAATTATTTAAAAAAAACTATGATTCCAACGCTACATATGTGTTCTCATGATTTGGTAATTCCTAAATTTTCGCTTGAGGATGAAACAAGGCTTGATACCTTAATTCAATTTAATTGTAATAATTATATTGAGGGTGTCGGCTCTCGTTTTTGAAATATGAGAACTCTTATGGAGCGAGGGATCATATTTAATATATATATATATATATATATATATATATATATATATATATATATATATATATACGCATACACATACATAAATATAAATATAATATATATATATATATATTGTCATGGCGTGCTATATTTATGGGATAAAGTGCTCAATATCAGAGATAGAGCGTGTGTAAATATAAAAGTGAACATTGAAGTCAACACTTAGAGGCGAAAGTCTGTTCATGCTCGATACAATCGTCGTGGCCTGACGATTGCATCTAGCATGAATCAGACTGTCGCCTCTAAGTGTTGACTTCAATGTTCACTTTTATATTTACACACGCTCTATCTCTGATATTGAGCACTTTATCCCATAAATATAGCACATCTTAAGACTATATATATATATATATATATATATATATATATATATATATATATATATATATATATATATATATTCTGCATGCTGACACATAATCACGTCTTTTTATGCGATTCATGTATGGATTGTCAAATTTAAAAGTGTTTACTTTAGAAATGAAAAAAGATGAAATCTGATACAATATATTTTCCTCTTTGGTTTTCTTTTATAAACGGAAAAGAAAAAAGAAAACACCGTAAAATCGATTTTAAGAAAACAAAATATTTGACAAATATTGCAAGCCAAAACTTCTCGTCCATCACACGCTTTGATGTTTCCACATACCAGGGAATATAAACGGCTGATGCATTTTAGCTGACATTAGAACATCTTGAATAATCTCTTTGATTATTAAATGCTACGCTATCAATTCCAACACGACGGAACAAAATACAGGACATGGCTTATGAGAAAAGACTACATGGCATTTGGAACGTAATGGTTAGCTGCGTCCTTGAAGATATATATATATATATATATATATATATATATATATATATATATATATATATATATATATATATATGTAGATAGATAGATAGATAGATAGATAGATAGATATGAACAGACTGAGATAGATAGATAGATAGATAGATAGATATGAACAGACTGAGATAGATAGATAGATAGATAGATAGATAGATATGAACAGACTGAGATAGATAGATATGAACAGACTGAGATAGATAGATAGATAGATAGATAGATAGATAGATATGAACTGAGATAGATAGATAGGTATATATGAACATAGATAGATACATAGATATATAGATAGTTATGAACTGAGATAGATTCATAGATAGATAGATTGATAGATAGATAGATTTGAACAGACTGAGATAGATAGATAGATAGATATGAACAGTGATAGATAGATAGATAGATATGAACAGATTGAACTAGCTAGCTAGCTAGCTAGATAGATAGATATGAACAGATTGAGATAGCTAGCTAGCTAGCTAGATATGAAGATAGATAGATAGATAGATAGATAGATATGAACAGACTGAGATAGATAGATAGATAGATATGAACAGACTGAGATAGATAGATAGATAGATAGATATGTACAGACTGAGATAGATAGATAGATAGATAGATAGGTAGATAGATATGAACAAACTAATATTGACATTCTTTCATGGTGGCTATTGCTAGCATCGTATGTGTGGCTAGTTTTTGCCAAAAATGAACCAAGCGTGTCGCTAGCTTAGGAACTATGTTTTCATTGTTCTTCTGTCCTTTATAAAATGACTTTCTGTTTGTCCTTTTATAGTTTTAGTTCGATGGAGTTTATAAAAGGAATTAGACGAATGAACAAAACAACATAATTACGTTTCTCATCGATTGAAATCAAAATCATAGAGTTCATAAGCCACTGCATTGCACTTGATAGTGAACGTCATAATCACACTTATGGTTGTATTCTATGTTCTTTGCTAGGGCGACATACAATTTTGAATTTAGAGATATACAGTGCTGTTCGATAAAAGTGACTCACCTGATATTTTTAATTAGATTTTTTTTCGCCTATTGTTTTGGGGGTCAAACTAATTTTTAATCTTACTAATATAAAGACGCCTTCCAGACCACCGACTAAATAGTTTACTCACCCTAAGGTATTCTATTGATAATTATAATTTGGGATATAAATGTGATTTAGGGAAAAACCATGTGCAAAAGAAGTGACTCACTTATTTCCTGCAACTAGTAATCAATAGAAACATAACCGAATAGCTTTAAATAAAGAATAACAGAGGTATAATCTATTTATAATAGGTAATATAGTTCGAAATATTTAATCATCTATGGGTCCTCCTATATTTTGAATAACCTTTTCAACCCTTTTTGGCATTGACTTGATTAGGTTCTGGCAAATCTCATCTCCAAGCATTGAATTCCATTCGGATATGAAATTTACAATCAAATCCTCTTTGTTTGCTAAACTGCTTTCTCGAGAGCCTGTACTTTATAATGCTCCATAATTTTTCTATGTGGTTGAGGTCAGGAGATTGGGGCGGACATGTCATAACAATCACCTGCTTCTCATCAAAGTATTCCTTCATCAATTTTGATTTGTAACAGGGAACATTATCCTGCATAAAAATGAGCTTGTTGTGGTTGATTTGCACCCTTTCAGCAGAAGGGAGCAGACAAGACTCTAAAATTCTCTTGTACGTCTCGCTCCTGAGGGTCTTTTCAATAAGTTTTTAAGAAACCAGTTCCATGAAAAGAAAAGCATCCCCAGAACATTATACTGAATGGATGCTTGACAGTACTTACTGCTAAATTCAAAGAGCTTTCAAAGCTTCTTCTTCGGATTTTAGATCGCTTATCCTTTGAATTTAGCTCAACTTTCGTTTTATCGGAGAAGAGAACATTTAGTAAAAAAATCAGGTGAGTCACTCTTATCGAAAAGCGCTGCACTTCTTCTAGGCTGGTTTTCAACTATGACTAGAGACCCCAGTCTGTTCTACTATTTAATCCACAGACGGGGAAAAGTGATGAATTCATACCTTTACTAGTATTACTTGTGTGAAAGTCATTGTAAAGAACCTCGAGCAAAATTCGATCCCGGCATGCCAATTTCTCGTGCCAAACTTCAAACCATTACAATACCTGTATATCCCTAAAGAAGGGTGATTTAAATTGCTCTTAAACATCTCGCCATTATAATTAATTTTCTAAACAATAAGTAAAATAATGTATATCTCAATAAAGTAATTATGTATGTATGTATGTATTTATGTATCAATCTATCTTTGAAATCGCATGAAAGCAATCCATCTATACTTGTTGTCCCTTCCATGTCGCGTATTGAGTCCCAAGATGGAAACGTTTCATGCTCCCATTGCTCTAGAGTTTGCCGATCAGCTGGTTGTCTCAAGCGTCACATTAATGTTCGCAGTGAAGCTAACACCTTGCTTGTTATCTTAATCAACGCCAATGCACATGAGTACCAAATCTGCTACAAGATATGCAAGTCGCTGGCAGGACTGAAAAGACCTCAACGGGGTCATAGACGAGATCATTTAATGAAGAAGTGACAATCCACTGACAAGACGTCGCAATCAACATCTGTTTATCTATATCAATCTATTCGTCTCTATCTATCTAAAATTTTCTGTTAATTGACATATACTTTTTTTTAGTTTTTTAAGTTTAAAATATGACATAATGTAATTATTATTATTATATTAAATAAAAAGACACCCAATAAACTAACAACAACAAAATAACCACGCAAACACTACAATGTGTTTCATTTTTATAAAAGTATTATAGGTACAAAGAAATTATTGCTAGACAAATACACCAAAATTACGGCCCCTTAAAGTACCTAAATTCAGTATGTTAGTTACTCTTAGTTACTATTACATTGTATTGTGTAAATCAACCATTCGTCCTTGCATGGAGTATTGCTGTCATATATGGTCTGGAGCCCCTGTTGTTTGCCTCGGGGTTCTTGATAGGATCCAGAGACGGATATGCAACGTAATTTGCCCTGTTCTGTCATCTCGTCTGCAGTCGCTCTCTCACAGACGCGCCGTTCCATCGCTCTGTCTTTTTTACAAATATTTTCACGGTAATTGATCCGATGAGCTGCTTTCGCTGGTTCCCAGGCCTCATGAATTTAAGCGTCCTACGAGGCTGGCATCCCGTTCCCACCCCTTCACTGTTGAAACTGTTAGATGTAGACGTCTCTTCTACTCCAATAGCTTCATGTTTCGCACCTCTCGCCTGAGGAACTCCATTCCTTATTTCTGTTTCCCTGACAAATATAATCTCCAACTATTTAAGTGTAACGTAAATCGACATCTCCATTTGCCTTGATCTATCCATTTCCCTTCTCCACATCCTTTCCCCTTTCATTCCTATCTGCTCTCGCTCCAAATCTTCTGTAACCCCCTTGCCTTGATCGATCCACTATCTTTCTCCACATCCTTTCCTCTACCACTCCTATCTGTTCCTCCTCCTCCAAACCTTCTGTAAGCCCTTGCGTGCTAGTGTCTTCCAGCTTTGCTTGGGTTGAAAAGCTTAAAAAAAAATTATTACATTTCCTTGAGTTAAAATATTTATTTGTACAAATAATTCTTCCATTTTTTTCATCTAGGTGCTTACATGTATTGCTCTGAGTATATCCTTCTTTCAAGGTTTTTGTTAGGCATCAGAATACTTTATGGACACAATTTCGACCAAATCTGCTAACCAATATATCTTGTAATATGTTTGGATATGATACCCAGCTTTTTATATGGAGTTTATATTGTCATTTACTATATTTTAATGTATTTAATGACACATCTTGTAGTATCTATCTGTTCATATCTATCTATCTATCTATCTATCTATCTATCTATCTATCTATCTATCTATCTATCTATCTATCTATCTATCTATCTGTTCATATCTATCTATCTGTTCATATCTATTTATCTATCTATCTGTTCATATCTATCTATCTATCTATCTATCTATCTCTCTATCTATCTGTTCATATCTATCTATCTATCTGTTCATATCTATCTATCTATCTATATATCTATATATCTGTTCATATATATCTGTTCATATCTATCTATCTATCTGTTCATATATATCTGTTCATATCTATCTATCTATCTGTTCATATATATCTGTTCATATCTATCTATCTATCTGTTCATATATATCTGTTCATATCTATCTATCTATCTATCTATCTATTCATATCTGTCTGTTCATATCTATCTATCTATCTGTTCATATCTATCTGTTCATATCTATCTATCTATCTATCTATCTATATATCTGTTCATATCTATCTGTTCATATCTATCTATCTATCTATCTATCTATCTGTTCATATCTATCTATCTATCTATCTATCTATCTGTTCATATATATCTGTTCATATCTATCTATCTATCTGTTCATATATATCTGTTCATATCTATCTATCTATCTGTTCATATATATCTGTTCATATCTATCTATCTATCTGTTCATATATATCTGTTCATATCTATCTAACTATCTATCTATCTATCTATTCATATCTATCTGTTCATATCTATCTATTTATCTGTTCATATCTATCTGTTCATATCTATCTATCTATCTATCTATCTATCTATCTATCTATCTGTTCATATCTATCTATCTATCTATCTATCTATCTATCTATCTATCTATCTATCTATCTATCTATCTATTGCTAATAGCCTGAGCAATTTCTCATGGATTCTCTCGCCAATATATCCTTTTCAAAGATCAAATTCTTGCACCAAATGCCCTGATGCAACTTGGATTAGCATTAGGTGCCAAATCCTTATGTTTTGATCCACGTCTTCAAATGCAGAATTTAACGAGAGATTCGGTTTGCATTTACTCTGAGTTCGACAAGATGTCACTAAAATGGATATATTCATGGAAATTAAGAATCATGAATAAAAACTTTCAAGACGATGTCTCACTGATATTCACGTCGCACAACGAAGGACATAAATCGCGAACTAAGATCACTCGGTAAGAAGAAAGATCTTTAGTGATTTATATGGTTACAAAACCTATTTCCCAGGCTGTGTGTCTTTAAGATCAAGCATCGAGCATTCGCTAATGCTACCGCAGTCCGTAGAATAGAATCGTTGGCAAATTGAGCGAACACATATTTTCTCCCTGGCTAGCACCACACAAGTAAACGTAATTTATTTAATAGAAAATATGTATGTGAATAAGAGTATTTATTTTAGAGCAAATATTTCATTAAGAATTGATGAATTAAAAATATAAATAAATAAATTAATAAAACAAATTAGAAAAATGATAAAAAGAAAATTAAAGTAAGAGAAAAAAAGAAATTCGAAAGAAAGAAAAAAATCGTAAAGACGAAAAACAGAAGAATGAAAAGAAGAATAAAGAAAGAAAAAAGAGATAGAAAGAGAAAAGAAAGTTAATAGAAAGGAAGAAAAATTAAAGAATGAAGGAAGATTTAAGGAAAGAGAGAAAGGTAAAAGAAAAGATATGGAAAGAAAAAAAATTGCGTGGATAAAAATTAAAAGAATGAAAGGAAGAATTAAGGAAGGAAAGAGAAAAATGAAAACGAGGTACAAAGAAAAAAGAAAAAATGAGAAGAAGAAAAATAAATTAATGAAAGGAAAAATTAAGGAAGGAAAGAAAGTAAAAAGCGATTAAAATAAAAAGAAAGAAAATTGAGAGGAAGAAAAATAAAAGAATGAAAGAAAGAATTAAGGAAAGAAAGAAAAATGAAAGATAATTATATAGCAAGAGAAAAGATAGAAAATGGAGAGAAGTAAAAATGAAAGAAAGAAATGTGAAGCTCTCATCAAGATAAAACTGAAAAATATAATCAGCAATGTGGAGAGAAACTCAAAATTTATGAATAACTAAATAAATAAATAAAAGCAACAAAAGCAAAAAAGAAAAAATTGGGAAAAATAGTAGAAGGGAAAAATTAGAAATAATCCGAATGAAAATGAAAAGTGAAAAAAAAGAGAAAAAGACTGATCAATTTTGAATGAAAGACTCAAAGAAAGCGTACCACAAAGCCTAACAGATACAATTTCCAAATCTAGCTATCCATGTTTGACTATTTTTGAAAGGAAAATTATTGCAATATTTGGTTTATTTATATTATTGCTTTTTGAATGTATTCCGCTTAATTTATTCAGTCTTGATATTCACGAATGAATTCTAAAATTGTCTAAGTTCAAATTCCTCTACGCGAACCAAATCATTGGTGTCATCACTTGGAACTCTAAATAAAAAAGTCTCTTTGTTTTTAAATCAATCTCTTTTCTATTTGTGGCGTTCTTATACGCATGCGCTAGAAGATAAGGAAAATCTAAGGGCCAAAAAGTTTTTTGAACTAAATAAACCCATATACATATAAACACTTATTCTTTACAAAATGTTGCAAGCAGAAAAATATATACAAATATTTCAGCAGATGCATAAGTTTGCTGCTACTTTCCAAGTGTGCTTTAACCTTCATAAAGGCTGCATTTAGCTTTTTCATATGGTGATATGTATCAAGAATAACAGCTACTAGTTAGGCTCGTCAGAGGCCAGTGTATATATGTAGGTTAACAAGAGTGATTCATTTTGATGTGTCGAATGCCGCAGTTATGGATAGAAATAAAGTTTTGCGTAACTACGACAGAAGCGATATTGTTACGTTCAGAAGATCGTGTCAGATTATTTTAGAATAGTTGTTGGGAGCAGTGTAACAAATAACAAGTATAATAAATCGATCTAAATACATCCAAATATATAAATAAACTAACAACCGATACCCACAAACGAGCCGTTTAGAAAAAAACAAATAAAGATAATCAACCCAAATAAATAAATTAAAAACTGTTCCCGCCAAAATAGTAGTCAGAACAAACCACAACATTCGATAAATGAGCGCCATAACAGACTACCAACAATAAGCTATATAAACAATTTTTTTACTACGTTAATAAAAAACACCGATCAAAATAAAAAATAAATAAATAAATATATAAGATAAAAAAAACAAAACAAAACAAAAAACAAAACAAAACAAAAAAAACAAGCAAAATAATTTGACATAAATAAATAAACAAATAAGCGACTTCCGCTAAAAGTAACCGCCAAAATAGACTACCCACAATGCACCACTTATATATAAATAGCTGTTATTTTTCTGTCTGCCGATTGCACTAGAAACAGACTGTCGCCTCTAAGTGTTGACTTCTATATTCACTTATATATATATATATATATATATATATATATATATATATATATATATATATATATATATATATATATAGATGCATATAATATCTGGATAAAATAAATGAAACAAAATTGGGTGTTTTTTTTATGAAAGTATTTATTTCTGTGTTTTTGTATATATTTATTTATTTAATATTTCAGACCACCCAGGTCTTTCCTCAGAAATCAAATGAGATATTATATGACAGTATCTCATTTGATTTCTGAGGAAAGACCTAGGTGGTCTGAAATATTAAATAAATAAATATATACAAAAACACAGAAATAAATACTTTCATAAAAAAAACCACCCAATTTTGTTTCATTTATTTTATCCAGATATTATATACATATCAAGAAAGTATACGTGGCCTCTCATTATGCTTATTATATATAGATTCATATATACATATATAATATTTTCAATGCATCATAATCTACGAATGTGATTAATGTAATAGATTTGTGCGAAGTGCATCGAAAGCGATTATGATTATTGTAACAGATAAGTGCTTTTAATCTACTTCAGGCTACAAGTTTATATATCTTCAGGACACCTGTAAATGACTGACAGAATTACATCTTTGGCTCGTAAATTTGTTGATCCTGTTAATCCAGACGTAGATTCAGAGAGAGGAACTGAGAAGTGACTTAAGAATTAAATAAGAACATTTATACATAGACATAGACAGTGTGACGGCAAAAAACTACCCGTGTAGATTAAATAAAGTGAAGGTGATCTTGATCTGACGATGGCGAGAGGGCATCCTGGCCGAAAGGTTGTGGTAGTATGAACAAAGACATGGACATTAGTCTAAATATAAATAATGATATTTCCCCATCCCAGAAATCCATATATTGATCATGTCTATTTCATTGCAACAATGTAATGTATAATTTAATAAGTGTATAATTTTCGCCAATGGCTATCATTATCAGAGACAAATAAAACCATCCTATTTTTTTCAGGCTTGATGTCAAATATACGTCACAACTTCTGGATCTGGATTTGAAAATAAGATCAATATCTGTTCGCGTTGTGTAGATGAATATGTCCGTCTATAAACTATAAATAAATATTATTTAGAACTCATTATTTTTTTTTCTTAATAACTCTAGAGAAAATGCTGTAAATGTTTGTAAAATTACTCTCTCCGTCCTTTCTAGAAGATTATACTCTGAATTATTTTTGAAAATACTTAAAAATAATTTATTTATAAAACCGACCAACTGTTATATTTTTTTTGTCTTTCTTTCTTTTTCATTTTCTCGTTTTTTCCTTAAGCGGTTCCACTCCTGAAATAGAAAATTAAAAAAAAATCAAAAACACATTAGCGTCGTATTTCAATGGTGTACAATTCCCGCTTCCTGTCATGGACGCCGGGATTTTCCGTTAAAGATCTACCAAGATAAACTCCCTCTGTTCGATTTTACCCATCAAAAATCCGCTTTGTATCAGAAGGAAAAATTGTACCCACAGCCTCCACGCGTATTTTTCACCTTCCACAGGTTATTTCATAATCTTTTTCCCCTTCTTAACTTCTTCCGCCAATCGACTTTTGGCGGGAAGAAACAGACAAATCTAAAATTAAGATTCCATCCCATCAGGTAATCTGACGTTTGACTGATTTTTACTTTTATCTTCCTTCGCTGTCAGTCAAAAATTGTGATACGCCGGCAAAAAAGATCGTCTGGTTGCGTTGGTGTAGCTTAGCTGGTCCGGTGGTTTTACTGTAATTTCCCTACCACGAGCTTTTTATCTTTGAAGGGGAGTTGGTATGGTTTCAGAATTTTCGTCGAGTGGAGTGTGTGTGCGTGTGTGTTTGTGTCTGTGAGAGAGAGAGAGAGAGAGAGAGAGAGAGAGAGAGAGAGAGAGAGAGAGAGAGAGAGAGAGAGAGAGAGAGTAGACCGGAGTTGTATGCCTCAACGCAGTTTCAATGCGGCGAGGGGATTTGAAAAATTATTTTTGACCTTAGAAGAGTCGGAAAATAGAATGAAATGTCAGTCACTTAGCAGGCTAATAGGTGTGTATTGTGCATGTGTATTGTGCAAGTAAATAAATATAATGTCTAAGTGGAAAGAAAGCAAATGTTACGTCACAATACAAAGAAGGTATGTCATTGCTATGAAAACATTAATCACATTCAAAAATCAACCTACTAGTCTTTCCCGGGCGATGGATGGGGGGGGGACTAGAGATAGCCGTAGAGCCGTTCGAATAGCGAGCGCTACATGGGCCAAGTAATTAGACATAGGTTAAGCAAGATGTCTTTCGAAGCTGTGAACATGGGCGCTGATCTGCGCAAGGAAGAGTTTCGTCGAGGTTCCGGAGGAACGAACTCTTCGGTCCACTGACGACATGTGCGAGGCGTTTCGGCGGCATTTCGAGAGCCGGTTTAACAAGGAGCCTGGTCTTCGTGAGGATGAGTTTCGCAGGTATTTGGCTGACTTTCCTCGGCTTTCGCCGACTGAAGTGGCTAGCTGCGAGGGAGGGATCACGGAAGGCGAGGTCTACGCGGCATTGAAGAAGGTCGGCAGACGCAAATCGCCCGGTCTGGATGGTTTGCCCTATGAATTGTACTTGAGGCTATGGCACATCTTTGTTCCGATTTTGACTGTAGTGTTCAACAACTGGTTCCGGCAGAGGTCCCTCCCCGACCGGTTCTCCAGGGGGGTGATCACACTGTTGAAAAAAGGCAAGGGTGTTGGGGAGAAACTAGATGATTACAGGCTCATAACTCTGCTAAACACAGAGTTAAAGATTTTGGCCAAGATCCTGCAGGAGCGTTTGCAGTCAGTTGCCGAGTCTCTGTTGGGTCCGGAGCATACTTGTTCTGTGACGGGCCTAACAATTCAGAGCAACCTGCATCTGATCCGCACGATCATACAGGGTGTAAAAGACGACGATGAGGCCGCACTGATCAATTTGGATCAGTCCAAGGCATTTGATAGGGTTGACCATCGTACCTTGCTGCTGTCCTCCAGGCCGCCGGAATCGCACCCGACTTCTGCCGCTGGATTAGCCTCCTGCATCGCTCCCCCAGTGCAGTGGTACAGGTGAACGGGAAGCTGTCGGGCGCTTTTGCGCTGTCTAGGTCGGTTCGTCAGCGTTGTCCACTGTCGCGCCTACTTTATGCTCTGCCGTTGGAGCCTCTCCTTTGCCGTCTGAGGGACGAGGGGTGCAGTCCGGTCCTACGCGGAATCGCCGTTCCTGAAGGGGCTCGAGCCATGGTTTCTGCGTACGCTGATGACGTATCTGTTTTCGTGTCGTCCCGCAGCGACATTGAGACGATACTGAAGGCGCTTGACCGGTACGAGAAAGTGACAGGGGCCAAGATTAAACGCGACAAGTCGTCCGGCCTGCGGTTAGGTACCTGGAAGGGGGTCGATCTTCCGGGGCCCTTCGGTTGAACGGATGGTCCTGTCCGCATTCTTGGACTGTAGTTTGGACCCGACCTCCAACTAAAGAAAAATTGGTCTGAAGTACGAGCAAAGGTCGACGCTGCCTGTCAGACTTGGCGTCGACGGAGGTTATCCAAAAAGGGCAGGGCGGAGGTGTGTGCTACATACATTTTCCCGATTGACCGTATTTCCTCTCTGTGACGACCACAGGAAGCCACTCGAGCGCTCTCTATCCTCCATTTTATGAAGGAGACGCGGGAATCATGTCGACAGACGAGTCTGTGTACAACGTCCGTATCATGGTGGGCTGAGAATGCCACACTTACATAGACACAAACGTGCCTCGAGGTTGGCTTTCCTACGCCGCACTTTGACAGGAGGAGATTGGACTATGGCGGGGATTGTCAGGGCCGCGTTCCCTTTTCTTACTATCCAATCCCCCCATCTCGCGGACTGAGCGCCATCGTAAGCCCCGGGATCAATCGGATTTCCTTCGCGAGTGTCGGTCGGCCATGCTGGCTGTTCCTCGGTCCAGTGACCTTTCACTCCCTAGGAAGTTCTTCGCTTACCTGGCGATTGACTCGGAATCGGCTGCCTCTCAATGACAAGGCCTTCATATGGGGCTTGGCAGATTTGCCAGACTGTGAGCGGTTTGGCCTTGGTAAAGGGATTATCGAAGAAAATACAAAGGATTTGTGGTCCATATAACATCAGGACAGTCTTCAAAATTGGTTCATCACTTAGTAGGCATCTCTTCCGAGTAAGACCCCCCATAGAAAGGAACATAACTAAGAACTGTGTATACGTCATCCTGTGCCGCTGTGCTAAGAAATATAAAGGAGAAACAGGCCGACTCCTTAAAGTAAGACTGCAAGAACATCGTAAAGCAGTAACACAAGGGGAAATAGAAAAAATCCAGGAGTAATTGACCTCATATGGAGGGAAAAGGGTGATCACCGTCCCAGCATTACTGGAAAATACAAAATCTTAAGGAATCAGCGCATATACTAAGCCTCAAAATTTTCCTAAACCGGCCAAACATAGGCATGAATAATATATGGAATCAGTAATAGAGAAAGTTTGAGAAAAACAATAATGATAGAAATTGTAATATGAGCTCTGGTAAAATATGAGATATGAGGCTTATAAGTCTGCAAAATCCATTCACAGATGTCCCAAAATGAATAAGAGCCTTGGTTGAATAATCAAATGATTGACATTAACCAAATAGTTGCGACATCCATAATTGGCCATAGCAGACGCAACAAAAACTTGGAGAACTGAGTTACTAAATCGAATTAACGGATGCTGAGATATTTGAAAAAAGGTATGGTACGTAGAATTCGAAGATCTTCTCTCGTAGACTAAATAAAAGTTTCGAAATTCCAAAGTATATCAACGGAAGAAGGTCGGAGCGTAAAATGACCGACACGTCGTTAACATGGCAATAAAATTGAGGACAATGTAAACAGTTTAAATATTTCTGCACAAATCACATCTCAGATGATTTTTTTCAAGGAATACCTCATAGGTGAGTAATGGTCTGTCAGCATCGCTACGCCGACGATTGCTTAGACCTATGTTTGGCAGACAAACTTATCCATAATCTTGGCAGACGAACTGTTTCATATCTGGATCGATATCACCAGCTTTTCGCTTTGTTTTAGCCCTGATATTCACCTTGTCTGGAACAACGAGATGCACAATACACTATCTTTCTCCACTTCTCTCTCACACTACCATTTCCCTGATTGTCAATTTGGCAGAATGTTACCGAATCCTTGATACGACCTTTGGACCATTTCAACGGTTAGTTCCACGTTCAGAAGTTATTTTATAATGCGATTGTCACTAAGCCGCATAGCGTGGCCCATCCAATGAATTTAATGTCGGTGAATATGCGATTCGCTTTCTCCAAGTCTTCTGTGTCTGTAGTGTTGCTTACCCAGTGGATAAATAAAGTGATGATATCTTAACTGATGAACTCGATAAAGTTGTTTCAAATGTTTCCGGTACAACATCAGTATTTCTCATGAGTAGAGTAAACATGTTAAAAGAAATGATTTAGATACTTTAATACTCTTTTCAAATGTCCTTTGCGACCATACTATCTTTCAAGGTAGAGAAAGTGGCTATTACACTTTTCGAGTGTAAAATCCAAAAGTGCCCTCCGCGTCCTTGTAGGCGACAAATTATTTACCACTCTGCATCCCGTTTCACACAGACGAGAAGTCGCAGTTCTCTCGCTGCTCTATCGCTATTTCCATAGCGAATGTTCAGATGAACTACACTCTTTAGTTCCAGCAGTCCTAACCTTCATAGCTAAGACCAACGCACATTGTCGAGAACCACCAACATTCATTTCATGTTCCCTTGGCGAGATCTAAGTTCCTCTCAACAAGCTTCTTCCCACGAACCGATGCTTTGTGGAACCGTCTCATAAGAGGTTGCTTCCCCCATGACTACCATCTTAACCTGTTCTTGTCTAGAGTTAACTGTTATCTTCCCGCATAGCCGCATAAGCTGTGCGTCTTATTCTGTAACCCTCTACCTCCAGTGACGCCAGTGTAAATTTAAAAAAAGGCTATTTCATGAACAGAAGGCGGTTAATACTGATGCACTGATAGGTAAATCTGCTAATGAACTTTAACTTCTAGCGTGATTATAATCGAACGGTAATCGAACTGGAACATCACATCTGTCTTGTCTGAACAGATCGTGATGCTGGACATCGTGCATAATTCAGTATGTCTACGCGTAAAGCACTGTGTAGCAATTCTGTACGTGTGACCAAATCGCATCCATGCGCATACAAGTGCTCACGAAAGAGCTCTTGTAACGAATATAGCTTCCCTGATTGGCCGTTTCGAAAGACTCACTGCGGAAGACCGTGAATAAAACGTACAGTTTGGTCGAAAGCAAAAATCGCTGCTTTATACCAGTTCCGACCTATCGTCTATATCATATGTTGAGACAACGGTTCTCCTACGATCATCGAAGGCAATCAAAGTTGAATCCGATCAATACCTATAGTTGATTTTACCAATATTTCTCTAGCTGAAACCAGAATCGTTTGCACAATTCCTAATGGGTTAACCTTCCCATTCAATCGGATATAATATTATTATTCATTTTTCATGCAGTTGCATTTTCACACCAGATTTCTGTTGATAATCAATGCAGATTCCGTGAGAATAAATCTCCACCATCCAGGAAGATAGAAGACCTCAGCAACGCATTGCTGCAGACGGTGTCAGGTCTTCCTTAGAGTAATCATTTTTTAATCTATGAAATGCTGTAATATGAACAGTCCTTATATACAGTCAACGACGATATTATTCTTACACGCAACAATTTTGCATATTTTTATCCATTTACCAGAATCTAATGGCCGTATGATGCCAGGGTTTTTTTTATATGTTAATAAGCATATTTTTTGCGCTTATTAATGTATGAAAAACCTGGCATCACACGCACATTAGATTCTGGGAAATGGATAAAAATATTCAAAATTGATGGGTGTACGAATAATTTCCTTGTTGACTGTACGTAATATGGAATCTTATATTGAATCAATTTGTTTTTAACTCTAAGCTGGAGAAATGAAGTGAAGGTTTTAGCCTGGTTAAAAAGATTGATTACCCGAAAGAAAATCTTTAGCATTTCTCTCTATATTTAATTATATAAACCGACGTTTATCTTTTCTCAACACATATAATTTATCAATAAAATCATTAATTAGAATGAAGTTCTTTCGAAGGCTGAAACTCGTTAGATAGGATTTTTCTATTTTGTCATTCAATTACCCACTTTCTAAATGATAAACTAAAATAACAGTAAAATTAAGTCAAGATAACTATTAATAATTGATTCTTTGTTATAAATAAAACCAATGCTAATAAATTAAACTAATTTTTTAAATATAAAAAAACGCAGTATTTGTTCCAAATGTGACACAAGATCTTTTTAATGTGGAGTTCTACGCATATATGAGACCTGTCTAAAAATAGTTCCGTTTGGTGTTTCAGAAATAAGGGTAATATATATATATATATATATATATATATATATATATATATATATAAATATAAAAGTTAACATAGAAGTCAACACTTATATATATATATATATATATATATATATATATATATATATATATATATATATATATATATATATATGTATTTAAACATATGTTACTTAAAATTTATGTTTATATCCATTTCAAATTCAATTTTCTGACTTCTTTAATATGTGTCATCTTAGTTTCAACCACGTGTCCTGAACTATGACTTTACAACCCAGATTTGGCCTTAACTGTTGGCAGTTCCCACTGGACCCTTGCTTTTCATTCTTTGAAAACTTTCTCATGCTTATCCGGTTCTCTTTCCCATACTGAGCAAGAAAGAAACTTGTTAAGTGCCACTTTTTTACGTTCAATAGCTTTTCTACGAATGTTTCCTTCTCTTTAATCTTTCCTGATGCATCATTTCTACAAATACAAGCGTAGAAGAAGCAACCTCATAGAGATGCTGACTAAAACGTACAGATGGATCATCGGAGTTATTAAGGTTGATTTCTTGAATTGCTTTTTGATATTGTTCAAGCTTTTCAGGGCAGTTTAGTTTGAATACATTAATCCCCTTAGGTAGCTTCACGCCACTACACCTCAGCTTTCTACACGCACTGATTTACAGATAGGCTCGTAGGTGCCTGTGGTCCGTCCGTACAACATTCAACCCTTCGCATGAAACGGACAAATTTTACATACGATAGGTCTTTTTGACGAACAATTACATAATTTAGCATGTATCAGTAACCTGAATGTGGGTGCTTCCAGTTAGCCTTATATTTGTCTTGCTGACTGAACCAAGTTTTGGTTATCATTAGGTTTAACTCCTAGAAAATCTGTAATAAGGGTAACCACAGAAGAGGGATCAAAAATCTTGGAGAGTTGAGTTACTAGAGAGAATTAACTGAAACTGGGATATCCAAAAAAGGTTTGACACGTGGAATTCGAACAATATACGCACGTAGACTAAATAAAGGGTTCGGTTGGAAATTCCAACGTATATCACTTGGAGAAGGTCTGAGAACACAATGACCAAAATGTCGTGAATATAGCAATACTGATGAGGACAAAAGTTCGAACTATGTAAATAGTTACAATACCTCATCACAGAAATATAGACAGATAAAACCAAATTTATGATAACAACATTATTCAAAAACTGAGAATATTATTGGTACATTTGAGAAAAGTTTATGGCGATAATTCTCCGAAAATCACAATTTACAAATTGATAACATGTTTAAAACAAGGGAGAGATGGAGCTGAAATTTACGAACGGACCAGTAAAACACCAACATAATAATAATTTTGTCTTTTCCTATTTTGCATAATTCACCTGTCAAATTTGTTGTATTTAACCTATTTTTCTGAAAATTGAGTTTATATTCTTTTTTTGGTGCTTATCAACATAAAAAAGAGCTGGCATCATACGGGCATTAGATTCTGAGAAATGGATAAAAATATTCAAATTTGATGGGTGTTGTTATTAACTGTATATGGGTGACAACTTATGAATAAAAGGTGCTATAAGTTTGGATATGTGGGCGGGTGTAGTAGACAACGGCTGCTAACTGGAAAGCTGAGAGCCGAGTTAGAATTAGTCTCGTTCGTTATATACACTTACACGCAAATACCATTGATGAATACGCCTGTTTTCCTTCCCAGCTATGGGTTAAATAGTATGACACTTATCAGTAAATCATTATTATTTCCATTTTTCTTTTACAATCTAAACTAATTTCTGGCTTTAAATAACCCGTTGAAATATTCATAAAACTAAAAAACAAATCAATAAAATAATATTCCATCATGGAAGACACTGATCTATTTGACAAAGGATGAGGTCATCCCAGCTTTCCTAGAATAAATATCGAAAACATTTGTCAAATCAACGAAGAACTCGTAAAGACTTTTTGCCACTGTTCATCTCGCTTTTTTCCTATTTAGGCTGCGGTGCAAATCGTGTCATTTGTACTTCTGACGTAAATCACATCGCGACGCTGCTATGATTGTCTTCACGATGTCGGCATTGTATCGTGAGAGAAGTAAGCATACCAATATTTTTCCTCCGTAATTACCCTACCCTTCACTTTCATCTGATTCTTTATCGTTGTACAGAGGAATCCTTATGGCATTTTGCCAGTTCCCTACTGTTTATCTGACAGTATCAATAACCTCTACAATTATCCTCGCCTCTCAATCAGAAAAGTCCAGAAACGTGACTTTATTTCCCAGCTGCTTTTCCTCGGTTCAGATTGATGACGAACGTCTTCAGTTGCTGCTAAATCATTCAGAGAATCATTACGAGGCTTTTGCTTCATATTTGTCCAGGGATTCATACTTGAAAGCGCGGTTTAACAGCTCAGAGAAGTTTTTCCAACTGTTGAATACTTTGCCTATTGTAAGTATTATCGAAATCCTGCTTCATCAAGCTCTTTATTTCCTTACTATTCGTGTCAACCTGCATTTTTCTACTGAAATGCTCCACTAGCAGGTATTCTGCATATAACGCAGGGTGTCAGTATGTGTTCATTTCAATAAGATGCCGCAAGAGTGTGTCAGGTTAACCCCTCGTGATTTTCGAAAGCACAACTAGGGGACGCTCTCCGGACTATAAATATTCTACGATACTTTTTCCGTTCGCTTCTGATCTTACGCGATTATTCGTCAACATGAAAACTCTCGCGGAAAACGCGCTTCCCTTTGGGAAAAGCATAAACACACACACACGCACGCACACACACACACACACACACACACACACACACACACACACACACACACAAACACACACACACATATATATATATATATATATATATATATATATATATATATATATATATATATATATATATATATATATATATATATATGCAAAAATACACTGCCTCGGAAACCACAAAAACTTAAAGAACAAATATTCCTATTCATAAGACTTACCAATTTCTGGTTTATCTCCTGCATTTATAGGCTTGAGACATCTTACAAAAGCCCTGGATCTTGAGGCCCGTATCTAGACATGCCAAACTGTCCCGCTGCTAACGGGAAAAAACCCGGATGTAACTGGTGTTGGCAAACACGTCCGCGTGCGATTTGAGGCCTGCTTTGTCTAAATACTGACGCCCGTTCGCCACATCTAACGAAGATAATATTCTTGATTTTTACGAATGGTTTTCTGCATCGTACGGCTGCATATGTTCTTTTTGTCAACTGACACATCAATCCGTGCCTGGTCGTTTTCATCAACCAATCCCAGTACTTGGCATCAACGATGCGAATTGCTTATTTGGCAGCTTCTTCACTGTAGTATCCATAATGATTTATTATTGTATTCATACGCTTAGTCAGAGCTTTCTGAACCACTTCAGTGAAAATTAGAGTTCCGACCGAGAAATAGATTCCGTAGCTGATGAACAGAGGAAAACAGAAAGCAACAGAATAAATTTGAATAAGCAAACATGACATCTTAAGTAAGCTGAACGAAAAGGAGAATTATGGGTTTTTAGGGGAACCGGAACAGGATTCAATTAAATATAATGAAAATAGGGAAAAACTCATAAAAGAATCATAGAGAAGGTGAATCTTTAAAACTGGACGGAATAGTGTCTCCATTTTTAAAAATAAAAACAAATGCATAAAACTTATTCATAGTGTTATATTCGTAAGTTTGGAGAACAAAGGAAATATAAGAATTTTATAAATGGAAAAGAATTTGAAGCATATGCATCAAAATAAACCTCGAAAAATTACGTTGACAGAGTGAATTAGATTTGACAGCAACACTTTCAACAGGAAGAGAGCGGTAATTAAGACAACATACAGACGTACTGACGAAGGATTACTTAAACTGCAAAATACGAATCAGAAAATTGTACTAAAAATGATTTAATGAACTTTTGAAATCTAAAACCAAAGTAAATGTAGATGTGATGAAATGGGGATGTGAAGAGGAGATAATTAGATAAAAATTGAATCCCAAATTATGGGATACCAAACCATTTCCGTGTTAAAAAAAGTAGAATATTAAAACAAACATGGATAAGACACAGAAATATCATAAACGTAAACTTTCATTTATTCTGAGTACTTTCGACATTAGCACAATGTCATTATCAGGGTATTGCTTATCTTTTTTCTAATAGAATATATATATCTATCTATCTATCTATATATATATATATATATATATATATATATATATATATATGTGTGTGTGTGTGTGTGTGTGTGTATTTAGACAGCATATTTTCATTGAAACATATTTCATTGTATAATATAATCATATTGCGTCTAATATAATCATATTATATTATTTTTATATTGTTCCTTTCATGTTGTGTCCTTAGTTTCTTGATGTTGAGATGAAATACAAATACTCATCATTGTTGGTGAGATTAGAGGATGATACCGAACCATAACATAGTGCTCAATGTAAATTTACAGAGCATTAATATTTTATATTACTTGATTTAAAATATGGTTTTATCGCTACACAGTGATAACCATGTTTCGAAAATGGAAGCCAAAGCCCTTGAATTCAATTTTTTTTACCAAATCAAAGACATTAGTTCCATTTACTCGTCAAGCGAATTTTGGAGTAACTTATTTTTTTATCTACGGTTTTAAGGCACGGCAAAGATTCATAATTGAGGGTTCCCATATTTTAAATCAATTAATATAAAATAAATATATATATATATATATATATATATATATATATATATATATATATATATATATATATATATCTGTGTGTGTGTGTGTGTGTGTGTGTGTGTGTAGAGGCCCGTCTAATAATGCCTCTTGCTATTCCAGTTGATTAATATAAAAAGCAAGTTCAACGCATCAACAAAATTTGTATAATTTATTTTTAATCATTTCAACACCAGCAAGACGGTAAAACCATTCGGACATAAACGGTTAAATGTGAAAGATTCTGAGAAAAATATTATGGAGAGAGATCACTGAAAGAACTGGAAATAAGAAGACAAGTGGAAATGATTGACATTGTATTTAAATATTTGGAGAATGTTTCGAGGAAAGCAAGTAGCCGGAAGAATATTCCACACGCGAGAATTGCGAAAGAAGAAACTCTTTGCATAAAACTTACGGATCCATCGAGCTACTTCAACTGTAAACCGACGAGACTTTGCTATAAATCTAGTACATCGATTGAATTCATAGAATTTAAGTACCACAGAGGAACGTTCATCAGAACAATTACCATGAATGTATTTATAGAAAAGGTACAGGAAGCTATATTACGGCGGTAGGAAAATGATTGGAGCTGAGATGCCAGATCTGTACCAATAACATTGCAGATAATTCTTTCTATTTTATCAAGAATCTTTATGGCAGAAGCATTAGACCATAGTTGACAGCAATATTCAAAACATGAACGAATGGTAGACTCCAGTATTTACATTAGTCGGAGTATTGTCCTCATCTTTGTCGCCATATTTGTCACAACGTTTCGGCCGTTGTACGCTCCGGCCTTCTTCAGGTGGTTGGAATTTCGAACCGAACCCTTTATTTCGATCACTGGGGTAGACTGTTCTAGTTCCACGAGCCATGTTTGATGGATGTCAGTTATCAGTTATCTCCTGCTAATTTTCCCTCTGAAAGTTCTCCACTGCCTGAACCGGGTATTGAACTCACACTCTTTATCCACTGTGCCATGTGTCCTTGAGGACACATGGTACAGTGGATAAAGGCGTTGGTTAGATCCACTGACAGACCCAACTAACTCGGGGAAGAATGTGTGCCGCGTCACAGCAGATAGTGAGGAGAAGGCAAAGGACTTTGCCAAGAGAACTACCAAATTGAAAGTCCTCTTGGCCATGAAGAAATGCGGCGACAGGGATTTGGACGATCCCACAAACTTTCCGAAGGCGAAAATGGTCCTAACTGTCGTTCGCATCGGGACCGGATCGCGGCACGTCTGGGGTATGATCGAGGAGGCGAGAAAGAGCTTCCCGGCCTCATCTCAAGTCGTCATCACTAAGAACGATGAACTTATCAAACTGAAACAGTACTGTTGTGGGAGGGTCCCTGTTTTGGTTCACCCCTCCCTATACAGGGCATTAAAATTAACTTTTCCTTGGGATGTCGGCGGCTTGTCCCAAGACGGTACCATCAAGACTGCGATGGGCACTGGGTCGATGGGTGAAGCTGTTGGCATTCTGACCCCGACTATGTTTCAGGGCGACGCCCAACCTTAAGGTAAGTGTCTCGCAATGGCTTTATGGTTAGCAAGTTTGAATGGGCGAGGGCTTATTTTGATAGTCGTTCAAGAGGGGTTTCTTGGCTGATCAGCAGGTCCCTGACGGCGTCGTGTTCCCTTGTGTTCGCGGATTCGGAGGGCAGGCTTTGTGTCCTGGACGTTACCATAAAGGGAAAGTCTCTTCGTCTCATCGGGGTTTATGCGCCCAACGACCAGGCGGAGCGGGTGTCCTTTTTTCGGCGGGTCGAGCCGTTTTTAGATACGACTCGGCAGGTAATTTTAGCGGGTGATTGGAACGCCGTCCTTGATCCCGAATTAGATCGTAGTGGGTTAAGATCGGGCTCTTACAACCCGGACGTGAAACCGTTTCGTGATTTTGTCGATGGATCTGATCTGGTCGATAAGTTTCGTAACGAACACTCCGGGCAGTTAGCGTGGACTTGGACAAATAGGGGCGGCCCGGGTACGGTAGTTCGCACGAGCTACATCGACCGGGTTTTAGTTAGGAGAGTCGATGTAGGGATCTTAGAGTGTCCAAGTTTTCATTCGATAGTTTACTCGGATCATCGGCTCGTCCGGGTGCGGGTAAACTTAGATAAGCCTAAACCCAGAATGACTGGTTACTGGAAATTCGACACGTCGTTGCTCGACGTGAAGGATTTCCGTGACCAGTTACTAGCAACCATACAGCGGGAATTGACGGGGAGTGTGCTTGGGAATAGGTGGTGGGGACACCTTAAGTCGGTCATCAGGTCGTTTGCAGCTGATTATAGTCGTCGGCTCAATAGAGATAGATTAACAGCGCAAATGGCAGCAGAGTCTAGATTAGAGGATGCCATCCAGTCGGGAGATAGTGGGCAAGTAGCAGTAGCTAGGGCCGAGCTGGCCTCCTCGCTTATCAAGAAGGATCAGGCTCTGGTAGTTAGGGCTAGGTTGAAGAAAATGTCTGCCGAGGCGACTAACATGGCTGCCGAACTGAGGAAAGAGGAGTTGCGCAGCGCGTCAGATCGCTACTTTCCGAGCGTCACATCGCCGGACGGACGACAGATTACTACAAACGAAGGCATCTGCAAGGCGTTTCGGTCTCATTTCCGCGACCTTTTCACCAGGGAGCTCGGACTGAGCCCCGCCAATTTCGACGCATATCTAGCCGACTTTCCGCGTCTCGAGACGGGGCAAGCGGATGTATGCGAAGGGGCCGTCACCGAGGAGGAAATCTGGGAAGCGCTGAAGCAGGCCGGCCGAGACAAGACTCCTGGTATAGACGGTCTTCCCTACGAGGTGTACTTGAGGCTGTCGCCCGTTTTTGTTCCGCTGCTGGCACTGATGTTCAACCACTGGTTGAGGAATGGGAACATACCCCAACGCTTCACCAGGGGTGTCATCAAGTTGCTACGCAAGAACAAAAGCGGAGGGGATGGGTTAGATAATTTCCGCCCTTTGACTATGCTCAATGTAGAGTTGAAGAATTTGGCGAAGGTCTTGGCCAACCGTTTGCAGCTTGTCCTCGATAGTCTGATCGGTCCCGAACAGACATGCGCTGTGAGGGGCAGGACTATTCAGGACAACCTTCATATGGTTCGCCAGATCATGGAAAAAGTCGACGGTGAAGCCGCGCTGATCAATTTGGATCAGTCCAAGGCATTCGATAGGGTGGACCATCGTTTTCTCGAGGCTGTTCTCGCGTCTGCCGGTTTCGGGCCACAATTTCGTTCCTGGATCCGTCTCCTGTACAAGTCCCCGGGGGCACTGGTGGAAGTGAACGGGGTGAGGTCGGAGCCTTTCACCTTGTCTCGATCCATTCGTCAGGGTTGTCCGCTCTCGCCTATGCTCTATGTCCTTGCGTTGGAGCCCTTCCTTCGCAAGCTAAAGGCGAATCCGGTCCTTCGCGGAATTTCATTACCTGGTGCCACCAAAGCGGCCAAGTATTCCGCCTATGCTGACGACGTGTCTGTTTTCGTAACGAACACTGCCGAGATTCACGAAGTCGGCAAAGAGATTTGCAGGTATGAGACGGTGGCAGGGGCCAAAATCAACCGCGAAAAGTCAGTTGGCTTGCGGTTGGCTGAGTGGGCGGGAGTTACTCTCCCCGGGCCCTTCAGCTGGACGGACGGGCCGGTGAAGATACTCGGTATCTGGTTCGGTCCCGGCCTTCTGCTGGACACAAATTGGTCGGAAGTTCAAAGGAAGGTCGACGAAGCAGTTCGTCTGTGGACTCGAAGGAATCTTTCCTTGAAGGGGAGGGCGGAAGTGTGCATGTCGCACATCTACCCGATTCTCCTTTACCGGCTTTCGATTCTTCCACTCCCGTCTACCGTACTAGTCAATTTCGTTAAAGAGCTTTTCGATTTCCTCTGGAGAGGAAAGGCTCACATGGTAAGTCGCGAGGTCTGCTGCCTCCATCCTGCTGAAGGCGGTCTGGGAATGCCAAGCGTCGAGACACGTCAGCATATGCTCCGCTTGAATTTCCTAGAGCGGATGTGTACGCAAAACGACGGTGAAGGCGAATTCTGGAAGGAAGACGCCCGTCAATCTTTTCCGTCCCTTCAAAGTGTGCATTTAGACGAGGCGGAGGCGCACCGTTCACCTGAAGGTGAATGCCTCTTTTATAAGGAATGTAGAGACGCGCTGCGTTGCCTGTTGAAGGTTAAAGATCGCCTCTCCGATACACGGGATATGTCTCGGAAGGCTTTGTATCGGGTGGCAGTGAGGGGGATTGCCAAGGACAAGCTTCCGGGCAAGCTGGGCCTTACGAACAAGGAGTTTTGCTCCGTCTCGCCTTGGGCGCCCGGGTTGAAATGTCTCAACAACGACGAGGCATCACTAACCTGGCTGGTGTTGCGAGGGGCTCTCTGGGTCGGCAAAAAGCTCTGCGCAGCGGGTTTGGCGATTTCAGCCGAATGTGTTCGCTGTGGTGACCGGGAGGAGTCAATTGAACATGCCTTCTTCCACTGCGACGTTGTGCAACCTCTATGCAGGCTGATTGAAGGATACATGGTTCGCGTCTTGGACGGAAAGTTTTTTGTCCTGGAAGCCAGTTCCGTTTGTTCCAATGTGGTACCGTCAATGTCCAGGGATCAGCACTATGTGCTCCTGTGTCTGCTCGGCATTATGCGAATGGTGGTGTGGACGACTAGACAGAAGGAGTTCCACGCAGGTGAGAAATTTTCCTCTCTGCAACTGGTCTCATTCTTTAGGCATCAGCTTAAGGTTAAGATCAGGGCGGAGAGGGCGCGTCTCTCCTCGTGGAATTTCGGCAAAAGGTGGGTGAAAATTTCGCGCTTGGTGCGAGTGAGAGGTGCTGACCTAGAGTGGTTGTTGGACGCAACTTAAGCAAGAGGATTTGGGGCCTCGAACCGAAACATTAGTCATCCCAGCCTTTTAAGGTAAGATAGGACATTTTCATGTTCAGTTTTGGCCTACTCGGGGCTAAATATTTTCCTTTCAACGTAGCTAGAGCATGCAAGTACATAAGTCCTGTTTTTTTTTGTCTTCCTTTTTAGTTTCTTAACTCCACCCCTCCCCACATTTTAGGTGACAGATGTCTTTGTTCTCTGGAATTGTTCATCCCAGTTAATAGAGATTTCTGCCACATTTTTGGAAGGGTCCTACTACTAATATTGTTTTGTTTAGTTTCTTGTACATACATATTTTACATTGTATATAAACATTGGGCTTTTGATTTTTTCCCCATCCCTCGATGATTTTGTAAATAAAAATTCATGTTAGGGCTTTTCATCGAGAAAATGTGGTATTTTGGTGATTGTGTTGTGAAAGTAAATGTGTTGTTATGGTGAAAGGAAAATTGTAAGTACGAATGGGTCAACGAATGAGACTAGATAGTTTTCAGGTAGGACTAGAGAAGACCAGTCTTTTCCCCCCTCCCCATTTTAGCCCTTGTGGCACATTTTGTATTTTAAAATGCAAATAAATAATAACATGATTACGCTACAAGATAATTGGCAAATGTTTGTTTAAAAGATTTTGACTAAAAATATTGACCCTGAAGATGAACAATGATGTTCGAAAGCGCTAGGTCATCATATGGACAATACATATTTCGAAATTATTTTCAAATAAAAAGTCTCATTAGAGAATATGAGAAAATTCAAAAGAAAATATGCAACACTATGTTGTCCTTAACATTCAATACTACATGTTTAAAAGAAAAGTTGCTGCCAAATTATACACACACACACACACACATATATATATATATATATATATATATATATATATATATATATATATATATATATATTTGTGTGTATATATATATATTTGTGTGTGTGTGTGTGTGTGTGTGTGTGTGTGTATAAGTTACACTGGATGTCATAGTAAACAGATCGTCACCGATGTGCCAATATATTGCTATACTTTTAAAATAATAATAATGATGATGTAGAGAATTATTAACAATTATATGAGAATATTTTATTATTATTATTATTACAATTATAATAATAATGAATATTATTATTATCATTATTCTTGTTGTTGTTGTTGTTTTTTTAAAATATTTGAAAGATAAATAATAATAATACAAAATTGATTAGTAGTAAAAACGAAACAAAATAACGTTATAGCTAGGAACGCTTTTTCAACAAAATTGAAATGACGTTACTTTGCAATTAATAAATAATAAGAAAATGTAAAGGAATAAAATTCATACGAAATGTTATTAAACTAATCTTTGAATATAAATAATAATAGATAAATAAATCGGCGATAATGAGCCACTAGTCCAAGATAAACAAAATAATCATTACAAATATGTTTTCCTCTAATTCCGAAAATTACGACCACTTTCGCAAAAACAACAGACAAATAAATGTTACGTATAAATATAAAATAGATTAGAATTATTCATGCTACTATCATTAAACAAATACAATATATTAAATGTTCTTAATATATTTAACTCTCAGCGAGATATCCTTACACTTACTAAACATGTATTTTAAAAGTAAAAAGAGAGAAAGAAAAAAGAAAAATCATTGTATGCCACGACTTATCTTAAAGATAAACAAATATGAACAAAAGATTATGAAAATATGTATATTAAATACGGTAAATAAATAATAACTTTACAAATATTATATTATAAAAAGAAGAAATAGAAGAACAATGGATGATTAAAAGTAAAACAATCAAGACTTTCCTTTAAATATGACATTGCTTTCTTTGAGCAAAAAAAAAAAGAAAAAAAATACGTCCGTTTACTCCGATATCAGCGTTCATATATATATATATATATATATATATATATATATATATATATATATATATATATATATATATATATTTATTTGTGTATTTAGGCAGCAATCCTTCTTTTAAGCACATTTCATTAAAAACGACTGACAAAGTGCTTTTATTTATTTTTTTATATAATTTCTCGTGCGATCTAATAAAGTTTTTCTTTTCAGAGGATAAATTATATAAAAATTGTCCGAATGTTCTTTTCCGAGCGCTTTCGGCTATACATTTAGCCATTATCAAGGATTATATTTCAACTGTTAGAATTAGAAATAGTTTGTTATGTGTATGTTTTATAAAGTGATTCATTTTTTGTTTCAAAACACGGTCATGATATTATGTCCATGTTCAAAGTTAATATTATTAAGTGTTGGTTTGTTTATTTTTATAATTAAGGCTTCCATTATTTTTAGCCTTTTTTTGCAAGTGGATGATGCTATTATATTAGTGTTGTCGACAAGTATATTCCGAATAGTGTCTGGTAGGTCTCCATGAATATTTAAATGAGATCTAATTGAGCTATTGTCAGAAAGGTGTAGGGTTAATCTGCGTGTTAAACGATTTGTAGTGTGGCCTATATAATTATTTACGAAAGTTGATTCTTGAGGAATACAATTCCTTAATGGACATTTGAATTCGTAAATAATGTTTGCTCTATTTAATTTTGTTCTAGGAGGTGAATTATTATTTTTAACTATAAGGTTACAAGTTTTAAATTTTTTATAATAAATAATTAATCTATTTTTTTGCTATTATCAACTGGTGCTATTCATTTTTTTATAATGTTATTCATTCGGCATTCATCCTGTTTATAATGTTTATAAAAAATTTCGAAAGCGCTCGGAAAAGAACATTCGGACAATTTTTATATAATTTATCCTCTGAAAAGAAAAACTGTATTAGATCGCACGAGAAATTATATAAAAAAATAAATAAAAGCACCTTGTCAGTCGTTTTTAATGAAATATATATATATATATATATATATATATATATATATATATATATATATATATATATATATATATAAAAAACAACGGAAAAGTTGGAAATTAATTAAAATTAAAAAAAATTGAATGTTTTTTTGTGAAAGTATTTATATATATATATATATATATATATATATATATATATATATATATATATATATTTGATATTTCAGATCGGACCCGATCTTTCATCAGAAATGACTTTTTTCAGAAATTTGTTTACATTAAGAGGAAGAGGGGAGGGATTTCCACAGGTGAGAGGTGCGAGACATGAAGCTATTGGAGTAGAAGAGAAGGTTACATTTAACAGTTTCGACAGTGAAATGGTGTGAGCGAGATCCAGCCTAGTAGAACGCTTAAATTCACGAAGTTTGGGAACGAGCGAAAGCAGCTCATCGGAGCAGTTACCCTGAAAGTATTCGTAAAAAGACAGTGAGGCGACGACACGTCAGTAACAGAACGACTTCAGACGAGATTCCAGATTAAGGCCATTTACGTTGCATATCCGTCTCTGGATCTTATCAAGAACCTTGAGAAAAACATAAGGGGCACCAGACTATATACGGCAGCAATACTCGACGCAAGGGCGAATGGTTGATTGGTAGATTTGAAGGATCGATTCCGGCGCGAAAAATTTCCTGGCGCATCACAGGGAGCCAAATTTGCTTGTGGTGGACGAAGCTATTGGCTCAATGTATTTGTTTCATCTCAGGTGAGCAGTCAATGTGAGGCTGAGTAGTCGCAAAGAAGAACTCTCGAGAAGTTGGGCGTCAGACATTCTAATTGGGGGCACGGATGGTTCTCTTTGGTGAGTAATAGAGAGCAGTTTTGAGGCGTTAAAGTTAACCAGCCAATTCCCGCACCAGTTCACAACCGATTGGAGGTACTTTTCTAGACGAACGGCCAGGTTAGTTTTGTCAACAACACTCGATTTGTTTTTGAGACAGGAGTAAATTTTAGTGTTGTCCGGGTAGATGCCTACTTGGGAATCTATGACATCAGGAAGATCGTTGATGAAAACATTTTCTACTTACTTAGATATTCGTTTCTTTCTCAGTCATCTTTTGTGTCCAATCTTGAAATAAGGGAAGGAAAGTTCAGAATAATTATCCCAGTGCTTGTGATATGAATTAAAAAACAAAACAAAACAAGTGTCTTTAAGAGATTCTTACTTAAAGAGACTTACATTTAAATATCCTTTTCTTAACTGGCCTCAAACACCGTTCAATCATGAAATATAATTATCAGCACAAAGTCAGCACCAGACTAAGATATTTGTGTATATACGTCTGAGTGTCTCATGTATAAGTGTATCATTGTTCCTTCCGCTATGTCTGTTTCGCGACCGGCGTTCGAGAAAAACGTGTTTTTCAGAGATAATATCCAAGTTTAGAAATTAAATATTTGCACATGAATAATTCGTGTTAATTGAACGTGTGCTCGCTCAGCCGGGTGGTGTGTCGGCTGGCTTTCTGTGTGACGTTGTTCTTCGTATCCACTAACGACCAGCAGACAAGGAATCAATAAAGAAAGGAGAGCTACTCCCACTGCCAATTGCTTACCCATGAATATTGACTGCCCCCCGCCTGTAAGTATTGATCAAGACGTATAGAATGGCACAAAGCATCTGGTGAAAGGTTGGGCTTTATTAATTGAATTTTTAGACATTTGGCAATATTTTGGAAAAATCATAAGGAACATTTTAAAAGAAGGAAATTAAATTTGAAAGCAACTGATGATGAAAAATAGCAAACATGATACGTACGAGTTTAACAAACATCTTACATGATATACTGGGTATCAAACAATCGAATGAAATACTTTATTTAAATATGTGAAAAAATCTTGAGGAAGGCTGAAATTTATCGCGGGCGGAACGTCGGAATACGAAACAAGAAAAGAGAAAAATAATTAAATCTATAAGAAGCTAATAATCTGTGATATTTGCAAAAAATGGGATCTACAGACTAATACTTGTAAACAAATATATAAAACTCTCTCTCTCTTTCTCTCTCTCTCTCTCTCTCTCTCTCTCTATATATATATATATATATATATATATAAAAGTGAACATTGCGGTCCATACTTAGAAGCGACAGGCTGTTTCATGCTAGACGCAATCGTCACGCCACGACTGTTGTTGTTTTTCTTGGGTATTTATATACACGGGCCAGTGGTGCATTGTGGGTAGTCTATTTTGGCGGTTATTTTGCCGTCAGTCGTTTATTTGTTTATTTATTCATTTGGGTTAAATTATTTTGCTTGTTTTTATTATTATTGTTTGTTCATTTATTTTTTTCTTACCTTATATATTTTTTTAAATTTTTATTTTAATCGTTTAATAGTTTAAACCAAAACAAAACTATTAAATAAGCGATATAAACAAATTTTTACTACGTTAATAAAACACCGATTAAAAAATATATATAAGGTAAGAAATACTAAAAATAAAATAACATATAAAAAAACAAAATTAAATAAAAACAAGCAAAATAATTTAACCCAAATAAATAAATAAACAAATAAACGACTTCCGGTAGAATAAACGCTAAAATAGACTACCCACAATCCACCACTGACCCGTATATATAAATAACCAAGAAAAAAACAACAATCGTGGCCTGACAATTGCATCTAGCATGAAACATCCTGTCGCCTCTAAGGGTTGACTTCAATGTTCACTTTTATATTGACACGCGCTCTACTATCTCTGATATTGAGCACTTTATTCCATAAATATAGCACACTTTAAGAGTATATTACTTCATATACATACATATATATATATATATATATATATATATATATATATATATATATATATGATAAAATATACTTTTAATGTATGCTATATTTATGGGTTGAAGTCCTCAATATCATGGACAGAGCGTATGTCTATATAAAAGTGAAAAGAAAAGTCAACACCAAGAGGCGACAAATTGATTCATGCTAAATGCTATCTTCAGGCTGAGTGATTGCGTTTAGCATGCAGCAGAATGTCGACTTTGTGTGTTGACTTCAATATATATATATATATATATATATATATATATATATATATATATATATATATATATATATATATATATATGTTGAACGATAAAAATTATTAAAAAAATTAAAATCTTCAGATACACTGGGTTGTAGATTAATATTCTTTCGCTTTTATTATTATTATTTCATTTAGATTCCTCGACTAGTTTCGGCCAACATGGCCATCATCAGGACAAAAAAAAATTCTGCTTGCTGGTAGCAGTGAACAACAGAAATGAATGTCTTGATGGAGAAAATGAACTTTTGTCTGTAGTTTTCATTTGTTTTTTATTTGTTTTTGATCTTTTTAACATGAATTTTTTAACATTCCTTGTGTTGGTCAAACAGTCTCTTTTAAGTTGTTATTTGAGATAAGAGCTGGATGGAGTCATGCTGCCTGTAATTCCCTTGGTCAGTTTGACAGTTTTATTGGTCCCTGGAGAGGGGATGTTTCTCTGTTAAGTGTGTGTGTGTTATTTAGTTCGTGAGTGAGTGAGTATGATATGTGTAAACGTGTATATTGCTGTGTGTGTGTTATCATTTGGCTCATTAGGGAATGAGTGAGTATGATGTGTGTAAGTGTGTATATTCGTGTGGGTGTATATATATATATATATATATATATATAGTGTGTATATTCGTGTGGGTATATATATATATATATATATATATATATATATATATATATATATATATATATATATACACCCACACGAATATACCGAAGGTTTTTAAGTAATTATACAAATTTGTACAGATAGACAAAATTAAGAGGAAAAAAGAAAGAAAGAAGAAAAGGAAAAAAATTGTAATAATAATGGAAGAAAGACAAAAATTTCAATATGAAAAAAATAATGGAAGAGAGAGAGAGAGAGAGAGAGAGAGAGAGAGAGAGAGAGAGAGAGAGAGAGAGAGAAGGAGATAGTGAGGGAGAAGGGTGAGAGAGGTGGAAAGAAATGAACGGAAAGAAAGAAGAATTAAATGATTAACCAAAATCTCGACCTAGAAACAAATTTTATTTTAAAGGGCTGAACAAGTTAATATACTGCGTAAGGTAGGCGGGGGCAAAATTTAAATAGTTACAGTAATATGTCTAATAGTCAATCATCTTAGACAGCAAATTTCATATCGCATTATAATAATCATCACTTTTTGAAACTAATAATAATAATAATAATAATAATAATAACGATTAGAATAAAATAATATATAACATCAATAAAATAATCTAAATTAAATAAAACTTTTTGTGTCTTGGGGTTTAAATAAAAATAATCTTTTTATATGGTTAATTATTTTATATGTGAGAGATAGTGTAAAAGAATATAAGGAAGGGTAGGGTATGTTTTTTCAGTGAATAGTCGTTAATAAGTAGAAAAAATCCAAAAGGAATTTTCCAAAGAGAATTCACTTACGGATATAAGGAGCAATTAAGTTACAAAAAAGAAAAAAATATAATTTAAAATCTCAAAATATTCCACCTAATAATAAACTTCGAAATCCTTTCGAAGCTGATATATTTAGCTTAATTAAAAAAAATACCTTTAGACTAATATCTAACCAGATCCAATATAAAATAAAAACATGATATTATAAACACCAAAAAAATTTAAGAATCTGTGAATTAAAGCCGATAAATCAAAAAATATTCACAAACTTGAACCCTCTGACTATCACAAACTCCTCTTTATAAAAAACTACAACTATAGCACTATTTCTTGAATTAAGAAAGACACTGTTGATTTTGCTACTAAATTTGATATTGCAGGCATAATGGGCAAAAACATATACATATTTACATTTTAAAATCCACAAACCTAATTTCGACAATGACCTACAATTACGATTAATCCTTCCGAATTGGAATTTGGCTTAATTTTCTTAAAAATATACTTAAAAGAATAGTACATACTGTACAAGGAAGCTATTACAATATCTTTGGAAATATTATTTGGATATTATAAAATGGTTCCAGAATATTAAAAATAAAAAAGGCTACTTTTATCCAATTTGACATTACGGATTTCCCTCCCTCCATTTCAAAAGATTTATTATGAAAAAGTTTAATTATTGCTAAAACTATATTAAAATTACTGATGATAAATTTGAAGTTATCTTAGCTTCTAGACAATCTATATAAATATATAACAATTATACCTGTATTAAAAATCTTAACGATAGCTTTGACGTTCCTATGGGCGCATATGACACCGCTCAAATTGTTGGTTTCTATATAGTAGACACTTTTAGTAGGATTATTGATCCTAAACTAGTAGGTCTTCATGGAGATGATGGGCTTATTTTCATCCCAGCTAGTAATAATTCTCTATCTTCTAGAATACAGAAAAATGATTATATGAGTTTTCCAGTTTTAAAACTGAAACCTCATCTAATCTTAAAATAGTTAATACCTTAGATATCACTTTCAACCTCTCTAACAAAACATTTAAGTCATTTCATAAAGAAAACCAAATTCTTATTTATACTAATACCAACTCCAATCACCCTAACTCAATAATTAAAGAAATCTTTAACACGGTAAACACTACAATTAATAGATTATCGTCTAACAAAAAAAATCAATGAGAATAAAATAACTTATAACGGAGCCCCCGATAAGAGTAATTTCAAACAAAAATTGGATTACCAGGAAACTCAAAAACAATACAATAGAAGCAAAAACAGAAAAAGAAAGACAATATGCTTTAACTCACCTTTCTGTAAACTATCTAATAAAATATTGTCTGATATTTTTATAAATTTAATCGACAAACATTTTAATCACAATAACCGTCTACAAAAGAAAATCACCAGAAGCCTGTGAAAGTCATTTGTTCCTGCACTAACAATATTCATAACACTATTAACTCACACAAACTAATTATTAAAAACATTTTATGACAGCAACACACCATTATCTAATATTTTTCTTAATTGAAGAAACGGATCCAACTTCCCAGTTGATGGTATCTGTAATTTGGAAAATTTGGTGTACCAAGCTACCATTTTTCTGAAAGAAAATATCATTGATAAACAAGTATACGTAGAGATATCCGCTGGGAATTAGAAACATAGATTTTACAATCACCTGCAGTTCTTCTTCAATATTTCTTTAAGACACCAAACTGCTCTCTCAAAGTATTATTGGAAACTTAAAGATAAAGGCTTCACCTCACAAATTAAATGGGAGATCATCTGTCGGTCACCAACTCCAAATAACTTCCGGGACAGATTGAGTCTATGCATACAACTAACAAAATGATTAATTATAAAAATGCTGACCAATTATTGAATTAAAGAAACGAACTTATTTTCAAGTGTAGACACAAGAACAAATGTAAAAATCGCTAAAATCTTCTACTTTGTGGATATACACTTGAAGTGTTGATTCTTTTTTATTTGGGGACTAACATATATGCGTACGTGTATTCACATTTTTATATTTGTATGATTCCCTTACCTACATCATTTATAATTTTAAATTATTAATTAATTTGGTTTTATATTTTACTATTATTTATAGTAATGTCTTTATTATTTTTATACTTATCCAAATGTTTTAAAAATTTGATCTTTTATATTTATCTCTTGATATATTTTTATTCATATATTTAATTCCTTTTCTATATTATTTATTTAATTTAATTTATTTTATTGCTGTTGAAAATTATCATTGTATATTTATTATAATTAATGTGAAATTCTGATGATTATTATAATGCGATATGAAATTTAATGTCTAAAATGACACAACTGTTAAACATAGTAATGTAACTATTTTAAAACAGATCACCCGTTCCCTTATTTTAACTTATACAGCCCTTTAAAGAAAAGAAATTATCTAGGTCAACCTATTGGCACATAATTTAATTCGTTCTTTTCTTTTCTTTTCCCTCTCTTTCTCTCTTCTCCTCCTCACTCTTTCCCCTTTCTTTTTTCTTTCTTCATAATGTTTTTTTTTTAAATTCATATTGAATTTTTTATTTTTCTTTCTATTTTTATTATATAATTTTTTTCCTTTTTCTTTTTCATTCTTTTTCCTCTTCCATTTTTCTATCTGTCCGGACAAATTGATTTCATTTCTATAAAAACTTCAGTCTGAAGAGATTAATATTTAAATATATACATCAAGTCAATTATAACAGAGATGCATTTTTAAGGATTTTCTTGACTTATTATTATGTTGCTCTGTTACATACTTTAAGTGCTGTTTGGATTAATATCTTCTTTGGAATTAACCCTTACCAAATACCAATTGGTATTATTTTTATATATACATATATATATACATATATATGTATCTATCTATGTATCTATCTATCTATCTCTATATATATATATATATATATATATACATATACATATATATATATACATATATATATACATATATATGTATCTATCTATGTATCTATCTATCTATCTATATATATATATATATATATATATATATATATATATATATATATATATATATTAAAAATAAACTGATTTAAAATATGATTTCTTCGCTTCAAAGTAATAACCGTGTTTCAAAAACTGAAGCTAAAAACCTCAAATTTAATTAGATAATGAAATTTGAAGTTTTTATCTTCAGTTTTTGAAACATGGTTATTACTGTGTAGCGAAGAAAGCATATTTAAAATCAGTTAATTTTTAATATTTATGTTCTGTAAATTTACATTGAGCATTATTTTGTAAAAATAAAAAAATATCAATAAGAAGACCGGATTATATATCTTATTGTTCTTTATATATATATATATATATATATATATATATATATATATATATATATATATATATATATATATATATATATATATATATCCACACTTAATTGGACATAGTACTTTCATATAGTAGATTTCGAGACCCGATATTGCGTCGATAGAAGAAGAAATTAAATTAGTATTATTTAATAAGATAAAACTTTGAGTATTCCTAGAAGTAACAAAAAATATATATTTAATTGAAAGTCAACTTATTTCTGATTATTTTACAATGATGGCTTCAATGCAGTTTTGAAAAGGTCCCGAAACATAGGTACTGGTTTGTATTCTGTTTTTAATGCCTACCAAGAACAGAACAAAACATACGTGGCACAACTATCCTTTCCACATGACATAAAAAGTCGGGCGTCGAACCGCTAATATCGACATCGAGACAAGCATACAGGCAAAGAATGTAGGCTAGAAATCGCTCAAATATAATTGCATAAAATTTAATCATAGTATTTTGCTTTACTTAAAGGTGAAAACATATAATTAAATTGTTTATAAACTTGTAATTTTTACCGCCCTTTCGAGAAATCAAAATGATGTGAAGTGATCTTTCGAAAAATGGAGGGATACATACATACATACATGCATATATGTGTGTGTGTGTGTGTGTGTGTGTGTGTGTGTGTGTGTGTGTGTCAGTGGTAATGGTAATATTAACCGTTTACTCAAAAGGAACCATTTAAAATTCATTACCCGAACATTCAGACTTGTTCTCGAATGAAGTTTGTAAAACCTTTCTGCTAAAAGATTTTATCAGAAAAATAAGTTTGTCAACTCCAGTCGCTGTTAATGATGGTTCCAATATTGATGGGAGTTTCCTTCCTTGCCTTTTGCTCCAGGTAGTGTGGAACGTCAACATCTTGACTATGTCATTATTCTCTCTTCGATTTATATGTGCTACCAACATTTTTGCTGTTGCTCCCGTTGGAAATTTTTTATTGATGTAATTTCTGTTATCTGGATATTTCTGTGATTGTGTAGCACCAATACACAAGGTTCGATGAAGGATAGACCTCACTGAAGGCTACCCACTTCACTCGCTCAAACCCATATATGATAATTGATCTGAGACATAGGTTTTGTATATGTTTATGATATAGCGATTAACAAACGTTTGACGCTGCACTATATATATATATATATATATATTGTAAATTAACCGATTTAAAATATGTTTTCTCGCTACACAGTAATAACCATGTTTCAAAAATGAAGTTAAAAACTTGAAATTTAATTATATAATTAAATTAAAAGCATTAGTTCCGTTTCATCTTCAAGCGAATTTAATATTCCAATATTCGTATGAAGATGAAACGGAACTAATGCTTTTAATTTAATTTTAAAATTAAATTTGAAGTTTTTAGCTTCATTTTTTAAAACATGGTTATTACTGTGTAGCGAAAAAAACTATATTTTAAATCAATTAATTTATAATATTTATGTTCTGTAAATTTAGATTGAGAAATGTTTTGTAAAAATAAAAAAAACATCAATAAGAATACCGGATTATATATCTTACTATTCTTTCTTTATATATAAAGGTGCCGCCTGGGGTGGCAGTCCCGCCATAGCCACCGAAACCGTGAAATTCACTCCTGGTCGGCGGCTGGTGAAGACAGGGTATCGCACGTGCTAACGCACGTTGTATACTCAATATATATATATATATATATATATATATATATATATATATATATATATATATATATATATACGAGATTATATCAAAATGTAACGGGACTGTTGCCATGATAATTCACCTAAAGTTTGCATAGGAAAGCCGATTAGCACATATTAACCTTGATCTATGCCGCGCATTTCAACTAAGCTATAACGTTGTCAACCACAACCGTTGTTTATAGCAGGGTTTGTTTATAGTAGGTCTGGTTTATAGCAGTGCTTGGGAGTAAATTGTCTAGAGTGTGGTTTTCCCACTATACCACAGAGGTTCCATCAATGAACATGGCTCTTGCAGCTGTTTTTTTTCGAAGCACATCATTCCTTAGTTCAGACAACAACTATATTCCCAAGATCTCTCCCCTTGTAACTTTTTTTTCCCAAAAATAAAATCACTCTTGAAAGGAAGAAGATTTCAAGACGTCGAGGACATCCAATAGAATAAAATGGCCGATCGCTAGTCTAATACAGGACTCTCAGGAATGCTTCCATCAGTGAAAACGATGCCAGATAAATTGTGTGGATTAAATGCCGAATTGATATGTCTTGTAGTTTTCTATTTATGGTACCAGTGACAATAACTTTTTATCAGATATTATATATATATATATATATATATATATATATATATATATATATATATATATATATTACGCGAATCATTCATACGAAAAGCAGATAATGAAGTTAATGATATGGCAAGAATCACTCTCGCAAACAATTTTTAATAATAAAATACATTAACCTCGAATCCGTTAATGAAATGTATGATCCTTGTTTATAAATTCCGGTTTTATAGGGTCTTTTTTTACTACTAGCTTTCAATTGTTTCATACAATCATCTTCAGGTAGGCAAATAGGTACGTTTTTTTACATCCAGTACTACCTGAAGATGATTGTTTGAAACAATTGAAAGCAATTATTAAAAAAAGACCTTATAAAACCGGAATTTATAAACAAGGATCATACCATTCATTAACGGATTCGAGGTTAATGTATTTTATTATTAAAAATTGTTTGCGAGAGTGATTCTTGCCATATCATTAACTTCATTATCTGCTTTCCGTATGAATGATTCGTGTAATATAAATTGAACTTGCACCTGCACCACATAATTGATATATATATATATATATATATATCTATATATATATATATATATATATATCAAAGTGAACATAGAAGTCAACACGCTCTATCTATGATATTGAGCACTTTATCCCATAAATATAGCACATTTTAAGACTATATTTCTCCATAAATATATATATATATATATATATATATATATATATATATATATATATATATATATATATTGATTTATTATCAATAACATTCAGTAGTAAACATTTATTCGGATGATATAATGGCTGTTAAAACTAACGATATTTTGGGAATTTTGAGTTTTCAAACAGATTCTCAGTTTTTTTGAGCTCGTAAATTTCGGGAAATTACTAAGATTTTTTGTACATGCCTCCGTGCCTCTCAGGAATGTAGAGCGAATGTACTTTTACTGCGTCCCAATATATTTGTTTCGCTTTCTATAAAAACGTTTAGTTTTGCAGCTTAGAAAGATCGGAGCTATTAAAAATTCAATCATACGAACTGCGATCAATTAGAGAACCAAAAACATCTGAAAAACAGTAATCAAGAAAAAACACAACTAAATGAAAGCTTAAGGAATATTAAACAAACGCTGAAGTGTGTGCAATAAAATGATAACATTTTTTACAAGAGCTTGTGGAGTAATAAAATCATCAAAGGCAAGTAAGAATAAAAGAAAGGATACTTCATCCCTTCATATTGAGCAACCTATTTCAAGGCATAAACTTACCAATATAAAAAATCCAGCAACTGAAAGGAGGTTTTCGAAGAAGATGCTTATAAAAATCTTGTTGAAATAAAGGGGAAAGTCACAAAATTAGAAAATAAACGCAAAGACATTTACAATAGTTTTAATTATAAGTTTGGGTTGGATTGTTTTGTTTGACAGCATACAAATCTCAATGGGTTATTTAATGCCAACAATATTTTTATTGTGGTAATATTTTTTCCAAAGATTTATTGCTGGTAATATTTCCTTTCAAAAATCTACTGCTTGTAATAATTTTTCCAAAGACAGTATTGCTAGTATTAAAACCTAGTTTTATACTTTCATAATGTTTTGACCACTTTTGGTGGATTAACTATTGGCCCATAGCTGGGAACATAACAGGGTCTACCACTCCGGGTGAGGGTGAAGCTGGGAACATCCATGCTCCTCAAAACCTTCGAATCAAAGGCTTTGCTCTCGAATGTAGTTTATCGTCTTACCCAGGACGGTTTAATTACTGAAATAAAAACGTGTCACGTAAAATATGCTTCGGAAAAATGTGTATCTAAGAGAGAGAAACATCCATACTGAAAAATTCGTGAAGTAAAGAAAGGGAGATATATGGTTAATATTTTCGAAGTATGGGTTCACAAGATTCATACTTTTCCAAAGGTATTGCGAAACAAATGTAAAATCTGTGTCAGAATTTGAACTCAACACACGGATTCAACTTTTCTTGCCGATAAAAGTTGCATTACAAACACATCCATATTATTTGGAGATACGCTCAAATACCGAAAGCTTACGGCCATACAGCCTCAAAATACCGGTTCCAGTACGATCAGTGAAGTTAAGCATCTTCGAGTCTGTTCAGTATCTAGATAAACGATTCTAGTGAGCGCTTCGGAATATCAGGTATTCCAAGTCTGGATGTGTGAATGGCGTAATGGATAATAGCTCGGAATTGTCAATCGGAGATCTCAATTCCAATTTCGTTTGTGTTCGTTATATTCACTTCCAAGCAAATACCCTTAGGAAGGGTACGAATCCACCTTTTCTCTCCCTTCCAGCTATTCGTTACTTAGTAAGACTTGAATCACTAAATCTTTACTATTTAAAAATGTATTTACAATCTAAAAACTATTTTCTAGATTTAAATAACCTAAAAATCTTGATAAGCTTGAGAAAACGAATCAATCAAAATAAAAATGCCTAGATATAGTTTATTTAAGCATACCATATAGTCAAAGTTACTGGGAAGAGTAAAGAGATATGTACGAATGGATTTCAAGTTTAGTTTGCTAAACGTCGAAAAATGAACTGATGGAATGCTATATTTTGGAGGTACCCAATGAGGATCAACATGTAACAATATGGAAACCATACTACTAACCATTGCTGTAAGCCGCGACATAAATTTTTAACTAATTAATATAGTCTGGCACAAGACTATATGAATTGAGAACCGAGTGAAAAACGTAAACATTAGATAAATTATCGACGATAAAAGTTTGCTACAACACTGAAAATCTGGAGATATTGGTTTCGATTCTCGTTCGGCACGAAAGATATAGCCTGATTCAGATTCAACAAAGTGGACTCAGCATATGACGCGTTTCATCAAAATTGCGGGTACATAAGATAATGTCTGATGACTCGTACCCGAGTATGCCTGTCTGCTAGGGTGACTATCCAATCCCAGTTGCAGACACTTGCACAGGAATATTTGTATATGGTCAGCACCAACAGAGCCCACTTGTGGTTTATACAACAATATGCTGAGCGGACCTTAGTTACAGTTTCTGGGAGAAAGCGTATAATGTAGCGTGATCAACAAACTGAACAAGGTCAGTACTCTGAAAACCTCAGTCACGATGACTTGTGACTTCGTGCTCGGATAACTATCGTTAGCTCCCGAAATATTTCCGTCTATCCAACTTACAAAGCTTGAGTGAAACCGTGGCATGGTTTTCAGGCACTTTCCAAAGGCACCGCGGGCAGGGATTGCCTAACCAGTCTGATAGCATCAAGAATCAACTACTTGACAAATCGACTATGGTGAGGTTTGAACCCGGGTTTCATGTCCGGGAATTGAACGCTCTAAACACTCGTCCATGAGTTCAAAAATTGCGGCCAGTGTTTGAATTTAAGCGGTTTCTTCAGAGGAAGTTAAAAACTGTAGAACGTGACTCTTTTTTTTTCTTGAGCGAGCGATATCGGAAAGTGTAACGAGACAAGAGAAACGCTGGTTCGCATGATGCATAAACAGATTGATTAAAACTGTTCAAATTACCTGAACGTTAGAGCACGATCTCATAACAATTCATTTATAAGCTAAGTATCAATGAGAGAATAGATCAGATTTAAGGGTGGAAATGCGAGATAGTTCTTGTGATATATATTGTGGCTTTTCATACTATGCTCTCTTCTGTCTTCATTGAAGATTTGAAAAAGTAATGAAAAAAATTCCAAAAAAAACAAACCAAGACCCCCGATTCGTATTTATCACTTTTTATATTGATGTTATCCTTCAAAGGCTGTAAATTGTTTTCACAAAGACAAATGCGCAAATATATTCGAGCGCTTCTAATAAAAAGACTTCCAGTAGTTGTATTTTTTGTAAATAATTTGTATTTGTTATTTCGTTTCATGTCACAAACAGATTAAATCATTTTTCTGAAGAGGCTTGCTTCTTCGAATACTTAAAATTCAGATAACTTCAAATTGCATTTACCATCGAACAATATATAAGTATCTATCGCTCAGCTTTTCATATTAATCTACCTATCCTCATCTACTGACCTGCCAATCTATCTCAATTCTTTTGCATGCAATGCATGCACAACTAGAATATCTAAACAAATTGCACAAAATGTTACCTAAATTAACACTCAAACTTTTTTCTCTTATGTAAAAACTACAATATTAAGATAATGGCAAGATATGATATACATAATTCGGTTGATTGTTGATTATATATGATTGTCGTGGACTCATTGAGCGAGGTTGATTAATTCTAACACATAAATAAAGACTACAATTGCACTAACAGTTTATGTTGATTATTGCAACTAATTTGACATTTAATCGACTCTCAAAACTAAATCCATTTGATTAGAATTATATGCAAGATACATTACTATGAAATAATTTAAATATTATATTACAAAGTAAGGATAAAGATGAATTATAATGCTAGAGTAAAAATAAATAAGTACAATAAATGAAATATGTACGACAAATCACGTCAAATACATTGGCTCTTAAACAACACACTCTCGTTCTCTACCTCTCTCTCTCTCTCTCTCTCTCTCTATATATATATATATATATATATATATATATATATATATATATATATATCGGCAGGAAATTGGAAGCAGGGGTTTTATAACCATCGCCGGACCTTCACAAATTGATTAAAAAAACACCAAACAGCACTGTCGAAACATTATTGGGATTTGTTGGAGAGCGGCTTAACCACACAAGTAAAATGGAGAATCATCTCGAGAGCCAGAACTCCAATAAATTTCATCTCAAGAGCCAGAACTCCAATAAATTTCAGAGATAGATGCGACTTGTGTATAAAAGAGAAGATCCTAATGATAAAACATAAAGATCCGGACATATTACTGAACCAGCATTACGAGTTGATTTGTAAATATAGGCATAAAAACCACCTCAATCTAACTAAATATATTTAGAAATAACTTCATAGAAAGGGAAAATATTATGGTATTTTTGATTTTGGGAATGATTATATGCACACATGGATACGGACACATAATTGTTTGTTTGTTTGTTTGGGGTTTTATGGCATATTTTCCACTATAGGTTATTTAATGTCAGATCCAACATTTACTAAATATATCAAAAACGTATAGCTGGCAACATCATTGTTTCAAGAAAGTATAGTTGGCAACATCATTGTTTCAATGTGCTGGAAGTTCACTATTTTTCCATAGCTGGGACCCCAACAGGTGCTACCACCCCGGGTCAGGGTGGACCTGGGAACACCAGCAATTAAGAGGTGGTTCCACGCTTCCTCAAAACCTGATCAGAGGCCTTGCTGTTGGATCGACATATATATGTATGTATACAAATATGTAGATGAACTTGAACATTGATATGTGGTTTTGTGTGTATATGTATATGCATTTGTATAGAGGTTTATGTATGCATATATATGTAAATATCTATTGTAGGCGCATATGTGAGTTGTGTATGTATGTATGTGTATATATATGTATATATGTATGTATATGTATGTGTATATATGTGTGTGTGTATAGGTGTATTCGTAAATTTAGGTAGGTATGTTCGTATATATATATCGTGTGTATATGTGTGTATGTGGGTGTATATATGTGTATATATATATGTATATATGAGTATATATGTGTGTCGTGTCATGTATGTAGGATTACATGTGGTCTGTGTATGTAAATATTTGTATATATAAATGTAAGTATTTGTGAGTTCGTATATGTAATATATGTGAATATATGTAAAATATAGTAATATAAATACGTATGCAGGTGTAGGTATTTATGGTTATAGATCATTTTTTCTTTATATATATATATATATATATATATATATATATATATATATATATATATATATATATATATATATATATATATGTGGAAAGTGTTCTAAGGGAAGCACTTGGAGTTCCTTTATTAACGTTTTATCTTGTTTTCTCTTGATATTCTCTAGTTAAAATTGCGAGATTAATTGTTTTTTAGTCATCTGGAGGTAATTTCAGTTTGAATTGATAAATTAATTTAAATATATTACTCTTTAACTATCAATATTGATAGTAAAATGTTAAAATTAGAAATATTTGTTTTGATATTTAAACACTTAAGTCATCACCTAACGTTAAACATTAACTGTGAAATTTATGTAAAAATTTAAATAGATATAAATATAAATATATATAAAAAATTGAAAAAATATATATGTAAGTATTGATATATGAATATACATAGGTACCTGTGTATATCGATACATGTGTATGTGCATATATGTGTAATTGCACATGTAAATGAACGTATGTCTATGTGAGATTTACATAAGTGTATGTGTGGTATATATATGTATATGATAAAACAAAATCTTTAATATTGCCTTCAAATATTACTCCATCTTAATTTAAAACCTAACCTTTAAGTAAAAAAGATTACCCATCTAAAAATAGTCACAAATTACATTCATGATATATTCAAACTGATAGAGATGTTACCTTAACAATCATTTACAATATTAAAAGATTACTATCAGTAAACTGTTATATTTTAAATATTTTTTTAATGTACTTTCTATGAATGTGTTTTTAAATATACTATTTAACTCATATTAAATGCCTGAATTATTTGTAAAAGAGTTAAAATTTAAATTGCTAGCAAACATCAAATTAATTTCTTCGGTGATTTAAAAAAATTAAATTACTATCAAATATTAAAATCTTTCTTTACATAAATTGCTAAAAATCACTTCTCCTGTCTATGAGTAAAGCCTGGTGACAGCTTCTTTCTCTTTACTTCCCCCTTCGTTCTTTTTATTTTTTCTCTCTTCTCCCCCTTCCCTTTCAATATATCACTTCCGTTAAGTTAACCGATTAAATAGGTCAATGTCTGGTCCCTCCTCCCCTAATACTAAGTAAGATAGATAGAAATATTAAAATAAACCTTCTCTAAACTCGATCATGTCTCTCACACCACTCCTCACTATCCTCTCTGTTAAATTACATAAACTTAATACTACCCGTCAAAGGTGTAAATGTTCATTTCATTTTTCGTTTCACCTTTTGGAAGTGCAGTCTGATGATCCTACGTCCTTTAAAAGGGCTATGGTGAAATAAATTATTACATGGAAATATCTATCTATCTATCTATCTATCTATCTATCTATCTATCTATCTATCTATCTATCTATCTATCTCTCTCTCTCTCTCTCTCTATATATATATATATATATATATATATATATATATATATATATATATAGATAGATAGATAGATAGATAGATAGATAGATAGAATAAAAATAGATAAATTTATACGCACACACGGACATATATATATATATATATATATATATATATATATATATATATATATATATATATATATATATATCTGTGTGTGTGTGTGTGTATGAATTTATCTGTTTCATGTTTTTCGTAGCTCTTAATAAGTTTTGAAATTTTGTTATCACCCCTAAAACTTATTCCGCCACCCATTTACTCACTAAGTATCTTATGCGTTGATTTCTTCTGCCCCCACCACCTTTGTCTTCAATATGTCCTGGGGGTGTCAAATATTCCAAGTACTCTATCCCCATCACGAAATTTCAACTGTCTCTTCCTGTTGTTAAGTATAGGTCTGTTTTTTGTTTGTTTCTCTTTTGTCTAAAACTTCCTCGTTTCTCACTTGTTCGTTCAATGGTATTCTCAGCATCCTTCTGTAGGACAACATTTCTGCTGCCTCAATAACATACATACATACACACACACATATATATATATGTATACACATTTACATATATATATATATATATATATATATATATATATATATATATATATATATATATATATATATATATATATATATATATATATATATATAAGTGTATGTATATGTATATGTGCATGCTAGTCTTGCGGGTGCTGAATGTGTCAGTGGAGCTGTTGACTGCGGATAAAATGTACGTCATTAATTTTGCAGTAAACTTTATTGCTGAGGAAAACGTGTGCATCGGGATTTTTTGGTATGTTGTGAGAATAGTTATATCGGTTAATTTTGGATTAATTCTATTATTATTATTATTATTATTATTATTATTATTATTATTATATTATATCATAATGTTTGGAGAGTGGCGTCATAGCATGTTTTCAGTCGTGTGGTGAGCATGATGGAACAGATATATATTTTTAATCATTCTAACCCAATTCACTAAAATACAATGTGTTACTGAGTGTGAAAGAATAAGCGAAAAATAAAAACACTAATAAGGAATGAAAATTATAAAGTATGAAGAAGGGAGAAGATAACGATTGACATAGAGTTTAAACTTTTGACGATAAAAATTCATTAGAAAGCAAGAAGGGCGGAAGAGAGGTTCACACGCGGCAAGTGCGAGAGAAGATATAGTTATCACAGAGGAAAGTTCAGCAGAAAACTGACCATGAAATTATTTATAGAAAAGGTGAGCTACATAAGGACAGTGGAAACGTGGTTGAAGCTGAGATACCAATTACATTTCAGATTCTTCTTTGGATTTAATCCAGGATCTCTAAATTCTTAGCAGAATCACTAAACCAGTAGTGTAAATATGTAAGACAGATTATGGCAAGAAAAATTGTCTGTCACGACACAGGGAACTAACTTTTCTAGCAGCAGACTTAGCAACTGATTCGATATAATCTTTCCACTTTATTTCAGAAGAAAATGTTTTCTCGAGAAGGCTGAATGAGTCACAGGTATGCTGATGAAAAGTAAAAAAGGATCAATCAGACGATTAATAGAATGTAGTAACTTTTGGGAGGCGTTAAAATTAACAAGCAATTCCTTGGCCTAGTTAATAGCAGTTTGCTGGTCATTTTTGATATCATCTGCCAATTCGACCTTATCAAAACGATCAGACTTACAGTTAAGACAGGATTAATCTTTTTTTTAAAATTATTTCACCCCAAGCAAGACAATAAAGCCACGGGAGGTTACTGAGTGTTACAGAACATGAGAAAAATACCATTAAAAAGAGAGGACAATAAAAGAATAAACATTAAGAAAACAGCAGATGGGTGGCATTGCATTTAATTATTTGAAGATCTAAGTTGACTGGGAAGCAAGAAGACGGAAGAGGATTCCACAAGCAAGAAGTCTGTGAGAAGAAACTGTTAGCATAGAACTTACGGTTACATCTAGCCATGATGAGACCTTGCCGCAAATCTAGTACTGCGCTTAAATTTATAAAGTTTAGGTATAATAGAGGAAAGGTTATCCGAACAATTACCATCAACTTATTTATAGAAAAGGTAGAGGGAAGCTACGTTACGTCGATGGGAAATGGACTGATGCCGACTATTAACGTTGAATATTATGTTTTGGCTTGATCTAGAATCTCTCAATATATTGCAGGAGCACCAGACCAAATGTGTCAGCAGGGAACTAGATAAATGTATCTATAAACGCGTCATCTCCGATAAATTGTTTTCCTTCATAAATAAAGCAAGATTTAAATATATTTTTATATTTTTACACATGCATGTTAAAAATATTCAAAATTATAAACAAGTTCCTAATAAATTGTTGGTCCTTTTGTCTCCTGGTAAACGGCATCTACTAGATTCGTTGATCCTATACCGATGTCGGTGGGTGATTATAGGATATGTCTGCAGTGTATTGAGGTGTATTAACTATACATGCGCACTTTGCGTTAATTTGGTGTCGAATCGATTACCCTGAATTCAACCGCGTCTTCCTGGGACTCTTTCGTATCGCACTTACAGGAATGAGCTTTACCTTATCTTGCTGGAACACACACCATTATCACCGAGAAACATGGCGGGAATAAAGAAGAGAAAACCGTCTGTCAAATGATGTGTGTATATCACATACGTCAAGACAGAGACTCCAGATTGACGATCTACCCTTTTCAATTCCATGACAACTGCACCATTACAGCGCCGTTTTATTGCATTTTTCTACATCCGAATCAAACTTGTGGATCGATTGACTAAAGATCGTCTTTTGTTTTGTTTTCGTTCAATTACTTTCAATCATCTCAGTCATTATTAAGAACTGGGTGTTAGCAGTTTGATGGACAAAATTTTATTCGCTAACCAATGCCAATTTTTAAAATTCTAGAATTCAAATTAATTCAAATCTGTTCATATCGTATAAGTAATATGTTATATCATATAAGTAATATGTGGTATCGTATAAGTAATGTGATATGTAAAACAGTTAGACAAACTTGACAGTATGAGAAATGCGCGTATCAAAATTTATACGCTTATTAAATATTTATACACATTTTAATATGGCGTCTCCTGATGTGAATAATCTGTTATTTAATGAAGCTTCTTCTTCTATTGTCGCGCCCTTTTGAAGCATTTAATTTCATTTTGTCTTTTTGCTATTTCCTTTACAACTTATACCGTCCACCCATTTACTCAAGCTCACTAGGGAGGTGATATGTCGCTTTCCTCTGTCTCTATTGGCTTTAATCCGTCCTGTGAGTGACACATTTGCCAAGCACTCTTTCCACATTATGCGTCCTAGAAATGTCAAATGCCCCTTCCTGGTGATAAATGTATGTGTAGTTTTTCTTTCCATTTTCTCTAAAACTTCGTCACGTTTTCAGTGCATGATATTCCCAACATCCTTCTGTAGAACATTTCTGTTGCTTCAATAACACACACAAAGACACACACATATATATATATATATATATATATATATATATATATATATATATGTGTGTGTGTGTGTGTGTGTGTGTGTGTGTGTGTGTGTCTGTCTGTTTTTGTGTGTATATTTGTGTGTGTGTAAGGACAGTGACAAAATGTCAAAATCTCGGCTTATCGGAAAAAAATTAAATTGTGATATGAGTGAAGCTGAGAACTTTTTCAGCAATTCCCGTTCACACACACACACATACATAAGAAGAAGAAGAAGAAGGAGAAGAAGAAGAAGAAGAAGAAGAAGAAGAAGAAGAAGAAGAAGAAGAAGCAGCAGCAGCAGCAGCAGCAGCAGCAGCAGCAAGTGTATTATAAATGTATCGGTGTGGGGTTAATTGAAATGTTAATTTTTTGTTTTATCCAACCTCATATATGCTTAAGTGGAATTTGGGTTCAAAATGTCATACTTACTAATTTTTCCTCTTAGTAAAAGTTGCAACTATTGTTGTCGTTGTTATAAGACTTTGTCTTTTCGAAAAAATTCCCCTTTACAATAGGATCCCTGTTGTTTCCTTTTCTTTCAAATTCCACACAAAGCTAGTTTGGTAGAATACCTAAGATCTACTAGATTAAATGCAGACCTATGATTTTACCATCTATGTTTGAAAGTAACTTCACGTAATGAAGGTACATTCAAACGTTTGAAAAGTACCTTGCAAACGTTTGAAGGTACCTTTCGACGATCATGTATTTTTTATATATTTACATATATATATATATATTTATGTGTGTGTATATATATATATATATATATATATATATATATATATATATATATATATATATATATATATATATATAGATAGATAGATAGATAGATAGATAGATAGAGAAAGAGAGGGAGGGTTAGACAGATAAATAGATAAATAACTATCACATATGTATGTACATGTCTGAATATTTTTTCTCATCTTTTACTGTTTATCTTATTTCATGCTTATCTCTTAGTTCTTATCTCTGTGTATTCATCTATGTATTAAGGTACTTATATATATATATATATATATATATATATATATATATATATATATAATGCGTGTTAGTGTTGGCGTACGCGCGTGCACCTACATGCATGTAGTCTTAGATACAAACTTATCGGTCTGACTCTTAAATAGCACGAAACGATTAAAAATTAATGGTTAATGAGAACCCCACTCTACCCCAGACAAACTTCATATTCTAAATTGAATTTTTTCTCGCTTTCTCCAATTAAAATTTTTTCCGTTTCAAAGAAATAAAACTGGTCGAGTGAACTAAATAAATCAAGAAAGCCGAAAAAAATCACAATTAAATGCAGCCGTTGGAAATCAGGAAAATAATAATGACACGTCCCGACCGACTTTGGTAGATTCATTTGCTGTGAGACATGTAAGCATTGGTTGAAATGATGATAAGTTTATGTTTTATATATAGAGAGAGAATAGTTAGGGAGTAAGGGTGAGAAAGAAAGATGTTAACAGAGTCAAAACAGCAAAGATCGTGAGAGAATGATAAATAAGTGGAGAAGGACGATAAAGAGGAAGAGAGAAAATAAGATAAATGCAGGGAACGTGACGGTGCAGAAAAGGGATAACATGTAGAGAGAGATTTTGAAAGGGAAGTGAAAGAGCGGGAAATAGGGACGATGGGAAGAAGATAGAAACGCGGATAAAGTATAAAAAGTCGACGTAAGCAAAAGAAAAAAAAAGAAAGTACAAAGAAAGGAAGATAGAAAATGAAAGAGAGAAGAAGAAATAAAGTAAAAGAGAAAGAAAGGGGGAGAGAGGGAAAACATGAAAAGGGCAAAGAAAGAAACAAAGAAGAACTGAAAGTGATAATGAATAAAAAAAGACAGAAACTAATCGAGAAAAAGAAGTTTGATGATTATTTCTTTATCTACGGTTTCTCTACACGATGATTATTTCTTTATCTACGGTTTCTCTACACGATGATTATTTCTTTATCTACGGTTTCTCTACACGATGATTATTTCTTTATCTACGGTTTCTCTACACGATGATTATTTCTTTATCTACGGTTTCTCTACACGATGATTATTTCTTTATCTACGGTTTCTCTACACGATGTAGGTTATTTAATGATAGAAAATATATTTAGATTGAAATAAGTTTTTCGAGAAAATATTGATATAATGATACTAGTCTTACTATTTAACACATAGTAGATGTGGATTCATACCGTTCCTCTTGGGCATAAATGAATACCGTTGGTATGTGGATACCGTTGGTATGTGGATACCGTTGGTATGTGAATACCGTTGGTATGTGGATTCATACCGTTCCTCTTGGGCATAAATGAATACCGTTGGTATGTGGATACCGTTGGTATGTGGATACCGTTGGTATGTGAATACCGTTGGTATGTGGATTCATACCGTTCCTCTTGGGCATAAATGAATACCGTTGGTATGTGGATACCGTTGGTATGTGGATACCGTTGGTATGTGAATACCGTTGGTATGTGGATTCATACCGTTCCTCTTGGGCATAAATGAATACCGTTGGTATGTGGATACCGTTGGTATGTGGATACCGTTGGTATGTGAATACCGTTGGTATGTGGATTCATACCGTTCCTCTTGGGCATAAATGAATACCGTTGGTATGTGGATACCGTTGGTATGTGGATACCGTTGGTATGTGAATACCGTTGGTATGTGGATTCATACCGTTCCTCTTGGGCATAAATGTATACCGTTGGTATGTGGATACCGTTGGTATGTGGATACCGTTGGTATGTGAATACCGTTGGTATGTGGATTCATACCGTTCCTCCTGCACATAAATGAATATAACCAAACCGACTGGAATTGAAACCCGGCTCTCCAATTACCAATTCCGAGCCATTATCCATTACAGCACTTATACATCTAAGTTCATAACGCCAGGTATTCGCAAGCTGTTACCCATCTAGGTACTGAGCAGGTTTGACTTTGCTTAACTTCATTGATCGTCCGGGATCCGGTGTTTCACCGTGATGTGACCGTAAGCAGGCATAGTATGGTTCAGTTAAGAAAAGATAGATGAAAGAACAAGTAAGAGAAAGAGAGAGAGAGAGGAGGGAGAGAGAGGAGAGGAGAGAGAGGAGAAGAGAGAGAGCAGAAGAGAGAGAATACGAAAGAAGAGAAGAATAAATTAAAAAAATAGAAAGGGGAAACAGTGAAAATTATTGTGGAGAATAAAAGAATGTATGAAGAACAATGAAATAAAAAGTAAAAGAATAAAAAAGAAAACAAGGAAAAGAAAGCAAAAAAAGTCATGCATTCTAAAAAGAAAAAAAACGCAACACGAAGAAATGAAAGCAAAAAGAGAACGGTTTGATTAGAAATAGAAATGAAAAATCCTTTATAAAACAAAAAGCTACGAGGGTCAGCTGAAAAGTTCATAGGCTGACCAAAATAATCTCATGGAATCTGGCCAAATGAGATTTACTTTTCAATATAGTCCCTCTTGTGGTGCATACACTTCATCCATTGGTAAATTACAGTGTTTTGATCTCATTGAAGAATAAACTTTCATCCTGTTAGACAAAAAGTCATCAACAGCAGATGTCATCATTACTATGACACTAGTTCCCGGCCAAGTGTTTTTCATATTGGGGAACATATTATATAGTCAAATTGGTCAAATCTACTGTAATCCAGCTCTATTATCTCAGAGACTCACAAAGATACTCTCATGGAAGGTGACGAAATGAGGTTTACATTTCAACATAGTCCCCCTTGCAGTCCACACATTTCTTCCATCGGTATTGCAGTGCTTGGATGCCATTGGTGAAGAAACTTTTATCCTGTTCGCCAAAAAGGTCATCAACAGCACATCTGATATCATCATCATTGTATACTGGTTTCCAACCAAGTATTTTCATTCTGATTTTCATATGGCAGCAAATGAGAGGAGTAAGGAGAGTGACCAACCACTTAAAAGCCTCAGTCATCCACAAGAGCTACAGGCCTTGTGCCCTGGAGCATGGTTCTGATTAAACTAGTCTCCTTTTGCCATTTTCCATGGGCTTTCCCTTTTGAGAAACTTCCGTAACTGCCTCCCTAGAAACTGAGACCATGTTCTTTCCTGCAGATTAAACGAACCTGGAGCAGGGGAGTAGTGGTGCTTACACTGCATAGATTGTCTCTGTGTTTCTGGTTCAAATTGATGAACCCGGCATCCATTTTAGGCTAGGAAACGTTCAACGAAACCAGATTGATCTGCCTCAAATCATGTCAGATTTTCCCGTGGTGTAATCACGCTGTGCGATTTTCATCAGAAGTCAGAAAACGTGGATCCCACTGACCATATACTTCGTCATGCCAAATTGATTCTGCAGAATATTCTCAACTCTCTCGCGGGATATGCTAATAGCATTGGCTATTTGATTTATCCTCAATCGCCTGTCATCCATCACTATGTGGGCGACATAATCAATGTTTTTCTCGGTAGTGGAAGGTGCAGAATATCCAGACCTTGGGGCAGCTTCAATACTCCCACTTCCCCTCCTAAATTCAACAGATCACTTTTTAAAAGTTCATAAAGTTGGAGCGTCTTCATCTAATGTAATAACCATGCCATCATGAATATCCTTGGGGGCTAAACTATTTATCTGTAGCAATGATAAAACTATGATACTATCTTTTCTTTATTTTCTACAGAAGTCGCTACTAGATACCTTTGAAGTCTTCTGTGAACAGTCAAATGTCAGATTACCTGGAAAGAAACAATGCATTTATTACTAAAAAAAGACAAAATTACATTTGCATGCAAGATTTCATAGCATCATTTCTTTATAGTGAGTTTATGAACTTTTCATTCCACCTTCGTATATGTTTATGGGCTTCCCAATTCTCACTTTCCACACTTGGAAAAGATCGATAGCATTTATTCGATCTTGTGAGTGAGGAATTATTTTCCGTTGTATAATCACTTTCCAAAAGGCAAAACGTTGCAAGCCTCTAACTAAACTATCAATATTTTCATAGCAAATGTTCAGGCGATCTATATTTCTTAGTTCGACCAGTTCAGACCTTCACAGCTAAGACCTGAGATGTCCTATTTCATATGTATGTGGAAATTCTACCCAGAGAGCTTCTTCCCCAGAAGTCTTTCTTTGTGGACGAAACTCCCGAGAGGATGCTTCCCCGATCACTACGAACTCATCCTCTTCAACTCTACAATCAACTGTTGTTTATCTTTCCCATCCTCATAATAATCACTTCTAATTTCAACCCTTTACGCACCTACGACATCATTTAGTAGAATTTTATTTTCTTGGGGCTCTTCAACTTTCTATTGGGTGAATAATCGGATTTTAAAAACAAAAATATTACGATTAAAATAAATACAATCCGACTATTGCGATAAATGTTATAAGACGACACATTACAGTTGTATTTTCTGTTCTTTAAATTTTTTCCATGACATTCTAAATAAATTCTAACTTTTTTACTTACGAAGAAACAGAGTGTAATCTTTGGGTGCCTGGACTTGGGTTAATGACTATCAAGTCACACTGGTTGACTAATTACCACTGATTGTCACGAAGTCTAAGAACTTGAACGGAAACTAAGCCAAGCGGAGTAAATAATTTGTGTCTGTGCGATCAGATCTGGTTCACCTTTACTTTGGGAAGTGACATTGATCCTCAATAGATGCGTCATTCTTGTGGCCCTGTGCCAACCTAAGCCGAGTTAGTTAAATTGGACCTGATATTTGAACCTCTCGTCTGTTGGCTAAAATATTTACGTGGTTACAATTAAGAGTGTATGACGATAAACTACGTCCAACCAAAAGGCCGTCGATCCGATCAATCGGCTGGTCATGTCATGCCCCATCACATCTAACCCATCCCAAAACAACTACAACTTACAATTAACTTTCCCACCCAAACCCTACACTAAATATACTAACAGTTTACCCCTAAAATGTGATGGAAAGCGGTGGCTTAGGGGCAATCAGTAGAAACAAAATTAAACAATGATGTTGCCAGCTATACGTTTTTGAAACAATGATGTTGCCAGCTATACGTTTTTGATATATTTAGTAAATACTGGATCTGGCATTAAATAACCCATAGTGGTTGATATGCTATAAACCCCAAATAAACAAACAAACAATTAAGAGTGGAATAATGTCCGATGGGATTTACATTCCTGGATTTCCAATGATGACTTTCGAGATATACACAACACCCTCTTCCCAAAACCCATTGCCTACGGTTTAGCATTCGAATTCTTCTTCGATAACAATTCTCCGCAACTTCCAGTCTATTTTAATTGTTGTTTCTGTTCTAATCATACCTTCTCTGGTTTGACATCCGTTTACACAAACGTGTTATGTAGGTTACTCACTGTTTTCTTGTGATCATCGTACCTTCAGTATTTCCAGTGAGTGACAAAGTCTCCAAACCTTCTTTTCTTAGTATGTTCTGTGGAAATTTCAGCAATAAATATATAGCTTTATTTCAATTTTTATTTTAAGATTCACAGCAGATTTTCGGAAAAAAAGCCTGTTCTGCAAAAAACAAAGACAAATAATAAAATAAAAATTGAGAATTTAAATTCCCCAATGAGTTCTGCTTATAGTTGATAAAAACATTAAACTGTACGAAAATTAATTTCTCGAACTTTCATAAAATTAAATAAGTGGGGTATAACAGGTTTTTTAAGCAAATTATTCATTTAGTTTTTCTGATAATCTCATATTTTTCAATCTCTATGTGGTAAAATGGAGGATAATAGTTTCCATCGTGTCTATTGGCCCTAGTGCTTTCGACCATTTTCAAAGGGCTTGTTGTTGCGTTTTGTTTATTTCTTTTTATAATTGTCTGTTTAAAAAGTAGTTGGGTGATGTCTATATAGCTGTAACGTTTATTCTGAGCCCGGCAGAAGGAACGTGGTTGGAATTCGAGTTGCTTTTTTCTACTTTAAAAAACATTTAACACATTATTTCCATTGCTAAATGAGGTGAGCTTCCTACCTGCCATTTTCCCCTCTTCATCTGTTTGCCGTACAAGTAAATATCTTGAGGGAAAAGGAAATCTTCCAATTCACACTCTATTTGAACTTTTATCAGATTAAGTGAAATTTGCAAGAAGGTACAAAATATGTTCGTTTGCAAGAGGAAAATAACCAAGATGCTTGCTGTGAACTGGAGACTTCAGTATCATGCAAGTATATTAATGTTATAGAATTCGAGTGAATCTAATAATTGGAAAGAAAATTGCCCAAATACGCCGGATAATTCTTACATGACGAAAGAAGGAAACCTGTAATATGCAGAAATATGGCAGGATCTGAAATATTAAAGCCTGGAGTGAGATAAGCAATGACCAGAATGAACAGAAACAAACCAGCAGGAACAGATGCAATTGTATTATAGATGCCATCAACCTTAGATGTTTTTGCATCTATCGACAGGATTACGGAAATAATAAATGGGATATAACGGATGTGACGTACCGGAAGTCTGATTATTGCCATGCAGCAGTTCGACATTTCGGATTCCTTCTAAGTAATTATGCTTAAGGATGCTAAATATAAAAGAGAGACTGTGCCAGGAATAGTTTCCCTCAACACCGAAAATTGTTCCAAAACCAAAAACCCGATTTATGTTGTTTAAATAGCCTTGTCAGAACGATCCATTACTATGCATGTCGTTTCTGGCATCAGACTCGTTCAGAAATACCTGAACTGTCAGCTGTGTACAACAGGAAGTCATTCATAACCATTGATTTGTGGTTATGAATGATTCTCTGCGAATAAAATCTGTAGGTTGTAGCGAGGAGCGTCCTTCTTGAAACATTATGAACTGGCGCTACAGAATCACATAGATCTGTACCAACTAACAGAAACCACATCACTTGAGGACTTTCAAAAGTAGTAATTACTAAAATATATAGCCTATGTAACCAGAATAGAAAAGCACTACTTAAGATGTTTACATTCCACGTTAATTAAAACAAATAGTTAGGAAGAAGACTCCATTAATACTCGAGATGCCAATGACATTTAGTGAACTTGAGAAACATATTTTCTGATAAATTATCTAAACTGAAACGTTTTATAAAAGTTCAACCGAAGTTAGCAGTGGCTAATAGGTTAATGAATGCCGAATGTTTCCTTATAAAGCTAATGTTGCCATTACCAGTTTCCTGTAAAGGGCGAGGTTATTCATTTATAATCAAAAGGCTTCAAAGGTTCGCCTGTCACGCTCGGAAGTGACTGATTAACAATGGATCAGAAATTCATTATTGTGTAAACCTTTTAAATCCAACAGTTACAAAAACACCTGCATTGGTTTTAATGAAATGTTTCATTCGTTTATAATATCATTTCGTTAAACTTGAAGGGAAACAACATGCATTATTGTACAAGCATTTTGTCAGCCACCATTTTTATTTTTTTTTACTGGAAAATGAATATTAAATACATAATTCTCAAAACAGTTGTTAAATATCTATACTTTCTATAGTTTTTTTTTAAAACAAGACGCTGAGGACTTTTTGCCAATTAATCCATTGCATTATCTGGCCTTAAATATAATAAAATATATTTTACTAAATATTTTAAAACATTCCCTCGAATAATGCTGATCTCCAATCGTCATTTTAAGTATATGTCAAGTATATAGGAAATTTTAAACGTAAGCATTTTCGGAATTATTTAAATGGTTTATATAGTGTTTCGACACAGTTTTTCTAAAGGTCTAAGGTTGATTATATATAACGGCCGTCGATTAAACGTCATGAACAAAAATCAAGAATTAGTCTCCAAAGAGATTTGGATATTAAATTTACAATAGTGTTGACATTAACTCTAAGGAGTGGCCACAAGATATTATAATAATAATAATAATAATAATAATAATAATAATAATAATAATAATAATAATGACAGAGTGGGCCAATATCTGCACTGGAAAATTTGCAACTCCTACGGGAAGGAAACGGAAAGAAACTGGTACGAACACCACCCTGACCCGGTTACGGAGATAGGACCTGTTACATTTCTATGGGACTACACAATACACACTGACAGAACAATCAAAGCCAACCGCCCAGACATTGTTATTAAAGACCACAAACAAAATAAGTGCCTCCTTATTGATATGGCAGTCCCTGCAGACTGCAATGTATCTTTGAAGATATTCGAAAATCTGTCAAAATACAAGGACCTTGAAATAGAAATCTCAAAAATGTGGCACATGGGAACATCAACAATCCCTGTTGTAGTTGGAGCCCTTGGACTGGTTGGAAAAGATTCCAGTAGGCTGATTGAAGGGATCCCTGGAAGTCCATGCTTCAAAGAGATACAAAAATTGTTCTGACAAGTACAGCACCCACTTTATGAAGGGCTTTATCTATGTAATTATTTTTTTTTTTGCAGTGGAAAGTGTCATGATGCCATTTCTAACCTTAGGTCCCTGGGCGTGACCCGGAAAGAAATGTGTAAACGCCAGATATCAAAGAAAATAATAATAATAATAATAATAATAATAATAATAATAATAATAATAATAATAATAATGATAATAATAATAATAATAGTAGTAGTAGTAATATTATTAGTAGTTTTAGTTTTACGTCAACCTTAGAGCACAAAGAAGAGGTTATAGTACTGCTGAAGAAACATAAAAAAGGATTTCTATCTGAGCGATATCTCCTGTGCATATTACACGATAATTGGTCTCAATGTAAAGAAAACTGACAATTACAATAATTTAAAGTATGAAATTGTTAAATGTTGGGAAGAACTCTCAAAGAAAGTAATTAGAAGACAAGTGTTCCTTGGAATATTGGTGTTTTGTATAAAAAGTATTGAAAAACTTGCGTATATTGGGTTGTGATTTGGAAATAAAGCCATTACAAAAAGCTTGTCTGCTCGGAACTTAATACAGCTCTTGTTAATGAAAAGAAGAAACGAACGGATTATTTTCCGATGTCACGAGAGTTGAGCTGAAAATAAACTTTTTTTACTAGCAACCATCATCATGTGCTGTGCGAAAGATGAATAATAAATATTAATAAAAATAATTTTAATGACATGATAATAGTTCTAGGAATAAAGATTATGTGAAGATAAAGATTAAGAAATGACTTTAAGAGGAAAGTAGATAAAAAGAAAAGTTTTATTTAAAAAGTTATTCTAGAATAATGATAAAGTCAAAAATAGAAAGTAAAATTGTTCACAAAATAAATGGAATCGGTCTGATAAACGGTTTGGCATAATCAACATTTTTTTCTCGAAGAACATTTTAAGAAGAATATAAAATGTGAAACGAAACAAAAAAAAATTAAGAAAGAACATTTAGCAAAGACCTGATGAAGACTGGCACACGCCTCGTCTCATTATATTGTTATAAATCTTGTATTGATCGGTCGATCGACTGGAAATATTGCATCAGAAAAAAAGGAAAGGAATTACTGAAAAAAAATCCGTTCTGATGCTCGCTGTGTTGATTCAAGAGGAAGACAGTTGTAAAAAAAAACGACCGTTAACATCATTTGTGTTAAGAGGAAAAAATGCTAAAAATTAATTTTAGTTTGTAAGTGGGGTGGTTTCACTTTTCCGTTTATAGCAACTTTTAAATTATCGACCTTTGAGTAGTCTTTGCACTTTCATTCTGAGAGCCCAATGCAGGACATAATAATAATAATAATAATAATAATAATAATAATAATAATAATAATAATAATAGTAGTATTCAATCACCTACTCTACAGGGATGATCTCAAACTCTTTGCCAAAGACGACAATGAGTTGAAGGGCCTCCTCAATATTGTAAAATACTTCAGTGACGACATAGGTATAAACTTCGGATTAGATAAATGTGCAAAAATTACATTCAAGAAAGGTAGAATTACAGAAGCACCCTTAATAGATTTAGATTTTGTCACAAAGATTAGGGAACTGGAGCATGATGAAGCTTATAAGTACTTAGGAATTAGCGAAGGAGATGGCATATGAATAATAATAGTATTAAATAATAGTAGTATTCAATCACCTACTCTACATGGATGATCGCAAACTCTTTGCTAAAGACGACAATGAGTTGAAGGGCCTCCTCAATATTGTAAAATACTTCAGTGGCGACATAAATGAAGGAGATGTTAAGAAAGCAGTACTACAGGCGTGTACGAATGGTACTAAATACCGAGCTAAATTAAAAAAACAGAATATCAGCCATAAACACATTGGATGTCCCTGTGGTGCAATACAGCTTTAATGTCCTTAACTGGACCATAGCTGAAATTAAGCTAATGGACGCCAAAACGAGAAAGCTCCTCACTTGCTACCGCATGCATCATCCCAAAGCAGATGTTGATCGCCTGTATGTGCGCAGATCCGAAGGAGGCAGGGGATTAGTTCAACTAGAACTGTCCTACAAAACTACAACAATTGGCCTCCAAAGAAACTTGCAAACTACAGAAGACTGGAACATGAAAGTAGTAAGTGTCTTTACTCTGTAGTAAAAGAAGCCGACACATTCAAAATGAACTTTCAAATGGGCACAAAATGCAAATACATCACTTTATACCGATTGAAGCTGCAAAATACTTTAAAAAAGATTGCAAAGACAAATGCGAACGACCAGATACAGAAACAATGGCAAGATAAACCGCTCCACGGCCAATACTCTGCCCGTACCAAACAAGCTACGTAGACAAAAACCGCACCCATCAGTGTCTACGTAGTGCAGGGTTGAAAGCTGAAACTGAAGGTTTTATCATTGCTGCACAGGGCCAATGATTGTGAACTAGGAATTATCAAGCACATATACTAAAATACTGTGTTAGTCCAAGATACAGATTCTGTGATAAATATCCAGAAACCATTGATCATCTTGTATCAGGTTGCGCGATATTGGCACCCACTGAATATAAAACCCGGCATGACAGATTGGGCCAATATCTGCACTGGAAAATTTGCAACTCCTACGGGAAGGAAACTGAAAGAAACTGGTACGAACACACCCTGACCTGGTTACGGAGATAGGACCTGTTACAATTCTATGGGACTACACAATACACACTGACAGAACAATCAAAGCGAACCGACCACACATTGTTATTAAAGACCACAAACAAAATAAGTGCCTCCTTATTGATATGGCAGTCCCTGCAGACTGCAATGTATCTTTGAAGATATTCGAAAAACTGTCAAAATACAAGGAACTTGAAATAGAAATCTCAAAAATGTGGCACATGGGAACATCAACAATCCCTGTTGTAGTTGGAGCCCTAGGACTGGTTGGAAAAGATTCCAGTAGGCTGATTGAAGGGATCCCTGCTTCAAAGAGATACAAATATTGTTATGACAAGTACAGCCCACACTTTACGAAGGGCTTTATCTATGAAATTATTTTTTATTTTATTTATTTATTTATTTATTTTTGTCAGTGGAAAGTGTCATGATGCCAATTCTAACCTTAGCTTCCTGGGCGGGACCCGGAAAGAAATGTGTAAACGCCAGATATCAAAGAAAAAAAAATTATTGACATGGCAGTCCCTGCAAATTATAATTTATCTTTAAAGATCTTAAAAAAAAACTATCAAACTACAATGATTGTGAAGTGGAAATCTACGAAATGTGGCAAATGAGGAGAACAATGATTACAGTTGTAGTTGGAGCCCTCGAATTGATTGGAAAATGTTCCCGTAGACTCACTGAAGCGATTCCTGGAAGAATTACAAACAATTGTACTCATTTACTTAAAGAAATACAAACAACTGTTCTCACAAGTACAGCTCAAACATTACGATGAGCATTATCTATGTAAAATGAGTGTGATCTTATGGGATTTTGTTTGTTTTGTTTTTTTTACAAAGATGTGCAGGGAAAAATGTCATAAGCCATTTCTGAACTTACGACTCTGGTTGGGACCCGAAAGAAAATGTGTATGCAACAGAAATTCAAGGAAATAATAATAATAATAATAATAATAATAATAATAATAATAATAATAATAATAATAATAAAATCTAAAAAATGTGGCACATGGCAACATCAACATCCCCGTTGTAGTTGGAGCGCTCGGATTGGTTGGAAAAGATTTCAGTAAACTAATTGAAGGGATTCCTGGAAGCCCATGCCTTAAAGAAATACAAAAAATTGTTCTCACGAGTACAGCCCACACCTAACGAAGGGCTTTGTCTATGTAATTTTTTTTTTTTTGCTATTGGAAAATGTCATGATGCCATTTCTAACCTTAGGTCCCTGAGCGGGAACTGGATAGAAATGAGTACACATCAGAAATCAAAGGGAAAGATAATAATAATAATAATGATAATAATAATAATATGTTACGGATATAGAGGGTGAAAATGATGTGAAAAATGAATCTGTCCGAGCTGCTAAGAACAAAGGTATAATATGAACGTTAGCATGACATAACAGCTGTCCGGGCACCTCGAGCTGGTGTAATGGTTAACAAGCCTGTCTCGCTAGAACAATTACGACTGATTCTCACTCGGCGCTCCCCTAATTTCGGCCTTGTGCCACATCCTAGCTATGCTTGGAAAATCAGCTGTCCAATTGTGACTGTGCCAAAACTAAGCGGGGTGGGATAATATAAATTGGAATGATGAGATAGAACTGATATTCTCTCGGCCACGTCGTTAACGGTTTATGTTTCGATAAAATAGAAAAGTTCCTGGTAAACAGAAGAGATCCGTTCTGTTCTGTTCCCAAAAATAACCTTCCTATCTTCTGTTATGAATAGCTTCATTCAGACAACCTTTTCACAAACAGACACTACCACATCGATGCTTCTCGGTAATTAGTACCAGTCAATGGACAATCGTTATCTATACTCCTCACTATTATGTTCATCCAGAATACTCTTTGTTAGTATTATCACAATATTTCAGCCGTTGTGCCCTCCGACTTTAAACAGTTTTTTTTTATCGATGCGGGTAACACGGAAGGAAAATCGTACTCAGTTATTTATTTAATTTGCCATAGGAGATTGTTCACGTTTCGCTGGCCATGCCTGGGGGTATATCTCGTCTAGTTCTTATTTTAGTACTGGCCAGTTATTGCTCACCGCATTTCCACAGAGTTCAAATACGTATTGTCCGGCCCAGGGATTGAAATATATCACCAAATTCACAAATCGACACTTTAATCCTCTAGGCTATTTTCCCGAGAAGCACTTTATGAAGGCCGGATACTACAACTGCTGAAACTTTGTGATAATAACAGCAAAGATGCAGACAATAGTCCGCTGGTAAATAAAGCAAGTAAATATATATTCCTCATGTAGACTTTAAGAAGATTCGGAGATTGATAGATAGATAGATAGATAGATAGAGAGAGAAGAGAGAGAGAGAGAGAGAATTTAATTTAAAGAGAATATCAATCGATCGTTTTTTAAAGTGTCGGAAAATGTCGCACAAAAAGAGTAAAAATTGTCGATAAATTATCTAATCAAAAAGAATATTTTATGAACAAAATATACCGGCCTCTGAGATAAATCTTCAAAATGTTTGCTATATTAAAAAAAATCCTAAGTTTAAAAATTAGTTAAGATTTTGTTATTGTGTCCGTGTTTCTTGTTTTGTTTATTGTGTCATGTTTCTTGTTTTACTAATTGTGTCATGTTTCTTGTTACATTATTCGGACTATTGTCCTCATGTTTGTCGCCATATTTATTACAACATTTCAGCCGTTGTACGCTCCGGCCTTCTTCCAGGTGGTTGGAATATCGAACTGACCCCTTTATTTCGTTCACTTGGGTAGACTGTTCTAGTTCCACGCACCATGTCTAATGGATGTCAGTTATCAGTTATCTCCTGTTAATTCCCCTCTCCAAGTTCTTCACTGTCTTAACCGGGTAGTGAACTGAAACTCTTTGGGTCATTTCACTGAATCTAACTATGGCGACGAAGATGAGGACAATAGTTTGAATAATGTAAATAGTGTACATAATACCTCATCTCAGAAATATAGACAGATACTAAATAAGGCTGGAGCGTAAAATAGCCGAAAAGTTGTAATAAATATGGCGACAAAGATGAGGAAAATAGTCCAAATAATGTAAATAGTGTACATAATACCTCATCTCAGAAATATAAACAGATTCTGAAGAAGGCCGGAGCGTACAATGGCCGAAACGTTGTAATAAATATGGTGACAAAATGAGGACAATAGTCCGAATAATTTAAATAGTGTACATAATACCTCATCTCAGAAATATAGACATATACTGAAGAAGGCCGGAGCGTACAACGGCCGAAACGTTTTAATAAATATCGCGACAGAGATGAAGACAATAGTCCGAATAATGTAAATAGTGTACATAATACCTCATCTTCAATGCTAATTGTTTTCTTGCTGTTATTGGCTTACTGAGAATTAATCACGCCGATCCATTGAATCAGCGAGAGTGATTTTAGTAAAAACTTATTGAATTGTTTATTACGACGATGTTGACTAAGAAACTGTAAACAACTGAAGAGGAATTCTGTGGCTTTCAGCGATTCACAAACTGTGAGTAAAAATGAATGTAAATACAAATATGATAAACATGAAGATTGTTGTTTGAATAGTTTGCATTCTTTTGGGAATTATTTAAGCTAACTACCTTCGTCCCAGAAAATTTCTTAGTGGATTTACGGATATCAACGGACGGCTACATTTGATCAGATCTTATGGACCAACAATGCGGTGTGGCAAATATAAAAACACTATGAAAGTATAAATATACTAGCAATATGTAAAAATTACCAACAATAAAATCTCAAAGTAAAACGACCAACAATACATTTTATAGCAAAATGACCAACAAAACATTTTATCTTAAGTTGAAGCGATAGAATTGTGTTGAAAATATTTTAATTACGGCAAAAAATAACCCATAGAGGTCGATATGCCGCTAAACAATATCAACCGACAGAATCCGAAAGAACTGACAAAGAATAACAGGAACCATATTACTTGAAGTCTTTCAAGAGCATCAGTAACTAGCATTAATAGGAATGCTGAAATAATCAGTATGTTGACCTTCCACACAACATTAAACAAAATATGACGATTATCAATTTACAATGAATTTCCATAGCAAACTGGAAGCGAACATTAAATTTATAAAATTTAATGAAAATTAAAATATTTTGATATTCGTGGTTTGCAGTACTTAATCTTTCTATACGTCTATGTTTCGTGTATCGTAAAGAAGTTGGCGATCATGACTACACAATTCCCTGTCCTTTGCAACTTTTAAAACATTTTGTTTTTTGTGATCTCCCTTACGCCTTCCATTTACATAAGCTCACTTGGCAGATCATTCCTTGTTTTCCTATGACCTTCTTTCCTTCAATCTGTTCTGTGAATATCGAATTTTCGAAGCTCTCTTTCCTCATTATTTGCCATAAAATTTTCAACTGTCTCTTTCTGATGTTAAGAATAAGTATTCTTTTTTGTTTCCATTTTTTCTAAAACATTGTCGTTGCTCACATGTTCGGTCCATGGTATTCTCAGCATCCTTCTGTAGAACCACATTTCAGTTGCTTGAACTCACTTCTTCATCTGCGAAGAGATTGTCCAGCATTCACTGTCATATAGGAGGCCTGTTACTTTAGCATGAAAAACGATTATTTCTCGTCACAGTGTCTATTATTGTATAGCCCTATCCAAGTTCATTATCTATTTTAAAATGTATCTTACTTTTGAGTTTTAATCTGATGCTAAGTACTGTGGTGTTTTATTGCTGTCAATAGTTTTACTATAAATTGTACACTTGCACACTTTCACACACAAATATCATCTCCCCTATACATTATAAGTTGATTAATGACAGAGACAAATGAAGGTTTTTCTACTTAAATAATTTGAGTTTGTGTGATAATTTCTTACGAATAATTAAATCTACGGCAAGTATGACTTTTCGTGTCCAGAAAGAACGTGTCAAGTTGACACTGCCGAAGAGTGATGTTAGTTAAAATAACAGCAATGTTTATTTGTTTAAAAGTGAAGATCAGAATTGTAATAAAACTTAAACATATGTTGAAAGTGCATTTATACATTTTTTGTCCTTGACAAGTTAAAAAATGAAACACTATTTATTTATTAGATTTTTTATTTGCAAGAATAATTTTATATTTACAACATTCTAAAAATTAATACAATGCAAACTAATGCCATGTAATATTTATCATTTACGAATTTGTAAAGAAATAAATATGAAAAACTTTTAGTCACTAATTTGTAAAAATTTACTAAATCAATAAAAAATGTGAACCAACTATAAAGAAATCCTTATTATTTACCATTTTATAAAGGTCGAATCACCTGGCACTGGGCCGATGTTTTACCAAACATCCCACTAAACAATAAAATAAATAGTGTAAATAAAGCATGTGATCGTGTTTTTTGTTTTTGTAAATTCTCAAGAACAAAAACAATTTTATGAAATTACTTTCATCATAGGTTTAGGTATTACAATGATCCCCGCCTATTCGCGTTTCAGAATTCGCGGCTTCACACATCCGCGGATTTTTCTTTAGATCATATGTACTTGGTATTCGAGGAAACCCCGATTATTCTCGGGTTTCTCTTTAGAACATAAGTACAAATTATTCGCCGAGAACTCCCTCGATTCGCGTATTTTTTCGATAGAACATATTTAAAATATTCTTGTGTTATTTTCCTGTTATTTAAGCGACTTAAAACATATGACAGTCCATTTTTACGGTAAAAATTGGCAGAATTGTACATCTTCATTGTAAAGAAACAAACGCAAAAACATGCGTAGTGCTTGGGCTTTGTTCCTTGTCATGAGCTACGACTGGGGTCTTAAAAGTGGCTTAGGCTAAGTTTGGGGACATCATCACAGTTCCGTTTTTATAAAAAGTTTTAAACTTTATAATTTATATCTTGTTACACATATTTTATATAGTATTTTCAATGACTGTATCGATCTATGCGTAATTAAAAACGGTTATTGCACGTATGAAAGAAAATTTACGCTAAGTGTATGGTCATAAATACTATTTTTCAAAAATGTTTTTAAAAGGACCTGCAATGTTTCTAAAGTGGTTAGGATGAAAG
>OZ038482.1:135210779-135263279 GCA_964036315.1 Acanthosepion esculentum
CATTCGGCTCGGGGTGTACGACCGGCCTCCTACCGGCACGAGTGCACACTTCTCAGGGATGGGAAATGTTTACGGACGTCTTCCTTCCAGAAGGCGCGAATCTCAATGCTAGGCATACCCAGACCGCCCTCAGAGGGATGAAAGCAACAGATCTCGCGAAATACCATAGCGGCTTTTTCTCTCTACAAGAAAGAGAACAAGAGCCTTAGTAATAAAATTAGCCTGGCAGACGGGAGTGGAAGTACAGAGAGTCGGTAAAGGAGAATCGGGTAGATGTGTGAAACACATACTTCCGCCCTCCCCTTCAAGGAAAGCCTCCTCCAAGACCACTGATTAACAGCGATCTCGGCCTTCCCTTGTACCTCCGACCAATTCATTTCCAAGTGGAGATCAGGACTGAACCAGATGCCGAGTATCTTGATCGGCCCATCCGTCCAGAGGAAAGGTCAGGGAAGAGAAACTCCTTCCCACGCACCCAACCGCAAGCTAACAGACTTATCGCGGTTGAACTTGGCCCCTGTCACCATCCCATACCCACTGATTTCTTTGCTGACTTCGTCAATCTCGGCTCTGCTAGACACAAGAACCGAAAGTATACCTAGATGAGGTGGTAGCCCCAGGCAAGGAAATTCCGCGCAGGACCAGATTCGCCTTTAACTTGCGAAAGAAAGGTTCCAACGCAAGAACGTAAAGCAAAGGCGAAAGCGGGCAACCTTGACGAATAGAGCGAGACAATACAAAAGGCTTCGCTCTTACCCTATTCACCTCCACCAGCGCTACGGGGGTCGCATACAAAAGTCGGATCGAGGAGCGAAAGTCGGTTCCGAAACCGGCCGCCGAAAGGACAGCCTCGAGAAAGCGATGGTCAACCCTATCGAAGGCCCTGGACTGATCTGAATTGATCAGCGCGGCTTCACTGTCGACTTGTTCTAAGATCAAACGTACCATATGAAGGTTATCCTGAAATCCCCCCCGCCCCAAAAAAACAGTCAGGCGGCAAAGCAGCAGTCTGGAACGGTAAACAATAATGTCAGACGGATCGAGACGAAACGTAATTTCTCCCGGCCGAACCAGGTCCAAAGGATTGACGATTTTTATAGACGCTCTGGTCTCGTCGTATGACGTTGAATGAGACCTAGAATTACGTTGAACGAGACCTTGAGAGTTTCAAAGGTGCTACTTTCAGTCGCAAATTTAGTTTGTTTTCTCTACAGATCCTTTGTAGAGCTCTCTTTGCTCAGAGGAGAGTACCGAGTGTTACTAGTCATTTGACTTTTGTTACCGTTACAAGGAAGACGTCGCTTGTAAGCAACGTCAGACTTTTCGTTGCAAGCCTTGAAATCGTCTTTCCTGCCTCCCTCCCTCCCTTACTCGTCGGTGAGATAATCCCGACTATATATATATATATATATATATATATATATATATATATATATATATATATATATATATATATATATATATATGTGGGACGGGGTGTATATGAGTGTGTATGTATTTGTGGTTGTGATTCATTCAGTGAACATGCTATGTCAATCGCCTTGAAATGCTCTACGGTGAGTTGTTCGACCTCTGCACCATGCAAGGCAACGTTGCAAAGAATATTTCAGAGAGTCCTTTGCAGCTAGGCAATAGGAAATCATTGTTCTTGCTGTCAGTTCGTTGGGAGGAATGTGGTTGCGTATGTCTCCAATGCAGAGTTCTTTATATAAGAAAAGCATCATCTTGGTAGACCTTTGACAAATTACAATCAGTGCTACGCTGAGAGTAAATTAACATATGGAGTGTGTCAGGAAACCCACATAAACCTCCCCCATTGTACCGGTTCCATCAAAACCCCCAGAATATATTTGTATATATATATATATATATATATATATATATATATATATATATATATATCAGTTAGTTATGTGCCATGCGTGATACACGCTTAGGCGATCATGTATCTTTCGGCACATGATTCACGAGGCAGATTTTTCCTGCATTAGTTGCCATTTCTTTCTGTGGTAGACCATGTTGCCATCCAAGGCTATAGAATAAGGTGTGCCCTGCTATTTACGCGTAGCTTGGTGGGAGAAGAAGAGATGGATTCGATTGGAATTTTAACTCGGTTCTCCGATTTATCACACCGGGTCGCTATCCATTACTCCACTGTATGTACATATATATGTACATATATATGTACATATATATGTATGAATAAGGTATATTTAGCTAACGAATATTCATTCAAAGATGCCTGATTTAAACCAGACAACAAGGCTTGTCTGCTTAATTTTTGATTATATCTTTTCAATTTTCGAATGAGATGTCATGTGTATCGGTTAACGGTTGACATTATGCGTAACGGTTATTTAAAATCGTTCGATTGGCAAGGTCGAATTTACTGCCTTTAAACTTCAATCTTCCATGAATCTCTCACGTACATTCATATCTGCTCAAAGCAGTTCCGTATAGGATACAGGTTCGATTCCTGTCGGTGGACGAATATTTTCTATGAAAATTTCTCGGGTATTCAGGCCGGTAAATATTGTTTAATACTGTTTATTATAAAAAAAGAGCATTTAATTAAATATTTGTATCTATAAAAAGAATGTATAAACATAAACATATCTTAGTGTATACATACATACGTACATATATATATATATATATATATATATATATATATATATATATATATATATATACATATATATATATGAGTGTGGGTATGTGTTTGTATAACTGATTTCTTTCGGTTTGGTTTTCGTAAACAGAGGTAATCCCATATTCTATTATTATTGGCTGAATATGGAACAACTGCCTCTGCTGCTGTAGCTACCCGTATGATAATAATAATAATATATATATATATATATATATATATATATATATATATATATATATATATATATATATATATATATATATATATAATAAAAAGACTTAAACACTAATATTCCATGGTCATAATTTATTCCATTGGAATCGTCTGTAGGTCTGATGAATTGGATCGTTTTTACGATTCCAATGGAATAAATCATGACCATGGAATATTAGTGTTTAAGTCTTTTTATTATATCCTTATTCTGTCCTGGACATCGAGTTCTACCTGGATAATATCCTCTTGGGATTATTTTTATACATATATGTATGTGTATATATAATTGCATATGTATGTGTATATTTACCACTAATATTGTCTATATATATATATATATATATATATATATATATATATATATATATATATATATATATATATATATATATATATATATATATATATATACGTATAAAAATATATAATAATGCATAGAGTACTAGCAATATAGTATCTCAGCATATCAGACATTGAAGACAACGGGACATGCTTTTTTAAAATGTTTATATAAGTAAAAACAACAATGATAACATTCTTAGTCCAAATGATCCATCGAAAAGTATTCCCGTGATCAAAATTTCTTATTTTCTACGAGTTTTATTTTTTATCAAAGACAGCTTGCTAAAGTTTAACTTATTGTCCTTATATTAATTTCCTGTCTCGATTTCTTCCATGTCGCGCTTTGGAGACGAGAATAAAAACGGCTAATAACCCGTGGGAAGACCTCGTTGGAACGAAAACATTTTCTGCAGCAAAACATATACACAAACAGAAGATTGACATGTTTTCTTATTTTCCTGTGCGCAGGAAAATAAAAATGGTTAGTGACGGTTGCATTCATAAAGTTTCCTTTTTCTATGAAACTTCCGGCAGCAAAAGTAATTGGTCAGCCGCACATAGAAGCCATATTTCCTGTCAATCAATGCTTATGCCTACTTCGCACGAGCTCGGCTTCTAGAAATATCTCTTTCTATTCACAGGAATTTAGGTAGGCAACATTTTTAACTCCATATTTGTTTTGTTTAGGGAAAGCAATAATATTCCTTGCTATAGAAAATAATCCGAAATCTTTTTACATGTTTCGACTGACCGAATTTTCAGATATTTAAATCGTCTTAGCGTCGTTTATATCTAAGATATAATTAAAACGAGTGTAAATAAACCGCCTATTTTGTACTACCACAAGAAATTGTTATATGCGTCAATGTTAAACACAACATTTCGTGATGTTTAGAGTAGGAATTAAAAACCTCCCACAGAAAATAGTGACGGAGAGTGTGAAGATGGGACTAAGCATAAACCACAAGAAAACAGAATACATGGTCATCATTAGACAGTTGAGCCCGAAATGCCATTTGCAAGTCGGGAACATAGAATCAAGTAAACGCGGAAGTTTAAATATCTGGGAAGCGTTTTGACAGAGGACGATAAGTGCGACACTGAGATCCGTAGACGTATTTGGATGGCCAAGGACGCATTTCAAAAGCTGGACAGAGTATTGCGAGACAGGAGGATTTATTTGGGATCGGAGAGAAGAATACTGAGCTGTTACGTGACATTTGTCCTTCTTTACGGCAGAGAATGTTGGACGGTTTCCTCAATGATGAAGAAGAGACTGGAGGCGACGGAGATGTGGTTTTACCGAAAGATGCAAAGGATATCATGGACCGAGCATGTGAGCAACGATGAGGTCGAAGAGAGGATGCAAACAAGGAGGAGGCTTATACAGAACATCAGGAATAGGCAGCTAAAGTTTCTGGGACACATAATGAGGAAGGAGGGCTTGGAGAATCTGATACTCACGGGTCGAATAGACCAAAAGAGAGACAAGGGAAAATAACGCATGACATACCTAGCGGATTTCAGCAAGTGGATGAGAGAACGTGGTCTGGGGAAGTGGTAGAGGAAAGGAACTTGTTGAGAGCTGCAAGGAATAGTGGGAGGTGGAGAGCCATGATCACCTACATCCTGGAAGGACACGGTACATAGAAAGAAATGAGTAGACGAAATCTTCACATTTTGTAGGACTGGCGTAATACAATCTTCTTTTTTCAGGATAGTTTTGAATTCAGTTTTCGTTTTCCTAGAATAATTGAACTAGTTGATTTGTTTGTTATGGCTTATTGACATTTTGCTCGTTATTCAAAACCGGAAAATATTGTAAGAAACTTTTTATCCAATAATAATTTACTTATAAATATCGTACTAATTAACCCACAGTTGGGGAGAGAAGAGGTAGATTTATAATTTCCCAAGGGTAAGTGAATATAACGAACCTGACTGGAATTGAAACTGGGACTGCTGATTTTCAATTCCGTGTCGTTCTCCATTACACCACGACACACCCAGGGTTCCAGCAGCTTATAGTCCAAGTCGGTCATCCAGCTAGACACTGACCAGGCCCGACATTGCTTAACTACGGTGATCGTACGGGAACTGCTGTTTCAACGTGATAAGCTCTCGTTTTTCTAGAATGGTTACTAATTTAAGGTAAATGAACATAGTTTGCTCTGCTGTTTAATCCCTAGATGAAGATATGTGGATTCTTGCCTTTTTCAAGAACGAAGCAAAATCGAGCAAGAATTGATCTCGACATTCTGATTTGCAAATCGATAATTGTTACAATATAGGTGGCACCTACTTATCCACATATATGTTTATATATCCACATATATGTTTATATATAAATATATATGTCTTTGAAATGAACAAAGTCTGACAATTATTTAAAGACATTTTTAAGTTTATACATTCTTTTTATAGATACAAATATTTAAGTAAATGCTCTGTTTTTTTTTATAATAAACAGTATTAATAACATTTACCCGCCTGAATGTCCGAGAAACTTTCATAGAAAATATTCGTCCTCCGACAGGAATCGAACCTGTATCCTATACAGGCTCTATGACGGTTCCGTATAGGATACAGGTTCGATTCCTGTCGGAGGACGAATGATTTCTATGAAAATTTCTCGGACATTCAGGCCGGTAAATGTTATTAATACTGTTTATTATAAAACAGAGCATTTGCTTAAATATTTGTATCGCTAAAAAGTATGTATAAACATAAAAATGTCTTAATATATGTTTATATATAAAAGCAAACTTCACACTACTATAATTTAGACAAACAAAAAATAAAGCATATATTTGTTTTTAATTTTTACGTCGGGCAAGGCATATCTACTTAGACTATTTGGAGCTACATAATCTTCCTATTACTAGTTCTTCCAATGCATAATTGTTATGGGTCCTTACCTATAATTACAGAATAAACTCTTCCTAACTCTATGTATACTACGCCTCTCAAGAGAGAGAGACGAATCGAGTCGAGCCGATAGTAGTTCACTCCAAACCAGACTGACAGTCATACTAACACCTTCCACATCTTGTATTATTATTCCGTGTAATATATCTTCTTTATTTCTACTCTTGTTTTCGTTTTGTTCTTCCTTGGTCCTAACCTTGGACCATAACAGAAATAAAGAAAGAAGGGTGATCATAACATAGGAATCGAGAAAAGAAAGAATGAAATTGTTATGGGTCCTTACCTATAACTACAGAATGAACTCTTCCTAACACTATGTATACTACGCCTCTCAAGAGAGAGAGAGAGAGAGAGAGAGAGAGAGAGAGAGAGAGACGAATCGAGTCGAGCCGATAGTAGTTCACTCCAAACCAGACTGACAGTCATACTAACACCTTCCACATCTTGTATTATTATTCCGTGTAATATATTTTCGTTATTTCTACTCTTGTGTTCGTGTTGTTCTTCCTTGGTCCTAACCTTGGACCATAACAATAATAAACATCAACACAAAGATTTTGCCAATTAGCTGATAAAAATGTGCATTTCCAATTAACACAAATTTAAAAATCAAATTCAGCGCAGGCTGATATGTAAGTACTTATAAACTGTAAGATTTTTGGCAATGTAATTTCTTAACTATTTTAAATTTTATCCTAGGAACCATGAAAATTATATGCTTTGACAAAAAAAAAAGAACTTTGACAATAGCAAAATCGGCACATGTCTAAATTCGTAGATTCTTCCGTCACGATTCAGTTCAAACAAAACTAACACTCGAGACACAGTGATCGGAGAATCTGTGTAGATGTTCTTTGAGAAGAAATCTGAGCTTAAACGCCTCTTCAGACGCGTTTCACTTTACCGATTCCCATAAGAATAAATTCGCCGTAAGAATTGAAAGCAAAGAATCAACCATTTAAGAAAGGACACGTCTTTTGCATTAACGAAGGACATTTTCCCTCCATCTTGCCAATAGTCTCCGTCGTTTACTAATTTTTTCCTCTCGTTTTCGAAACTGTTCTCGCATTTTTCCCCACATTTTATATTTATATCTGGCATTGTTGATTGTCTTCAAAGCCACCGCCATCAGCCCTCAGGGAAACCAGGACTTGTAATATCATAACGCAGGGAAGATCACATTTCGCTGTGATTGAGGCCATTTCGCTGGGGTATTCGCGTTGACTTCCTGCTTGTTAAGGATGAAGACGCTTGGCTTCTCCGACACAGCGAACACAGAGCCGTTATTAATTAAAACCTGATATTATGAACGTGCTTCAGGTATTGTTCAGCCAACCTACTCAAGCGAGCAACAATTGATAAGAAGGACACATACGCTGGACTCCTAACTGAATTAAGTGAATAGATAGATTACGAGAGAAAGAAAAGAAAGAGAGAGAGTGTGTGAGAGAGAGAGAGGGAGATAGAGAGAGAGAGATAAAGAGAGAAAGAAACAGAGAGAAATATGCTATGTACATACAGCGGCTTATATATATATATACATACATACATACATATATATATATATATATATATATATATATATATATATATAAATTACCTGATTTAAAATATGTTTTTTCGCTACACAGTAATAACCATGTTTCAAAAAATGGAAGCTAAAAGCTTCGAATTTAATTTTGTAATTAAATTAAAGACATTAGTTCCATTTCATCGTCAAGCGAATTTTGGAGTAACTTATTTTTAAATTCACAGTTTTAAAGCCACGGCAAAGATTCATAATTCAGTGTTTCCTAGGATACAGCGAAGTTCACTCATCCAGACAAGGGGTGGTAGCATGTTCAATTTCAATTTTTTGTTGTATCAGTTAATAGTTACATATATATATATATATCGCACGAGAAATTATATAAAAAACTAAATAAAAGCACCTTGTCAGTCGTTTTTAATGAAATGCGCATGAAAGAAGGATTGCTGCCTAAATACACAAATATATATATATATATATATATATATATATATATATATATATATATATATATATATATATACACACACATATATATATATATATATATATATATATATATATATATATAAAAGGGAACATAGAAGTCAACACTTAGAGGCGACAGTCTCTTTCATGCTAGATGCAATCGTCAGGCCAGACGATTGCATCTAGCATGAAACAGGCTGTCGCCTCTAAGTCTTGACTTCTATGTTCACTTTTATATTTACACACGCTCTATCTCTGATATTGAGCACTTTATCCCATAAATATAGCACACTTTAAGACTATATTTCTTCATATATATATATATATATATATATATATATATATATATATATATATATATATATATATATATATATATATATATATATATATAGTAAATATCCAAAATGACCTCATGTGGATATAGTCTATTTCAGACCAGAACAAGCATATGCCAGCTTCCTCAACCCTAGACTGACTCTCGCGGAATATGGGATTTGAATTTATTTTAGATAGCAGTCGGTGATAACGTACCGGGCTGCGTAAGAAGACGCTTGTTTTAATAAGGAGTCTGGGTTGGTGACAAGGAGATGGGTCATATTTGTATGTAACTGAATTTCGGTTCCTGCTAGTGGATTATATTATAAGTGATGGGGGATTTAATAACATGACAATTTAAAGTTAGAATAAATTATCTAAATAATAGATTCCCAAAAATCTGTAATACCGAAACAACCAATGGAATACTTCATACCGTACAGCCCACATACATACCAAAATACCCTACATGCGTATACATATATTTAGCCACGCACACACACACACACACACACACACACACACATATATATATATATATATATATATATATATATATATATATATATATATATATATATATATATATGTGTGTGTGTGGCTAAATATATGTATGTTCGTTTTTTTATTTTTTTTTATCAAGGGTCATTTCGTCACCTTTTTTTGTGTGTATATATATCTAAATATGTCTGGGCGCTTATGTATTATAACCTGAGTATGTTTGGATTGTTTTACGTGAGAGGTGGTCATCACAGTTGTAATAAACTGTAAAATGTATACATTTTTGTCTAGAGCTATCAACATCCTTTTTAACGTAATTTTAATGAAAAAATGAATTAAATAACATATGTATTTTTTTATTTTCTCCTCAGTAATTCTATAATTTTATACTTAATAGAGATTAGATTTAGATTTATAAATAGGTAATTTTTTACTTTTAATTTGAATTTCAAATGTTATAAATCTTTTAATATCTATGATAACTTTGCTTCGTTGCAATAAGTCCCAAGATCACCTCTTCGGAAAGCATCGATACAGGCTCATGGGACATTTTACTAGGCGTGAGAAACTGCCATTAAATATTGTGTGATCGATAATTAACATTAAGTTAATGTGCAGGTTTAGCTTGATTTGGTTTACGGCATATCAACCCCAATGGGTTATTTAATGTCGATAATTTTTTAATGCTGGTAATATTTTTCCCCAAATTTTTTTCTGATAATACCCTTTTCCACAAAAATGTCTTGCTGGTAATATTTTTTTCTCCAAACATGTATTGATGGTAATATATTGCTGGTAATAATTTCTCTCTCAAAAAATTCATTGCTGGTATTAAAACCCATTTTTACACTTTCACAGGACCCCAACACGCGCCGGCATTCCAGGTTGGGGCGGAACTGGGAAAACCAGCAACCAAGAGATGGTTCCATGATCCTCAAGTCCTGCTAATCAGATACCTTGCTGTTGGGCGTAGTTAATCGTCTTACCCAGGACGCTAATGTGTAGATAAACAGTACAGATTTTAGCAATGTGACAAGCAATGAACGACAAGAAATGTGTATTTTCTTTGATACAAAATCACAATAAATCGATTCCAGGCAATGGAATTATTCTTATCCTTATTGACGATCATTCTTATTCTTATTTCTATTTTCATTTCTTGTCCATTTTCATTTCTTTTTATTCCTTTACTTCGAGTTTTTATCAGTTATATTTTTCGTTCATATTTTTTAATTGTTTTCAGTCGATTTTTCAATTTGGTTACTTTTTCGTCTAACACCGACCTTGTTGCTCGCAATAAGGCGTGGTTTCAAAAGGACGGTTTTCCCAAGACTCCGCTGTTATTGTAACGACCTTCACTCTTCGGCAAATGCTTTTTGTTTTTAATAACGATAATTAGAACTGGAATAAAACCTAAACATATGAAAGTGAATATATCAATTTCCTTTCTTCTTTCTTTCATTATTGATTATAACCTCTAAAAGATAACCGATGATGGTGAGGTGACTGATTGGTCGTTAGTGGGAGGAGGAAGATCGCAAGCCAGTATTCTTGAAAACTCGGCATACGCTTGACACTTTCCCCAGAATTGGGAAATATTTTGTCCTTCAAGCAAAGGTTAAATAACATTTACTAGTAATAGGGATAATTCTGGTTTGATATTCTTAAGGACAACCACCGTAACTTTTTCAGGACCAGTGGATTTCTTAGGGCCAAGGCCTTTTATAAATCTAGAGATTTCACGTGCTGTGATGGTAATATTACTGATATTGTGCCCAGTGAGACGTGGGAATTGGGGAGGGGGATGCTCTTTATCATCTAACGTTGGGTTAGAGGCAAATATGGCGGTGAAGACGTTCGCCTTATCTGTCGAGGAAGATATGACGTCGGAGTCATTTATAATTGTGGTCACAGTCGCTTTACTTCAGTTCATGATTCCGTTGGTGATCTTCCAGGAATTCACGTGACACAATCTATTACTTTTCAACCTTAGTCTGGACCGCGCGTGTGTAGATGGCGTTTTCCAGACGTTTTTGCAGTGATTGCGTGCGGTTCTCAATGCAATGAGACCCGAACTACTTAAGCTCCTTACGATAGATATTGAAGTAGTGGTTTCGGTCAGTTATGGTCAGGGGTGAACAAGGGTTGACTGTTTGTTTTTTGGTGGGACATTTTTGGGGCATAAAGTTCCCCATTCCAGCAAGGATCCAATCTGAACTGCTTTTATTCTTTGTTCTGTGTTATCACTAGTTCATTCCATATGAAGAATATCAGAGACACCATACAATTAATCAATTCAATTTTACAAATATATCGAAAGTATTTTCAACTGTTTCTTTCACAAATCTAAACAGAAAAACAATTTTCTTTCTGAGGTTTAAATATATTGCAACGCAATATATTTCATCACGGAAATGTTCACCATCCGGTTTCAGTTTCAGCTGACTTTAAAATAGTGATCAGATTTTCTCAAATGAATTTCATCAAGTCATTGTTTAAAACTTCAATTCTTTGCAGTAAATATTTACAATAAAATATGCCGGAAATAGTTTTCATAAAGGAAGTAGAATTTTAGTCATCCTAAAAACCAAAAAGAACGAAATCAGATTGAAAAACAATCGGAAAATTAGTCGATGGATTGAGCAATATTAAAGGTTTGGAAGGGAAATGTCATTCAATACGGCTGAGTAACAATACTACAACTACCACTAGTAAATGCAGAAAGAACTCTCAGAGTAAATTAGGGAAATGTACCAAGTCCATTTCACGAATTCGGGCTGATCTCCAAGAATCCTTCTGACTGGAAAGTCGTCTTGGGGAAAACTGGATATCGTTGAATGTGCTCATATAGCAGAGCTGCTTTGAACAGTTCACATACTGAGAAGTGTTATGTTCTTAAGATGTGAGTAAGAGTAGAAATATGACGATTATGGAAAAGAAAATAGAAAAATTGAAGTTTCTTAAATCAAATAATAATAATAATAATAATAATAATAATAATAATGGATATCTAAGATCACTATGAGCAGGGCTACTTCAAAGAGTTAATGTAGTAAGGAACGAATACTGTTGCTAAGCTGCGGGTAAGAACTGAGATATGACGACATATCCCACTCGAAATATCTAAGAGTCGGAGACAATGACAAATAATAATAATAATAATAATAATAATGAGAAGAAGAAGAAGAAGAAGAAGAAGAAGAAGAAGAAGAAGAAGAAGAAGAAGAAGAAGAAGAAGAAGAAGAAGAAGAAAGAAGAACAACAATCAAAGTTAATAAAAAAAAGTCTCCTTATTGATATGTCAGTCCCTGTAGACTGTAATGTATCAGTGAAGATCATCAAAAAGCTATCAAAATACAAAGACCTTGAAATCGAAATCTTAGAAATGTGGCACATGAGAACATCTACAATTCCTGCTGTAGTTGGAGCCCTCGGATTGATTGGAAACAATTCCAATAGATTCATTGAACGGATTCCTGGAAGCCCATGCCTTAAATAAATACAAATATTCTGCATTGATGATTCTGGTTCGAGACATGATGAATCATTATGATATATATATATATATATATAAACATAAATATATATATATATATATATATATATATATATATATATATATATATATATATATATGTATGTATGTATATATATATATATATATATATATATATATATATATATATATATATATATATATATATATTTGAAATATGTGTACTTAGGCAGCATCCTTTCTTTAAACACGTCTAAAAAGAGGACTAAGTTGTCTTTGGCGTTTAATACAACGTGTTTAATATATATATATATATATATATATATATATATATATATATATATATATATATATATATATATATATGTAATCAAATGGATAATATAGCTAAATGTTTACTTAGACGATATCATGATACATATATTGAAATAGACATTCCGATATATTTGCATAAACACACGCACGCACGTGTTTATTAGGTTTGGGTCGATTTTGGAATTGCAAAAAAATAACTCGAGGGAAGTTGCAAAATAATGTTAAAAATGTTTTTATTCAAAACTTCGTATTTATTTGAGGAATCGAACTTAAAGCAAAATAAATTGCGATTTTGTTTTCATTATATCAGTGTCACCGGAAGTATGTGTAGGTTGAATTAAAACCGAGTCTTAAGGAAAAGAAGAGAAGAAAATACGCTTAATAATGGATATCTCTAAGTTTGGTATCTATTCTCTTAATAAATTAAATGATATTACCAAAAATAAAAATATATAACACACTAAAATATTTAGTTTAAAATACAAATAACTACTTACGAACGCCGGCTTTTTTACTGGATATTTCATTTGTAGTTAGCCGTAGTAATTACCGCCTCTTGTAGGTTCGTTTTATTTTTGTTTACTCTTTACGCTTTTAACTAGCACAAATATCAATTTTATTTTTTATCAATATATACTTAACTATTTAAGAAAATACAACTTTTATAAATATTGTAATTTGTTTATATTTTCAAAGTTAGTGTTTTATTAAAAGCCTGTTTACGAGCTAATCTCGGAACTAACTCTACTTTTAGGTAAGTAAACATTACTTTTAATTTAATAATATATTTTGAACTTTAGTTTCACATTTATTTTGAAAAATATTTTTGTGTAATTTCTGATAATATATATATTTTCTTTTTCAGATATTTTAATAAAAATGGCAGGAAATTAAGATTAATAGGAGCACCAGACCAGATATGGTAGCAGATTTCAATGCACTGACGAATGGTATATTTGCAAGATGGGCTCTGATAAGAAATACAATCGCCCAAATTTCCTTGCAACTGTCTCAGTCTGTTCATATATATTCCTTGTTTAGATCCGAAGGATTCTGTCCCCTTTTTTCAGTTAAGTAATTCAGTATCAGGATTCAAGTTGTCTTCATGAAATTTCAGAATCATTTGTGATCTTAGTGTTATTAGCCCCTTGGGAAACAGCAGTCGTTTGCAGTGGAATCTGTCATATGCTGATTTCACAGGCTTCTTTTCTTCCATGGGTTTTTTTGAAATAGAGTCATTTGTTAGTCACAAAGTGTTCTTTTGTCCAAAACACTTCTGTCAACTTCAGTTTATACAAATAGTGGGGGGGGGGGCAAGAGGGAAGATGAACAAAAATCTTCCAAAATCAAGAATCAAGCAACACAATATTAAAGAGAGGTACATTGATTTCAGATAAAATGAATACTGGCAAATGTTTGACGAATTCTAGAAAGAGGTTTCCTTCATTTGTCCGGATAGATTAACTCCATCAAAACAAACGTTTCGTCTCCTATAAATTCCTCTTCGTAAACATTTTGGGAAAGATCATTATGACTGATAGAGTGGTGCTACTGACTGCAGTAAACCATTTTATCAACAGACATTGAACAACAAATGTCAAAGATAAAATATGTTTCTTTCATGTTATTGCTATAAATGTTGTAACTTTCTAAATGTTATGGTTCAGGTTAGGACCAAGGAAGAACAACACGAACACAAGAGTAGAAATAACGAAGATATATTACATGGAATAATAATACAAGATGTGGAAGGTGTTAGTATGACTGTCAGTCTGGTTTGGAGTGAACTGCTATCGGCTCGACTCTTTCTTGAGAGGGATAGTATACATAGTGTTAGGAAGAGTTCATTCTGTAGTTATAGGTAAGGACCCATAACACTAAACAATTGATACGTCAATTCAAACACAGTTCATTTCACCAACTTGTAAATTTAGAACAGCGAAATACTTGTCAAAGGTTGAAAGACTACATACAATAATTAGAAAATATTAATTTATGCATAGGAATTCAAAACGACCTACAATTAAAAAATACAGGGTGTCCGTAAAGTTCATGTGCACTTTAAAAAATTATAACTTTATTTGTATTTGCGATAGAAATAATCTGTAAAAAATGTTATAAAGTTTAATGTACTTAGTTTTAAGTATAGCTAAAATAACTAATGTGATTTCAGGCATTACTGTAAATCAGTTGGCAAATGTTTTCCGTGAACTGCAAAATCGTATTACCCTTTGTATTGCTAATGATGGAGGACATGTGGAAACCTAAATAAAATTTCAATAAAACCTTAAAAGATATAGATTTACTTCTTTCTAATCCTTTTTACAAATTATTTCTATCGCAAATACAAATAAAGTTATACATTTTTTAAAGTGCACACGAACTTTACGGACACCCTGTATTTTTTAATTGTAGGTCGTTTTGAATTCCTATGCATAAATGAATATTTTCTAATTATTGTCAATAAATAAATGATTTCATTATCAATGTGAAGATCATATCAACCTCTTAAATAAGCTGTGTTTCTCTCAAAGAGACTTGCAAGATATATTTTAGAATGTGCAAAAGTAGAACCTTTGAATATTGCATCAACGTAATATATCAAAATCAATTTGTATGTCGAAATTGGACTGCGTTTCCAAGATGCATTCTTGTTTTGGCCTGAATAGACTCAATCGTGCATCATGATCGATCGTGTCAGTTGGATAGAAATACTGATTAGAAAGTGTTGGCAATCGATCATTTTGAATATTTTATTTCTATCGGAAAATAAAGATTACAACCAAAACAAGTCTGAAAAGACGAGCCAAATACGAAATTACAAAATCAAAAATTTCTTTTTTTTTTCGAAACCGTAGGTGTGAAATAGAACAAATTTAGATTTAAAACACAGTTATAAAAGGTAAAAATGTTTTTCGGATAATTAGTTTTTGAAATATTAAAAAAATAAAGTGATGTGTTATGCTTTAACATTTGAGACGCGGGTGATGATGAGAAGCGGAGTCGACGTAACGAACAAATATGGCAGCGCTGTAAATACAGGCGGATCTATGGAAAGCAAGCAACATTTCAAGAGTGAAAAAGAGAAGCAGCGAATTTAAACTGAAATTTCTATAGAATTCAATATTTTACTCAGTTCTACTTTTTAAAAAATTTGTATACACATACAAGTTGTGTATACAAATGCATAAAATAGATGCACATTTCCCAAAGTACAAGAATACCAACACTGAGTCAACTGAGAGATAAAGTAGGGAAGCAAGCGTTAAGGAAAATATGAAAATAATTTGAGAAAATCTGAACGGAAATATTTAAATAAAGATAAATATTTAGGTCGATATCCAAATATTTATTAAATATCGATTAGACAGGTATCGGAACGCAAGTGCAGACTGTCTAGTAATTCTAAAACAAACTACAGTAAGTAAATACAGTCGCGGCCAAAATGATCAGAACGAAATTGTTTTTGTCAGAAAAGTAGGTATAAGTTTTTATCAAAGTTGTTTTATATTCTATAATTTTTACCGACAATAAATGCGATATTAATTGTTATTGTCTGTGATTTTGGTGTAATTTGAGAGCATAATACAAAAGTTATGGATGATTTAGTGATTTACTGCAAAACCCAGAGTTGAACAAATTGGTTTAAACTTTTGAATAAGTGATATATAGTGGTAGGGATTTGCGAATTTACTAGACTTAGGACCGATTTAACTTTGATATTTTTTGTTGTTGTTTCCTTTGAGGTATTATTTTACTCAATATCGATTAGACAGGTATCGGAACGCAAATGCAGAATGTCTAGTAATTCTTGAACACACTACAATAAGTAAATATCAATTTATGAGTATATCTTTCTCATCAGGTTTCCCTGGTTGCTTCTACTACATAAGTACGGAGACATAGGTTTAATGTGTGGATTCCATACATCCTTGTGGATATTGGCAATAATATGATCAAGCCATCCGAACTTTGCAACACGTCCAAATGCGACACGTTGCAGTTCATACAAAATGAATGTCTTGTCTGAGAGACATATCAGCGAGAGTTAAAAGGATTTGTGCCATGTCTCGATAAAAGACAAGGCAGATCTAAAACATATGTCGGAGGGGCAGTATTTACACCAACTCCCACAAGCGGATCTCTCGTCACGGTTATTTACTATGCTTAGTTTAGTTTATTACAGGAGGACATGTGTAGCAGGAAAACTCTTTGTTTTCTCAACAGAAAACCTACCAGTAATGGCGGACTCAGAGGGGAAATCTGAGAGGATTAAGAGACAATTTAATAATTGGAGGCAATAAGAATCTGCAATATTATAGGTCCTGCCCTAGCATATCGACTTCAGTCACTACCACCTTAACGTAGCTTCCCTGTGCCTTTTCTATAAATATTTTCTAGGTAATTATTCTGATAAGAATTCCCCTTTGTTAGCTTGAATTTACTAATTCAAGCGAAATACTAGATTGGCAGGGAGGACTTATCAACTAACCGTTGTGATTACTACGTGTAACCAGTTTCACCTCTCGTAATTCTCGTTTGTGGAACTCTCTTTCGACTCCTTTTCCTTTCAAATTTCATCTTCAGAAATTTAAATGCAATATTTATTATCTTCTGTCTCAATAATTCCTCGAATTTTATTTTTTTCTGTCCTTAATAGTTTTTCTTTTTCTCATATTCTTTCATACTCGGTAACTCGCCTTGCAGAGGTGAAATGATTCTATATAGTGGACACACCCATCGTATTCGACGTATGAGTGTCAAGCAGCTCAGTTCCCAATAGCCCAGACACCTACACATTAGATTTGATTATAGTGGGGAAGGGTTTGTGCAGAACCAACCATACTTTGTGAAGGCTCCAATACAGAGACCTGGTGCACTACCGGTCACAAGGTCCCCAAACGACCCTCCGCAGGTTTTGAATTCAGAGTTGTCTTTCGCCAAGAACAGTTGCCATCCAAGGCTATAGAACCCAGTCTGTCCTGATATTTACCGATAGCTGGAGGGAGAAGAAGAGGATTAATACCTTTCCCAAGGGTATTAGCACGGAAGTGATTGTAATGGATTCGACTGGAATTCGAACTCGGTTCTCCGATTCCTCAATCCGAGCCTCCTTTATATATATATATGCAAATCCGTAAGTGTAAAGGATAATCCAAGTAGGTCTTTTTAATCTGAAAAATTAAAAAGTTAAATCCATCAAGAGAGATCAATGCACAGTAAAGAGAAATATGATATACATCAAGGAAAAACTTAACGCATCATCGAAAATTACAAAAAAAAAAAAAATTAGTTATTTTTGTAATTTCGGTCTGATGAGCTGGGTATTAAAAACGTACCCATTGAAATAAATTATAATTTATAATCGTGTTTTCGATGATGCGTTAATTTTTTCCTTGATGTACATATATTTTACCACATTAGAAATATCAATTCATTCACTAACTCAGTCACTAAATCTACTTTCAAAATCTACCACAACTCTAACCATAAAAGTTTTAACATAATTTTCCTATTAGAATGCACATTATGCCAGAAACAATATGTGGGAACCTCTGAATCGCTCTTTTACTACAGAATTTGAATCGGTTCATCAGAAAATATTTTTACCTGCAGAACAACTTTTACGCCAAGAAAAAAAACATGATATTAAAAGCCATGCAAAATTCTCTATAATTGAAAAATAGAAATATACAGAAAAGCTAACCTTAGAATAATACTAGAGGAACATGAAAACAAAATTACAAAAGTTTAACAGCATAATATTAGTATATAACCCATCACATACAACCACAAAGAACACTATTTACATTGTTCGGATTATCATCCTCATCTTTGTTGCCATATTTATCACAACGTTTCGGCCGTTGTACGTTCCGGCCTTCTTCAGGTGGTTGGAATGTCGAAGTGAAGCCTTTATTTCGCTCGCTGGGGTAGATTGTTCTAGTTCCACGTGCCATGTCTAATGGATGTCAGTTATCAGTTATCTCCTGTTAATTCCCCTCTCCAAGTTCTCCACCGCCTTTACTTGAGTCTTGTCACTGGATCTAACCAACGCCTTCATCCAGCGTGCCATGTGTCCTTGAGGACATTTGTGTATGAATTTCTGGGTATTATAAGCAACATTGTTTTTGCCTGTACTCATGTTGCAATTTTCGTTATAATTATTGCATCTCTCTGACACTTATTACTACTTGTTCAAATATTGTATTCATTTCTATGCTTGGTCGGCTCAGGAAGTTCCTTAAGTTTACGAATTTTCCAATGATGTTCTTTGTCTGATTTCAACCTGATCCCACAGAGGGCGGTGATCTCCCTTTTCTCTCCATATGTGGTCAGCCACGCCTGATTTTTCCACTTCCCCTCGTGTTACAGCTTTTTGGTGTTCTTGAAGCCTTACGCTAATATGATAGGGCACAAAAAAACTCCTGAGCCGACCAAGCATAGAAATGAATACAAAATGGGAACCAGTAATAAAGTGTGCCAGAGAAAAGCAATAATAACAACGAAAATTGCAATATGAGCTCTGGTAAAAAAATGCATGATAACAGCAAAAATTGCAATATGGTTGCTGAAGACATGAGGCTTATAATAGATAGATAGATAGATAGATAGATATAAACATACTGTAATAGATAGATAGATAGATAATGAACTGAATATGATAGATAGATAATGAACATACTGTAATAGATAGATAGATAGATAGATAGATAGATAGATAGATAGATAGATAGATAGAAAGATAGATAATGAACAGAATATGATAGATAGATAGATAGATAGATAGATAGAAAAATAGATATGAACGTACTGTAATAGATAGATAGATAGAGACATAGATAGATAGATAGATAGATAGATAGATAGATAGATAGATAGATAGACAGACAGATAGATAATGAACAGAATATGATAGATAGATAGATAGATAGATAGATAGATAGATAGATAGATAATGAACAGAATATGATAGATAGATAGATAGATAGATAGATAGATAGATATGAACATACTGTAATAGTTAGATAGATAGATAGATAGGAGACAGAAGAAACATCAGTAGACACAGATAGGATACAGTTCTAAAGGGTTATGTGAAATTATATTGAGAAACACGCGCACACACACAAACGCTCTCACACACGCACACAGACACAGACAGAGAGGCTGATCAACATTTTTCCTCATTTTTGTTTTCTTGACTGCAACACTATGTTTAGAAATAACCGACTTGTGTGTGTATTGACTTTCTAGGTTTTCAAGTTAAGCAAAACGGACTGATTTTGTTTGTTCAACCGTGTACTCTTGTCACTTTCGTTGTAATGGTTTCCAACAGAGTCGAGTTTTCAGTAAGCAATTTACAAGGCGACAGGCAAAGCCTTCAAAAAAGGCCCGAGGGAAAATAAAACTGTGAAGCCACGGATTTAACCGGTCTTATTCACTAATTGGAATAAAAATGCAAACATGATGTATAGAAAAATATGCCTCTTCTTAATTCTGAGACAGTAAAATCGAGAAAGCTGAAGAGGCGTGGTAATCTTAGTTCCGTGTGTGTTTCTCTCCCTCTCCATGGAACTCCCCTCCATTTGCGACAGAGCAACCAACCAATTAAATACGAAGTCCTTACCTTTCTCTTGTCAGGTGTAATTTTGCTTCTCATTGATCAAACTCTAGGACGAGAAGACAGTTCCCAGTAATATGTCCCGCTCTTAAGCCATATCAGGCTACTATTGATATAGAGAATAAACTGCTTTACGTTGTTTTAATATAACGTTTGATAGTATTTTTATTCGAGGAGTGGGGAAAGAAAGAAATCTCAAATCTTTAGTATGTTTTATATCGTTAAAAGATACAGAACATTTCTGCTATGAATTCGACGCATTACCCTTCCAGAGAAATCGTTTACTGCTCCTTCCCCGACCAGATACTCTGCAAAACCTCCACAATTTTTGGCATTTCACTAACTCAATAGGAAGTTGGACAATCGAGGACAAAAAAAGAGTCGGGGTAACACAAAAATATCTCTTTACATATACATCTCTCTATTTATCATGTTATATATTTCGAAATGTTTCACACTAATATATATATATATATATATATATATATATATATATATATATATATAAAATCTTAAGTGGTACTTAAAACCCGCTAGTGATTTACAAAGGAGGTCGCATAGGGAGCAAGAGTAAGTATTGTGCGATGACATCACTGTTAGATTGGCTGACCTATCAGATCTTGCTCTCGCTTCTTGAAGACGATTCAGACAAGCTGATTGAAAATTGCTGAGTCCACTAAAACACGTTGATCTCCATTCTACAAGGCTAAGCACTCGAGAGTGTTATCAGTTATATATATATATATATATATATATATATATATATATATATATATATATATATATATATATATATATATATATATATCACAGCAATAAACGTATGAAGCTTGATATTACGAGACATATTAAAAACGGGCGAAGCAACCGGTTTCGCGACCGCTCATCAAGCTTACAACGGGAGAGTTAATTTAAATTAAAAACAGAAAATGTACAATAAAAGGAAATGTGGAAGAGGAGGGGGAAAAATGAGCAAAAGGAGCTAGAGGCAAATGACAGGGAGCCCCAACAAACACTGACGTTGTTAACACAAGGAAGACTTGAGGAAAGGCGTCTTTACACACTGGACGAACCATGGGCCGGGTTTGAAAAACTATCCGGACCTCAGCAGAGAAAAAACAGCGACGGACTCTTGATGAAATTTGTCTAACCATACTTTAACATTTGGTTACAATCCAAGACAATCTTAGATAAACCGGACACTTTTTAACAACACAGAGTTTGGCACTTCTGAACTCTTCAATTTTGTCACGGTTGACCGAATGAACAGTGTTAGGTGGATAACCTAAACCACATAGGGTATCCTTGACAAAATTGATCTCATCGTCCAAGAAGGACTCTGAACAGATTTTTAGTGTCCTATGAAGGAGGTTTCTGATAATGTTTATCTTACGTTTTGTGGGGCAAAAGGAGTCCCAACGCGTATACAATCCCGCGAAAGTTGGTTTCCTGTAAATAGAAGTAAGAAAACTTGTTGGTGTTCGATGTACTAATACATCCAAGAAGGTCAATTGACAATTGGATTCCTTCTCAACGGTGAACCTTAGTGCTGGATGGATACCATTTAGAAAAGAAAGAAACTGATCGGCCTCAACATCGTTGTTGAATAGACAAAAAGTATCATCGATATACCGACGATATAGTTGAGGACAAAGTACATTATTACGTATTCTTTCTTCGTGAAAGCCTACAAATATGTTGGCTAGAGTGGACCCAAAGGGTAACCCATAGCAATCCCGTCAATCTGTCGAAACATGGTGTTGTTGAAACTGAATTTGACAGAAGACGTGGTAAATTTCATCAACTGAACAAATGCAAACTCCGGAATACTTGGTGGAGACAAAGAACTACGATAAAGCATATCACAGCAAATATCAATGGTTTCCATCAGAGGAACACAGGTGTATAGTGAACAGATGTCGAAAGAACACATAAACTTGCCCGAAGAAGATTAATTTTGTATAAGGTCAACAAAGGAAAATGAATCCTTTATGCAAAAACCACTAAAGCCCTTCAACACAGGTTCCAAAAGCGTTGGGAGCCATTGGGCTACCTTGTGTTGGGCTGAACCAACCATTGATAAAATTGGTATCAAATAAATATATATATATATATATATATATATATATATATATATAAATATAAAATATATATAAATATATATATATATATCTATATCTATCTATATATATATATATATATATATATATATATATATATATATATATATATATATATATATATATATATATATATATATATATATTAATGAATATCAAACACTTAAAATCCCATAGGGAATAGTTTTTATTTCATGAAACCTATTTATTAAAGGTTTCATGAAATAAAAATTTCTTTTAGACCTGCAAAGCAAATATAAACCGAAAAAAATTACTCCATGTTAAAATCAAGAAACGCTGATATTTTATTGAGGGAGTGGGAAAAAGAAAGATGGAAATATATGATCATGTAAATGGGCGGGTGAAATAGATTTATTACCTTACCTTTTTTCAGCAGACTTTAAGGTTTGTGCTGACCTAATTTAATATACTGATTTCAGATTTAACTCGCCGCATTAATATAGCAGATAAGGAAGCGGGTGAATGAATGTAATGTTAAGTCAATGGGAATTAGAAACAACATACTGTCTTGTTGCGTTGCCGGGCAAGATTCTGATGCAGATGTATTCAATTTAACAAATCATTTATAATTTAGATTAAAAAGAGTGTTTGGTTAAGGACATTTTAAATAATATTCAAAATTTAGTGAAAGATTTAGAATTTAACATAAATTAGTACAAGTTCCTAATATAATTACCCAAAAGATTTAAATTAAATTACCCAAGTGATCTGAATTAAATAATTATTTAGATATTTAGAGAAAATTTGTATATTTATTTATAAAGTATATTAAGCAACAGTCCTAAAATTCCATAACCTGGATGTATTTATTACATTTTAACAGGATACAAAGGTACATTAAACCAACGTAAAGTTAAAGGGATCTGAATTAATTCTTTTGTGTATATCTATTAAATTTACAAGTTTAGTTTTTTAAAAAAAGTATCCGAAGTTATATCTATAGGAAATCCTTTCATATGGATTAACGTGTCGTACCTAATGTGGTCAATATATATATATTTTTAACGACTTGTTTATATCTATCTATCTATCTATCTATCTATCTATCTATCTATCTATCTATCTATCTATCTATCTATCTGTATATATATATATATATATATATATATATATATATATATATATATATATATATATATATATATATTGTAACAATGAGAGAGATAGTGGAAATATCAGGGGTCTAAACAAGTAAACAACATAATAAATCCATAAAATACATGTCAGCACTATATATTCGCATATTCCCATATATACATGCATATATATACCGTCTATACACCAATTACTCCCATCCATATATATATAGAAGTAGTATATTCTAAAATACAACCAACATACATATGATTACATATATTCTCACAAATACACATACGCATCTAGAATACCAAATTAGGTATATGCTACAAATGTAAGAATAAACCTTACGCATACAATGGCGTTTAAAATCATCCGTACATTTACACACACACACACAGACACACACATATATATATATATATATATATATATATATATATATATATACATACATATACAGACGCATATATATATATATATATATATATATATATATATATATATAATGGGAACTTACCCATAATAGTAATGGACTTGTCCGTACCTCATAAATACTGCGCCTCAAGAGGTAGCAGTAGTTCAGAGTCAGAGTCACGTCAGACGATTCCTGTAAGACATTGGAATAGTGATACTAGTCGAGACAACATAGTTCTCTCTAACCTAACCTGATTGTCATTACTAACACTTCTACTTCTTTTGTACATATTCTGTTTGTAATATATCTGTGTTATTCCATACCTGTGTTCGAGTTATTCTTCATTGGTTCTACCTTGGACCATCACCGTGGTGCAAGGAACCTGGACTATAACTATGTCGACGAGGAAACCCCCAAGGAAATACGAACTCTATTCGCGGAGAACATAAGTTTTGCTATACGTCTCACATAACAGTGGTGACGAGGAAACCCCTAAGAGAAATGCAAACTCTATTCGTGGAGAACATAATTTTTTGCTATACGTCGCACATAACAAGTGGCAACCTGGAAAACTCCAAAAGAAAAACCAATTCTCTACGCGGAGGACATACCTTTTTTGCTATCCGTCGCACATAACAGTGGTCGGCGAGTAAACTCTAAAAAAAAGACAAATTCTACGCGACATTCTTAAAAAAAAAAAAAATAGTTCTACGCGAACACAAAACAAAAACCGAAAAGAATTTTCTTTTTGGATATCAAATTTCACTGGCAACAAAGGAATTTTTTTTGCGTACACAGGTCACAGAATATCAGGTTACACAAAAATACGTCAACATGGAAGATTTTAAGTCAGTCATTATGGAGCTTATCAAAATCCAATTTGAACAGAAGGTAAAGTACAAACAGAAACATCTGGAATTGCAAGAATTATTACTACGTGTAATATCAAATAAGGAGCAAAAATACGAGAACGAAACAGTTCTCTCAGAAGACGCTATTTGGAGTACTATCGAAGATTTCAAGCACGCACCCGACGAAGATAAAACTTTTGCAAACTACTTCCGAAGGTAGGAAGATCTATATGAATTTGACTGCAAAGATTGGTCAGACCCACGTAAAGTACGTCTATTACTAAGAAAATTAGGCACATGCGAATATACCAAATTCGTAGATTATATCCTTCCCAGAAAAACAAGTGAGCTGACGTTCAAAGAAGCCATTAAACTGCTAACGGAACTTTTCCGCCATAATACTTCACTATTCCACAAAAGATGGAAATGCATGAGCCTTACGAAAAAGGACAACAAAGATTACATAACTTTCGCGTCCATTGTCAACAAATATTGTGACGACTTCAAATTATCAGAACTCAGCGCGGACAATTTCAAATGCTTAATTTACGTCCAAGGCCTGGTCTCAAACAAAGACGGGGAAATGAGACGCAGAATCCTTACTAAATTGGAGAGTGAAACTGATTTGACATTTCAAAAACGAGCCAAAGACTGCTAGAGATGCATCAGTGTGAAGAAAGACTCAAAAGGCATAGAAGAAGCTGGCATAGCACACATACATAAAGTACGAAGACAAACCAACTTACCCTCCTCACAAATAAACCAAATCGATTTTCCCGCTTCAAGAACAGATAAAACAAAGTTTTCTATCGCTGTGGGCCTTGGCATTGGTTTAAAGACTGTACATACCGTTTTAAAACTTGTCTATCGTGTAAAAAAAATAGGCCACAAAAGTTCTCACTGTTGGAATAGAAGAGAAAATAAAAGTAGAATAAGGAATAAGAGAACTGACCAAGCTGATGAGACTAACATAAGAAAATACGTACAAGTTGAAATGCAAAACAGAAAACTTAGGCTACAGCTGGATTCTGGCTCAGACAATTATAAACCTACAAGCATGGAGAAAACTGAACAAACCTGCCATGTTAAAAACTGATAAAATTGCTAGATCAGTTACGAGGAGAAAGATAAAATTCGAGGGTGAATTAATTACTATTGTAACATTTAATGGAATGTCGAAAAAACTTTTGATTGGTCATTCTAGCTTATGTAACAGCATTTACCCCTAGCGAAGGATCGTTAATTAATTTGAAACTTTTAAAACCATTTATTCTACATTCAACATCATCACTTGATAAGACACCAGAAGTATTGAAACAAAATGGCTATTTTTGTAGTGATTTTATAACATATTTATGTTATAATATTTAAATAAATAATTATATATATATATATATGTATATCCTCAAGGACACATGGTACGGTGGATAAAGGCGTTGGTTAGATCCAGTAACAGACCCAAAAGGAGTGTGAATTCAATACCCGGTTCAGGCAGTGGAGAACTTTCAGAGGGAAAAATTACCAGGAGATAACTGATAACTGACATCCATCAAACATGGCTCGTGGAACTAGAACAGTCTACCCCAGTGATCGAAATAAAGGGTTCGGTTCGAAATTCCAACCACCTGAAGAAGGCCGGAGCGTACAACGGCCGAAACGTTGTGACAAATATGGCGACAAAGATGAGGACAATAGTCCGAATAATGTAAATTCTGTACATAATACCTCATCTCAGAAATATAGACAGATATATATATATATATATATATATATATATATATATATATATATATATATATAGTGTGTGTGTGCCAATAGTATCAATAAATCAGCCGCCGGATACTTAATTATTAGGTGAATAATGATAAGAAAATGTTCCCAGTATAACGTTCAATCTGTTTAATATTCATATTTGGCACTATTACTCTGGGAGAACTTTATAATTGGTGTGAAGAAAGCCGTCAGTTCCTCTCAAATATTTTAAACAACCGCACACAAACACACGCTAATAGCCACATACGGGCATATATGTACTTTATAATATAAAACATGATGTAATATATATTTTCAGGACACGCAACATGATTGCTTGTGTTATTCTTTTTGAAGTTCTTGGGTGAGAGCTTTTAGAATTATTTACACTATTTGCTTTTGGCCTATTCACTCCACCTTTTTTTTGACAGTTTCTGTCCGTGTCTTATCCGGCCTTGACGTTTTGAATTTTCGTAATCGTCAAATAACTATACAGGGTGTCCATAAAGTTCGTGTGCACTTTAAAAAAATTAAAATGAAATAAATTTTAATAAATAATTAATTATAAATGAATTAATTAGAATAAATAAAAAATGTATTTGTATTTGCGATAGAAATAATCTGTAAAAAATGTTATAAAGTTTAATGTACCTAGTTTTAAGTATAGCTAAAATAACTAACGTGATTTCAGGCATTACTGTAAATCAGTTGGCAAATGTTTTCCGTGAACTGCAAAATCGTATTACCCTTTGTATTGCTAATGATGGAGGACATGTGGAAAATTTAAATAAAATTTCAATAAAACCTTACAAAATATAGATTTACTTCTTTCTAATCCTTTTTACAAATTATTTCTATCGCAAATACAAATAAAATTATAAATTTTTTAAAATTCACACGAACTTTATGGACACCCTGTATTACCATTATTGGCATTACGAAAAGAGTTAGTGCGCTCCATCTGGGTCAAATAATCTTGATGTACAATGATTTGCTAAGACATCATATCTGATTCCAATGCCTCCCCACATCAAAACCTCTGTATATGAGAGACCTACAGAGTTTAGGCTCTGGCCACCTTAATAAAATGTAGCGAATTCCTACAGATATCAGTCAGGCATTAATTGTTCCACACTATCTTTCCGTAGACTATTTTACAAACAAATTGTTAATATCAATCAAAGAAATGTAAAGGAGGTCTGCCCTAATTTGTTGATAAGACAATAAATAAAGAAACTGAATAACATCTTCGAAAGTAATTACAAAAGTAATACATTTTTATTGCATCAAATTAAACCAGTTTATAAACGAGTCTAAGACGTCATCAAGAAAGATGTTTGGCCTTTAAAAATCTAATATTGAAAGTAGCAAATATTTAAGTGCAACTATTTCCATCCTAAGTAAAAAAAATGTCAAACCGCAACATGTAATTAAGAACGACAACTTCAGACACTCCCAGTACTCTTTAACAATGACACGTACCGAACTTCAAAGTGTAATCAAATATAACCAAAGATAACATGTCTAGATAAACCCGGATCTTGAAATATGACTAAGAGGGTAGCTAAAAGCCCTCAATCACAATCATTTTCAAAATATCTGCCCTCACTATTTCCAAACGCATACAGACTTTTACGTAAACAAAAATATGACTCAAAATTAACAATCCTTATATACACCTTTATATATATATTAAGAAAAGGAGTAAATCCGACATATTGCTATTTTAATTTATTATTTTTGATGGCTACTCATATTCGTGGAGAAGCACTGTTTTTAATTAAACAGTATTTTTATCCAACTACTTCTACCTTCCAGAATATTCCAGAAAACTTGTTAGAAAAATACCCGGCTTCCGGCAGAATTCGAACCAGCATCTCCTATGTGTAACCGCAGTTGTTTATGACGTGCCTAACTACTCGGCCGCGTAGGACTTACGGCCAAACAGATTCCGAAATAATGCCTTTTATACACGCAATCTCTGCCGATTCTCGAAACCTCCATATCTGCGCTGTATCGTATTTGTGTTTGCGTGCGATATGATTTGTTAATACTTTTAATAAGTCATACTTAATTTATTTTTATTAATAAGTACTTACACAGACACGCTTATTAATATACTTATGCTTCCTATGAATTTAATATTCTACGTTCGTAAGAATTGCAAGACAATAAAAAGACTTCCTTCAAGAAACTTGTATTTTCAAATGTGTCCTATGAATTTCAGGCATTGTTATATTCTACAACGACTCTATAAAGCGGAAAGTGGTAAGTGAATCTATTACATTTCCAAATCTTTTGGGTAGCAATTCCTATAGAGTATATACTACTGTATACCGTCTATTTTCTTATATTTCCTAACTGAACATATAAGGTATTTTTAGGAGAATGAATCATTTTCTCTTGCACATTCATTTATTTCTGAAGTATCAGCTTATACCAGTCAAATGGTTTTGTTACTAAACCCTTCGGATCGAACAGATAAATTCATGATTTTGTAGTGTACATTAACATGAAATAAAATTAATCGCAACTCAGTCCTGATACTTTGCTTTTTACAGCATGTGTGTCTGTGTGTAAATAATGTAAGTAGAGGCCAAAATGTATCAGAAAAATGTATCAGACGTATAGAAAAGAATACGCAATAGAGAAAAGAGCAAGAAGAAATGATTACAGGTGGAGCAATTGGTTGTTACAATTTCGCTCAATGCAATGATGAAAAAGAAAACTTATATCTGGAAAGATTTGTAGATTTGCCATCAAGATATAATGGAAAAAATATCACCAGTTGAGCCACCATAAAATGAATCTAAAAAATCCTTTGTCCAAGAGAAAACTCATAATGGAAGGTACTTTTTCTTGCTAATAATGATGATAATGATTATCAATGATGATGATGATGATAGAATACTTATTTTCAGCCAAGCTATTTCCTAAAGACCAGTATGGAAGTTATCAGTATACGAATCGAGATTGAATATCGCCGAAGGCTGTTATATTCCATGTCCCGAAATATTCCTAGAAATCGCATCAATATACTTGTCCATTGTCTCTGTCCCAATAGCAGATATTTTAACAAAAATTGTTTCGACACTTGATCTCTAAGCCTTTCTTGTTCACTGCGTATATATCAGAAAATCATACATATAATGCGCAGTTATGTCTATTCGTTTAACATGTTTCACATTGGTGATATATAGTGATACAGAATAAAAAATCCTCTTAAATTCTGAACTTAACGAGATAGTTAGATTATAGCTCTTTAAGTGTCTGTTTTCCTACACATTCGGTTTGTCCTTTTGATCTTAACAAGAGTAACACTACTAGAATAATATATGTTAAACCAAGCAAACCCATGTATATTTCATCTTAATAAACCATCACGTGGTATTTCTCTTTGTTGGGTTCTTTTTCTTATTTGCCTCATTCGGTTTGTTGATCTACCAATATGACTTACTGAAAAACAATCAATCACTAATAACAACGTTGAAACTGTCCTCAGTAAAAATGCCATTACGCAATATATATTCCTGACGATCTCAGTTAATCACAATCATTTAATTTAAGATCCCATTTGCTTACATCCTGTCGACTTGGGGAGCGCCATGATTTATTTTATAAAGTCTAGTAAAAGTTTTAACAGAGGACGGAAAGTGCGACACTGAAATGCGAACAGCCATTAGCATAGAAAAATATGCCATGAAAAAGCTAAGCAGAGTGTTAAGGAACAGAAAAAACATCGTTAGTAACAGAGAAAAGAGTACTGATCTGTTATGTGATATCTGTCTTATATGACATTGAATGCCGGACAATCTCCGCAAAGATGAAGAAGAGACTTAAAAGACCAGAAATGTATTTCTCAAGAAGGATAATGACGATACCACGGACCGAATATCTGAGCAACGACGAAGATTTAGAGAACATGGAAACAAAAAAGAAACTTATTTTTAGCACCAAACTGTTGAAACTTCTAGGGCAAGTAATGAGAAAAGTCGGATTGAAGAATCTGATACTCATAGAATAAAAGATGAAGGAAAGAGGGACAGAGAAAAACAAAACATAACGTACATAGTGAGCTTGAGTAAATAGATGCCCCCTTCAGCAGAGATAACAAAAAAGACAAAAAAGATACAGAATAGAGGAAATTCTGGAGAGCCATATCGTTTGTATCCTGAAAGTTCACGGTGCGTAAAGAAGTCGGTGGTCAGTGGTCGGTTTCACTGATTGTCGTTGGATGCAGACGATTTCTCCGCCCAGAAATGTTGATGTGAAAAGACGTGATCATGCGAGATCATCGGCGAGATTAGAAGGTGGTAATTAGTTGGCGGACGAGAATGTTCATGGACATTAAATTCTTTGTTAATGAACTCGAATTTTAATATTATTTTGTACTGATATTGTATTTTTTTAAATTTATCAGGCCATTTTCCATTGGTTCTTTCTTTTCCATTTATCTTTTTGATATAATGGAATATGATTGGCTGGTGTCCGTCATAACTACAGATGGACGTGTAGGTACGATAGAGGAGAAGTATGTGACGAAGACCATTGGACTACACCATTGGCTATCCTATTGGTCTACACCTAGTGCCTAAGCATATTGCCTGCGACTACGACGAGTACCAGTCGATTACTGCTAACATGTACTACTTGGTTACAGTAGCCAAAACCACTTAGCTACTTCGTTCAAATATATCCCTTTCCGGGACATATCACTTTTCCTTATCAGTTCTTTTCTTTGTTTTTCCCGTCTGTTTTCGTTTAACTTTTTATTTCTTCTTCTCTAACGCAATCATATTTTATATTATTTCATTCATTTACTTTTTCTTTTCTCTTACATTCTTTCTTTTTTTTAACTCTTCCTCTTTCCATCTTTCTCTTTAGACGTCTTCTGATATTTTCTTCCTTCATTTCTACTTTGTTTATTTCATTAACTTCCTTATTGTCCTCTTAATGTCATCTTTCTTTTCCTCTCTACTTCTTTGTCGTTCATTGTCTTTCATTATGCTGCTCTTTTTTCCCGCCTTTTTAAATATTTTCCTTCTACTATGTTTTCGTGTATATTTCTCGACCTTCTCTATTTCTCAATTTGAAATTTTCGCTTATATAAATTGAAATCCTCCTTTCTTTCTTATTTTCCACGCGATCTCTGTATTGTTCGTTTAAATCTGTCTTTATTTTTTCGTTATTTCTCAATTATTTTTTATATGACAAGAACAAAGACGTGTGGTAATGGGCTAAATATTGCTGAGAAATACAAAAGCCAGGGAATTGGAAAAAAAAACCTCAATCGTCCACATCCTGAAAGATAGGACAAATATAAAAAACAATATTGTTTTCGTTATGACTTATCTTATTTTATCTTGCGTTATATTTGGTCTCTTTTTCTTTATCTACACTGATCTCGTTCGTTTTAATCTGCCTTCCACTTACTGAGACATGATTAGTTATTTCTTTCCTCTTCTCAAATGTTTTCGATTTCTAATTTCACTTCTTTTTTAATCTCTTCATAATCGTGTGCAAAGTTCTGATTATTTTTTTTATTTGACAGTGTTATAAGTGTCTTTATATCAGTGTAATACTATTTCTATCTATCTATCTATCTATCTATCTATCTATCTATCTATCTATCTATCTATCTGTCTGTCCGTACTGAAAGGTTATATGTACCGGGTGTAACAACAAAATTCTCCAAATCGTGTAACAGCATAGGATAATTGACCATCCCTCAAAATATCTAATATGTAATTAACTAATTACTTAACGAATTGACTATCTTTTTTACAGGTTTTCAGATAAGACGTTTAACCATTTTGACAACATGTATCGTAAGAATCATTGAAAAGCCCTTTGAGTTATTTAACTAAAAGGAGAACCGGTTAAAATCATTTCGTGTCAGCCCTACTATGTCTTTCCAACTGAGCAATGTTAAGAGGAAAAAGATCATTCAGGCTTTCAGTATTGGTACCAACATTAATACTCTGGCTTCCAACTTTAAAGTCTATTGAAGAAACACCAATAGAACAGTGAATAAGTTTAAAAAAGAGGGTATAGTAGAGATGAAAACTGGATCACAGGTCAAAACAGCAAAAGGGATTATCGTTTTTTCTCTTAGTAAATATCATAAAGAAATACACAACCACAGTCGATCTGAACAAGAAAATTACATTAACAATAACACACTCGCAAATTTAGAACTAAAAAGAATCGACATTATTTACGAGTTAAAATACCCATCCATTAAGGAAAGGTTTTCCTGATCAAACCAAAGTCATAAATAATGACATTGGTCATACCTGTACATGCCTATCTGGACGACTTACGTTACACCTACCTGACAAAAAACTTAATTAAATACACACGAAATCCTACCAAACTCTATCCGAAACATATTATTAAAAAATATAAGTATAATAGACCCATCCACATGTAAAAATATTAACAATAATGGAATTGTAATAATGAAAAAGGAATATTCAACTCTCACTAACATTAATTACGAACACGGCCACAATGTACTGGCCGAGTTTGGAAAATAAAGCTTTCCTATAACTTTGGACACACATAAAAACCCAGACATTCAGTGAAAAATTAAAAAAAGAGAGAATAAAAATTATAATAATGGCTAAAAGAATAGCCGAAAGCGCCCGGATATGCTGAACGTTTGGACAGTTTTTACACAATTTGGGTTAAAAAAAGAAAACACTTGCACGAACGCAAAAAAATAAAAAGCTTAATCGAAGTCGTTTTTAACAAAACATGTAGAAAATTGTGATTGCTACACAAATACACAATTATATATATATATATATATATATATATGTGTGTGTGTGTGTGTGTGTGTGTGTGTGTGTGTGTGTGTGTGTGTGTGTGTGTCTGTGTGTGTGTGTGTGTGTTTTAACGTATGCTATATTTATATGATAAATTATTCAATATAACGAGTAGAGCGCATATAAATATAAAAGTTAACACTAAAATCAACAACCTGAGGGGACAATGTGTTTCATGTTAAACGCAATCGCCAGGCTATGTCAAGTCAGGTTGTGTTTTTGCTCGAATTTTTATATATACTTAGTGGGTAGTCTATTCCATTGTGGGTATTCTATTGTATTATTGTAACAGTTATTTTGCTGGCCCTGGTTTGTTTATTATTATTATTATTATTATTATTATTATTATTATTATTATTATTATTATTATTATTATTATTATTATTCTCTGCCGTGCGCCAACGGGTTTGTAAACAGTGACTATTACGGCTAATAATGCAAGACTCTTCGGTAAATCGAATCGAGTTCTCTCAGTCACTGTGTGTTTATCTAATTATAAATACGCTTAAATTCACCTTCTTCTCTGCCGTGCGCCAACGGCTTCAGGGTAACATTTCCGACTGACGCGAATTCAGCCGGTTTTCGATTCTAGCCAGAGGCAGCCGGACGTCTAGCCACACTGATGAGCTGTGATACAGCGAAACAGTCTGTCTGTGGATGACAATATATATATATATATATATATATATATATATGTATATATATATATATATATATATATATATACACATGAGTAAATTAGTTGAAATTCAAATGCATGTAAATATATAAAACATTTTTTCAAAGATTTTACTTGTCATGTTTCGACAATAATAGAGCGTCATCAGAAGAGTAATTTAATTTGAATCGGCCAAAATGTGCATTAAAGAAATGCAACGGCAAAGATGTCAAGCGACAAAATTCTTATGTTTTACTCTTCGTTATATGCATTAACGAATTTTACTTTCTTTTTTAAAACTTTCCAATTTGTTTCCGTAATAATATTGTTACGACAGGTGTTAAAATGAACTATCTCTGTCTCATTTTAATTCATAGATCATGGCACTTTCTATGTATCTTCGTCTGAATAGTTTATATTCTTTTTTTTTACTGAGAGAGCTTTTTTCCGATCAAAATGTTTAATGGCGATGTTTTCCTTGGTCCACAAATGTGATGATTGTATTGCTTAATTTGAAGTCTCTTTGATGCTCTCGTGGCCTTTTCTTTAAACCTCGAAATGTTTGGCCAGTATCTTTTCTGTGGGATTTTTCTGCTTTTCATTGCGTAAATTTTTACCGGCTTTTGGAGAGTCCGCAAAATGTTTATACTGAGATTTGATGTATACTGAGGTATAGGTTTATTTTAACCTCGGTTTGTGGTCAAAGAAATTCACATTTGTGTTGTTTATATTTAATTTTTCTTTTAATTTGATTTTTCGATCCTGTATGCTTATCTTTTGCTTTTTCCATTGGAAATAAAGTTGCAAATTAAAGATATTAATTTTAATCATGTGCTCTTTTGACTACATGAAATACACTGAAAAGATATGTTATTTGCAAGTTCTATTATTTGTGAATTCATTTTCGCCATTATTTATTTTATTTCTTTTCTCGTCGATGTAGTACGGAAGGCGAATAAAATAAAAGGCGACATCTATTTAAGAATTTCAAATTTGGGGTATGATATGTGGAAAAGATCTCAAGTCTAAAAAAATATAAAAATTGGTATAAAACCCCGTTGAGTTGATTTTTTAAATTTTGCTTGTAAATACGATTATTGGTTTTGCAAAGAAAAATATTGGTTTGTACAAGGTCGAAATTTTGTTGACCAATAGGAAGGGGTTTCTTTCGAATTCTCCGAGATGATACCGGATAGATTTAAAATAATTACTGCAGATCAAACACGACCCATTAAAAGAAGAGCAAGCAAGAAAATAAAAAACAACATTACCGTAAACTGGTAAAAGGAAAAAAGGGAGAAAATAACTGAGAGAATATAGATCTTCATTTTTCCCGTGTCTATCGAAGACAAAAATGTGTCAAGAATTAAATAGGGGAAAAGTACAAAAGATAATATATAACTTTGTGTCGCTATCTGACCTTCTCTTTCTGTCTGTCTGTCTCTGTCTGTCTCTGTCTCTGTCTGTCTCTTCTCTCTCTCTCTCTCTCTCTCTCTCTCTCTCTATATATATATATATATATATATATATATATATATATATATATATATATAAAGATATTTTTCTAGGTACAACATTTAATAACGGAAATAAAAGTGTGAAGCTTAATATTACTGGATATATTAAAATCGAAGCAACAGGTTTCGCTCCCGCTCTTCAGGCCTCCAAGGGAGATTAACTTAAATTAAGACACTAGAAAATGTGCAACGAAAAGGAACGGGGTGTGGGGGTAGAAAGAAATTGTGAGCACAAGAAGCTATAGACAAATAACAGCGAGTCCCAACAAACACTCACGCTGTTTACACAGTGAAGGCTTTCGGGACCCGATATAAAGTGCCTCCAGCACATTGAGGTGAAATAAGGAGTTCGACCGGGACAACACAGTGAACCAGTCTGCACTGAAATTAGCAGCACACCCTCTGTTATTTAAGAGGTGCTCACATATGGCGGAACCCTAGGTATTTGGGACACGGCCATTCAACAACAAGGTGTGACTCCTGATCTTAGTGGGAATATGTATATATATAATTAGATAAAAATATAATGTTATGTTATATTATATTTATAGGTAAATATGCTGAACGTCAAAACCGAGCGGCAACAGTCTGTTTCATTCTTGAATGCAAACTTCAGGTCATATGTGCTATGTTTTGGCTCCAATATATGCTGGTCACTGGTGCAATATGGGTAGCAAGTTCTATTATATTCTTCTAACGGTTATAGGGTAGGTGGTAACGAATATGTCTAAAATTGTTATAGAAGCTATTGAAGAGAAATAAGATATATATATATATATATATATATATATATATATATATATATATATATATATATATGTATGCAGGTGTGCAGTGAAATAGGAACAAAACGCCGAAAGTAAAATGAAAATAAAAAATAGAACTAGAACATGTAAAACCTGGGATGACCCATTCCCTCTGTGCCTACACGAAAAACTGCACATAATTAGATTTCTAAAAAGTGAAAAGTTACTAAACCATAGACATGAGTTAACGGTGTTCTGTCGTCACCAAATGATTTTCGCATTAAATAATTAATAAATAGATTTAAACAAATTAAGTCCATAATTTAAAAGCCTTAAAAAACTCAGCCCAATAATTATTGAGAAAAACCCTTTGATAAAAAAAGCCATGTAAATAAACAAATAAACAAACAGATCAAATAGATAATAATGAAACATAACCTTCTAGTCACTCAACGACTCAAGGCAAACCCATAAATAAAAAAGACGCCGTCTGACTAGCATAAGCCAAAACCACTCTGGACATAGAATCACCATTGTAACTTGATACGCTTTTTTGGAAAGGGACTGGCCTGTAGATAAAAATTAATTCTTAATTCTTAGCCCCTTAAACCACCTAACTTCAACGGCCGAAACTAGCCGTTTCCATAGCAACAAATGTTCCAACGATACCGTATTTATAAACACTAGCTAACCAAAATATAGCTTATTCCCAAATTCTCGCTTGACAAGGAAGCGGGTCCAGACACCTTAACTCTTCATAACTTAAAAAATTATGTTAGGGGTCTCGGCTCTCGCTTTTGAAACATGAGAACTCTTATGTAGCGGAGGAATCATATTTTTTAAAACTAAAAATATTATTATATTATATATATATATATATATATATATATATATATATATATATATATATATATATATACGAGGGTCATTCAATATATAAGTTGTATTTTTCGGTATAAGAACTTCTAATACAGATAGAAGCTTTCTCTTTTTTATTTTTTTTTTGTTTTACTTCTTTTTCACATGGATTTAATTTCTTTTGCAGACTAAAAAAAAACTTTGAGAGTTTTGGCGATTGACAAAGATGTCCGGCCAAGAAGTATGCTCCAGGATTGAACAGCGGTCAGATATCAAGTTTTTGGTTGCTGAAGGGTACAAACCAGTTGAAATTCATAGGAGAATGTCAACTATGTATGGTGCCAAATGTTTCAGCCAAAAAATGTCTACAAGTGGGCTAAATTGTTTAAAGAAGGACGGAGCAGTATTGAGGATAAAGACAGTCCTGGGAGGCCTACAGAAGTGAGGTCTCCTGAGGTGATCGAATCAGTCAATGACCTCATTCAGTCTGACAGAAGGGTGTCAGTGGATGACATTGCAAGGACTTTGAAAGACATAAAGAACAAACGCAGGGGTCATCAGTCAGAAGGAGTCATCTTGCATCATGACAACGCAAGGCCTCACACAGACCATCAATGCAGACCATCAACGAGGTGGGCTGGAAACTGCTCCCTCATCCCCCCTTACAGCCCAGACCTTGCCCCTTCAGACTTTCACCTGTTTGGTCCCTTGAAAGCGTTCACGAGAGGCACGAAGTTTAAAAGTGACGATGAAGTCAAAAGTGTTGTGAGCGACTGGCTGAGACATCAGTCCAAAGATTTTTACACTGAGGGAATACGGAAGCTTGTGCACAGATGGGAAAAGTGTGTGACAGTGCTGGGAGACTACATTGAAAAAAAAAAGTAAGCTTCTATCTGTATTAGAAGTCTTTATAAAGAAATATTCACCTTATTTATTGAATGACCCTCGTATATATATATATATATATATATATATATATATATATATATATATATATATATATATATATATATATAGGTCGGTAGGTAGGTAGAATTGAATAAATTTTACGTTCGGTAGGGAAAACAGCTCTACTCATTGTGTGTGACGACGAGTACGTGCGTGTGCGCATGAAACAGAACAGTTTTATGTGAGTCAACAATGCGTGACGTTTAACAAAGGCAGCGGATATGTAGCGACAAACAATGAAAACTAAATACTGAACGCGTGCAATTAATGCATGGCGATAAATCGAACATTCATTTCAGCAGAAATTTCGGAAAACCAAGAATAATAGATTTGAAAGTGACTTGATTTAAATACAATTTAAGTTTAACGTCTAAAGAGAACCAAACTTACATTTAAAACTTCAGAAACTTTCATTTTTTTAATGAGTTAATTCTCGGAAAAAAAAAACTTTGATGAACTTTTAGTTAATTGCACTGCAGAATTGTCTCCCTTTCATGATTGTTCAATCGGTTTCTTAGCATATGATTGGCTACAAAGATATAACAGACGACGTTCATATCTTTGTTAGCGAATTTTGTAAATTTGAAACAAAATTTTGCTGGAAATAAAAAGATGACTTAAACTCGTCCACGTCTATATGTGTGTGTCTTGAAATCAATTTAATATTCTCTATTGTTTAAATTCATTTAGCTATCCTATTACGATAACAATGCATTTGCTTAATGCGCAATTAAGACTGTCACGCATAAACTGAAAAACCTTGTACACAATGTTGAACTAATACAGAGAAAGGAAAATAATTGCCAATTTGTCTGGACTAAAAAATAAATGTAATTGTGTCTGAATGGAAATAGTTATTGTTCTGTAGGCCGGTCGTGTTCACGCAACTGTGGACATATTGACAAAAAAGAAATGCATACACTGATCACACGCCGAAATACATTGATATAGGAATGTGTTCATTTAGCTCATCGACATATATCAAAATTCGGAAAGCACTTCCATCATTGACTTCCACGTAAAATCTCCAGTCACGTATATATATATATATATATATATATATATGTATATATATATATATATATATATATATATATATATATATATATATATATATATATATATATATATATATATATATATATATATATATATATGTATGTATTTATGTATATATGAGAAGTCAGTGTCTGCTGATATTGTCACGCCCAAAATATGTCATGCTATATTTAATCTCCCATTTACATGTGTAGACACGATACACAAATCTATGCTTGTCATACATAACGTTAATTATATATACCCACATAAAATGATATTATTTATAGATTGATCGTCTCAATGTAACAATGACCAAAAAATTACAAATTGTAGCAGAAATAACAAACGTTTCTTCTTCAAATATGCAAAAAGCACTGCATTAATTTAAATATGTTTCAATTTTTATTTTGGTTTTGACTGCGTGAAAATAGCACACTTTTATACATTTTAACCAGATTTAGACATTTTTATCATAATTTTTGATAGCTAAAATTAATTTCGATTAGGGTGGTATTAATTAAAAGTGGTAATTAATAACATTGCTAAACATTAAGAAACCTTGATAGAAATAAACCTTCTCGACTCAGAGCAGCACTTATATCCTCAGGGCATATGATGTAGGCGTCTGTATTGAGTCTGAGGCCCTGTGGGAAGATAGATGGAGACATAACATCGCTATCACGAGTAATCACTCAAAACACCATGATGTTGCCTGGATATCATCCAACTCTTTCCGAATCCTCTGCACTGTCCTCAAATTGACACTCAAACACTCTGAAATGTTCGGATTGAAGCTTCATGGTCATACAGTAAGCCGTTTCCAAATTTCTGGCGGAGTGAATTTTGTCATGGTGCTCTTTTTCTTGCAGACGGTGCCCAACTGAACCTACTATAGTACAGACTTGAAAAATCAAAAACAAACAACACGCATGCGCGAGATTGAAAATATAAAATGTCGAAAATTTACCAATTTTGCAAGTTTTAAGGTGTGTGTCTTTTTATCTATTTAGTTCTTTTAATGTTTTGACTGTGTGACATGTATTATATGTGTGGTGTCGAATTTTAGTAGGAACGTTTATTCCGAGCCTTTGCGTTGTGTGCAGGGCTGGAATTCGAGTGAGTCTCTTTCTATTTTTTTTTTTTAAACTTCAGCGGTTGATAGAGAAATGTATGATATACAGGGCCTCTCTTATAGCGAGATATTTTCGGTAATTTGATTTACATAGAGTTTTTAAAATTTTGAAATAATAAATAAAAACATTAATAAAACATTAATACAATTGTCCTTGTTCGTCAAATTATAATATATATATATATATATATATATATATATATATATATATATATATATATATATATATATATATATTGTTATGGTCCAAGTTCCTTGTAGCACCGTGATGGTCCAAGGTAGAACCAATGAAGAATAACTCGAACACAAGTATGGAGTAACACAGATATATTACAAACAGAAATATATATAAAAGAAGTAGAAGTATTAGTAATGACTATCAGATTTGGTTAGAGTGAACTATGTTGTCTCGACAAGTATCACTATTCCAATGTCTTACAGTAATCGTCTGACTCGACTCAATCTCTGACTGACTCTGAAGATGTTCATTAACACGCCCACGTGTGTCAAATGTGGCACAAGGCCGGTTTAATGTGGGCTTTCCGAGCCCGTAGGCTCGGGCAAAAATTGCCCGTAGAACCCGTATAAACGGGATCGGGTTGGTCAACCTCCCCGAACGAGGCTCTGCCCTTCGGCGGAGCCTCGTCCGAGTTCCTCTCTGCCCAGAGGCAGAGAGTTCCCCTCTGCCTCAGAGGCAGAGAGTTCGACCGTCTAGCCGAGTCGTCCAAAAAGGACTGACTCTGAAGTATTTAGTGTCCTCCCCACGAGGGACAGATGTGGCACAAGGCCGAGTTTAAAGTTTTAATATATATATATATATATGCGTGAGTTTGTGTGCGTTTCTTTGTCATATCTAAAGAAAGATTATCAAACGGAAAAGTTCCGTAGTCTTCAATAACACATGGCTACCTATTAGCTGTTAAATCATTTGAAAGTCCATGTGGGTACTGACTCACCTATTGTTATCTTTACGTAGTGCCCGCTCTAATTTATGGGCACCTCGTGATTCAAACAAATATCACATTCAGCTCAAAAATTCGATTCGTACATGCATAATTTTACACTTGATATTTCATTGCCAATTCCTTATATTAAGCAAATCGGAAAATATTTTCCAATTCGTTGGTGTTCAACAATGTTATGTTCTTGGGTGTAATTATTGGGAGAGGAAATTCTTACTGTATACAACTGGTCTCTTATAATCGATGGTTAAAATGTCTGAGCGAGTGATTTCCGTGGGTTTTGGCGAAGGCAATACTTTCTTTGAAGATTTCTGAAGTGACGCTACAGAATCACAAAGAACGGATAGTACCAAGTAACAGAAACTACACCAGTTGAGGACTTTCAACAACAGCAACAACTAAAATGAATAGCACATGGGACTTGGAGAGAAAGTAGTGACATTATGAAGATGGTGACACTACTTCAAACAAAAGGTTAGCAAGGAAAAGCCCATCAATAATGGAAAGAGCAATAACAGCTACTGGGCTTGAGAAACATATTTTCTTGAAAATTTGTCTTAAGAGAAAGATTTCACAAGTTTCAACCACCAGTAATAGTGGCTGTTCTTTCATTGAATGACAAATGTTTTTTTTACTTATACGTCTATTATTATCATTATCATCACGCAGGGGGACAGATATTAAACTCTGACCCCAATCCGAAAAACAATGAAAAGTGTTCGTCGAGTAGCACCGATCGCTAGGTAAGTAAATGCCAAATGTTTCCTTATAAGGAAAAGGCTAATATTACCATTACCATTAGAGATGAACTTGAGAGGTGCTACATTTTGATGCCAGGACGATGACCTACGAGTGAAGAAAAGTGTAATTCTTGTAGCACTGGCTACTCGGTCAATGAATATTGAATGTTTCCTTATAAGGAAATGGCTAATATTACCATTAAATATGGGACTGAAAGGTGCTACAATTTGATGCCAGTAGGATGACCAAGGAGAGAAGAAATGTGTAACTCTTGAAGCACTGTCTACTCGTTCAATGAATATTGAAAGTTTCCTTATAAGGAAACACCTAGTATTATTATTGTCATTCTGTTGACAAGTATTGAAAGTCAGGAAGGACTTACATAGTCGAAATATCAAGATCGATATAAAAAATGGTGTATTTGACGATAAATTCTTTTTTTCCAAATTCTTTCTTTTTCTATTTTCTTTTCTATTTAATTTCCGTTTTATCTTCTTCTTTCAAAAAATGTTTCTTATATTTTTCTCTTTCTCATATATATATATATATATTTAGTATTGCTTCATTTTTTTGCTCTTTATTTTTCATATCTTATATTTGAAGGTAAGTTCTTATAACTTAATTGAGAGAATAACAGACATAAGCAGCCACAACTTCCAAAATATGGCACAGCAAGAGACGTTAAAAAGAAAACATTTCTAGAATTCGTGCATCACCTTTCAATTCAAAGAAGAACGACGGTCAAGAAAATTCTGAGAAGATATCACGTCAACCTTTCCAAAGAGTCTACAGATTCTTACAAACATTGTAAGATATTATTTGATATTGTTAAAAGCAGAAAAAGTTTTAAATCGAAAGCATTAATACAATATTCGCTTTTTAATATCCGGTAATAATTTAAAAAGTAAAAATTAAAAAATCTGGGATTATGCTTTACCTATAACCTGTTAAAGACTAACATCCCCAAATGGAATGTTCAGTATTAACGGATTTTAATCCCAAAGATGTTAAAATTAAAAAAGGTTTTAATGATCTGCATCCTAAAATATTTAATATGATTATAAATAAATTTGATTACGAATTGAGTGATAATGAAGAAGATATCGATTTTGGTTGTTTGTCTTTTTTAGCGGCATATCAACGCCTATGGATTATTTAATGCGGAAACCTAAATAGTTTGTATACAATGTTATGTCCTCAACTATAGATAAAATATAATTCTACTATCAAATGTATTGCTAGTCAAGTTGCTTTAAAAATGTATTGTTGGTAATTTTACTATGAATATGCATTGATGGCAATTTTTTATATATAAAATGTATTGCTGGCATCTTCATAGTATTTCGCTTTTGTTTGAGGGTTCACTATTTTCCCAAAGCACGGGCCCTAACAGGTACTACCACTCAGAGTCAGTGTGGACATAGGAACAATAGTAATTAAAAACTTCCACAAACTTCAAAATCTCCACTCTTTTGATCAGATATCTTGCTGCCTACTGGATAGCGTTTATCGTTATACCCAGGATTATCGAGTTCGGTAGATAATTTCAAAACAATAATTGAAAATAGCAAGGAAGTATTACTTGCCTGAATACATATTCTAAAATGGATATAGAAATCGATTTTCTGCTACGAATAATGAATCAATAAATAAATATATTTGTAACTATTTTTTTTTAAATATTATAATATGTATTATCCTGGTTTTTATATATGAGCAGATAAATATGCTGCTTATAAGATTCTATATTTTGATTCAATATTCTTGAAAGATGGCTCCCTGTGCCGCGCCAGGAAATTTTTCTCCCCGGAATCGATCCTTCAAATCTACAAATCAACTATTCGCCCTTGCATGGAGTATTACTGCCATATATGGTCTTGAGCCCCTTCTGTTTGCCTCGGGGTTCTTGATAGATCATGAGACGGATATGCAATGTAATTGGCCCTGATCTGGCATCACGTCAGCAGTCTCTCTCTCTCACAGACGCGACGTCGCATTTCACTGTCTTTTTTACAAATACTTTCATGGCAATTACTCCGATGAATTGCTTGCACTGGTTCCCAGACTTCATGAATTCAAGCGTCCTACGAGGCTGGCATCCCGCTCCCACCATTTCAAACCCTTTTCACTGTTTGATCTGTTAAATGTAGCCGTCTCTTCTACTCCAATAGCTTCATATCTCGCACCTCTCGCCTGTTATTCCTGTTTTCCTGACAACTATAATCTCCAACTATTCAAATGTAATGTCAATCGACATCTCCAGTTGCCTTGATCTATCCACTATCCTTCTCCTAATCCCTTCCTCTATCACTCCTATCTGCTCTCCCTCCAAATCTTCTGTAACCTCTTGCGTACTAGTGGCTTCCCGCCTTGCTTGGAGTGCAACGCTTAAAAAAACAAAAAAAAGGTGTAACCCTATAACAATTTACTAAGAGTAGCTTAGATGTGGTACAAGACTGAAATTATGGAGCACCCAGTGAGAATCCAATTCATTACTCGGTCATAAGAGATCTAACGAAACGAGCTTGCTAAATATTAAACCATATCTTATAGATTATATATTTATAGATTTATAGATATATAGATAATATATTTATACAGGAAGATAGGAGAGGTTTTGATCTTTGCTTTGTCAGTATTTTGGCCATGCAAATTGTTTCACTTATAGACAAACAGATAAGTACCTAATTGTAATAATCGTAACGCTTGTAGATTTAGGATTTTACAAAACATTAGAGTGTACTTTATTATTAAACACTTTTCTGGTCTGACGAAAGAAAGTCTTTCAAAAGTTGTAAAAGTGCTTACGCAAGCCATTTCACCAAGTGAAGTAGCTGAAAAGCTAATGTAATTTCATCTTCCAGACTATGTTCGCCGTTCTATAGAGTTTTGTTTAAAAAAAAAGAAAAAAAAAACATTGTAAAAGTGTCAATCATTGCTTGACTTTTGCAATGATGAAGACGCTTTTTACATTTTTCTGTTAGTCAACACTTCCACTTCCAACCAAGTTTATTTGTAGAGAAAGTGAGAAGTCCATCCATTTCTGTTTTCATTATTCAGTGAATCAAAGTGTCGTAAAAGTTAACTTCTGCCCACGAAAAATATTTCTTTCTGTTCCTGGTCTTAGGCTTCCATTTTATCAACATGTTTACGGCATTGTTTCTATTGTTACTTTCTTTGTTACACTTGTTAGTTTTTTATTTATTTCTTCGGTTGCTTTCTTATTTTTCTTATTTCTTATCTCTTTTTTTCTTTATTTTTGCTTTCGTTTACATCATTCTTCATATTCATTTTTAACAAGTTGGTGCTTTCTTGATTTTTTCCCTTTCATATTCCCTCTCTTTTATTCATTATCATGTTATTTTCTTTTTCTTTTATACTTATTGTCTATTCCCATTCTTCAAATATTTGTTATTTTCATTCTTTTGCTCCTTTTTCATTCTTTCTTACATTCACTTTTTTTCTTCCTTTATTGTTTGCTATATAATCGACAAATCCAATTCGCGTGCATCTCTCCGCATATATACGTGTGTATATGTGTAACATTGTCAGTGTCAGAAGAATCTGTGAAATATTAGAGAGAAAGATCTCCGATCTAAAAAGATTAGATGTATTTAATAGGGACACATAAAGATCACAGATACCGCAAAAAATTTGTTGAGGCGACTTGTCAATGTCCCGTGAATTGACGAATCGGCAATTAGCGAGAAGGTCATATTTGCTGTGGTAAAAATATTTTTTTACTCGCAAATCCTTCAGTAAGCTCCATTATGTGTTTGTAATCCTAGGATAGAGGATTTTTTTTCACTCACTATATTGTCTCCATTACAAGTTGTCGACAAAATGTATCTACTGTGGGACAATAAAAACCCACCATGCAGACCATATGCATTGTGACTATTACCATATAAAAAAACCAAACTTTTTCATGGTGAAAAGCTGCTGAGTTGATTTTCAGTAAGAAACAGGTAGAATGCGACTTCGATGTATTGGCCTGAATATTGTCGTGGAGACAAACGCAGCGACACATTCGAGACGGTCTATTACGGAACTAAAAATTTAATCGCCAATTTAATAATGTCACATACGAAAGAAGCACAAATCCTAATAACTAAGCAAGACAATTTCATCAGTTTATTTTCTTCCATCGTGTATTGGCGTTCTTCCTTCCCTATTGAAACTGCCTTTGCTTTAAATCGTGACACAGTCGAATTATTGATTTTGTCTTTAATGTTTATATTATTATACATTCAGATGCCTACTATGTTGGTTAAAGGGGTCACTATGATTCCGATTAAACCAGAATACTGTCCTGGGCAAGACGATAAACTACATCCGCATCCTGGGTAAGACGATAAACAACGTCCAGCAGCAAAACCTCTGATCAGGAGGTTTTGAGGAGCATGGAACCACCTCTTAATTGCTGCTGTTCCCAGGTCCATCCTGACCCAGGGTGGTAGCACCTGTTATCGTCCCAGCTATGGGAAAATCGTTAACCCCCAAATTGTGGTCAAAACATTATGAAAGCGTAAATATCAGTTTTAATAACAGAAATACATTTTGTAAAAAAATATTACTAGCAATAAAATTGTCGACATTGAATAAACCAAACCAGAATATATTGTTCAGAGATTGAAATTATGAATAGTATATTTTTAACCTTTTTTTTATTTGTGTCCTTCTCTGTCTTTATTTTAATTTTGTATAATTTCTTTTTTTTTCTATGAATGAGCATAAAAAATTAAAAGGGAGAAAATAATTGCATATTTTATTTTCATATTTACTGAATATAATCCAATATGTTTCGAAGTCATGTGTGTAGTGGAAAGTGATTGCACTAACCTTAACATAGAATAGAAAATCCACGTCTTACATTAATACCGACCTCTAGCAATCAATAACTCACTCCTCGACGAGGAGGTCTGTCTAAAATATTAGTATTTAATAAAATGGTCATTAAGAAATTCTTCCTGTTTCGATCAGAGTTTTCTTCACTTTCACTCCCAATTTTGTATTTTCATCACATTTTTTTACCCTTATATTTTTTATCGTGCGATTTACGAGTAGTTTTAATGGAATAAAAAATAAACTTACAAATATCTGGAAAACTGCTATTTCTCAAACAAGGTTCATTAACGAACTTTTTGAAAACCTCTTCAAATGACTGGCTTCAAACGTGAAGATGAATTTATCGCCATATTTTAATTCTTAATTTGTTCAGAACGACAGTTTTCCGAGGGATTATTCCTCTAATATATGTATATTAAACTAACATTAGATTTGTATCATCAAAGCTAAGAGGAAAAGTGAGGCCAACGGAAAACTTGCATCTGTGAAAGACATCGCAAATTCATGTTTTTAAATAGCCTCGTCAGATCAAGACTTTTACATGGATATCATATATGGCGCGTTTAGAAATATAAAAACTATATCAGCTGTATACAACTTCTTTCTCAGACCCATGGTTGAAAATGGCTTTTAGTAAATGAATCCTGTTAACCCCTGCGACGATCATTCTTCTTTGAAACTCGTAGACTGGCGCTAAACCCAATGAACTGTACTAAATAACGAAATCTCTTAAGCAACAACAAGAAGTACAATTGATATTAAGTGTAGCTCGAAGATAAGCTACTGATATAATGAATATTTAGACATTCCACACTACTTTAAACAAAAAGTTAGGAAAGAAACCACCATTTTTATTGGAAACGTCAATACAAATAATTGGATTTAAAAACTTAATTTTCTGAAAAAATGTTTTAAGAGAAACATTTATCCCGAAAGTAACACTGACTTTTCCGTAATAGAATGTCGAATTTTTCATTATAGTGACACGGTTTATATTACGATTAGCATGTCTATAGATAACGTCGATATATATTAAATAATATCACTTTAATCTTGTTCTCTACAAGTACTAATAATAATTATATAAATCTTCGACCATACAAAACAATGTTGAACGGTAAGTAAAATGTTTGAAAGAATGGATTTTGTTATTCTAGTGACCACAAGGTGAGATAAAAACCGATAAGTTGTAGAGAATTGAGGCATAGATTAAGATGATTTAGTAAGAATAATACCGATCATAGGGACACCAGTGAAAATCTCGAGGAACTGTAAATCTGAGGGAATATCCAGACTATTGAATGTTTCTTAAAGAATAGCTGTTTCGTTTGGAATTCTACAAAATGAAAACAAATGTATTTTGGCATTTGGTTGCTATCCTAAACCAAACTGCTCAGTTGTTTTGTTAACGCTTATATATTCAATGTCTTCTTCCCACGTAAAAAATATATCGATCATTCTTTCCTTATGTCACTTAAGTAAATTTTTTTTGCTAGTATCACTGTGGGTACAGCTTAAAAACTGGTTGTGAACACATTTCTTCTCAGCATGTATCACAAGCTTGCTGACTTGTATCAAATCTCAGCTATACTTATTAAATTCACTTGCAAAGTCATATATCATATAAACATATTACTTTGAACAATACCATTATTTGTAATGATTAGTGATTTGTGAGGAGTCCTACCACGATTATTGTTAGACACAATCTTAGCAACCTTAAATATATAGATAACATTGTGTTGACGGTAGATGCAGAATAAAAAAAGCAGGAAATCATGGACAATGTCGTAATGGAAATTGAGAAGAAGAGAAGTCTAAGCTTCGACTGTGTGAAGACACAATGTGTGATTCCTAGCAAGAAAGATCCCCCAAGGTGTGATTTATGAAGTAGAGATGTTAGAATCAAGCAAGTAGAACGATGTACACACGTACGAAGTTCTGTAACAAATGAAGGAAAATGCGACATAGAAATCCGAAGACACATTCGAATAGAGAAAGATCCTTTCCAAAAGCTAAACAAAGGAATGGAAAACAGGGAAATTTCACTATAAACAAAAAAGACTGCTGAAATCCTATCAAATATCTATATGGAAGCAAATTCTGGACAATATCCTCACAGGTGAATTGAAGGATTTATTACAATGTGTTTCGTTTGAAAAAGCTGGGGATATCATTGCCGAAATAAGTGAGCAATGTAGAATATTCAAGGAAAATGAGAATACGTTAACCTCACGTGCTAATAATCAGGAAAAGGGAGAGTTGAAAATTCACGGAAGCTAAAATGAGAAAATAGTGCTTCGAGATTTGATTGCTTTGCTTTGGTTTGTTTTACGGCATATCAACACCTCAATGGGTTATTTACTGTTGACAATATTTTTATAGTTGGTAATGTCTTTTTCAAAAACATATTCTTGGTAATAATTTAAAAAAATGTATTGCTGGTAATATTTTTTTTCAAAAATGTATTGGTGCTAATATATTTTTTCAAAAAGTTTTGTTTTATGGCATATCAACACCTAAATGCGTTATTTACTGTTGACAATATTTTTATTGCTGGTAATGTCTTTTCAAAAACATTTTCTTGGTAATATTTGTTTAAATGTATTGATGGTAATATTTTTTTTTTCAAAAATGTATTTCTGGTAATTTTTTTTTCAAAAATGTACTTCTGGTAATATATTTAAAAAAAATGTAATGCTGGTAAAAAAAATTTCCGTAAAAGTACGGTTAGTATTAAAACCTATTTTTATACTTTCATAGTGTTTTGACGCCAGTTTGGAGGTTATCCATTTACCCATCGCTGGTACCCTGGCAAGTGCCTCCAAGTTGGATCAGTGTAGACCTGGGAACACAAGCAATTAAGAGGCGTTTCCACGCTCTTCGAAACCTCCTGATCGAAGGTCTTGCTATCGGATGTAGTTTATCCTCCTACCCAGGACGCAGATGTAGTTTATGGTCATACCCAGGACACCTAGATTTTTGAAGATCGCATATGTCAGAGAAAAAAAACAGGGAAGAGATTTGTACAAGAGAGAACTGTGAGAAAAGAAATTATTAGAATAGAAGTTACGGTTATGCATAGCTATTTTAAAAATAAAATGATGAGACCTAATTTCCAATCTAGTCGTACGTTTAAGTTTATGCGGTCGAGATACCAAGCATGAAATCTCATTCGAAAAACTTCCATGAAAATATTTATAGAAAAGACACAGGGAAGCCACGTTTCGACGGCGGCAAGTTCACTGAAATCGCGATACAGGTGAAGATGGATAAAAATTACAAATAAATTCTTTTGTCGATAATCTCGAGACATATACTAGGAGCACCAAACCAGACATAATAGCAATTAACAATGGAATAATGAATTATAAACGTGGAAGATGAATTCGGGCCAGAAAAATTGATTGATATGACACAGTAAACCAATATTTCTACCAGAAGCTCGAGCATTTGATTTAATATAATAATTCCACTTTCTATTAGTGAAAAATCTAAGAGCCGAAACGGTGTAATAAACATGGCGACAAAGATGAGGACATTCGTCCGAATAATGTAAATAATGACGAGAATGCGCCATGAGTTCCTCTCCTGTAGGTTAGCATCACCCATGTTGATTGAAAACAAAAAAATCACTATGATGACAAAAAGACACTTTTACAAGGGTTAAAATTTACAAGGCATTTATTGCCCTAATTAACATCTGATTGGAGGTAACGACCTCAAACTATGAACAAAAATATATATGTTATTTGATAGTTCAATGTTTTATATACTTATATTCTTAGCGAAATTCTTACATTTGCGTAGATTTGGCGACAATGCTTAGATTTTATAAGTTTGATTTAGATAAATATAAATTTAGAGCAATGAATTCTAAAGAATTACGGTGGTTTTTCGATTTGTTGGGCACTAATTGGACCGAAAGATAATTAATTACATGTAATTATAATATTAATATAAAATAATCAACAAGATGAAGTAAATACGTAATTATACAAACGATTATATATTTTTCTTTTTTACTTTCATTTCTGCCATTATAGCTTTCAGTTTCTTAATTTCATTCATTTCCTCGTTACAGAATCGGTAAAATTTTGTCAATATTCTGTGTTTCGAAATTTTCCAAAGCTTAGTTTAATCTGTCATATAACAATATAAGATAAGCCAGGGAGCACTGAAATCTGTACATTGACAATAGCTTACGAGATTAATTTTATAACAACCCATTTCTACCTTAGATAGTTAATAAATTTAGTTTATATTCGATTGATCTGTTTTTTACGGTTTATCAACCTTTTTGCAGCGGGGTATATTGTTCCAGTGCAACGTGCCATGCTTGTTACGGATGTCTCAGTTATCTCCCTTCCTCAACACTCCAAGTTTTTGTTCACCACGACTGTGGCCGGGTATTGAACTTACATCTCTTTGGTCAAGTCACCGGATTCAATCAAGGCTTTTATCCACTGTAAAATGTGGACGAAATAATGTGTTCAGTTTGATATTCCAATCACCTGAAGAAGGTCGGAGTGTACAAAGTCTGAAACGTTGTGAATGTGAATATGACACTAAAAATGAGGACGACAGCCAGAACAACGTAAATAATATAAGAAATCAGCTCGTAAATAGTGAAGTGTTGTTATGAACGTAAGACTCTTTTTTAAGGAAGTGCTTATTTCATTTATCAAACAACCTAAAGCAATTACAAGTCTCGCGTATTGGGCTCATTTCTTGACACCTTCAAAAGATTGCTATCTGAATATCAGAAACTTGGGCCTCTTGTTTACATTCCGTGTTTCGGAGTAATGTCCCCATCTTTGGGGATATTAACACAACTTTTCGGCCGTTTTCCATCCGATCTTGTGGTGTGTCTGTCGATCCGAAAAGTGTCCGGAAATTTCGAATTAAAATTTTTATTTAATCGACAGACGTAAATTTTTGTCCCGTTCCGTGGTCAATATCTCTGAATACCTCGTCTTGCGCTTTCTTTTTAATTGTTTACTTATAGTTTGATCTGATTTGATATTGTTAAAATGAAATAGCATTTCTAATTTGATGTTGTAATCATTTTCTCTTTGTCTTATCGACATTATTTTTTGTTAGAAAAGACAAAAAAGACCATGACAATTGGAGCATAAAATATGTGAAATGTATGCTCACTGCTTATATCATCTTGACTATATGCATATGCGGCCGTGTTGTCGACCTTCATTTTTTTTATTTACGTGCCTGTTCAGTTACTTAAATGAATCGACAAAATTTTACAATTATTCTCAAAATTTATTGTGAGAATTAGGGATACAAACATGATCTCATATGACATTCTAGATTGTTGTATATTTTTCTTGAATTGTCAGAAAAGACGAAATAGGACTGAACCGTGTGAGTTTAAAGAATATTAAATTGATGGCTGTTACCTCTGTTTGTACCGCGTGGGAATTGGGCTAATGTTTCTGTGGATGGCGTAGCAAGTAGGTTTTTACGCGGTAGATTTTATTAGACCCACGCGCAACCGGCTTGCGATTCAGAGTTGTTCTTCAATTAGACTGGTTGCCAAGCAATGCTACCAAGCATAGTATACTTTGTTATGAACA
>OZ038482.1:135268279-135323279 GCA_964036315.1 Acanthosepion esculentum
TACTCACACATTAAGTTTATAGGTCCCAAGCATTCATATACACATGTCCTCAATGGCCCAGTGGATAAAAACACTGATTAGACTCAATGATTAGACCCAAAGAGTTGTGAGTTCAATACCAGACCGCAGCAGTGGTGAACCTATAAACCTTGGAGAGTTGAGTTAAAGAGAAATGACTGAAACATCCGGAAGAGACATGGCATGGGGAACTAGAACAATCTACCCCGGTAGACGAAATAAAGAGTTCGATTCGAAAATGGCAATCTACTGTAGAATCTGAAACGTTGTGAAAGATGAGGATAACAGTCCGAATAATGTAAATAATGTAAGTAATCATAATACCTCATCTCAGAGATATAGACAGAATATTGTAAATGACAGAATGTTTATCAGACTGTCTTAGTCAGGTTATACGATACGCTTCTAATAAATACCTCTTTATTGTATTCGTCCCAATGATTTGCATATTCAGAAGTAGATTTATTTAGTATAAAATTAATTCTTTGTAATCTTGTAAGATGGATCTCGACTTTGTCCTCCACTATTTTTGTGGTATAATCTTAATAGTACGTGTTTTTCTGTTGTTTTGTGTGTGTGTGAACACGTACACACACACACACACACACACACACACACACACACACACACACACACACGCGCACATACACACACACGTCTGTGTGTGTGTATTTCGTGTGTTGGGGCAGCAGATCATTATTTAAACATATATTGTTTAATATAACAGGCAACGAATGGCTATTATATTTGACCAGGAGCCGTTCTAAGCTTTGTAAAGTGGCTTTAGATTTGGGAGAAAATAAAAACAAAAATTCTCCAACATTTGCTTAGATTTTTATGAGCCATATTCAATATATATATATATATATATATATATATATATATATATATATATATATATATATATATATATATATATATATATATATATATAATCATTTGATCCCATGCAATGTGACAAAGCCACTAGGATTCAGTGGGTAATAGCAAAGGAAACTGATGACAGAAGAGAGTAAATGGCGTTGAATGTAAATATTTTAAGATTGCATTTGGCAGAGAAGCAGGAAATAGGAAAAAGGAGTTCCACAAGCTAGAAGTGCGAGAAAAATAACTACTAGAATAAAATGAACTAGTTTAACAGTAAAACAAATAGACTCAGTTGCTGATCTAGTAGAACTAAATTCATGCCGACGAGGAGGCACTAATTAGAACAGCTCATCATAACAATTGCCATGAAAATATTCGTCGAAGAAGCCAGAGAGATGCCATGTCAAGTCGACGGAAAAAGTGACTGAAGTTGAGATGTCAGATGAGGACCGATTTCAATACAAACCTTTCTTTGAATATTGTCAAGAATCGCCAGATATGTTGTAAGCCATATTCAATGCAAGGAAGAATTATGGTTTTGTAAATGTTTGTAAATATGGTGAAAGATTTTCATGATGGCGTGAAGTTTTGATCAAAAACATATGGTCGACATACAGTACCAACAGAAACAAAGGATAGTGTCAGGGAAGGCCGATTCTATTTTCTAGTAATTTATTAAGGCATTTTTAACATATCCGAGATTTTATATTCCAGAACCACATCTTTTTCTATGTGCCGTGTCCCATAAGGAATTAAGCAATATTGGATCTTCTTAAATTTCAATCTCTTGTATCTTTTAGCAGAGACTGTCTTTTAGCCAACCATCCCAGCATCTTTAAATGCATCTATTCACGCAAGCTCGTCAGGAAAGTGTCCCGCTGCCTTCTCGTAAACCTGTTTTCAATATGTCTTGTGTCAACTTTTGCAAGACTTCTTTCCTCATTGGAATCAAGTAATTTCGCTGTTTCTTTTCCTGTGTAATTTCTGTTACATTTTCCTTCGTTGCGTACGTGCTCCCTCCATAGAATTCTCAACATCCTTCTGTAGGACTAACATTCTGCTGAGTCCAATTTTCTCTTCGACTCTGAGGAGATTGACTAACAATCACTGCCATATAAGATAATTGATATTTCATAACAGTTCAGCATTACATTATTTGCTTCTCAAGACATTTTTATGTTTCTATGTTCATTATTTATCTTTTGGGAATAATACTTTGCTATTCTTATGCGCCTTCGGATTTCGGTGTCACGTTTTCCTCGTCTGTTAAAACAACTTATTTAAATATCTGTACTTACTTCATGATGACATCTACACTTCGTAACTCGTACCTGTTTTTTTTTTACATTTTGTTTTCTTGCATTTAGTCCTTTTCTACCTTGTGTCTATCATCAGCACACTAGCAGCTACATACTTTATAAATCATGGTAGCTTCTTTAGCTCCATTAGGATAACTTCCCTGTAAACGTTGAATAATTTCTTTGAGTTGACACAGCCCTCTTTTACCCCCACCTTATATTTTTGTCTACATGCTCAATACATTTCTTTCTTATTTCTGTTTTTAGTGTTTCGTATTCTGCCAAGAATGTTAAAGAGTGATTTCTGTGTCTTCATCACCATCTCGTCACTCTCATATGTCATCTACGCCTTTTCGTCTCCCGTTTCCCTTGTAATCGTCTCATTGTCCACTAGTGCTTTTATCAGAATTTATAGTCCAAGTTACACATATTTTTCATTCTGCCTACATACATCGCCGTATAGCTTTGGTCATTCAAGCGTGTGTCGTATTGCAGTTTATGTGTTATTTTGTTCTTTTTTAGTTTCCTTATTTTTACTTTGAGTTAAGAGACGATTGGAAGTTGGTCACTGACGCAGTCGGCACTTGCATATGTTTTAAAGTGTAAAATTGTAGTTCCTCATCTTGTGTTAATAGTTAATTAATCAATCTGGTCCTTCGTGTCTCCTTGGGTGTGCTTGAAACCAAGTTTTGCTAACTATTTGGCCATTTCCTGTACAATATTAGAAGCACGAATTTTATTTCATTTTCTTTGTCCAAACTTGACAAATCTCATATTCTCTACTTTGGCATTCAGGTCACCCACAATGATAATTATTTCCTGGGATTTACATTGAGTGTTCGCATTATCTAGTAAGCTATAAAAACAAATTCTTTCTCCGTGATTTGTGCTGTCAGTACGTATACAACAATAACTGTTATTTTAAAAGGCTGCCCTTTCAGTTTAACTAAAAAATATTATTATTTACACAATTTATTGTCTTCTCCTTCGTCGTTGTTATCAAAGCACTTCGGAGGTTGTGAACCCCGGCCTTCATTAGGTGTATGTCGACCTGGGTAACTTACAGGAAATTCCAAACTGTTAACCTTTATTTAATCTATGGAACTTACCTGTTCTCATTTACCTGCACATCCCCAGGGGTAACTAGTCTAGTTTTTTATTTTTATTACTGTTCAGTTAAAACTATTCTTGTTTCCACTTTCAAATCCAAATTGATCTTACCTGGGATTGAACTGAAAATTAATATGACTCCAAATTCACGAACTAATGCTTTAATCCACTATGTAATTGTCTCGTGGGTAAAATTCTTCGTGGAGAACTCGGAGCCGTAAACCAAACCTATGATGAGTAGTGCTTATGCTCTTTGTCAAGCTTGACAGCACTTACTGAAGATTTTGTCTTTTGAAACAGCTGCTGCTGTTGATGACTTGAGGTTTTTTGTTGTTCTTTCTTTAATAGTAGCTCCCATTTCGTATTTATTTCTGCACTAAGCCAGCCAAGGAGGTCCCCATAGACTAGCATATGCACTGATTGACTCCGACGTCTAACTCTCCGGTGTTCTTCCTTGTCCAGAATTTTTAGACTGAAATTACAAACATTCTGTCAGAAAGTTGTGGAATCCCAGAACAGATATGATATCTCATTATTTAATAGTAACTCTACTTCATTTTCTTGTCCGCTTATATATATGAGTCTGGCTGGCGAATTACACCACCCACCCCGTTTCACATACGCCTATAATATTAATATTTAACCTCTTCATGTCAGATGACGCAGGACCTCTCTCACACTCCGCATATACATACATATGTGTGTCTGTGTATATGTGCGTGTGGTCGAATGGCTTGAACGTTCGCTATCCGACAATGAATCTAAGCATGGTCGATTTGTCAGGAAGATGGGTTTTCTAGGGTGAGGTTCCTTTGGAAAGTGTCTGAAAACCATACCACCGGTTGACCAATGCCCTGTTAGTGATATTTGGTAGACGGAACCACTGACATCTTGATCGATGGTTTGAGTGTGTTAGCTGTCATCAGATTGCTGATCACGCTAGATAATGCGCTCTCTACCAGAAACTGTAACTAAGGTCTGCTCAGAATAGCTGCAGTATAAAGCACAGGTATGCTGTGTGTGTATTGAACGAACACAAATGCGCCTGAGAGGGTTTCTGCAATAGGCATTAGCGAGGCGCCCTAATGTCCAGCTATGATATATATATATATATATATATATATATATATATATATATGTGTGTGTGTGTGTGTATGTATTGATGCATGTTTCATTAAATAATATAGATAAGTGTTGTCTATTTATTTTATGTAAATTCTTTTCATATCGTCTGATAAGCTTAATAACATTATCATTAAACGAAGGAAGAAAATCACAATATTGATACATATATTTAATCCAATCTAAGCTTTCGGCTTACATAAGCCATTATCAAATATGACAATTACATTACAATATATTAAGCAATACATGGATGAGAAAGTGATGATAGTCTGTTTCTGTTTACATGGAAGATTTTCAAGCAAGCTCTTGACGTCACACATGGCCACGCGAGAGTGAAAACGAGAAGTATTAAGTATGGGAAGCCGTTGGTATAAACTAATGGTTTCCGTTATCAATTATAGGTATTTAAGAATATTTGTGGCGATTTCATAGTTTATTTTGTTCAGGTTAGGTTTCAACTGTTTTATGTATATTACTTCAAGAATTTTTATTTTTTGTTTATTGTTTTCATGTTTAAATATAGGTGTGCTTTCAACAAGGATTTTCCGGAATTGTGTATGCGGCCAGGCATGTTGTTTTAAATGATAGAGTTATCATTCAAATGTAGTGTCAAACGTCGTGAAAGCGAGTTTGTGGTGTGACAAACATAAATATTATCTAATTCGTTGGAGATACAATCTCCAAAAGGACACTTGAATTTGTAAACTATGTTGGTTTTTTGCAAATCGCTAACCGGGGGAGAAGAATCATTGCGACTAATTGAGTTTGATATATTAGATTTAGTGTAGTATATGATTAACTTAATTTTTTTGCTAGGATCTGTAGTAGATATATTACTATTTTCTAATTTTCAACTTGTTTACAATTAGTATGCATTTGATTACGATATAGGAGATTAGTAGAAGCAGTATTATGTACTATTTGCTTAGTATTGAGATTTTTAAGAAAGCATCTTATTTGTTCATCAACTATATAGTTTGGAAAGCTATTATTAATAAGTGTTTGTTTTATATTCTTTAGTTCACTGTAAAAAATCTGTTTTGTGGATGAATTAGTTTTTGCACGATGTATTAGATTTTTTATAATTGCTATTTTTTAGAATATGGGCATTCGCTCTTGTAGTTAAGTGTACATGAATTTATGCTGGTAGGTTTTTTGTATGGCGAAATAGTAAATTTGTTATTATTTGTGTTTATTAATATGTCAAGGAAAGGAATTTTATTATTAGTATTGAGTTCATACGTGAATTTAAGGACAAAATTATTTTGGAACCGTTTTTGAAGTTGATGTATTTCATCTGTATTTTTAACTAGCATAAGAATATCATCAACGTTTCTTATGTAGATGAGTGTTTTTTTAAAACCTGTAAATATCTTATTTTCGAGGGTCGACATGTAGAAATTGCTAAATGTCGGACCCAGTACTGAACCCATGGATACACCATCACTTTGTATATATATATATATATATATATATATATATATATATATATATATATATATATATATATATATATATATAATTAGTATGATCTAAGAAAGGGACTTCAGTAGTACAAACTAATAGTAGTTTCTGTAATATATACTAGACCGAAACGTCTGACGTCGACATTGAAACAACATTAAAAACAATAAACTTGCATATTCGGATTTTTTGTTTTTCCATATTTTTCCTCACATATCTATCTATCTATCTATATATATATATATATATATATATATATATATATATATATATATATATATATATATATATATATATAATGGGTACATTATCCAGTGGGACGTATATAATGATGATCATGGCAAATATCTGATACAATACTGCGGCCATGTGCTAATCTAATTTCAGCATAGTATCAATTTGTCGCCTCAATGTTGAGTTTTTATTGCAGCGTTACTTTTGCACATTAGTACTGTATTGTAGATAGACTGATTGTCTTAAATTTAATGAATAAAAAGGATTACAAATAATAACTTTAATTATATATCAAAATTTCTAAGCACTTCAGCAAACTCCTCCCATCTGCATGATGTGGTCAAAGAAGAAAGATGTAAAGCGTTGACTATATTTTCAACACATTCACTTATTCCAACAGATACGTCGCGTTTGGAGTTCCTTTTAGATTGTTGGAAATGGTCAGGCGACTTGTAATAATAAATCCTCTTTTCTCGACAATTCTTTCTCTCTTCAGCTAAAATCCCAAACACAAATGCCGATGTCCATCTACAGAATAGCGAATCGTGTTTTAAATTATTCAAATAAAAATGCTATTTTCTGCATTTAATGTCATACAGTATTCATTTATTGCATTAGATGTTCGAAGATGACATTTCCTTTGCATGTTTATCGATGATCCTTTGGACTTCAGAATAAGCTACATCAAAATACACTGTTTTAAATGAAACAAAGAGAATTAACACTTCATAAGCCCTGCCAAATCTTTGGAAGGACATTTGTTATCTATTTTACGGCCAGGAAATATAACTTAGTGCAATGTACACGAAATATTAGTAAAGATGAAAACATTAGAAAAATCTTACATAATTCTCTACAATATGCGAAATATATTTGCATATATTGGCGTGACTGAATTCTATGCATTAACAGTTGAATCAGAACGTCTGAGGTGTCACTTAACAGTCTAATATCATGTCAACTATGTATATCTTTTACGTATAATTAGATAATTAAAAATGCATGCAAGAAGAATGCCCAATAAAAAAGGATTTAACAAAAAATATGCTGCTATTTTTCGGTCTGAGTAAAGTATCGAATTCATATGACCCACACATGAAAAGTTAAAAATACTGAGAATTTGACACAGTTGGGCGTAACTTTATATATGGTGAGAGAGATAGAGAGACAAAGTGAAAGAGAGGACATCGGAATCAACGTTGTATAGTGACTGTCAGCTTCACGTCATAATGTGATCTTCAGACCATCTGTCAATATATAAAAACGCCATCTTTCTGATGTTGAGCACTCTTTTTATATAAATATATGAAACCATTTAATAATATTCAGGACATAGTAAAATATACAGACATTTTTAAAGTCATGATTAAGTTAGTAAAATAAAAATAATGAGAAAATATAATCTTAAAATTATATGATTACTGTATATTAATCAATGTATGGTAGAATCATTCTGCTTTTTTTATGGCAATTTGCCTTCTTTAGAAAAATATCTGTTTGCTCATATTTGTATGTTTCTCTCTTTTTAGATTCTGCGTCAGTAGATTTCCTTAGCTTGGTAGATTTGCAGTTTTGTTTGCGTAGAATAATTACATTTCTGGAATATTATACAGTTTATGACTTCATACACAAGTGGAAAAGAAACAGTGACTCTTAACCTTGATTGAAATCAGCTTTTTGTTAGAAAGAAAGATTTTGACGAGGAAGTAATTTTGACACTTTTCATCTTCCGTCGTTTTTTTCTGTGCCATTTGCATAGCTATGTGCTGATTCGTGTATTTTAGCGTCAAAAGAATGAAGAATTGATCACCGTTGGTTGTATAAACACAGGGAATATATCTGGATGTCTTCATTTACATATTCTGTCATGGTTTCTGGCCCTGAATATGTCCAGAAGAATTTTGTTTTGTGTGTCATTTGACGACAATATTCTATGTTCCCCCGCTGATTTGTAAGTTTTGCGAGTCAAGCCTGCAGACAAAATGTTGTAACCTCGACGTTTTATATAAAATATGACAGGTGAGCAGCAAGAAAGGAATCAAAATGTGTGCGCCTAAAGAGAGATATGAAATAGAAATTGCCAGTGGAGACAGGTCAGTGACTGCGTCTTGAAAAGATATTGAAAAGTGTTGAGACAAAACAGGAATAAACTAAAAGCAGACTGTCAGAGATTGAGTAAATAGTGGACAGGGTAAGACAATAGAAAATCAAAGAGAGAAGTGAATAATAAGAAGAAGAGGTAAAGAAGAGAGATGGAGGAGAAGAAGAAGAAAGGCAAAGGGGGAGGAGAAAAGGAAGAAGTAGGGAGAAAATGAGTGAGGAGGAGAAGCAGAAAGAGAGAAGAAAAGTGGAAGATAAAGAGGAGGAAAAGTGGGAGGATAAGAGTAGGAAGAACGGAGGGAATAATAATAATGATAATAATAATAATAATAATAATAATAATAATAATAATAATAATAATAATAAGAAGAAGAAGAAGAAGAAGAAGAAGAAGAAGGAGAAGAAAAGAAGAACAAGAAGGGGAGAGAAGACCGAGGATAAGAGGAAGAAGAAGGGAGGAAAAGAGGGAAGAAAAGAGAGAGGAAAATAATAAGAAGAAGGAAGGAAAAGTGAGAAAGGGGGAATAAGAAGTAGAGGAGGAAGATAAAGAGAGGAAAAGGACGAAGAAGAAGAAGAAGAAGAAGAAGAAGAAGAAGAAGAAGAAGAAGAAGAAGAAGAAGAAGAAGAAGAAGAAGAAGAAGAAGAAGAAGAAGGGAGCATATTAACCACATCCACATGTAAAAAAATTAAAAGCACTAATATTAAAAAAAGAAAAAGTCAACACAATAAGAATAACATTAACTACGAACACGGACACAGTGTGCTGATCGTGTTTGGAATATAAATTCTAGACAACCCATACATTCAATTAAAATGTAAAAATAAAATTATCCTTGATAATGGCTAAAAATATAGCCGAAAGTACTCGGAATAGCAGAACATTTAGAATGTTTTTACACACTTTGTGTCCAGAAAGAAAGTAAAACACATGTACGAACACAAGAAAAATGAAATAAAATGTTTAATATGTTTCATTAAAGGCGACTGAAAAGGTACTGCGATTAAACTTTTTATTTAATTGTTTTACGTTCGTACTAGTGTTTTATATATATATATATATATATGTATATATATATATATATATATATATATATATATATATATATAGAGAGAGAGAGAGAGAGAGAGAGAGATACTTTGAGAGCATGTCTACTAAGATCAACGTGTAATAATTGTACATGTGTTGGAAACCAGAGCAGTAACATCTAACATGGTGCGGCTGAGGCCTTATACATCAAATGATTCAACATATACATACTCGCACGCACGCACCGACATATAGCCTTATGGATTTGTACACATCAGTAGATCTATGTTTGCAGACTATTGATGAATAGACAATTATTTATCAATATATTCAGCATTCTTCTCAATGCTCTTAATTCATCTGCCATATTATCCATGCAATATTTACACTACTAATTACTTGCCCAGATGCACACACACACACACACACACACACACAGACACACACATACACATATATATATATATATATACACACACACACGTATATATATATATATATATATATATATATATATATATATATATATATATATATATATATATATATATATATCTTCAGGTATGGGATAATAACAAAGGAAGACTAATTCGACTGTCTGCAGAATTTAATTCTTAAAAATTTCAATACAGATTAGAGCTTAATGTTATTTATTATATTAGATTAAAACAAAATACACAATAGCTGTCATGTTTCAGCACTCAAATTGTGCCTCTTCAAGCGAGGAGTAAAACAAATATTTTTGAAAATTTCACAAGCAAATTACAACAAAACAAAATTAATTGAGGTTTGTGAAAAGGTGAATTTTGATCAATGGTAAAATGTGGTTTGAAATATAATCGTAGACAAGGTCATGAGTGGCAGACAAGAAATTAATACAGACTATATGCGATTGTCAACCTTATATCATAATTATGAAACAAATGTAACTGGTTCAATTTAATAAGAACCTAAGCAGAGGAATAGGAAGATAAGCATATAGCTAACTGCAACACGTATTTTTTTTATAGTTGATAATTAAACGGCTTCTTTAAAAAAACCATTAAATGCACCTAAAGAGTTAAAAAAATGTGTAATAATCATACAAGATGTGGATAATCCCGACTATACATCAATACATAACTAAAATAAATTCAAATAAACACAATCATCATTCTTAGAAGGTGAACCACAATTTACTTACTACGAGGGTAATTCAATAAATAAGGTGAATTTTTCGGTATAAGGACTTCTAATACAGATAGAAGCTTACTTCTTTTTTTTTCAACGTAGTCTCCCAGCACTGTCACACAATTTTCCCAAGTGCACAAGCTTCCGTATTCCCTCAGCGTAAAAATCTTTGGACTAATGTCTCAGCCAGTCGCTCACAACACTTTTGACTTCATCGTCACTTTTAAACTTCGTGCCTCTCGTGAACGCTTTCAAGGGACCAAACAGGTGGAAGTCTGAAGGGGCAAGGTCTGGGCTGTAAGGGGGATGAGGGAGCAGTTCCCAGCCCAACTCGTTGATGGTCTGCACCGTTTGGGCTGCTGTGTGAAGCCTTGCGTTTTCATTATGCAAGATGACTCCTTGTGACTGATGACCCCTGCGTTTGTCCCAACAGATGAGCTCAAAGTCCTTGCAATGTCATCCATTGTCACCCTTCTGTCAGACTGAATGATTCAATCACCTCAGGAGACCTCACTTCTGTAGGCCTCCTAGGCCTGTCTTCATCCTCAACACTGCTCCGTCCTTCTTTAAACAATTTAGCCCACTTGTAGACATTTGTTTGACTGAAACATGTGGCACCATACACACTTGACAATCTCCTATGAATTTCAACTTGTTTGCAACTTTCAGGAACCAAAAGCTTGATAACTGACCGCTGTTCAATCCTGGAGCATGCTTCTTGGTCGGCCATTTTTGTTAATCGCCAAAACTCTCAACGTTTTTTTAATCTTCAAAAGAAATTAAATCCATGTGAAAAAGAAGTAAAAAAAAAAGAGTAAGCTTCTATCTGTATTAGAAATCCTTATACCGAAAAATTCAACTTATTTATTGAATGACCCTCTTAATTATAACCATACTATCAAATTTAAAATTTAACCATATTGTAAGGTGAAAGGTCAGCTATGCCTACAATTTAAAGTTAATTCACTTCTCGAGTTTAATAGAGAGTTTTTATCAACAAATCTAATAATTTCTAATTTCTTGTGTAAGCATAAGAAGCAAGGTTCATTTCAGGATTTACAAGTTCTAACTTTTTATAATACTTTCCATTTTACCATAGGAGATTTATTAAACTCTTTTAAATTCCAAAAATATTTGGAAAGAGATGTTCTATTTTTATAAGTGTTATTGGTGAAAGATAGCATATTTTGGTACCACCTAGTTTTAAAGAATTATTAATAAGCCCTATATCAAATTTTCTATTGTAGAAATAGTGCTTCGGTAAACAAGAAAACTGGTCAGAAATTTGTTTTGCAGTTGGCAGTCGTTAGAATTCATGCAATTAGATTGTTTAGTATTATCGACATTAGTTACATTGGAATTAACATTATTACTCGGATTTTTATATCTGTGTGAAATGTTATTATGTTATTTTATATTTTTTCTAGATTTTCGGAGCATCTACAGATTAGTTTTCTTGTGTTTCTGTTAAATATTTTGCCGAGTGGATTATTTCTGAGGAAATGCTTATCAATTAAATGAAGGAACTAACTTAGTACTAACCAATCGGTTAAATGGGGGTATGTACCAAATGATTTTTCCGTTCCTATTATTTTTTCGATCATTATTTTCATTTTGTCTATACTTGACTCCTGTTTACTTTTGACCATTATTTTTAAGGTCTCATCATTTTAGTGTTGAATTGGCTAAATTTAATTGTAATCACTATTTTTAAGGCATTATTATAAACATTTCTATATTTATTGAAAACATCTTTGTTAGAAGTTTTATAGCTAATCCTATATTCCAAATTTATAAAGAGTTAATGGAGGTTTTTAATTTTTTAATCGGACATATTTTTATAACGTCAATAACATTTTTAATGGATACACGTATTTGAGGATATGCCGTTTTTTTTTAAATTTTAAACAGCATTTATTTTTTCTTCACTTCAGAAAACATTTAAAAAAAGGGAACACTTTCATTTACAGGTTTTCTAGAGTTTGCAAGCCAGTAGATGAAACAAATACTCTTTTTTTTTGAAGAAAAAATTATATCACCTCATGCAAGGAATAAAGGGTTACTGGGTGTGAATCAATAAGAAAAAAAAAAGAAATATTACTAAAAAGCGAAAACATAAAGAGTTAACAAAGAGGCAGTCGATAACGGTTGATATTGCATTTAAATCTTTGAAGATCAAAGTTGGCTGGAAAGCATGGAGTCGGGAGAAAGCTCCACAAGCGAGAAGTGCGAGAAAGAAACTGTTTGCATAGAATTTACGTCTATGCATTAAAAAAAGCTACTGAAGTAATAAAAATATGTCGGAATAGAAATTTGAAACTTCCATTAATTCTTTATAAATATAGAATAGAGGATTAGCGATAAATCTTCTAACAAACATGTTTTCGATAAGTATAGAAGTTATTATAATAATGCCTTAAAAATAGTGATTACTAAATTTAGACATATTCAACACTAAAATGATGAGACCTTGCCGCCAATCTAGTACTGAGATTAAATTCATAAACTCGAGTACCATAGAGGAAGGTACCTCCGAACAATTACCATGAAAGTATTTATAGAAAAGGCACAGGTAAGCCAGTGTCGTATAAAGTGTTTTTGCCGCCCGGGGCCGCCCTCAAGTTTGCCGCCCCTTCCAAGAAGGAGTACGATATTACAATGCACATAAGCACCGATTGTTTTTTGTTCTTTTCTGAAAAACTCACCGCAGGACCAAAATTATGCCACTGAGAGAAGTTAAATTACAGTGGTTAGAAAATGACTAAAGCCGAGACTTATAAATGGGTAAGATAGATCCAGGAGAGAAAATACTGCCTAGCACGACTCAGTAAACCAACCAATGGATTCAATATAAAAAAAACGGATTGTCTACTTAAATATGTTTCCACTAAAAATAACGTTTGAAATAATATATATATATATATATATATATATATCAAGATATATATATATATATATAAAAGTGACCTTTGAAGTCAATACTCAAAGGCGACAGGCGGTTTCATGCTGGACGCAATCGTCAAGGCCGCGAATGCTGGATATTTCCTCGGCCATTTGTATATATGGGTCAGTGGTGCATTGTGGGTAATCTATTCTGGCAGTTATTTTGTGGGGGTGGCTTGTTTATTTATTTATTTGTTTGGTTAATTTATTTTACTTGTTTTTTCATTTTCATTTTTTATTATTTATTCTTTTCTTTTATGTCTGTGTCGTATGTGACAATTCAGTCCCCCCAGTAACCTGCATACAAGTCCCACAGCGAGAATCTCGGGACATAGCAACAGGGATATTTGCTGATATTTTCCGCCGTTGTCTTTCGTCTCTTAGTCGATCAATAGGACTGATTACCAAATTTCTGATCTAACCCTGAAACGCATATTTCCAATGTATTCTATCTAAGACAACTAATTCGAAGTTAGTATATGGGATTCACTTACAGTGGTAAGTGTAAAGCAAAGCAAAGTACTCGAGGATCTAATGAACCCCGAATTAGTTTAGTATCTTACTTCACATGGCCACCTCTCAAACAAACAATAAGGCTTCTCTTTCGTCAGGTCTACTGCCGATGTGTTAACGGCCATCACTGAATTTATCTATCGAGCTTTAGATATGAACAGTGAAGCTAGCGCTCTGACTTTAAATATCTCAAAGCTGTTCGAAAGGGTTTGGCATGATGGACTTCTCCATATGCTCAAGGGCTACGAATTTACCTGTTGAATATTTCATAATCCAGTCACTCCTAACAAAACGTTTAATGAAAGAGGGAACGCATCTAAATCATTTCATCCTAATACGAGGTTCTCTCAGGACTATATCCTTGAACCTACAGTGTTTCTCTTCTTCATTATTTACCTTCGCGATCTTATCAATTCCCAAATAAGTATTTATCCAGATGACGCAACTGTTAGCAGCAAGTCCAATATATTTGACAAAGTAAAACTAGCAACTGCTCTTGAAAAGCAGTTTCAATCAGTGGTTAACTGCGGCAAGAAATGGCTTGTAAATTTTAACATGTCCAAAACGAAATTGCTTTCATTCTACGCATTCTTGGACTTACGTTTGTCACTGCCTTGAAGTGGAGCGACTATATTGAATAAAATGCTAGTCTACTTGCAAGGAAAGTTGGTGTACCATATCGTGCTAGATAAGTTTTCTCGTCAGAATTCAACTTGCACATTTAAAAATCTACCATTCGTCTGTGCATTGAAGATTGCTACCATATCTGTTTTGGTGCTCCTGCTGTACATCACGAGATTCTTGACAAAATTCAAAGAAATGTCTGTAATGTAATCAATTCCTGTTAGCTCGACTTCAGATATTTTAATCACCTCACCGACGTGATGTGGCTTCCCTCTGCCTTTCCTACAAATATTTTCATAAGAGTTCTCATGAGCTTTTTCCTTTAGTGACTAACTTCAAATTAATAATGATACTAGATTGGCAACTAGGTCTCACTGTTGAACTAGTTAGATGCAACCGCCATTTCTATTCAAACAGTTTCTTTTCTCGCACTTCTCGCTTGTTGAACCCCCTTTTTATTTCTTGCTTCCCTGCCAACTACAATCTTCAAAGATTTACATTCAAAGCCAATAAACCATCTTCTGTCTTCTTGAACATCTTTATTTATTACGCTTTCTCTTTCACTCTCTGTAATCCTCCCACTGCATCCTAGTGGCATTATCTCTTTGCTTGGGGTGAAATGATTTTTAAAAAGCACATGCATTTATAATTCAATTTAATTTCACCACAGTCCTTAATTCCTTCTCAAGTGGATGATTTCTTCTCCACCACTTCGATGAAATCGTACTCATAAGAGCACCATACAGGTCTGACACGATCGATTAGGAGAAATTTCGCTCTCGTATATGGGCCACATTGTAAAGTTCATAAGATAAATATCAGGACTTGATAGAGTGGGCCACATTGACTAATCAAACAATCCACGGCCATGTCTCTTACAACAGTTCTGTGTCAAATTTCTTTTCCGAAGTCGTTCACTCGATTTTAAAAATAGCAACTTCGAAATGTGGTTGATAATCAAAGCAAAACATCTCTTAGAACATTTGATGGTAAACTCTGTTATTCACTATCCATAATGAACACCAAGGTCAGTCAGAAGTAGCAGCAACCCAACCCATGACACCAGTTTGTTTCCGTCGCTGGGAGGGTGTACTTTCTGGAATGTTTCCTGGTGAAGTGTCATAAATCTAATAGTTTTACTAGCTGACTACAGCCTACCACATTTGTCTCGTCCGACCAAACAAAGACTTTGTCTGCAGTAAGCTGCATCTCCAACATTTTCTCCTCTGCCAAGCCATTTTTACTTGAAGGATTTGAGAGCAGTTGTCGTCTTTGAATTTTGGGATGGTTTTAATGATAAATATTCTTTCACAATCCACCTCAGCGACCTATCCGAAATATCCAGCACTTTTATCATTTCTCTCATGCTTTTCCGTTGATTTCTCTTCACCCGCATCTTGATGGCTTCAATGATTTTCCTGATAGGAACTGAATGATTTCTTCCAGGAATTGTATTTCCTAAGGTTCTTTATTTCTATTTCGATTTGATCACATTAATAACAGTTTTTCTGCAAACATTCCACTGCTGTATCACCTCCAAATTCTTCATAGTAGACATTTTCAGTGTGAAACATTGATTTCGTTTTATTTGAGACGCTATAATATATATGTGCAATAGATTGTTTTGCAATGCTATACTACCACCCATTCCCCAAAACAATTGGCTACCAATACGAAATACAACAAATAAAAACATCAGTACATTATGAATTATACCACTTCTACCTTCTATCAGAAAAGATAAATTTCTTTCTTAAAAGAAACATATAAGACACACTAACCTATCAGCGTTTCAGGTTTATCTCTAGAAGTGAAACTTATCTTCAATTTTTATTAATTCTAGCATTCTGTAATCCCATAAGAACGGTTATAATTAAAATAGCAAAAGTCCAAATCTTTCTATAACCCGTTGGCCTCCCATAGGTATTCCGAATGGATTTACTTCTGATTTGAAGTCATATTCATTTGCAGTCTTCATTTTTTTCTTCCGTAACAAGAATTTCGCCGGGATATGTTTAAAGAAATCAGAGTGTAGTTTGGATATCTGAGATGTTATCAATCAAAAAAATGGGGAAATGTACAAAGGTTCCCAGGAGAATAACATGGGCAGCTTTCGCTCTGAATTCAACCGAACTTTCTTTCTCTCTTTCTTGTTCCCTCAGTTTCTGTTTTTCTTTCTGTCTTTCTTTTTTCCTTATCAGTTTCTTTCTACTTCCCTATCAATTAGTTTCTTTCTTTCCTTATCTCTTTCTTTCGTTATTTCTTTCTTTCCTGTTCTATTAGTTTCATTTTTCTTTCTTTCTTTGTCACTTATCAATTAGTTTCTTTCTTTCCTTTTTCCTGTTCCATCACTTTCTTTCTATCTTTCTTTCTTTCATTCATTCATTTCTTTTCATTCTTTCTACTTCACTTATGTCTTTCTTTCTTTTTTCTTTCTTTCTTTCTTTCTTTCTTTCTTTCTTTCTTTCTTTCTTTCTTTCTTTCTTTCTTGTTCCATCAGTTTTTTCTTTCTGTCTATCTTTCTTTCTTTCCCTATCAGTTTCTTTCTACTTTCCCGATCAATTAGATTATTTCTTTCTTTCTTTCTTTCTTTCTTTCTTTCTTTCTTTCTTTCTTTCTTTCTTTCTTTCTTTTTCCCCTGATCCGTTTCTTTCTACTTTCCCTATCAATTAGTTTATTTATTTATTTCTTAATTAGATTCTTTCTTTCTTTCTTTCTTTCTTTCTTTCTTTCTTTCTTTCTCTCTTTCTTTCTTTCTTTCTTTCTTGTTCCATCAATTCTTTCTTTCTTTCTTTCTTTTTTTCAGTTTCCCTTATCAGTTTCTTTCTTTCTTTCCTTCCATCAATACTGCCTGTCTTTTTTTCACTATCAGTTCCTTTCTTTCTTTCTTTCTTTCTTTCTTTCTTTCTTTCTTTCTGTTTTTGTTCTTTACTTAGTTCTTATTCTTCATTTGACGTTGTCTTCTCACTCTTTATTCGTGACAACTGTTTGAATTTCAATTTCCTCCTCAATCTAAAGATTAACTGTAATGTGTCACCTGGTTGCACACAAGCCACTACACACGTCTGGCACATTTCAAATTCTTCTTTTTGACTATATTTTTCGATCTATCCATGTTTGATCGCATGTTCCAATGCAAGTGTTCACCTGGTCACTCATTGAATCTCTCTCTGTCTCTCTTTCTCTATCTCTTTCTCTCTCTCTTTCTCTCTCTTTCTCTCTCTCTCTTTTTCTCTCTATTTTATGATTACCGAACCCGATGACAATCATACAGAGGTTAACAGCCTAACCCTTTCTCCAGACTGTTGTTCAAATGTTCTTTCTTGACAGCCACCTGCCCTATAAACAATAGGGAAAATGCAGTAATATTCTTTTCTTTTTATTTTCTAATAAACTTCACTCAATAGAATGTTCGACAGCTAACCATGGTAATGTGAGTGGGGGGTAGGGTGTTACAAGTTAAGGTTATAATGATAAGAATTGGCTTTTGATTTCAAGGGATCATAGTTTTCAGGGAAGCATACTTGAGGCAATGTGTTCCACAAAGTAGCAGGTCTCAGAACGATAACTACGCGGCTTTTTCTTCTTGCAAATAGAATACGGGGGAAATGACGTTCATTTAACTCCGTGAACATCGCAAGATAAGTCTTAGTTATAACGATCTGATTGGTTTGATTTGTTGTACGTTATATCATTCATAATGTGTTATTTAATACCGACAAAATTTGGATTGCTGGTAATATTTTTTTCCAGAAATGTATTGCTGGCAAATTGTTGTAATAATATTTTTCCTTAAAAAATTTATTGCTGGTAATAATTTTTACAAGAAAAATATTTCTAGTATTAAAATCGATCTTTACATTTTCATAGTGTTTTGACACCAGTTTGGAGGTTAACTATATGCCCATAGCTGGAACACTAACAGGTACTACCAACCCGAGTCAGGGTGTACCTGGCAACGCCAGCAATTAAGAGGTGGTTCCACGCTCTTCAAAACCTCCTAATCAGAGGCTTTGTTGTCGGATTTAGTTTATCGTCTTAACCGGACAGATAAAGAGCTTAACTGGTGCAACTAAACACTGGTGTTCGCGTGAAAATCATAGGAAGGCTTTCTATTACAAGGCCAGAAAGCGAGGTTTGAGTATCTTCAAGTCAAACATGGAATAACTACTCAATTTGTGATCATATCTGACACCTCTAAGAACGAAACATTTGTGAAGGAATCATGTACATTCCCGAGCAGTATAATGTGCCAACAATTTGGTTGTGAGTTTGGTGTGTCAATACTCGGAAATTCATTTCTCCAGCTTTCATCCATTTGCGTACGATTGATGAGGAACGTATTAGAAATATCTTCGCAGGACAACTATAGCTGTGAATTATATTAACTGAATCGAGCATTAAAATTTTCACCCCATAATATTTTATCTGTGTGATTAATATTTCTCGTTCGTATCATCGTCAAATGACCTGATCAGGCGATGCATGTTTGTGGGGCATCCAGTTTTCAGGGAAATTTTGAAAATTCAATCATTCGGCGTCCTGGGTATGACGATAAACTACATCCGCGTCCTGGGAAACTACATCCGCGTCCGGGGTAAGACGATAAACTACATCCGCGTCCTGGGTAAGACGATAAACTACATCCGTGTGTTGGGTAAGGCGATAAACTACGTCCAAAAGCAAAGTTTCTGATCAGGAGGTTTTGAGGAGCGTGGAACGACCTCTTAATTGCTGGTGTTCCCAGGTCCACCCTGACCCGGGTTGGTAGCACCTGTTAAGGTCCCAGCTATTGGCAAATAGTTAACCCCGAAAACTGAGGTAAACAACATTATGAAAGTGTAAAAATAGGTTTTAATACCAATAATACATTGTAAAAAATTATTACCAGAAATACATATTTGAACAAAAATTATCCGCAATACGTTTTTGAAAATTTGAAAAAATTACATTTTTGAGGACAAAATATTACCAGAAATAGATTTTTGACAGAAAAAAATATACAGGAAAAAAAGTTGTCGGCATTAAATAATCCATTGAGCCCATTGAGGTTGATATACCGTAAAACAAAACAAACCAAACCAAACCATTATTCGGATGATGTCTGTTACCATCCCTGGTATCGTTTCCTTCCATTTGTAGCGCTGCATCACTGTTAGCTAACGTCTCGTCTTCATCAGTGGGGGAGATTGTCTAGCATACACAGCCATATAGGAGAATTGATATTCAGCATTCTTTTCTGCGTTTTCATTACGAACTACCTAGAGTCTAGTGCTACATTCAACCAGGTGTAGACATATTGTAGCATGAAATACAAACTGTTTTGTATCGGATTTTATTATATTTTGTGTTGGGAGGTCATTTAGCATAGTCTGTACTACAGACTGTCAAACGAAATCAGAATGGCGCTCATTTCATTTCTTATTGAAGCCTGCTTCATATCTGTCATGTGATTGTGGCGTACGCAACTTTTAGATGCTTTTAGAGTTGCTTCTCTGGCATTACCAAACTGTGATAGTTCAAATATTTTTTCTTTGTATAAAAATAACGAATAAATTAAGAAAATTAGATGAACTAATTTTGCTAGCGTTTTTATCAAACATTATTGTTTTTCTAAATTCTCAAAGTACTTGTGAGATAAAATATTAGGCTGAGTTTAGTTCAGATATATTTCTTCAATTCGACTCCAGATAATCAACGTGCCAATAATCAAAGTATGTGTAATTGATGAATTATTGTCTGAATCCCATATGAGATCCAACTTAGCAGTCTCCAATTAAAACCGAAATTTAGTCGACATTAAAGAAAAATGGCAAATCAAAATTGTAGAAATATATATTTGAGAAGGATCTTTTGACTGTGAAAGTGAAAATTAAAATAATTCTATTCTAGAAAATTTATAATTTAATTAATCATTTTTCTTTTACATTTGGTAAAACAGATTGTAAGAAAATATTAAATAAAGTCCTCAAAAATATATGTTTATTCAAAACAGTCACAATCACAAAAGAGCAGATTTGAAATGAATAACAAAAGGGGGGGTAATTACTAACACTCAAGCGTTAAGTTCGTTATCTGCATTAAATAAAAAAGATCTACATTGGTTGCATTATGAAACAGATGCTTGTATTCCTCTCTCTCTCTCTCTCTCTATATATATATATATATATATATATATATATATATATATATATATGTGTGTGCGTGTGGTAAATTTAATCTAGACTGGCAAAAGATCTGAAATTCAGGGAGCCTCGTGAAAATTTTGCACACTATTGTTTGATGATCTGCCAGATTAGCTTATAATTACTGCATTTCAAGGCAGGAATCTATCTATTTATTTATCTATCTATCTATCGCAATCTATTCAGATCTATCTATCTATCTATTTATTTATTATAGAGTCTCTCTTTCTTAGTCAATATTCTCTTCTTGTCTTTATTATTTATCAATCTTTTTATTTAACTTTATCAAAATCTATCTATCTATCTATCTATCTATCTATCTATCTATCTATCTATCTATCTATCTATCTATCTATTCCAGAGTGTCCATTTCTCGATCAACATTCTCTTTATCAATCCTTATTGTCTTTATCTGTACATGTCCACGTTTATCACAATCTGCTAATACGTATGTATGTATGTATGTATGTATGTATGTATCTATCTATCTATCTATCTATCTATCTATCTATCTATCTATCTATCCATCTATCTATCTATCTATCTAGGTAGCTATCTATCTAAATCATATTGCAGATTTATCGCCGCAGCCAACCTATTCTTTAAACATATCAGGGTAACAATTCTATTATTTTATTTAATCGATTTTGTAATTAATTGCTAATTCGGATTCAAAGCAAAACTTAATTATTTTATTTTCTACGAACGAAAATTCTATTTAACAAACATTAGAGAATTGTTCTGCGTGAGCAATTTACTGGGGAGAATAGTTATTGCACTTGCTTCAATATGTTTCAGTTATGTTATCGATTTAGAGAAGTCGAGATGAGGTGAAAATACAATACATATATTTAATTAATGCTATTTAGAGCATCATGCTAATGCGCAACTAAAATCAGCAGAATTGAATAATTCTTCATGTATATATATCTATATCTATATATATATATATATAAGTGCATTTTCTAAACGGAAAAAAGGATGTCCCTGTACAGGTAAATGCCAGTGTACTGATTATAAATGTGTATACGTATCTTTTCGTTTTGTTATGACAAAAGGAATTTTCGATTTTCTGAATACTACGCAAAGAGGTAACTGTATTGCACTATACAATTTAATAAGCCAAGATTCGATTAGGAAGGGCAGTTTTATCGCTTTCAATTTAGAACAGAAAGCAAGACAATCTTGCTAAAATAAATGATTCATAATATTATTAATTTCGGATTAATATATACTTACATTTTAATTTTCTATTTCTTTTTATCAAAAGATGAATACAAATCTTATTTTATGTACAATGTCATTCCTGAATTTGGGTGATGATTGTTTTCCACAACTTCCTCACTTTTCTTTCTTTTAATTAGATATCAGTTCTTTCATAATTCTTCCTTGTTCCTGATATTCGTACGTTCAAATTTTTTAAGTCGGTTATTCTCTGTTAATTTTTTTCTCTAAGTACTATGAGTTTTAATTTATCCAGACATTATATGCTCTGAAAACTTCGGCCGTCTCGTTCTAATAACATAGTCCTTAGTATAACGTTAAACTACATTCAGCAGCAAGGCCTCTGATCGAGAGACTGAAGGTTTTGAGGAGCCTGGAAACCCCTCTTAATTCCTGTCGTTCTCAGGTCCACCCTGAACATGTTAGGATCCTAGATATGTGCAAATAGTGAAACCAAACAAAAAATAAATCATTATCAAAGTATAAAAATCCATTCTCACTGTAAAATATCAGTAAGACATTTTTATATAAAAATAATCAACAATACATTTTATCTGTAGTTGAACGGCGTTCAAAATATATTTAGTTAAAGCCATAAAATTGTTCTGAAATATGTACATTTCGGCATTTTATAACCCACAGAGGCTGATATGCCGCTAGACACAATTAATCAACCAATTCTAATAGAACGTATCAGGTTTTTTTGTACTTCCTATTTTCCTTGAAATTATCTTAAAATTTCCTCACATGGTCTACATGATATTGCCAATATTCTTCATTAGAACAAAAACTTTGTTGATCAACCTCTTCTTTTTCTACCGGGAGATTCTTCAGCGTTCGGTGTTACGTAGGAGATAAGTTATTACATAGCAATTCAACATTCACTGCCATTGTTTTTCGGAACATATTTGTTTTATCTCTCAATAGGTTGCTTAGAATTTGCCCTACAAAGATAATTATATGTTTGATGTCACCAATGTCTAACTTACTCATCTATTGTGACTTTGCTGACAGCCCAAACAATTGGAAAGTATATAATAACAGCAATTCGTAAAATAAGATTCTTGCTGTTAATACATCTTCTTTTATGTATCGTATCCATTTTAGAATATCGGCGATTATGGCTCTTCACTACTTCCTTTCGGATGTAGCCCTGAGTAAGTTACTTTTCTGTCAACTATTTACACAAAGTGTTAGGTATTCATTACTTTCAACTGTCTTTTTTTTCCCATATATCTCGTGACAAATTTTCCAAGCGCACTTCTCTCTCTATGTAGCATTGAGAGTTCAATTGTCTCTGTGATTCTAAGTATAAGGTGCTTTTTTATCCGCATTTTCCTTTGTCGTTACTCATCTGTTTACTCCGTGCTATCCCTATTACGGATGCAAAAAAAAGAAAAGAAAAATCTGGCGAGAAATGAAACCGTTGCTTTATCATTTTTCTTCATTCCTCTGCAAAGCCGTCAAATTACTACAGATTTAGGGTTAAAGCGGCAAGTTGGTAAAATCAAGCTTCAAACAAACCATGTGTATATTCAGTTTCAGTGAAGCTTTAAAATTACTTAACTCTGATGTTGTACGGACAGTAAATCATTTGTATATTCTCCGCCACGTTTCTTAGAGCAAATGGATCCCTCATTCGGTCAGAAGAGTTATTTGCGACGGTAAGTCCCCACATCTTTATCCAATGACTGTTAGCAAGGGTTAAATAAAATGGTCATAAATATTCACTGTATTCTCACGCGAATTTAGAAAATGTCAGTCAAGAAATGAAAAGGTCAAATATCAACATGCTGGCTTTGTTAGCTTTGTTTTACGACTAATCAACACCTCAATGAGTTATTTAATGTCGACAAGATTTTTTTTGCTGGTAATAATTTTTTCTTCAAATATTTTTTTTGGTATTACAACCTATTTTGATACGTTCATAATCTTTTCACCCAGGTTTGGGGTTAACTATTTCCGTATAGTTAAAATCCTAAGATGTGCTACCACCCCGGGTCAGAGTGGAGCTGGAAACACCAGCAATTAAGAGGTGGTTCCACGCTCCTCAAAACATCCTGATCAGAGGCCTTGCTGTTGGACATATTTTATCATCTTACCCAGGACTCGGATGTAGTTTATCCAGGATGCCTCATTGGGATGGGGGGGGTCTTACCCCTCTTCAGAAATGCACTCGGCGTATTCTGAAGCCCCGACAAGGCGGCCAACACTCTGTTAATATATCGAGATAAATGGCGGAACATTGCGTGCCTCTTAAGGAACGAACAGAGATTTTTTTTTAATTTTCACTTTCAATGTCTATTGGAACTCAAATCAACCCTCAAATCAAATCAGAGCTAAAGATGCTGAAAAATGGTCGGTTTTTCGTAGCACTTTATGTCTCCTGTCATGCTAGGATCAGCGCAAAAGGGGGGAGGTAATGACTGCCATGTCTGGGCTGTGGGTATGACCGATCATCATTTTCCAGCCTTCAGAGTTCAAACGCATATACCCGGCCTTGTAGGTGCTTAATTATTTTCCACCGTAAAAATGCTTTCCAACAGACGAACCTTTGCAAGCCTCTCGCTACTACATCGTTATTTCCATGGCAAATGTTCTGTTGGACTACATTCTTTAGTTCAAGCATTACACATGTTTACATCTTAGACCCACCATGCTATGTCTACAGCGATAGAATCTTCCCCATGGTCCATTGCTGAAACAGAATTTCATTCCGATAGCTTATTCCCAAAACCACTACATTCTTGAACATACTTAAAAGATGATACTTCTTCAATTACTACTTTCAAAAACATTATTCAGTAACACTCCATCTTGAGTAATTTTTGGGCCTTGTATTGGGTGAAAATTTGTAATAAAAATGACGGAAATATAAAGGAGATATAGGGTTACTTTTAGATATATACGAAAGTAAACGTGTTCTGGGATACTGCCAAGAGTCTGACAGTTCTTCTACTGTATTTGAAAGGGACTGCGTTTAATATAGTAAAATCACACATGATAGGAAAAGACATGGACCTGTTTTGAAACACTAGATTATGCTAAAGACGAATATAAATAGAAAGAACGTATAATTATCATCGGGAATCTAAATGCGTATTGTGAACTCCATAAGGTAGTGAAGTAGTCGGTTAAACGTCTACAAATACAGATCCGCTCTTTAAGGCATACTCCTGCACCGAATAGCGAACACCATTTAGTCATATGCAAACTAAAGATGAATTTACAGAAAGTAAGGAAACCAAAAGCAACACTTCAACTAAAATAGTGCAGGTGCCAAAATGATTCATAATATAAATAATGAATACATTACAAAAGACCAACAAATACGTAGAACACAACCATCAACACAGGTAATAAAATGTGAGGGAATATGAGAAAAACGAAAAACATTATCAAGGAGAAAGGGAAAATAAAAAAAGAAGTAATGAAAATATTTATGCACATGCATAAGCGAAGATACATTATGACAGTGAAAGTGTGACTGAATCCGAGATGCAAAGTTAGGGCCGATATCATTGCATATACGGTGTAACCGGGATATAAGATACCCTGGTATAAGAGAAACCCGGATATAAGAGAGATCGTCTCTGGTCCCAAATTAGAGCATGTGTTAATAAAACAAAATAGACGAAACCCGGATATAAGAGAAACCCGGATATAAGATACCTCTCCTCCGTTCCCGACAACTCTCTTATATCCGGGTTACACTGTACTTTTTTGTATTTTCTCAGGTATATCTAGAGACATAGCAGAAGTACCAGATCAGAAGCAACAGAATTATTCAATGCAAGGGCGATTGATAGACTTATAAATGTGTAAGATCGATACTGGCGATCTAGAACGAGACAGGGAACAGCCTTTCCTAGCGTTTGATTAAATATAATCTTTTCACTTCATGTGAGCGGAAAACGTTTACCCGAGAAGTCGTCAGGAGGCACTTTCCTAGAGGTAAGAATCGGTCACGCTGATGGAAGGTAAAAAGGTTCCCTCAGAAAATTGACCAAGAACGCTTGAAACCTAATACGAATTACAAAGACATGCTTCATATTAATAATATACGACACGCAGATTAAACTCTGTTGATGGTGGGCAGAAAAAGCAAATTAAAATAACCTGTAGAAATGAACAAATACAAACAAAAGATTGTTGCTTTTAAAAAGGTTGTATTCAAAATCGTTAGCAAAGGAAATAATTCAAGGTGTAAGCTACATATCGATATCGATGAAATCAATCAATTAGAGACAATGAAGAATCTGCGTAATATAGTAACAGATCAGAGAATTCAGAAGGTACATTAGGAAAGGGACAGTTGTTTCCCAAAATATAAGAACAGTATTAAGCGATAGGAAAAATCTGTTGGCAGCAAAAGTAATATTTAATATCCAATGTAAAAGTGAATGAAGCATTTTTTTTCTAAGAGACGAAGAATCTTGAAGGAACAAAAACGTGGTTCTACCGAAGAAAGAACCGAAAATACTAGAAACAGAAGTTTTATGGAAAATCGGAACACCGGAACTTATATTGATCATCCGAAATAGATGTGACACTATTTAAGTGTCACTGATAGGGGTTGGAAGGAATGTGACATCGAATTAAGAAAAGGGTTCATGCGAGAACCACGGATGGAATTGGATCATTAGAAGGGCTGCAGTGTGAAAATTATTGAAGTGAAAAAATTGCGATATGAGATCAGGAAAATAATTATGAAGCATGATTTTGTTGACAGGACAGAAAATTATTTAAAACCAAAATATAAATCAATGGGACTTGAAATCGGTTGTTTTGGAAAATAAAATTTCATATTTATTTATTAAACGTAGATAAATTATTTTAGCCGATTTGGCATTTGTTTTTGGTATAAAAACAGCTGATCGACAATATTTGGGTTGTTTGGAAATGTAAGCAATTGGTGATTGTTTTGAAAATAGACAAAAGGAGTTGTCGAGGCCAAGAAATTATTCTTAGGAGAAAGGGGAGGATTTCTAAAAGCAGAGTGAATTCTTTGCTGATGTGGAATATTTTTTTATATAGAAAAATGGATTTGTAAACAATAATTGTGGAGTGACAAAGGAATGTAAAAAGAAAGTTAAATTGTTTTGAACAGTTAACCCATTATCGAGAGTCAGGTGTTGTCAATCCAAAGACAAAGAAAAATGAATATTAATGAATCTGTGGTCAGATATATGCGAGGTGCATATAAACCGTACGTCACTTCAAGCCTGAGAGAGTTCGAGCAGTCGCAGTTGAGCGAAAAGCGACCTGGAGGTGCTCGAGCACAGCGATGGGCCGGAAGACGCCGGAAGAATCACGTGTCCTGCTGACGAAGAGAATTGCCGAGAAGATTATTGCTGGCGTCAAGAATGGCTAACGTAGAGAAATGATGCCTGAAATTCCTGACGGACATAATTCCGCGTTGTAATGGCTTACCCGCTCCAATCTAAAACAGAAGATTCCTTGTCACTAGATTCCACGGGAAGGGTTAATATTGTGTAACAACCATTGTATAAAACCAATTGAAAATTAATCTAGCGACTGTCTTCGTGATTTATTATAATTTGTATTTTCACCAGCGGTTTTATCGTTGTCCTTTTGTTTTTGTTTTCATAGCATGCTTCGATCCAGCGCTTAAGTGCGGACGAAAGTTCGATCTCCACTACACTGTGATCAATCAATGACAACGTGGAACAGAGTAGATGAAGAAACAAAGCGGTCAACAGATAACCATCAGTTGACCGGGGCCAGTACTGACTAGCGTGGGACAGACTCCTGATGTAGTCGGGCCTGTTACAGTATTTTGGGTACCCTGGTTTACTAGTGAGCCAACCAAAATGAGCTGACTCGTTTTATAGTTCGTCAATAGAAGGTTAACCAATCAGAAGACTTAAAATATTCAATCCGACGTGTATAAAGGCGGCCATTTTGTTTTGTCTCCGAACATTCACTGCCAACCTCTGATATGGAAGACCTTAAGAATTACTGAACAGCTACTAGATATTGGTGTTGTTTCATTGAACAAATTACTTACTACGTTGGATTCTACATTCAGACTACGATGAACATGTATAACAGGGCCGGCCATGTTATATAAACAGTTGAAATGTCGAGGATATATAATGAGTGTAATGGCAACACAAACAGAGATACAAAAAAACCGCAGGGAAACCGAGAAACCTACGGAAGGGTAAAAGAAACGAATTGGAAAATCTCGACAAGTTAATTTGAACAATTAGTAAGAAGTTGGGGAGAGCCATGTTCATCGAAGTTCTGAAAAAAGACGAGTAGATGATTGTAAATGACTTACATTAATTTATAGTAACTATCATCCTTCTTCATTTCATTCTTTTTATTTTTATTTAAGGAAAAGACAGAAATCGTTTGACATGCGTAGTTCATGAATTTTGTTTCGAAAATCCCTTCACTAGACACGGCAACAAATCAGAAGCGATAAGCAAAATTGACTGAATACTTCCCGAAGCATCCTTAGAATTCCTTGATTTTCTAATCTTTGTACTCTCAATCGATGGTTTATTTTGTTTTTACCTCGCATACTCCGCATGAATACCATATTTTTTCAGGTCTTCTGTCTGATCACAGACTTCCATATAGTCAATAGATATTGAATTGATTCCCGGAAAAGTGTCGAAACATTATTTGGGTTTCGCATATTGAATCATTGTCGAAAGTCACTGGAACAGTTTTTGCTGAAGAATATTTATGTTTCAAGAAAAATAGTTGATACATATTCGTTGTAAATATGGCTATCCCACAATGACAATTGATATGATTAAGGCCGTCCCTCCGGTTCCTCGTGAAAATCAAATGACTGGATATTTTTTGAGAAAATCCTGTATATTTATGAAGTGATACATCAAAGGAGATATGAATAGACTGATCACTCTGTTTCTCTGTCACGTTAACCAAGTTTTTCTAATTCCCCCGCCAAACCAATAAAGAAAAAAAACACAACGAAACGTATAAATACCGGAGACAGAATGGCCGGGGACAAGGAAATACTAACGAAACAACAAAGTTTATACTTAAAAGGGTTGACATTTCTGTGATGCATAATAAAGATAGGAGGCCTAGAGAATTTAAGACTCACAGGACATATTGAAGTGAAGAGGAAAATGGAAAACTGCGAGTAGTGAAATAATTAACGACTTTGTGTGAATGAAGATTAGAACCAAAAAAAAAGGGCTGGTAATTTGTCAAAATCTACGTACATCAAGAAAAAAAGGTAGGATGTAGTAGAGATCTATGACCGCCTACCTTATGAAAGAAGAAAACTGTAGTGAATGTGTGATTGTTGTTCTAAAGATCAACAATCACACATTCTGTATTTACTGCTCAACAAACACCTTTCGGTCTCTTGTAAATACAACACCGGTGACTATATGACAAAATCCATTACAATAAAGAGCTCCAGGTTAGAGGTAAGATTAGTAACAGTTTCGAGTCAGGCATTTCGCTCTCTGGATTGCTACTGAAAAGTCCTCTGTCTTAAGGAAGAGGGCGACGCAACCGGTGTTCTGTCTGTGGATAGACACTCACCTGAAGAAATCAGACAAGCAAAGTAGCCGTTTCGCGCAGTTGTGGAGAATGGGTAAATTTTGGACAAGTTGTGCGAGTGTTAGCTCTCAGGTTCCACACGTTCAACCTGAACTTGTGTTGCATCACGTATATGTGGAGAGGCCTGATTAAATACGTAACTGTTTCGAGTCAGGCAGTTTGCTATCTGGCTTGCGACTGACAAGACCTCTATCTTCGAGCAGAGAGTGACTCATTTGGTGCTCTGTGTACGGATAGAGGATTGACTGAGGAAATAATGACAAGTGCGCTTTCCTGCAGTTGTGAAGAATAGGAAACTTTTGGACCAGCTGTCTGAGTTTTTGCACGCTGTTTCCCCTCGTTAAACCTGAACTTGTGTCGCATTCCTTCTAAGAGGGGAGGGCCTGGGTGAATACCTAAAGACCTAGCTGTTTCCACTCATGCAGTTCGCTGTCTAGCTTGCGACTGACAATACATTTCTCTTCGGGCAGATGATGACACCCTCAGGGCTCTATCTACAGATAGAGACTCGGCTGAGAAAAAACTGACAAGCTAAGTGCACGTTCTCAGTAGCTGTGGCGAGTGGGTAAATTTAGGACCAGTTGTGCGAGTGTTAGCGCTCCTGTTGCCACATTAAATCTGAACTTGTGTCGCATCCTATCTCAGTGGGAAATCAGAGTAAATACCTAGCCGTGTCGTGTCAGGCAGTTCACTGTCTGGCTTGCGCCGGACAAGACCGCTTTGTTTGGGCCCGAGGATGACTCAGTCGAGGCTCTGTCTACAAATAGAGACACGGTTGAGGAAAAAACAGACATGCAAAGTATCCGTTCCCCGCAGCTGGGGGAATGGATAAATTTTAGACCTTTTTTTCCGAGTTTTTGCGCTCGCGTTACCCACGTTAATCCTGACCGTGTGTCGCATCCCGTGTATGTCGGTAGACCTGGCTAAATACATAACCCTTTCGACCAATACAGCGTGCTGCTACGCTCGAGACTGAGAAAACTTCAGTCTTCGGGCAGAGGGTGACGTATTTGGGACTCTATAGAGATAGAGACTCGGCTGAGAAAATCAGAGAAGCAAATTGCCTGTTCCACGCAGTTGTGGAGAATGGGTAAATTTTACACCAGTTGCCAGTGTGTTCGCGCTCCGGTTCCCCACGTGTCGCATCCCATCTCAGTGGGATATTTGGGTAAATATCTAGCCGTGTGGTGCCGGTCCGTTCACTCCGACTGACAAGACATCTGTCTTCGGATAGAAGATGACTCAATCTGGGCTCTGTCTTCGGATAGAGACTCAGCTGAATAGGACAGAAAAAGTCCCCGATCCATGCGGTTGCAGGGATCGGGATAGGTAAATACGTAAAGGTTTCGAGTCAAGGAGTTCGCTGTCTAGCTTCGCACTGACAAGACCCCTTGCCTTCGGGCAGAGGTGACTCAATCTGGGCTCTGTTTTCAGATAGAGACGCGGTTGAGTAGGACAGAGAATCGAAGTGACCGAGCCTTGCGTTTGCAGGGAATGGGCTAGGTAAATATCTAATGGTTTCAAATCAGGCAGTTCGCTGTCTAGAATCGCACTGTCAAGACCGCTTGCCTTCGAGAAGTGGTTGTCTCAATCTGGGATCTATGTACGCATAGTGACTCGGCTGAGAAAAACAGACAAGCAAAGTGCCCGTTGTGAGGAATGAATAAAATTTAGACCAGATACCTGTGTGTTCGATCTCGGGTTCCCAAAGTTAAAGCTTTCATTGCATCGCTTCCCATCTCAGTAGGGAGGCTTTAGTAAATACATAGCCCTTTCGACCCAGACAGTACGCTGTCCTATTCACGAGTGACAAAACCTCTGTCTTCGGGTAGAGGATGATTCAGTTTGGGCTCTAACTACGGATAGAGACTCATCGGAGAAAAGAAGAAAAGCTAATTACCCGTTCCCTGGAGTTGTGAGGAATGGATAAATTTTGGACTAGTTGTGAGGAATAGATAAATTTTGGACTAGTTGCCCAAGTGTTGAGGCTAGAGTTTCTAACGTTAAACCAGACCTTACATCGCATCCCGTCTAAATGTGGAGGCCTGGGTAACTACCAATCTATTTCGATTCAGGCAGTTAGCTGCCTGTCTTCGGATTGATAAGACCTCTGTCTTCGAGCAGAGGGTGTCTCAGTTGAGGCTCTGTCTACGGATTGAGACTTGACTGAGAGAAGAAGATGGAAATTTTACCCGATTTACCAGAGGATGACTCAGTGGTCTCTCAACCGATAGAGACTAGGCTGAAAAAAAAACAAAGTCTCCGTTCTCCCAGTTGTGGAGAATGGGTAAATTTCGATCCTTTTGCCTGAGGGTTCGCGCTCGGGTTCCCCACCTTAAACCTGACCTTGTGTCGCATCACTTCTAAGTGGGGAGGTATAGCTAAATACCTAGCTGTTTGGAGTCAGTCTTCAGATTATCTAATAGAGGCACCACAGCAAGCAGCCAAAGCATTAAGCATAGAGAATCCTTATAGCAAGTACGCTATATAATTAAGAGTGTGTTATAACAGTAGTCACATAATAGTGGCTTTATAATAGTGGTGACGACTGATTCGTAACTGAGAATTTTGAACTGTTGTGACTAGGATCCGAAACTCTTACACATATTAACGAGGATTCAAGAACCCATACGAGTTGTACCTAGTGTTGCAAGAGTTTCAACCTCGTTGGTTGAAAAAAACAACAACATATTCTTGCGAATATGGAGAAAATTTTAGTTTAAATATTGGAAATTCTACAACAACAACAACAACAGAAACAGCAACGACAAAATCATCAGTTGCTAGAACTGCAAAAACAGCAACAGGAGTTCTTGGATATAATTCTGATGAGAACAAAATATTCTTCTACGTCTGTTTACCAATGCTGTCCAATAAACGATATCAGAACTTATATACAATCAGCATGAAGAACTGACTAGCTTCTCATCCCGTCTAAATAGGGAGCCATGTGTAAAGTCTTTTGGTATCATTCTTCAGACTAATTAATACAGGAATCGCGGCATTTAGCCGAAGCATTTCGCATAGAAAATCCTTATGCAAGTTATGTTATATTATCACTAAGAGTGTGTTATAGCAATAGCCATAGAAGAGTGGCCTTCTAATACGGTTACACTTGAAGGCTGATATAATTTTATGTTTGTTAATTCTAGACTGGAAAACAAGAAATACAAATAAATGGCCTCTTAGATTTAAAGAAAATACAAATAATTTAAACGAAATTACTGAAAACCACTCCGAAATTGAATCAAGTGTCGTGCCGCCGAGAAAGACTTACTCTGATCCGGATTCTCTCGTATTCGTCGTATGTGTGGACGTCTTTCTGTTTCTTTTCCCATTTCATGCTTTCGATAACTTTTTGAAATCATAAATATTTCCTTTTTCCCGACCTCAACTCAGACCGGAAAAAATCTTTTCGCAAATACGCGATGAGAACAAAATAACCAGGACAAAAGACGAGGAGTTTTATGGGGATGGTGACAAGAATGCAAGCAAATATTATCTTTCTTTCTTGTAAAAACGGAGATCTCAGTCAGAAGGCAAGTTATTCCCAAGATAATTTCTACCGAGACAAGAATATCGACAGTTGATATGTTTCTTTTCAGACTATTGAGTACATAATGGAATTAGAATGACGGAAACACGTAGAACGGAAATTCTGCGATGCCGGTTCCACATAATATTCTTATTCATTTTCGCTTTCAGAATTTTAGGCACTGAATCTCGACTATTCTTTCTTACTTTTTATTCCCTTAAATTATTTCGGCTTTTCTTTACATTTTCTTAATCTTCAGTTTTCTTCTTTGTCCAATTTCTCATAGAAACTATCCTATGCCTTTTCCTTTCATTTTCTTACCAATTTCTTTCCCACGGCTTCTCTCCTTCCTTCCTTACATTCATGATTAGAATTTCTTCCTTCATTCAGTCATTTTTTGTATCTTATGTTTTCTTCCGGTCATATCTTTATCTCACAATCTTTGTATAACTTTTCGTCCATATTCCATTCTGCGTTTTCCATCTTTCTTTAAAACTTCCTGTTTGCTAACTTCTTCCCTTTAGTCTTTCTTTCTCTTTTTTTGCTATCTTATTTTATTTCTTTCTCTCCGATTTGGCTAATCGCTTCGTCGTTTTTCACTTTTTAACATTTTGCTACCATTTTAATCATTTTTTTTTGTTACTCATTCACTTTACTACTCATTTTTGATTATGCCTCCATCATTAATTTTCTCTCTTTGTTCCAACCGTATAAGACATTTATTTGTATTCTTCATTCATTACTTCTATATTTTATATTTTCTTTGTTCTGAAAAATTCACTTCACTCCGTCCATTCCTTCCATATTTTATGTTTCTTCTCCTTCTTTAAAAATTTCCCTAATTTTCATTCACTCTTTCTTTCATACCTTTTTTTCATGTTTCTTTTCTTTATCTCTTTCTTGCTTTCTTTCTTTTATTTACCTCTTTTTTCTTTCGTTTGCTAACCGTTTTCTTTCAATTGAATCTTCTTCACCATTCCATTCTTGTGTACTTTTCCTTTTAAATAAATATTTGATTTAATCTCTACTTGTTTTCTATATTAATTATTAAATATATTTTCTATTGTTAAAATTCAATAAAATGTCAATATTTTCAAGAGTTTTCCATGTGTGATAAATTAATGTCGGCGTGTTTTTCTTTGAAGGTAGGAAACAAAAAAATCAACCGACAACTTAATTATACAATATTGTTCGGAAACTGGACACGATACAGTTTCACAAATATTGGGAGAAAATGATCACTAATAAAACTATTCATAATCAAAGCTGTTTCGACAGTGTGGTTTGTCATCTTCAGATTGGCTCGTCTACAATATTCACAGGGCTAACCTGTGTTTTATACTGCAACCAACTCGAATAAAATATGATCGCAAACAGGACTACATAAGCTTTGTAGCAATACAGAGATTTCTTTGTCTGTCTATATCTCTGAGATGAGATATTATGATTATTTACATTATTTACATAATTCGGACTGTTACCCTCATCTTCATTGCCATATTCACAACGTTTCGGACGTTGTACACACCGGCCTTCTTCAGCTGATGGGAATTTCGAACGTCTTTCTTTATTTCGTCCACCGGGTTAGACTCTTCTAGTTCCATGTGCCATGCCTCTTCCAGATTCAGTTATTTCCCTTTAACTCAACTTATAGTGTCCACTCTGCTCTGGTATTTTGCGCATAGCGGGGGCGGAGGGTTGAGATAGATCCACAGCTTAAACATTTACACCTGTGTGAAAGTGAATGAAACTTCTTCAAACGGGATTCGAACTTGAATCACCAATTTGTCGTTCCGATATTGTTACCTTTACACCCACCCATACATATGATAGTTCAGTCTGTTGAACCCATGCTATATGCCAGTTGTTTCCTCAATGTTTCTGCTCGGTAAATCTACAGCCTTCTTGAAGCACACTGTGTACATTATCTTTACATTATTACATAAAAGTGTATAATTTAAAACCTTGTGGGTGATGGGTTTGCTCCACAGATAAAAAAATCGTTGAGTAATAATGCTTATCAAATATATAAAAACCGCTCGCCTTAAACGAGCTGATGCCAAGCTATGATCAGCATGACTTCTATTTCTGGAAACTTGTTGATTTGTTCACTATATTTATAAACATTTCTAATCAACTTGTCAAACAGATCTGGGAAAAAAACGCTTTCTTCATTTTCGTACGTATTATATACAGGGGTTGGACAAAATAATTGAAACAGGTGCAAATTCCACTCCTATATTTCAAAGACTTATTATATTAAGAACATTAACTAAATCTTTATAATTGCAGGTTATATCTATTGTAAATACGTTTATTTATCTAATTTACTGTCTATGGCATTATTTATTTTTTAGAATTTAGTAAAATTTAAGCTAAATGCGTGACCTCTCTGCATTCCAAAAAGAGCACATTGTTGGAGCTCGCATGGCAGGAGCCTCGGTCACTAAGGTTGCTAAACTGTTTGGTTTTTCAAGAGCTACCATATCAAGAACTATGACGCAATTCGAGAAACAGGGCAAAACCTCGAGTAACCGAAGCAATTCGGGCCGGACTTGCAAACATACTGACAGGGACCGACGTGCATTGAAACACAATGTGGTAAAAAATCATAGGACTACTGCGACCAAAGTGACTGCTGATTTGAATAATCATCTGAATAGTCCAGTTTCTAGTTAAACTGTTCATTGTGAGCTCCATAAGGCCGGATATCATGGAAGAGCCGCCGTAAGGAAAGCTCTTCTCCCCACTCGCAACATTCAGAAGAGGTTGAAGTGTTGCAGAGATCACAATGCCTGGTCAGCAGACCAATGGAAACAAGTCATATTCTCAGACGAGTCTAGTTTTTCTCTTTTCCCAACTTCAGGGCGAGTTTATGTGTGGAGGCAGCCCCAAAAACATACAACCCTGACTGCCTTCTTCCAACAGTGAAGCATGGAGGTTGATCAGTGATAGTTTGGGCGGCTATATCATGGAAATGTCTTGGTTCAATAGTTTCCCTGCATGGAAGAATCAACAACAAAGATTATCTGAACATGTTCATCCAATGGCCCAGACTTTATACCCTGATGGTGACTGCACCTTCCAAGACGATAATGTTCCAATACATACCGCTCGAGTGGTTAAGAATTGGTATGAAGAGCGTAAAAGTGAGCTAGAACACATGGAGTTGCCTCCCCAATCTCCAGATATCAATATTATCGAACATTTGTGGTGCATTTTGGAGCGACAAGTTAGGAGCCGCTATTCTCCACCGTCGTGTCTTAAAGAGCTGGAGCAGGTGTTAATGGAATTATGGCTGAAAATTCCCCTGGATGAAGTCAGGAAGCTGTATGATTCCATTCCTAGACGTGTTAAAGCTACATGTGAGGCTAAAGGAGGACCAACTCCATATTAAATAAATTTTCTTTGAATTTAACAAGTGTTTCAATTATTTTGTCTAAACCCTGTATATAAATATGTTTAGAGAAAGGAACTCACAGAAAATATAATTTCAACTCAGAAAAAATATCTTAATCTTTGACGACGCGTTTTATGCCGTGGAAGAAGAAACTAGATTCCCGGATCAAATGTTTATTCGTTCATATTAGCAAGCGTATTCAGTATCTCTGCGTTCAAAGAATATTTTATATTGCCAATCCACATGTTAGTTTTTGTCTCGTAATGACGCCACAGACATAGTAGTTCAAAAGCTTAAAATCAGAAGATTTAGATGAGATTTTTATAGATGATATGATTGTGAAAATTCTCAGCTTCGGTTACGTGTACAACAGTTTAAGGAGCAAAGTTCTACTGTAAAACCTAAAACCATTCTCTCACTCCAGAGTTTGACCAACATGTACCGTATCCCAATTTTGTTGACATTAGCCATAAGGACTTATAGTAAATTAGGCGGCGTCATGAAGTGTATTTCGTTGCTTAAAACACGTCATTTTAATATTTTCATGGAAAATGTTCAGACGACCTACATTCATTAGCTGCATCACTCCTAACCTTCTGAGCTAATAACCACCACCTCACCACTGTTCCAATATTGTAATCTAGCGCTAAACCAAATTAGGCTTCTTCTATCTGACGCGTCAATTCAGGACATGGACGATAATGGCTCCCCAAATCTTCCTATCCCGTGCAGACCTTAGCAGTTCTTCTCCATTTGCTAATGCCCCGGTTCCTCATTCCAAAACCCATTCCCACATGCAATTCGAGTAGATGGCTCGCTGACTACTCCTATCTCTCTTGCTACCAGCGTACCACACGAGGTTAGGTTTTCTTTCTTCTTTATATGTCCTAGTATTTCAGCTGTCAAAATTAAGGTTAGTACATTTGTAAAAACAGTCATGAAGCGATAATTGTCAGACTAGACGGTTTCACTTTCTCATGTGATCGATCTGAGCCTGAGATTGTTTGTTGCCGTGTCATCTACTAAACTAATGCAAGTAAATAGCCCCACAGAGATGCTATCAAAGCCAGTTGCACTAGAACATTGTTCGGGTTGCGCGTTCACTCTTCACTGCTTTCCACATTTTAGCGATCTGCTTTAAAGAGATAAAAACTGTCAAACTCGTGTAGATTATGTAATAAATAAGATTTTTATTGGTGCCACTTTTTGTGACTGTGGGCAAATCTGAACACTATTTGATAAATTATCTGAAATAGAATCTGCAAATATGGCGCCTGAAGGATATGGAATTGTATTTGAGGTGCAAATATGACAAACACGATCGTGTTACTTGATCCTAACAAATCTATCCAACAAAAGAATAAAAGAAAATAAATATTCAACATGACGGAAACAGAAGTGAAAATTTCAGTGTAACAGGAAACCGTGATTTAAAATCATTTTATGAAAAATATCAGTTATTTTGTAACTTCGTTTAAACTGGCTGTTTTAGCCATACACAGAAAACTATCTTCGTGTCTTTTAGTTACAGATGAATTTTGTTGCTTTTAGACGTATTATCGCAATAATAATTATGTTATTTGAGAATTACAAATAACCATTGTCCCATAACAATTGGGTTATTCCAACAGAAAGATTAATTTGCTTAACTTTTTGTGCTGATCCGATTGATTGATTTCATTTGTTTGACGGCATACCAACACCTCATGGGTCACTTAATGTCGACATTTAATTTTCTTTTATGTAATAATAATATATTTTATACTGCTTTCAAAATTGATTACATGGTAAATGATACTCGGCTTTGATGCATATACTTGTTATTGTAGATATGATTACTATAAGCGATGAGTTGTGTGTCGTAATTTTGTTGAAGTTATATTTTGGAATACAGTTTGATTATTTAAAGAAATTGTAGAGTTCTTTTATGTCAGTTGGTTTATTTTGTTTAGTGGCATAGCAACCTCTTTGCCGAAATCTACTTATTTTGAACAAAATTCTAGGTTTTCAACTGAATGTATTTTGAATGCAATTTATACCTTCAACTACAGAGAAAATATATTGCTGGTACTTTTATTATCAATAGGAATTGTTGTTTGTTTGTTTGTTTAACGTCATAAGAACCTCCATGGATTATTTAATGCCGAAATCTAAATATTTTGTACGTAATTTTATACTTTCAAATTAAATATTTTCTACATAACTTTATACTTTCAGTGTAATGCTATATTTTAGAGATATTGTTTGTAGATCATGAAATGTATTTTTGGCAATTTTACTATAAAATGTATTTTTATTATTTTTTTAGTGTTGAATTGATTGTCATTTTGCTTTAAAAATGTATCGTTGATTTTTCTTTAAGTGTTCACTAGTTGCCCATAGATACAACCCTAATAGGTGCTACCACACCAGAGCAGGGTGAACAACTGCAGTTAAGAGATGGTTACACGAGCCTCAAAACATCTAATCTCCCAATCAGAGGCCGTGCTGCCAGATCTAGTTTATTGTCATACCCAGGACACCTGCGCTCTCTTTCAGAAATTATAACTAATATCCGCTCATCATATTTGCAGTATAAACCACAGGTTGGTTCTGTGGGTGTTGAAGTAGCATAAATGTGTTCCTGAACAGGGGTCTTCAAAAGGGAGTGCCTAAACCCCCTAGTAGACGAGGGTAATCCGATACGAGAGGTCAGTCGTTATTATTAGAATATAAAGAAAATGCTAAAATAACCAGGAAACTTAAGTGACTGTCATGTAAAATAGAAATAATCTGTAAAAAATGTTATAAAGTTTAATGTACGTAGTTTTAAGTATAGCTAAAATAACTAATATGATTTCAGGCATTACTGTAAATCAGTTGGCAAATGTTTTCCGTGAACTGCAAAATCGTATTACCCTTTGTATTGCTAATGATGGAGGACATGTGGAAACTTAAATAAAATTTCATTAAAACCTTAAAAAATATAGATTTACTTCTTTCTAATCCTTTTTACAAATTATTTCTATCGCAAATACAAATAAAGTTATAAATTTTTTAAAGTGCACACGAACTTTATGGACACTCTGTATAACCCAGATCTTACGTATTAGAATGTTTATTTGAAGAAAACATTGTATAGTCAGGACATTGACAAAATACAAAGACTATTTGAAGAGGAAGATCCTATAAATTAACCTTAATCTTAGGCAAGTTAACTTAATGAAAATAAAAGCTTATAGGATTTCCATATGACAAAAAACTAATAAATAGTATACAAATATAAAATGATCTAAGATAAGTTTTACTGGAGTTGAAAACGAAGAAGAAGCTTTTAAATTCACTACAAACCGTTTGTAAAATGAATTTGGCGCCAAGCCTCTTGACTTTAGGCGAACGTCACTTACACGCCACCTGTGCACAAAAGAACTGTTTCTTAAAATCGAAAGTTCAATACTTTCTTTTCATTCCATTTTTATCCAGAGGATATTGAAGAAAATCACACACAGAACACCTGGGACATTTACAATTATTAATTGCCGTTTCCATTAGAAATAGAACAGTTTGATAGCAAAAAAGTATACAACGACAATCATTCAGTCAAAACAAGTCATGTGCATAAAACGCAGGCAAATATTCTTGCCAAAAATGTCTTAAACATAGACGCATACGGTGACTTGAAATAGAATTTACTAGGCATTTACGTTGATATAAGCATTTCCATTCGGCCCTTTGTTTATGCATATATTATTAATTAGACACAATACACAAACAAAATAGGCGTATATACCTGGTGCTGTCGAAATGTCAGAGATAACAATTTTTTAATCTTACAGAAACACACTCAATAGATCGAGATTCTGTCATAAATATTAGGGAACTGTAACAAGAAGAAACCTATAAATACTTCGGAGTCAGGGAAGGAGATGGAATAGAGTATCCTAAAATGAAGGAGAAATTATAAAAATAATACTAAAGGCGGTGTACGTCTGGTGTTAAATAACGACTTGAATTCATAAAGCAGAATATCAGCAATGTGGCGCAATACACTTTCAACTGGACCATAGCTGACATTAAGCGACTGGATGACAAATCGATAAAGCTTTTCACTTGCAACTGCATGCATCCTTCTAGGCTAATGTTGATCGCCTCTGTGTATCCAGATCCGAAGGAGGCAGAGGATTAGTTCAACTAGAACTGTCTTACAAAAGCACAACAGTCGATCTTCAAAGCTACCTGGAAACTAAAGAAAAGTGGATGATTATCTGTATTAATGAACATGAAGGAAATAAGAAACTTTATTCAATAATAAAAGAAGCCAACAAATTCAAAAGGGGATTCTATGTTGATGAAGAATTTCAAATAAACCATAACAGATCTACTGGAGCGGCAAAGAATTTAAAAAAAGAAAGCAAATGTACCAAATCCGAAAACGATGGAAAAAATAAGCTTTTCATGGTCAATACTCTGTCTGCAGCAAACAAGCTGATGTAATGTGATGTCAGTGGCTACGTAGAACATGATGAAATACTGAAACGGAAGCTTTTATTTTTGCTGCACAGGAACAATGATTGCTAATTAGAAATTACCAAACCCTCATACTAAAAAATCATGTTAACTATCTTATATTAGGTTCCATAGGGTTATCACCGACTGAATATAAAACTCGTCATGATAGAGTGGGCTAATATCTGCACAGAAAAATATACCACTTTTACAAGAAGGGAACTGCAAGAAACTGATATAGACATTACCCACACAGTCAGAACAATCAAAGCTAATCGCGAAGACATCGAAATCAAAAACTACAAAAACCGAATGTGTTTTCTTATTGACATGACAGACTTTGCAGATTCTAATGTATATTTGAAAATCTTCAAAAAATATATCAAAATCCAAGAATATTGAAGTGGAAATCTCAAAACTGTGACACACGAGGACATGAATATTTCCAGTTGTAGTTGAAGCCCTCGGAGAGATAGAAAAATATTCTGATAGAATCATTGAAGGGATCCCTGGTAGCTAATGGCTTAAAGAAATACAAGTACAGATCACACATTATGAAGAGCTTTATATATGTAAAATGTGTGTGATCTTAGTTTGATTATTTTACAAAGAAATGATTAGTGGAAAATGTCATGAGGCCATTTCTAACCTTAGATCAATGGTTGGGACCCGGAAGCAAAAGTGTATAGAACAAAAATCAAAGGAAATAATAATAATAATAATAATAATAATAATAATAATAATAATAATAATAATAATAATAAAAATAATATCGAGTATTTTATCTCCGACATTAAAAATGTAAGTGAAATAACATTTATTTACTTACCATTGTTAAAAGATTATGATACGAAAGTCTTTAAAATTGAAGAAACTTTTTAAAAAGGCGAAGCCTTACAACAACTTCAATATAATTTACAACCTCTGCCAACAGGAAAAATGAGCAATAATGACATTTTCGGATCCTTAAATCTTTCGAACCAGTGAACCGAAGTCATGAGCCATTGCATTCATACAATAAAATTCCTCTTAGGCTCATATAAGACTGGTTAAGAAAGTATGTACATTTCAAATAACACGCACTGATACATTTATAATACCCTTGCTGCTTCTGCTGCTTCTTCTTCTTCTTCTTCTTCTTCTTCTTCTTCTTCTTCTTCTTCTTCTTCTTCTTCTCTTCTTCTTCTTCTTCTTCTTCTTCTTCTTCTTCTTCTTCTTCTTTATCACACCCAAACACTGTGCGTTTGTTTATTTGTTGTAAAAATAATATATCGTTCATTGTTTGTTTGTTTTTAAACAAATCGTTGGGAAGAAAACTGACAAAAATCACCCGAGGATACCGTAAGTTTGAAACCACGATAGAGAAATAAACGGATCTCCTCATTTCAACATATATATATATATATATATATATATATATATATATATATATATATATATATATATATATATATATATATATATATGTGTGTGTGTGTGTGTGTGTGTGTGTGTGTGTGTGTGTACGTCACACAATTTGCTCACTTCAAAGCAAGTTGTTCCGTTGTTACTGTAAGAAAAAGGATTGCTCTACACCAATAAGGAAGTATACCTCATTATGCATTTGAATAGCGATAAACAATACCTTTTAACTGTTTTCGATCTTACATTAAGGCTATTTTTAGTCTTCATAACATTTTAGTAAGTATAGACTTTCTTTTCACTTAAGAATTTCGTAATTTCGTGGTGAAAAAAATTGAACAAATATATATTTTCTAACATCATATCATTTTTTTCAATGAATCTCTAATTCACAAACAGCATCAATCAAAATCTATACAGTGACATTTTCAGATCAAACTTTAGCTACAGCCTTATTATTCGATCTTCGGAGGTCACAAAAATAATTTAACAAAATGTTTTAAGTTGCCTTAAAAAGCGATATATAGCTTTCATTGTATTTCTAAATCTTTCATTGTAGAACATTACTAGATGCCAAGCGGATATTATTTCTCTTTGCAAAATTTTAATTGGTTTTAATTCTCCAGAGAATCTTCATTGCAAATGCCGAATCGAATTAGGAATCGGCGACATTTTTCTGATATATTATACTTGTGGAATTTTATTTATATTAAAACCAAGTTTCCCATCATTTCCTTTACGAGGAAACGTTTGATAAATAAATTAATTGATTCATATAAATTTTTATTAATTTTCAGTAATTAGTTGAGAATTTGCAGATATTAAGTTGATTAAATTATATTTATCTTGATTTGTCTTATAATTATTTGTTAACTTATACTCTAAGAAAATACATTATGTATTATATCAATTGGGTGCAAATATTTTTCTGCTGAAATATTCTCTCATTCTTTGTAAACTTTTATAAATTAGCAGAAGACTAAATAATTTATGTTCCCCTCACATCAGTGTAACAAAACAGTCTAGTTCGTTACATTATATACTAAATCGGCTTTCAGATTCTCCTAGATATATTACTAACAAAGGGTGCTTACAACATAAATAGTGAGATCTAATTTGCTTAAGAGTTTATAAAAAAACATTATAATAAATATTTTATGGCTATTATTTATAGTTAATTGAAATTTTTAACATTGTCAAAAGAAACAAAGAAAATGATAACATGATTAACATAGATAGCTCGACCAACCAATCAGAAAGCTTTAAGAAGTTAGATATAAGGCTCCGAGACAAAAAGAAGCAAGTAGTCACTTCAAAGCAAATGGAAAATCAACCAAAACTATAGACGAGAAATTAATTTTGTACAATCTCCGATGCTGCGGAAACCGGAACATACCCAGAGATGAAAAACGAATTTTACAGAACTAGTTGTCAGATTTAAGCAGTTACACCGTCCTTGCTGAATGGAAAACCAACATACCTTCATTGACAATGTGGTTAAACGGCAGCTACTTCATTTTTAATACAAAACGTAGTTTCTGTCTATATTTCCGAGATGAGGTATTATGCACAATATTTACATTATACGGCCTATTTTCCTCATTTTTGTCGTCATATTTATTACAACGTTTTGGCACTTCAGTATCTGTCTATATTTCTGAGATGAGGTATTATGTATACTATTTACATTATACGGACTATTGTCCTCATCTATGTCGCCATATTTATTACAACGTTTCGGTCTTTCATTATCTGTCTATATTTCTGAGATGAGGTATTATTTAAACTATTTACATTATTCGGACTATTGTCCTCATCTTTGTCGCTATATTTATTAAAACGTTTCGCCCTTTCAGTATCTGTCTATATTTCTGAGATGACTTATTATGTACACTATTTACATTATTCGGACTATTGTCCTCATTTTGTCGCCATATTTATTACAACGTTTCGGCCTTTCAGTATCTGTCTATATTTCTGAGATGAGGTATTATGTACACTATTTACATTATTCGGACTATTGTCCTCATTTTGTCGCCATATTTATTACCACGTTTCGGCCTTTCAGTATCTGTCTATATTTCTGAGATGAGGTATTATGTACACTATTTACATTATTCGGACTATTGTCCTCATTTTTGTCGCCATATTTATTACAACTTTTCGGCCTTTCAGTATCTGTCTATATTTATGAGATGAGGTATTATGTACACTATTTACATTATTCGGACTATTGTCTTCATTTTGTCGCCATATTTATTATAACGTTTCGGCCGTCGTACACTCCGGCCTTCTTCAGGTGGTTGTCCTTGAGGACACATGGCACAGTGGATAAAGGCGTTGGTTAGATCCAGTGACAGGACACAAAACTGTGAATTCAATAACCGGTTAAGGCAGTGGAGAACTTTCAGAGGGGAATTAAGAGGAGATAACTGATAACTGACATCCATTAAAACATGCACGTGGAACTAGAACAATCTACCCCAGTGAGCGAAATAAAGGGTTCAGTTCGACATTCCAACCACGTGAAAAAGGCCGGAGCGTACCAACGGCCGAAACTTTGTAATAAATATGACCACAAAGATGAGGACAATAGTCCTAATAATGTAAATAAAACGTCGTCTATCCTAATATAAACAATATTTATATCGATAAATCCATAGTGCTTTTATCGAAAGAATTTATATATGTCTTGTCAAAATTCCATTTTAATTTAGAAAATAATAATAAGAAATTGTTGTCGTCTAATATTTCACATTACTACAAATCTCTCGAATATAGTCGAAAATATTTTAATGACTTTATATAAATATGTTAATATAATCTGTTTAGATTATTTTAAAACAGTATCGAATTATTTGAACAAGTGAAAAATAATAATTTTACTTAATTCATTTATATTATGAATATAAATATTAGAAAATTATTCAAATGTTTTTCTTATTGTCATTTTTATGTCGCCAAGTCTAGAGGAAGAAATTCAAGTGGACGAAGTATAATGGCAAAAAAGAACTTTAGAAAATAGTTGTCTTGTTAAAAAAGTTCTTTCTACAGAAATTGTAGAGGGGTAGGATAACGTTTATGACAACTGTCTTTCTGTCTGATCGTACTTTGTTAGTAACCTATTATTTACGGAAATCAGTATTGATTTGTAATTTAAACGAATTTTTCGTATTGGGTCTAAATTACACAGCATTCGGTGGGCATATGTAAACTGGGGTAGTTTCATATTTACACCTGATGCCAGAAAATTATGCATATCTTCAAATTATAAAAGTTGTAAAATGTAAAGCAAATCAATTACACGGGTCACCAATTTGTAATATTGACACAATGATTTTACTTTGCTTTCTACATAATCTGGGAAATGCCTGAACAATCCTACCGAAATCTTTATCGAAAATTCAAGCCAACCATATTTGTCCAAAGTTTTTAGTTCACCTTTTTACTTTTATGCAATTAACTCAATAGTTCAGTTGATCCATTGACTTGATAATTCAATTGAGCTTGCCACTCGTTAGACTACATCACTTTTGAGTTTATCAAGTGTAGTTAATATATTTACTAGTATTTAATAAAGAGAAAGGCTTTTGCGAAACGCTGCTTTTTCAAAGTTCCTGTGTCGTCCTTTGCTTATAACTGATGAGAGCAAGCCCAGCCGGTTTGCACTTGGTGTATGTCTAAATGATGGAGAGCAAATGGCGCTGGGGAGTAAGGAAATTAATGGAAACGTTATCCTGTTATCCTAAAAGATCTCAAGAAATTTACACACATTATTGCCTTTATTTCAATTTAAACCGAAGAGGCCAAAAAACTTATACATATCTTTCAGTGACTACACAAGATAATTTGCTGAGATATAAAACAATGACCTACAGAGAATACTAGTCAAGCTAAATTCATCTCGTAAAGACATTCACGGTAAAGTTTTAGGCTCAGTGTATAACTGGGTGGGGGTAACCCTAGTCCAACGCTTTACTGCATGAAGGAATATAATACGATGATGGTCCTTGTTCAGTAATTTAATAAATGATGAAGCTCAATGATATTTTGCAGCTGGAAATAATTGAGATCAAACTGTGAAAACCGCAGGGAATCTAAGGAAGCATCAAAAAGAAAAAAGGAAAGAAAAAGTGGATTCAAAATAATAATTACAATCCATAAAATGGAAAATTCCCTCGAAAAATTTAAACTTGTAATAGTGATTTAGTACGGACAGCTTAGACGTTACACAAGGACAATAGTATGAAACAATCAGTAATTGATTTAGCGAGACAAACTTTCTAAGCCTTAATCACGTCAAAGTTCCCAAACTTAAGCATGTAATGTAGAAGAATTCGTTAAAATTTCATAAGGTTAGATATTTCCCAACCAACTAAGTTGCCTCCTGGTTAGTATGACAAGATTTATGACCTTCCAAAATTTTCCAAATTCCAAAGAAGTATTCTATGTTTATTTAAAATAAATCCCACAAACGTTTATGTCGTTACCAAAACTTCAACATCAGTGGTTTGGCCTGACCGCATTCCACGAAAGTCCATCTGTCTTTAGACAAAGGAATGTGTTGAACATCTTAATGATAAACGCGCAGTAAATCAATGACTTATAAACTATCCAGCTGAAAGCGAATTCAAAGAGAATTTAGAGAGAGAGAGGGAGAGTCCAGATGACAAGAGAGATGATCTTCGGTTTAATCCTCTATATTCCTCATGCTGTTACTGCTTATGCTACCAGCAATTTCAAAGACAAGATAGACAGTGCCATGTTCGAGGTCTTTCAGTTTGTTAGAATTAAGGCAAGAATAATTAAAGCTAGAAGGATTGTCAACGAAATTACATAGAAAGATGAGAACTTCTTCACTTCATTTCTGCTTTAAAAATTCTTCAAATTCTTCTCAGTAAATCCATTGTTAGTCATCAACAGAATGTTTCAGTTTGTGCTGTGAAATATGTGTTCAGCAAAGGAGCTACCATAGCTGAGAGGATTTCTCTCTTGGAATCTCCGCTGGATCAAAACTGAGTGAAATCCCAGTACAATCTGGTTATTTCCCAGCCTGCTGATGCCGATACGCTAGGGCAGTTAAGATAAGAAATGCCACCAATTAATGATGCGAAGATTATGATTTTGTTAGCGCTAGGACCGGGAACCACTGATCGGTGAAATGAAACGAAAGGGTGCGCATTGTAGGACAAAGTGGTTTATAAGTGAAAACCCCCAAAGTGAAAGAACGCGTTTTATTCATTGTATTTTGTCATACAAAAAATAAACTAGAAGAAATTATGTGATTTATTATCGGTGGACATAGTCTTATCAGCATAAGGTACGTGGATGGCTATATTTATGGCGGGCGACGCCGAAAGCAAATTGAGAGAATAATTGATAATAGAAAGTAAGAAGACATATTTCTTAAATGAAAGAATATATCGTCTGCGAAATAGAGAAACAATATATTGGTAACCTCAAAATCAAGCAAGCAGAAAATCTTAACAATCTGATTAGTGAAGAAACTGTGAAACAGAAATGCGAAGCCATTTAGAAATAGTAGAGGATGTCTTTCAGAAACTAAGTAAAGTATTAATACATTAGAAAAATATCATTAAAAATATAAGCGATTAGATATTGCATTGTAGTTCATCAGAGGAAAAGTGACTTGAAGTAAGTGATGTATGCTTCGACAGACGAATGGAAAATATAAAACGAACTTAGGATTTGATAAGAAATTGTTTTTCGGGGGTATAGAAACAACGATCCAACTGATCCTTACAATTAAAAAGAGTCTATTCGAATGCGTGTCATGCACAATGAATTGGTTTGATTTAGTTTATTTAGTTTAAAGGCATATCAACCTCGAAGGGTTATTTAATGCCGACAAGATGTCTCTGATAGGTTCGTATGAATAGAGTATAACTTCTTTGTATGGAATCATTTTGTAGATCCGTTTTCATTGACACATTTTCTAAAGAGGGATTTTGTCGTAAGTCAAATGCATTCGTGGTAATAATTTTTCTTCGAAGATGTATTAGCAGTAAAATGACTGCGTATTATTACCCTGAATCTCAGAGTCGAACATTTTAGACATTATCACCCAGAATATCAGAGTCGAACATTTTAGACATTATCATCCAGAATATCAGAGTCGAAGATTTTAGACATTATCACCCAGTATATCAGTCTAATATTTTAGACATTATTATCCAGAATATCAGAGTCGAACATTTTAGACATTATTATCCAGAATCTCAGAGTCGAACATTTTAGACATTATTATCCAGAATATCAGAGTCGAACATTTTAGACATTATTATCCAGAATATCAGAGTCGAACATTTTAGACATTATTATCCAGAATATCAGAGTCAAACATTTTAGACATTATTATCCAGAATATCAGAGTCGAACATTTTAGACATTATCATCCAGAATATCACAGTCGAACATTTTAGACATTATCACCCAGAATATCAGAGTCGAAAATTTTAGACATTATCACCCAGAATCTCAGAGTCGAACATTTTAGACATTATCACCCAGAATAACAGAGTCGAACATTTTAGACATTATTATTCAGAATATCAGAGTCGAATATTTTAGACATTATTATCCAGAATATCAGAGTCGAACATTTTAGACATTATTATCCAGAATATCAGAGTCGAATATTTTAGACATCATAGAGATTATTTAATCTTGATGACTTGTTGGGAAACAATTTACTTACGAACAACCAACAAAGACAGGTGGTCATAGTTTCTCTGTACTCATACGCAATGTTTTAAACACGCACCCACAAGCTGAGTAGAGACTGACGGTTACATAATTTAAATTTTTATAAAAATATCTGGTTAACCCTGTTTATATACTGTTAGTGTTTTTTTTTATAAAAAAATGTGTTTAAGATAGATGGGATCCATATTTTACATTTAAAAGAAATGGGGCTAATTTTTTTTACAATTAGATACATATATAATCATTCATAGACAGATAGCTTTGCTGTATCACAGGTAATAAGTTTGGCTAGACTTCAGCTTGCCTCTATCTAGGATAGAAACTTGGACGAATCGGCGTCAGTAGGAGTTTCTACCAATAGGCCGTTGGCGCACGGCGAAGTTGGTAGTGAATTTAAGCGTATTTATTTTTAGATAAACGCACAGTGACTGCGAGAACTCGCTTCGCTTTACCGAAAGAAAAGAAAGGGAAAGATTAGATGGAGTTAGAATCCACAGTTCGTAGCAATTACGTTTTAAAAAGTGCTCAATTCAAACGTAGAGCAAAATATAATAATATTAAAATATTTTATTATAATAGATTACAATAAAATCATTTCTAAATCGCTACACAAAAACATTCATGTTTCGGAACTCACTCACTCTCTATCTCCCTTCCTCTCTCACTCTCTCTCTCTCTCTCTCTCTCTCTATATATATATATATATATATATATATATCATATTATTATTATATTTTTATTTTAATAGATTACAATAAAAACCTTTTTAAATCGCTACATAAAAACTGTGTTTCGGAACTCTCTCCCCCCTCTCACTCACTCTCTCTCTCTCTTTCTCTCTCTCTCTTTCTCTCTCTCTCTCTCTATATATATATATATATATATAATATAATATTATTATTATTATTATATTTTTATTATAATTGATTGCAATAAATTTTTTTACATCGCTACAAAAAACTTTCATGTTTCGGAACTCTCTATCTCTCTTTCTATATATATATATAGAGAGAGAGAGGATTATTATTATTATTATTATTATTTTTATTATTATTATTATATATAATATTGTATATTTATTATAATAGATTACAATAAAAACATTTTTACATCGCTACAAAAAAAAAATGGTTTCTTATCGGCCGAATGTAGTTAACATAATACAAATGCTTTCTTTGGGAAATTTGAAAACAAATCGTTATCTCTTTTGAAAGTTATAAAGGCAATGTCAGGATTAAAATATATACTTGTCGGTATGCCTGAATTGACCAATTAAAAGTCAGATCTATGCTAAAATAGAAAATGAAAAATAAGGTCAAAGGGTGGAGGGAGGTGAAATATAAAATCATTTCTTGATGCATTGACACTCCAGACATGTCAGCATTGAACGTAATCTAGCGAAATCCAAAGTTCAGATTTGGTGTAGCAGACATAAAGTAACCTTGAACAACAAAAACAAAAAAAACTATTTATATATACATGCTTGACATAAGATAAGTTAACAGAAAAAAGAAGAAAAGGAAAGTATATAATCTATAATCGGTAGTCCGGGCATGAATAACCCTTATGATGGGGCTATTGACATTTGTATCGTGGCCCCTTAAGGGTTTCATCTTTTAGTGAGACTGTTTTTGTCGAGCTGATGGAGATGTCTACTTAGTCTGTTCCTTTCAGCTTCAATAATAACATATATCGACAAATTGATGGGGTAGCAATCTACAGTCATTTGGGACCTATCATAGCCAATATTTTTGTAGGGTTTCATGAAGGTTAACTGTTTGATAACGTCCCTAAACCATACAGCTATTTCCATTATGTTGATGACAGTTTTACATCTTTTTCATCATTTAATGAGGCAGACAGATTTCTTTTCAACATGTAAATAGTCTACACACCTCTTTACAATTTACGATGGAGGTGGAGAATAGTAATGTTATCTTTCCTGGGCCTGTATTTGTTGAGAGAACTCCCACTTCTTTTCTCATCAGCGTATATAAGAAGACCACTTTTGCTCCTAAGTCTAGGAAAATTCGCCTTGCTAAAGCACTTACTGATCGTGCACTAATGATATCTTCGGAGTGTGAACTTGATTCCGAACTCAGAGAAATTATCAATATCTTTCTCGCCAACGGTTATCCTGAAAGTATTTATAAAACTAACATTGACTTAAAAAATTCTAAGTTTAATGAAATTAAAATATTTGGTAAGTCTAAGTGTCTTGGCTACACGAAATTACCTTGAATTGGATCTCGTAGTTAATGATATGTCATGTACTGTTTCAATTCTTTACTACTACAAGTGCTTTCTCCTCTGTCCATAAGGATATCTTGCCCACTCATCAACAAAGTTTAGTTATTTATTGTTTTAAATGTCGGCGTGACGCTGAATATGTGGGTAAGTCTATCCAACTGTTGGAGGTGTGAATTGAACAACACGTGCCTGGCTCTATACGTAGACATGCTAGAGAAACATCTGGGCACTAATATGCGAATGAGTCAGCCATCGGGGGAGCGTTTATTAAGTACTGTCACTTGTAGGGCCAATTATTCAGCGGAATAAACACCATATTAACATCTTGGAGCCGATTGTTTTCACCTCGTCTCGTCCGGCTCTGTGAAAGCATAAAGAAACTAAAACATAAATTGTCACTTTTCGTCGAGTCTTTTTCTCGTTCTGGGTGAACTTGAATTTTTTTCATTGCCCACTTCACCCTTGACTCGTTTTTAGATAGATTGCAAGGAGGTTACTTTCTGTAGTTTATCTAATTCTGACGATTTTTCTTCAATCAATCCAATAAATGTAGTTGTGGACTCAACTACATAGGTAGGACTTTGGATTTTCGGATAAAACAGCATTTACCCCCCAGGCTTTTAAATCCGGCCGCTAGCAACAGTCAACTAGTCAATACATCCGGGTCATCTATTGAACAACATATTATTAATAGTAGGATTTGTAATATTGATTTTAGTGTGGAGCTTTTCTCTATTTTATTAAGGTCCCACTCTTTATATCATCTCAAGGTCCTGGAGTCCTTATTTAACCCCACCTTCATTAGACATCTTTAATTAATTTACACCTTTATTCTTTTGTTATTTTCCAGAATTAAAAAATATATATGTAACAGTGAAAATTTAAGTCAACACTCAGAGGCGACAGGCTTTTTCAGGCTAGAGGCAATCGTCAGGCCGCGTGTGTTGGATTTTTCTCGACTATTTATATATATAGGTCAGTGGTGTATTGTTGTTAATCCATTCTGGCGGTTATTTTGGCGGAAGTGGCTTGTGTATTTATGTATTTATTTGGGTTAATTTATTTTACTACGCTTTTATTTTCATTTTTTATTTTTATTTTCGGTTTTTTTTATTAACTTAGTAAAAAATTGCTTAGCTACTCTATTTAATAGTATGTTTTGGTCTGGGAAGATAATTAAAGCTATTTATTCGCGCATTTATTGGATTGATTGTCGTAGTCTATTCTGTTATTTTGGCAGGGACAGTTTTTATTTGTTTTATTTATTTATTTGGATTGATTATTTATTTTTGCTTATTTATGATTGTTTTTATTAGATTCACCGGTTATTTTAGCGGGAGCGATTTGTTAATTTATTTATATGTTTGGATAAATTTTTACTTGTTTTTTTCTTATTGATTTACTTATTTTTTATTTTGTATATTTTTATTTACTTTATTTGTACTTCCCCCACAAATCCTGTTCATTTGCGCTTCGCCTTTTTCTTTCCACCCACTCCTCTCTTCAATAATATAAATCCCCAGAAATTTTTTCTAGCCAAGAAATTTAGACTTTACTTCCTTAGCTTGTGAGGAATCTTGGACCGAGTAGGCCGATTGTTATTAATTTCACTGTTTTAGAAAACCAATATACAGTAATAGCAACTCAAAAACGTGTATTTACTAAAAATCTGCATAAACTTTCAAATAGAATATATATGCCAATTGACTGTATGAATAAAGATGACAGGAAAACTTATCTTAGTCGATATTTTTCTTCCATCAAGGAAGTTTATCAAGGCAAATGCAAATATTTCATTTTGTAACAAGTATTTATAGACGAGAGCATTTAAAAAAAATTAAATTTAAGAAATTCTCGTAAATATTCATCAAGTTTGCTGAAATGTCTAGGTAATATAGAAGACGCTAAGCGACATATTTTAATGCCTAAAAAACAAAAGTAATTAAGATCTTTTTAAAAAATTTTAATGCAAATTAATATTTAAATTATTTTAGTTTAGGATTAATTTATGTGTTTCATATTTTAAATAACACGAGGTTATGAATTTAACCATTTACTTTTAAATTTTCATATTTTCATGGTCAGGAATGTTGGCTTGGGAAAATAGTAATTCTTTCAGGAAAGGAGATATTTAAAATAATCCGGGGCGCAGACTGACATCTTGATAAGATTTGATAACGACACTCTCATGAATCTTCAGTCTATGTAAGTTACTTTCTCTTTAATAAATATGGCATTCTTTAGATCAAATTTGTGATACAGTTTATTTTTTATATATGACCAATGCATATGATAATTTGTTTTTTGTATTAGATCCCTTTTGTGTTCATTGATATATTTTGTTTTTAATTTCTTCAGGTTTTCCCAGTGTATTGTGTAGCGTAGTCCTGGCTGATTATTTTATATAGACTTCAAAAATATTATTGTTTTTCTTTTGGATGTGGCTGTAATTATTTTGATGTTGTTCAGATTTGACACATTGTTTGGGATAGTGGATTTTACTTTGTTAGTATCTAGTATTATTTGTCTGTTTTTATAGAGTCAATTTTCATTGTTATTAGCATTGCTGTTATCATTTTTGCGGTTGTATATATTGTATGCCTTTCACTTAGAATTGAGAATAAAATCATAAAAATATTGGAGTTTTTGACAGTGTTTTCTATGTACAATTCTCCTTTACGTAAATATTGTGGGCTGCATATTCTTAGTTCTCTTAAATAAAATTCTATAATTATTCCAGATTTAATCTTGTTAGAATGGGGGAATAACAATTGATAAGGTCATTATTGTTAGTAAATTTTCTTTAAAATTCCAAATGAAGTTATTATTTGTATGTAGCATAATATCTAGGACGGGTAAAATGTTGTTAGACGCAAATTCAAAGGTAAAATATATTATGGATTCGACGTTACAAAATTTGTTGACAAAATTGTGTAAAATCAGGTTTTGTGGATATATTAATAGGGAACCATCAGTATATCAGAAATTAGAAGAATTTTGCGGTAAAATATTTTTGAAACAACCACTTCCAGAAATTCCTAAAATAAACAAACCAAAACGCTACTAAGAGGAGACACACATCGGTAAACCAAATATTTGTCTATAAAAATTGTCTTCAAAGGTGAAAAAACATTAATTAATGAAAAATAGCAAAGTTTTATGATTTTATTTGTAAGAATTGGTATTTTTATTTTTGTTTCCATTAAGTTTATTTTAATCGGTTTCAACATTTCTTTACTGGAACATTTGTGTATAACGATTTTATATCTAAAAGACGCACATTTTACGAATTACCAAAAATATATAAACCGCAATCCCGATGAGCAAAAGGCAGTGTCCTACATAGACTCGATGTCATAATAACCAAAATTTTAACCCAAGTACTTGATAAAATTAGTTCCGTAACTTACAGAGAATTATTACCTTACATGATGAAAATTATTAAAATTTTGAAAACTAACATTTTTATCCTTGCTGTAAATAATTCTTATAAAGTCAAATTCTTGCATTTGACTTGATAAAATCCTTCAGAAGACGAAACACATCAGTTAAATAAGTTTTACGTTCGTCTTGATATATATATATATATATATATATATATATATATATATATATATATATATATGTATATGTATATATATATATATATATATATATATATATATATATATGTGTGTGTGTGTGTGTGGCCTTCAGATTAAATTCTCCCACCTTTATATTTGCCTT
>OZ038482.1:135325779-135345779 GCA_964036315.1 Acanthosepion esculentum
TTTCAAAGGTACCGCACGCTGTAGATTAACCAGATCGATATGTATGTTTGGCAGGCCGGAAGACACAAAGGCCAAAACGTTGCGATAACAGCAAAGATGAGGACAATTGTCCGGTGTAAATAATAATAGATTTTTTTCTCTCCTTTATCTCCCATGCTGAACTCTCTTCCAGCATTTTTCTTTTTTGTCAACTTCAATCTATAAAATGTCAATGTAACATGTATTGTTATCTTCTGTCTTCTTGAATCCTGCTCTTTGTATTTCGTCCATTATGCGTTGTGAAGATTTCTAATTTCCTTCAATTTGAATCACCTCTTTTGTTTTAGAGACTTTATTGCCTTGCTTACGGTGAAACGAATAAAAAACATTTAGAAATTAGTGTGACAATTTTATTTAGAGATTTAACCTTTTCACTTGTTTATTTCTTGCTCATTCTCTTTGTACTCTTCTCCCTCAGTGTTGATATTTCTTTTTCTTTTCTCTTTTTCTTTTTTCGATTCTCTTTTTCTTAATCTGTTCTCATCTCTTCCTTTCTTTTTCTTCTTTTTTATCCAGTTTTATTTCATTTTTTCTTCATATTCTTTCTTTTACTTTCTTTTTCTTTCATTTTATCATGGCTCCTAGTTTTCTTTCGTCTACCTTTTCTATATCGCGTTTTTTACACTTTCGTTTCTTCATTTCTTTAATTACTTCATTGTCATCATCCTTGGATTTCCTTTTATTCCGTCTTTTACATCACATTCCCTTTCATGTCTTAACACAGTTTTCCCATTCGTTTGTATTCCTTTTTTCCTCAATCTTTTTTCATTTTTGTATTTTCACATTTTTCTTCCTCGTTCCTGCTTTCATCTTTACCTAGTTTTAAGCTTTCCTTCTTTCTCTTAAATACTTTTTTCTTTCCTTGAATCATTCCACGTTTCTCTTCCCATACCCATATTCATTCTTTTTTCTCTCTTCGTTCCTCCCAAATTTGAATTCCTATCGCTTTCATAAAAATATCTAATGACTTAACAGTTATATTATTAAGGGCTTTAACCTGAAGAAAAAGTTAATTGGCGCAGAATTTTCATTGATTTCAATATAAACAGAAGAAAGCACAACCGATGAAATTTACATTAATATTTCATATAAAACGCGCGTTCCTTTCAGCTTAGTCCCTGATCACTGACCCAGAAGTGTTGTATCAAATCGCAGTGTGAAGAAGAACAGCATTAAGCACTCTTCCGATTCAGACAGAAACTCTTCGAGATTTAATAATCTAAAATGTAATGTGTCACAGAAAACTATGTGCCATTTGTTTAGAAAAAATACATAAAAAAAATTGGAAAATATATTTACCATCTTTTTGTAATATCTTCTGTTTTATCCCAGGCAACATTTTAATTTCATCATAAGAGAAAGTAATATTTCAATCCACAAAATCCGCTCTTGATCCTGTGGTAAAAGCAAGAATATCTCATAAACCATAAGTGAATTTTTTAAGAAACACGATGCATTATTAGAAAATTTTCTGGCCTAGATGGAAGCACTTTTGAATAGAAACTAAAGAAAAATACAATCTATTTTGAATAAATTAAGCCATTTCTCATAGCTATCTTCAAGTGGACAGTGTCAGCCGATTGTTTTTTCAGCTGTTCCAATTAGAAGCAATACTCGTTTGAAATTCCAATTCTAGCGTGTGCAAATCATCACTTGGAATAAGACCGGATTTGAAACTCTTCGTGTTGTTTTTTTTTCTGTTTTGGTTTGACTAAGTTCTTTTCTGTTTCTGTTTGTGGTAAGCTATTCACTTTCCATCGACATTTCTGTGCCCTTTCCGTATATAACAGGATCTGCACTAGAAAATTATAAAAAAACAGTAACTTAAAGTTAGTCTTGTAACTTAGTATTAGACTCGTTTGTAAACGTTGAGACATAAAATCGAGAAAAGTCATTCGGCGCCCCTCCCTGTAAAAGTATGTGAAGGCTTCATATGCAGAGGGAAACGAAATCGATTATGACAGGCATAATTTGCAACAAAATTGACATAAAAAAAAACAAAGAGAAAAGTGTAGAACGAAAAAAGGAAAACACGAGAAATTCATTTATGAAGATTCAAGGAACAATAAAAAATAATCGTCGTTTAAAGACTGAATTGTGATGATCACAGAAGAAGTAAATTGATTTATTATTAAGCGCGACCAAAAAGAGATGTACAGATATATGTCATAACTCCGATTACGTGCATCCTTCAGCGAATAATACATATCTCTACATCTATATCTTCATCTCTCTCTCTCACAAGACAGAAACACGTGATACCTACCTGACCAATTAAAAACAAACAATATATGTCTTAAACTATTCAGGGTTTTCGTTCATAACTCATTTCCCAAAAATTCTGATGAAGCTTAAATAAAACGTGTTAAGTTCCTAAAAAAATCCTATTTCTTCCATTGATGTATATTTTTCTTAATTTCGAACTTATTTTTTTTTAATTTTTCCTATATTACTTTTTTTTTGTAGGATTTAATAATCCACATGTAGGTTTGCTTAGAAAATTATCCTCGTGATCTTTTAAATTAATAAATGTTTCTACTTTTATTAATTGTTTAATTCTGATATCTAATTTTAATTTTGTTGCTATGGTTTTTCCTTCATCATTTACATTATTTTCTGTTTCTTTGTCGGTGATTTTGTAAAAGTTATGTACCTCTTTTCGATTAGTTTTTCATATTTGCTATATTCCATTTTATCGATTGGTTTCGGTTTGTCTGCTTGAATAAATAGTTTATTTGAATTATTTATTGATTATTTGTCATTTGTTAATTGTTTTTAAAATTCACTGTTATTTTGTCTTATATCGTTTTTATTTACAATATTTATTAAATCATTTTCGAAATCAATAATATCTTTTTATTGTGGTGCACATCTCGTTGACGAAAATCCGAATTTTGTTATTAATATCGAATTTCAAATCGAACACTTTTGCAGACGATTGATTATATTAATTCATTACTATTATATTTCTAAAAACATTTAACATAGAATTTGATTATTCATTAAAAAAATATTCCTACATCAAAGTAAACGAATATCAAATGAAATTTGCTGAGAAATCGAACATTTCATAAAAAGGCTTAGGTGGAAAACATTTCAGGAACTCTCATTAATACTTACCAACCATCCATTATTCAGAAGATCAGATATTTCTGCACAGTTGCGTATGAGGTTTGTCTTTAGTGGTTTGGTGTGGCAACTTCAATAGGAAAAAAGAAATGAGATCAAACCAGGACAGATTCACAAGGGTAAACTAAGAGCAGAGGAGAGAGCTGCGAAAGGCCGACTCAAAGAAGCCCCAATTCATGAGAGGGCAAGCCTTAAGGACCAGCACAATGATATTAAATAAAACATCTAAGTGATATCTAGAGCTGAGAACCAAAGAAAATATGAAAAGCGAAAGAGACAGTCTCAGAGATCATTTTCCATTTTCTAAAAAGCTGTCCACAGAGACTAACAGCAACAAACTATGCGAACCGCAAAATGAACTCAGGAACCACTTGATGATGAGGTAGTCTCCTTTTTGGAAAAATGTTCTAATCTCTCCTATGATTGACCTTTCTAGGCCACAAGATTCAGAGGTCTTGTTTAATTACAGTGCACTATAGCTGAGGGAAAATTATGGAAGTTTGTCCCAAAATCCCGTGCCGGTAGTGCACCTGGAATAAATAGAATGTCTTAGAAATTATACAGGAATTGTCCAAACATTCTCAAGCAACTCCTCTATGGAAACAGAAGACTGTTGCATGACGGATAGCATTTGGATAACTTAGAAAAATGCGGGGAAGAGAATGAAAGCTAAACTCAAGAAAAGCCGAAACTTATCATTGCTCAGAGGCTCTTTCAGGGAGATTTACTACTTCATTGGGGTGGGGGTGGGCTGACATGATCCTGAGAGAAAAAGAAGTCAGTGAAGAGCCTCGGATGTGTATTGATCGGCACCGAGGTAAAGTGGTGCTGAATGTAGCTCTAGATGGACTTAAATCCATCGTCATAATCGATCTCCAAGGCAATCTGAAAGCTAGGTGCCACCATAATTATTTTACTGTCCCGGCTTCTCTGTCCGTTGCGAGTGTATGTTATTACTCTGTCTCGCATTCAGCAGACGCAAACCTGTATAAACAAGTACCAGCGCAAGAGGCTTGGATTTACCCGACCTCTGCTTCTCGGCAGTGGGAATCTTTACCGATGCCGGAACCCTGCAACTTCCCATCTCCTCATTGATAAAGGAGCTCAAGTTCGAGAAGGGACATGGCCGATGGGCTGGTCAGCAGGTTACAGCCAGATATGAAAAGTGACACCAAATAGTCGGGAGTAGAAACTACCCAAGAAGAAGAATCCATCTTGCGAACCAATGATATTATAGGGGTGACTCAAACCAATGGCCTTGGCAGATGAAGCAAGTAGTTCTTCTCCAAAAACGGTTCAAAAGGAAAAAGAGACATGGTGATTGATGAAAACATGAATTTCGAGGCAGAGCGCGAACAGCTATTGTTCTTCTCAGTATCGTACCCTGATTGCAATGGAACCATTGTGGGTACGTCTCTAGGAGGTGAGGAAGTGGTAGTGAGCACGAACAAAGAAAAAATAAAAGAAAGGAAAGAGGAGAAAGGAAGAGAGAACTAGAGACCATACGCAAATCCATATACTGACATGCATGCACACTCTTTATACACATGTATATATATACTTACACATATGTACCTATATATATACACACATATTCGCATCCATCTACACATGTTTTCACATGTGTTCATACATACACATATACCTGCACATATATACACATACTCGTATATCTATGTGCATCGATAGACACATATGCACATACTTGACGAGTGCATTCCTAAATAAATACTTAGGTAACATGTAAGATGTCCTCAAATACATCCGTAACCATATGACTTTAAAGAGGCACATAAGAGTGCTTTCCGTCAAGTGTACCCAGGCGTACACACAACGCATAATCTATGCAAATACCAATGACAGAATACAACATAGAACACACGAATACACACCTGTACCTATTGATACAAACGGGAGCACATATGTTTTCATATACAAAAATATATGTCCCAACACAAATACAAATGCAAAGAAGTACAATAACATGCTTCTGTCTACACGGACATAAAGAAAAGAGATGTGTAAGCAATAGATGCCCAGGTAAGCGAGTTTTTTGTAAAGTGAAGTCATATTTCTTGAAGGGAGGGAAATGTACGATTATAGATGGGATTTCATTAGTATTTTATGTATATGAAAGGATAAAACATTATATATATATATATTCTTAGACATGCATACACACATATACATATCCATGTATATACATATATACATACGCACAAATCATGTAAAACATCAAAAATCCGAAGTTTCAGTTAATTTCCTTTAAACTTGATGTTATTTTAGAAATCCGAAGTGATTCCTGTGTCTGCATTTGAAGACAAGTTCATTTCATTGATTTACTAGTTCGTTTGTTTTTTTATGTTTGATTATCAGGGTTTTTCTTTGATGCAGTGATCACATATATCCCTGAAGTTATTGTGATTTCGAGATTTACAGATGATCATCCATTTTAATTATGGGGTGAAGCCTCCATCAATAAGATCCCAATAGTGTTTTGAAAAGTCTATCCGTTTCCTTAAGGATTCGTTGTTGAATGAATTCCGGTAATTGCAAAATCGTTCTTTCTAAATTTCTGCTGAAATTCCGATGTAAATCTTTTTTCTGGTTTACATTTCATTTTCCGAAGTGCAAATCTCTACCCACTGGACAAACAGACTTGTAACTCTACAGCTACAGGGAGGTTTGTTCTCCTGTGACTCACTGTAGTGAAATTGTCTTACCAGCTAGTTGTTGTGGGAATTAATTATATTTTCTACATTACAAACATCTGAGTAACTGATTTTTAAGGTTTTTCTGTTGAAAACATTCTTCAAAGTATTGTTATTATTAATAAAGTGTCTGTCTATTGAACTTAAAAAATATTTGCCAATATTGATGTTGGATAAGCTGCACAATGGTGAGTTAAACTATATTATCTTCCTTTTTCTCTTTTTAGATTTGTTAGGTGTATTCTTTTTCACGTATTTTTTGGTAATTTAGCTCATGTGTCAAATTACTTTTGCTAAGGGCCGGAATATGTGTATCAGAAATATGTATCAGAAATTGTATAAAAAAACTAAATAAACGCACCTTGTCAGTCGTTTTTAATGAAATGTGCATGAAAGAAGGATTGCTGCCTAAATACACAATATATATATATATATATATATATATATATATATATATATATATATATATATATATATATAGGGTGCGATGGGTAAATTGTCGCCATTTTATATTTTTAATTTAAGCCTCTGTTCTAGAGCGAAGATTTGGCAGAGATACACCAGATGAGTCGAGCGTGGAGTTGGGAGACAACTTCCGATAAAGCGGTCAAGTTATAGGTAAGTACTTAAAATTGATTGAAGCGAGAATTGACTGAAAATTTGTTCAGTAAACTCTTACAGACCCTCCAGTAATCTCAACAATCAAATTTGTTAGAGGCTATACGTATAGAGATGTACTAATTGGAGTTTCGTTACTGATGGGAGAGAAGAAAAGATTTCTACAGACACTAGCATATGATCGGTGTGGCCAAGAGAACAGAGCTATAGAGCACGACATGAGTCCACTTGGTGGTAAGGAAGAGATCAAGTAGAGAGCCAGCTTCTGTCAAGATTACCGGGGAAACGCCCGGGGAAGCCTACTACTTGAGTGACTAGAGAAGTTCAATGTTAGGTCACAGAGAGAGTGATTAAGTCACCTGACATGGTGGGAATTGAAGTCGCGTAACACAAAGATATTTGCAAACGGACATATATATATATATATATATATATATATATATATATATATATATATATATATAAAAGTGAACATAGAAGTCGACACTTAGAGGCAACAGTCTGTTTCATGCAAGATGTAATCGTCAGGCCACGAGTGCGGTTACTTTTCTCGGCTATTTATATATACGGGTCAGTGGTGCATTGTGGGTAGTCTATTGATTTTGTTCCTCATTTTTTATTCTATTTCGTCTATTTTAACAGGTGTGATTTGGTAATTTGTTTGGATTAATTTAATTTGCTCATTTTATTATCATTTTGTTTGTTTATGTATTTATTTATTTTTCACGTTTTCGATTTTTAAGTTACGTAGTAAAAATTTGTTTTCATGTCTTATGAGCAAAATATTAGACTATAAAAAAATCAAAACAAAAAGATCGGACGAAAAATAGCTATAACTGTTATATAACGATAAAAAAATGATTAAAAAATAATATACTGCGTTACTTAAAAATCGAAAACCAAAAAGAGAAAATATACAGTGTAATAAATAAATAACGACAAGTATAATAAATTGATCTAAATACATCCAAATATATAAATAAACGAACAACCGATATCGATAAACTAGACATTTAGAAAACAAACGAATAAAGATAATCAACCCAAATAAATAAATTAAAAACTGTTCCCGCCAAAATAATAGTCAGAACAAACCTCAACAATCAACCCCAAAATTCAACAAATAGCTTTATCTTCCCAAACAAAAACAAAAATATTAAATAAGCTATATAAACAAATTTTTATTACGTTAATAAAATAATAAAATAATAAATAAATAAATATATAAGATACAAAATAAAAATAAAAATAAATAAACACCCAAATAAATAAACAAATAAACGACTTCCGGTAAAATAACCGCCAAAATAGACTACCCACAATAAGCTATATAAACAAATTTTTACTACGTTAATAAGAACACCGATCAAAATAAAAAATAAAAATAAAATAAATATAAAGGATAAAAAACAAAAATAAATTAAATAAAAACAATCAAAATAATTTGACACAAATAAACAAATAAACGACTTCGGTAAAATATCTGCCAAAATAGACTGCCCACAATGCACCCCTGACCCGTATATATAAATAGCCGAGAAAAATAACATCACTCGTGGCCTGACGATTGCATCTAGCATGAAACAGATTGTCGCCTCTAAGTGTTGACTTCTATTTTCACTTTTATATTTACACACGCTCTATCTCCGATATTGAGCACTTTATCCCATAAATATAGCACACCTTAAGACTATATTTCTTCATATATATATATATATATATATATATATGTGTGTGTGTGTGTGTGTGTGTGTGTGTGTGTGTGTGTGTGTGTGTGTGTGTGTGTGTGTGGGTGTCTGTGTGCGTGCGTATTTCCCAATAATGCATACTTATGAAAAGCCTTACTTTATAAAAGTACACAATCAGATATTAGCAAAAATCATTTCTAAAATAGAACAGTATAATACACTGGAATTGAATCTTTTGAGGGATAGAAGATTCGTTCTTGCTGTAGAATTTACTCGGCACAGAGGTTAACCATAATATCTAATAATTAACCCGAACGATTTTAACAATATACAGTCGTAAATATTATGCGTTGAATAGAAAATTCCTACGAGCCATAGATCTTAGAAACAGAAACATATGATTTGTTTTCTAAGAAAAACAAATCATATGCTTCTTTTACTAGATCAGAACTTGCAAATTTGCAATAAAGAGGATTTTCATGCTTTGCTTTATTGTATGTGAAGCATTAGAAAAAGTCATATAGAGTGTAATGTTATTATATTAGCACTACTTTACGAAGGTAAGTACAAGCATGGCAGTAGAATATTAACGGTCGCTTGTACAGATACAAAAATAAAATTATGTGTCATATAATAAGTGTGTGGAACAAATGGGTTGGGACAGAACAGTTAATATTTGAAAGGGGAGAAAAACAATCTATTGTTAATTATTTAAGGCATTTAATTTTTGTTGTGGTAAAAGCCATTTATCCTCCTTACTATTAGGAATGCACTGATCCATTCATGATACGTAGTCCTGAGTAATAGTCTAGAAGGATAAGAACATGATATTATTACAGTAACTTGTCTAGATGAGTATTGGATCACCACTGAATCTGTCGAGTTAAGAGCAGTGTCTTCCCAGATTCCACATTACAACAGGTTTAAACATACAATATGCAAAAAACAGAAACTAAATCTCCCCTTGAAATAAAAAAGTATCGCCAATCAAGGCCAGTAGTTGTGAAATATGAAAAGGATGATTTATCAGACAAAGGCCAAACCAGAGACTGACACGAAGGGAAACTTATGTAGAAAGGAGACTGAAAACAGAAAAGAATTACGGAATATGAATGAAATTGTAACATCGATTTAAAAGAAATAGTAACTGGTAAGTTTTATTTATTTTTATAATACTCACAGCGAGCTTGTAAATCACATTAGTTTGTCGTACAATTCCAAAAGCTCGTTTACTGAAAAATATCTGCCAGCCAGAAATGACCCTTAGAGTCTTGATAAAAAGGAATTGAATGCACAACTTCTGTCGTTTTATATTGTCTACTCCCAGGAGAAAGAAAGAGAGCAACAAGTTGAAATGGAAGTCGGAAAATAGGTAACGTCGTACCAGAAATAAAAGTAGCTGAAACTAAAAAACAACAAAGCAATTAAACTTCAGAGAGTCTATTCAATATTGTTTCTTTACAAGGCTCAAATGTCCGAAGGCTCTAATATAAGCACAAATGTAATGTTTACAATATTTGTAAACGATAATAGAATTTCTCTATTTCCTTTCAACACAGACACACACAGAGGCACCCACAGACACACACAGAGGCACCCACAGACACAGACACACCAAGATATATATATATATATATATATATATATATATATATATATATATATATATATATATATATATATATATATATATATATATATATACATACAGTAGCGTTCAATATTAAGGAACAAAATAGAAACTTCGACAGTTTAGAAAAATCCAATTTTTCTGAATATTTCACTAAATGTAGATAAATGGAATTTCAGAGCGGTGGAAGGAAGTGTATGGATTACCCGAAAATTCTTATCAAGTCGCACGTACTTAACATAGACCGGTTGCAACGCAACATCTTCCAGCTGTTGCGGGACCACCAAGGAAAGGTACTTAATGGGCCGAAACCTTGCTGAAGCACGGCGCTCTGCTGATGATTGCACCTGGTCTGGAGCACTTGATGTGTATTTGTGTTCTCTCTCTCTCTCTCTCTCTCTCTCTCTCTCTCTCTCTATATATATATATATATATATATATATATATATATATATATATATATATATATATATATATATTGCTTTTATATTCGAAAGCATTGTAACTAACCAAATCAAGTCTAACAAGAGACATTATTTGTTCTCATGAAACTGTGGATAATACTCTCTTCTCGACACCACTCAAAGTAGAGGATTAAGATCAACAGTATATTTTTTATTATAACGAAATACTATGAGTGACTCTCGAGCCTTGACTTAGTTGAACACTGTGTACACTGAACATCTTCCCCTACTTCCCCTATAAGTGAAATCTTGTATTGATCGGATTATTTCATCCTTATGATGCCGTTTTTTTCTCGTTTTCTGCAACTAGACGAGAGGAGATTTCACTACATTCCCCACGAATAAAATTTATTAAATTCAGTTAAGTGTAAAAGCTCGCGTACTAACGAACGGATGCCTTAAGAACTGATGTACAATAATGCAGGAAATCCCACGCCCGTATCGTTTTCCTTAGTGCAATTAGCAAACTCTTATCAAAACGATAAGTGTTAAACATCTCCACAATTTGAACTCATGAATAACAAACAGTACGCTCTTTGCTCTCCTGTGTCCACTGCTGATGTTTTAACTATTATCTTGTATAGAATCAGTGAAGCGCTTAAGAATAGAAAATATCTGAAGAATGAACGCTATAGATATCTCGAAGTCCATTGACAAGATGTGTAACATGTGATTGCTATTCAAACTTACCAGCCTGGGAGAGTTCTCTCAGTTATCAAGCCCATCCTGTTACGTAGGTCTGTGAAGATTCTGATTAATGGTCAGTCCTCTGAGGTATATGAGATCATTGCTGGTAATCCTAAGGCTCGCTGCTCGGCCCTATCCTTTTTCTAATTCTTGTTTGCGTCTGCTTAAGAAATTTAACTGACCTTTTTTAAATATACATATCGAGAGATGTCACCGCTGTGTATGGGGGCATCTGGATGACCAGTGCCTAGCAGCTAATCTTTTCTCTCATCTAACTCTCATAGCTCAATGGGATGGGAAAGAGAGGCTGCTATCATTCAGTACTTCCAAAACAAAGCTAGTAACATTTCATCATCATCGAGTAGACACTAAACCTACACCAATCATGATAAGTACTCATACTCTCAAAGATACCCCTTTCATGGAACGCTTGGGTTAACACAAAAGATGTTAGATAAATGTCACGTTCTTTGAATCAGCCCAGAAAATCTTTACAACTGTCAGATGTGACCACGAATGGAGAATTGCTGATATATCAAAAAGACCAAAAGTGATTACGGAACCTTGTGGGGGATGAATTATTCTCCACCATGCGACCGTTACCCTACAGATGAAACGTCGCCAGCCTCTCACTACTCTATCGATAGTACTATACTATACGTTTGGACTTGTGAGATTCCATATTTCCACCAGTTCAGACCTTCAAAGCAAGAACCTATCATACCATATTCACGATGGCAAATCATTCACATAACTCTCCTGTTACACTGATAAGAAGTAAGTTCAACTCACAGAGATTCTTCTCGAGAACTCTTGCTTAGTTTAACGGACTCCCGAGACGATGCTTCTATGAAAACTACTCGCTCTCTTCATAGTGTCTTCTAGTGTTCTGTAGTGAAAATTACTGTGTCTCTTCATAGCGTCTTCTAGTGTCCTGCAGGGAAAACTACCTGGCCTCTTCATAGTGTCTTCTAGTGTCCTGTATTGAAAACTACTGGGTCTCTTCATACTGTCTTCTAGTGTCCTATAGTAAAAGCTACTTGGTCTCTTCATAGTGTCTTCTAGTGTCCTGTAGTGAAACTATTTGATCTCTTCATAGTGTCTTCTAGTGTCCTGTATTGAAAACTACTTGATCTCTTCATAGTGTCTTCTAGTGTCCTGTATTGAAAACTACTTGATCTCTTCATAGTGTCTTCTAGTGTCCTGTAGTGAAAACTACTGGGTCTCTTCATACTGTCTTCTAGTGTCCTGTAGTAAAAGCTACTTGGTCTCTTCATAGTGTCTTCTAGTGTCCTGTAGTGAAACTATTTGATCTCTTCATAGTGTCTTCTAGTGTCCTGTATTGAAAACTACTTGATCTCTTCATAGTGCCTTCTAGTGTCCTGTAGTGAAAACTACTTGGTCTCTTCATAGTGTCTTCTAGTGTCCTGTAGTAAAATCTACTTGGTCTCTTAAGAGTGTCTTCTGGTGTCTTGTAGTGAAAACTATTTGGTCTCTTCATAGTGCCTTCTAGAGTACTGTAGTGAAAACTACTTGGTCTCTTAATAGTGTCTTCTAGTGTCCTGTAGTGAAAACTACTTGGTCTCTTCATAGTGTCTTCTAGTGAAAACTATTTGGTCTCTTCATAGTGCCTTCTAGAGTACTGTAGTGAAAACTACTTGGTCTCTTCATAGTGTCTTCTAGTGTCCTGTAGTGAAAACTACTGGGCCTCTTCATAGTGTCTTCTAATGTCCTGTAGTGAAAACTACTTGGTCTCTTCATAGTGTCTTCTAGTGTCCTGTAGTGAAAAATACTTGGTCTCTTCATAGTGTCTTCTAGTGTCCTGTAGTGAAAACTACTTGGCCTCTTCATAGTGTCTTCTAATGTCCTGTAGTGAAAACTACTTGGTCTCTTCATAGTGTCTTCTAGTGTCCTGTAGTGAAAAATACTTGGTCTCTTCATAGTGTCTTCTAGTGTCCTGTAGTGAAAAATAATTGGTCTCTTCATAGTGTCTTCTAGTGTCCTGTATTGAAAACTACTTGATCTCTTCATAGTGTCTTCTAGTGTCCTGTAGTGAAAACTACTTGGCCTCATCATAGTGTCTTCTAGTGTCCTGTAGTAAAAGCTACTTGGTCTCTTAATAGTGTCTTCTAGTGTCTTGTAGTGAAAACTACTTGGTCTCTTCATAGTGCCTTCTAGAGTACTGTAGTGAAAACTACTTGGTCTCTTCATAGTGTCTTCTAGTGTACTGTAGTGAAAACTACTTGGTCTCTTCATAGTGTCTTCTAGTGTCCTGTAGTGAAAACTACTTGGACTCTTAATAGTGTCTTCTAGTGTCCTGTAGTGAAAAATACTTGGTCTCTTCATAGTGTCTTCTAGTGTCCTGTATTGAAAACTACTTGATCTCTTCATAGTGTCTTCTAGTGTCCTGTAGTGAAAACTACTGGGTCTCTTCATACTGTCTTCTAGTGTCCTGTAGTAAAAGCTACTTGGTCTCTTCATAGTGTCTTCTAGTGTCCTGTAGTGAAACTATTTGATCTCTTCATAGTGTCTTCTAGTGTCCTGTATTGAAAACTACTTGATCTCTTCATAGTGCCTTCTAGTGTCCTGTAGTGAAAACTACTTGGTCTCTTCATAGTGTCTTCTAGTGTCCTGTAGTAAAAGCTACTTGGTCTCTTAATAGTGTCTTCTAGTGTCTTGTAGTGAAAACTATTTGGTCTCTTCATAGTGCCTTCTAGAGTACTGTAGTGAAAACTACTTGGTCTCTTAATAGTGTCTTCTAGTGTCCTGTAGTGAAAACTACTTGGTCTCTTCATAGTGTCTTCTAGTGAAAACTATTTGGTCTCTTCATAGTGCCTTCTAGAGTAATGTAGTGAAAACTACTTGGTCTCTTCATAGTGTCTTCTACTGTCCTGTAGTGAAAACTACTTGGTCTCTTCATAGTGTCTTCTAGTGTCCTGTAGTGAAAACTACTTGGCCTCTTCATAGTGTCTTCTAATGTCCTGTAGTGAAAACTACTTGGTCTCTTCATAGTGTCTTCTAGTGTCCTGTAGTGAAAAATACTTGGTCTCTTCATAGTGTCTTCTAGTGTCCTGTAGTGAAAAATACTTGGTCTCTTCATAGTGTCTTCTATTGTCCTGTATTGAAAAATACTTGATGTCTTCATAGTGTCTTCTAGTGTCCTGTAGTGAAAACTACTTGGCCTCATCATACTGTCTTCTAGTGTCCTGTAGTAAAAGCTACTTGGTCTCTTAATAGTGTCTTCTAGTGTCCTGTAGTGAAAACTACTTGGTCTCTTCATAGTGCCTTCTAGAGTACTGTAGTGAAAACTACTTGGTCTCTTCATAGTGTCTTCTAGTGTACTGTAGTGAAAACTACTTGGTCTCTTCATAGTGTCTTCTAGTGTCCTGTAGTGAAAACTACTTGGTCTCTTAATAGTGTCTTCTAGTGTCCTGTAGTGAAAAATACTTGGTCTCTTAATAGTGTCTTCTCGTGTCCTGTAGTGAAAACTACTTGGTCTCTTCATAGTGTCTTCTAGTGAAAAATATTTGGTCTCTTCATAGTGCCTTCTAGAGTACTGTAGTGAAAACTACTTGGTCTCTTCATAGTGTCTTCTAGTGTCCTGTAGTGAAAACTACTTGGTCTCTTCATAGTGTCTTCTAGTGTCCTGTAGTGAAAACTACTTGGCCTCTTCATAGTGTCTTCTAATGTCCTGTAGTGAAAACTACTTGGTCTCTTCATAGTGTCTTCTAGTGTCCTGTAGTGAAAAATACTTGGTCTCTTCATAGTGTCTTCTAGTGTCCTGTAGTGAAAACTACTTGGCCTCTTCATAGTGTCTTCTAATGTCCTGTAGTGAAAACTACTTGGTCTCTTCATAGTGTCTTCTAGTGTCCTGTAGTGAAAAATACTTGGTCTCTTCATAGTGTCTTCTAGTGTCCTGTATTGAAAACTACTTGATCTCTTCATAGTGTCTTCTAGTGTCCTGTAGTGAAAACTACTTGGCCTCATCATAGTGTCTTCTAGTGTCCTGTAGTAAAAGCTACTTGGTCTCTTAATAGTGTCTTCTAGTGTCTTGTAGTGAAAACTACTTGGTCTCTTCATAGTGCCTTCTAGAGTACTGTAGTGAAAACTACTTGGTCTCTTCATAGTGTCTTCTAGTGTACTGTAGTGAAAACTACTTGGTCTCTTCATAGTGTCTTCTAGTGTCCTGTAGTGAAAACTACTTTGTCTCTTAATAGTGTCTTCTAGTGTCCTGTAGTGAAAAATACTTGGTCTCTTCATAGTGTCTTCTAGTGTCCTCTAGTGAAAACTACTGGGTCTCTTCATACTGTCTTCTAGTGTCCTGTAGTAAAAGCTACTTGGTCTCTTCATAGTGTCTTCTAGTGTCCTGTAGTGAAACTATTTGATCTCTTCATAGTGTCTTCTAGTGTCCTGTATTGAAAACTACTTGATCTCTTCATAGTGCCTTCTAGTGTCCTGTAGTGAAAACTACTTGGTCTCTTCATAGTGTCTTCTAGTGTCCTGTAGTAAAAGCTACTTGGTCTCTTAATAGTGTCTTCTAGTGTCTTGTAGTGAAAACTATTTGGTCTCTTCATAGTGCCTTCTAGAGTACTGTAGTGAAAACTACTTGGTCTCTTAATAGTGTCTTCTAGTGTCCTGTAGTGAAAACTACTTGGTCTCTTCATAGTGTCTTCTAGTGAAAACTATTTGGTCTCTTCATAGTGCCTTCTAGAGTACTGTAGTGAAAACTACTTGGTCTCTTCATAGTGTCTTCTAGTGTCCTGTAGTGAAAACTACTTGGTCTTTTCATAGTGTCTTCTAGTTTCCTGTAGTGAAAACTACTTGGCCTCTTCATAGTGTCTTCTAATGTCCTGTAGTGAAAACTACTTGGTCTCTTCATAGTGTCTTCTAGTGTCCTGTAGTGAAAAATACTTGGTCTCTTCATAGTGTCTTCTAGTGTACTGTAGTGAAAACTACTTGGTCTCTTCATAGTGTCTTCTAGTGTCCTGTAGTGAAAACTACTTGGTCTCTTAATAGTGTCTTCTAGTGTCCTGTAGTGAAAAATACTTGGTCTCTTAATAGTGTCTTCTAGTGTCCTGTAGTGAAAACTACTTGGTCTCTTCATAGTGCCTTCTAGTGTCCTGTAGTGAAAAATACTTGGTCTCTTAATAGTGTCTTCTAGTGTCCTGTAGTGAAAACTACTTGGTCTCTTCATAGTGCCTTCTAGTGTCCTGTAGTGAAAACTACTTGGTCTCTTAATAGTGTCTTCTAGTGTCCTGTAGTGAAAACTACTTGGTCTCTTCATAGTGTCTTCTAGTGTCCTGTAGTGAAAACTACTTGGTCTCTTCATAGTGTCTTCTAGTGTCCTGTAGTGAAAACTACTTGGTCTCTTAATAGTGTCTTCTAGTGTCCTGTAGTGAAAAATACTTGGTCTCTTAATAGTGTCTTCTAGTGTCTTGTAGTGAAAACTACTTGGTCTCTTAATAGTGTCTTCTAGTGTCCTTTAGTGAAAAATACTTGGTCTCTTCTAGTATCGATATTAAAGGAATGGGGACGCGTAAGGAAGATTTATAGGAGTGTAGTCGAGTACAGACATATGTAGGTAGATATTGGATTGCCAATTTTATTTGATCTCTAGTTACACCCAAAATATATCAGTTCTCATGAACTCTCCTACTAAATATTTGTATATTTATAACCAGCAGCAAGTTTCCATATTATTCTCCTGTAATATTTTTAATTAGCAACAGAATATCGTATTTGTCAAGGAATGTGACAGGTAAATCTACAAAATTTTATATGTCTTATAGACTTGAAAAAACCGTAAGAATAACAGCATATATGCAATTGAAGATCTTATTAGATGTGGAAATTCTATGATAGTAAAAACCGGGTATAATTACAAGCAACAAAAAAGAATATATATACGGTAGTTGGCAATACGAAATTAGAAGGAACATGTAAAAGATCAACAGAATATGCTAACCGGTTATCGCTCCTCATGCGTGGGAACTCGATCTAAGAAAGTATTTTTTATGTGCAACCGACTACAAAGTAAATTTGAAAAAAAAAACAGACGTTTATTAGTAAATATTAAGAGGTGTATATTTTAATAAGCAAATAAAATTCAGTGTTAACAACCATTTTCCCGTTTAAATAGGGAATATATCTTAATTTAATAAAATAGTTTCACGCTTAAAATTATTCCCATTATTTATTGAGCAACAGAAAATACTTTCTTCGATCGAGTTCTGATGGATGAGGAGCAATAACCGGTTAGCACATTATTTTGATGTCGTTTACATTTTTCAAATTTCATATTACCAATTAGCCTAGTTGCTTTACCTTTTCGTCCGGTTTTAATTGTGTCCGATTTTATATATGAAATTGATGTTTTGTTACGTCTTTTAATCTATAATAGGAAGTTTTGAACATTTCAGTCTTTAGATATATCTTTACCTAATTATTATATTAATATATAAATTTATTCTTGGGGTTACATTTATTAGTCAATAACAACAGAAATTTGTCGCACAGCATTTCAGTCGACTAGAATCTTATATTAAGACTTGTTTACCCATGCCATAAATCCTTTGTATTAGCAATAGTTTTACACATGTCAGTTATTAAATATAGTTTTCCATTTCTAATTATTGTACAATGCTTTCTAACAAAGACGCTGACAACAGCCGTTGTTTAATTAAATGAAGCAGAAAGACACCGGCCAAAAATACTCAAATACACGTATCTCTCTCCTTCTCCCAATACACACACACACACACACACACACATATATATATATATATATATATATATATAGTAATAAATCATTTGGTATATAATCCAAGTAGAACCTAGTAATGCAAAATATTAAAACTGATTCACAAAAAACAAAACAAAACAAAAAAAACAATGTATTTATTAATAAAGAGCAATATAATTAATGAACAATAAAATCCGAAATCACCTCATACGGGGAATAAGGCTTATTTCAACTGACGAAAAATTCGTCAGTCTTATTCAACCCTGGTATAGACTGAGTTCGTGTTGAAATTAGAAATTTAACTGTGACATTTAAAAAAAATAAAAGCAAAAAAAAAAAGGCCGAGAAACTAATACAGAATTTATCCATTTCAATGTTTCAGTCAGACTAAAGGCACGAGACAGTGGCTAAGGGAGGGTGGAAGGTATTTGTCTTAAAGAGAAGAGGTTTTATAAAATTAAACCCGGATATTAAGCTTACGGCATTAAATTGGTATATAATGACATATTCCCCATGTGAGGCAATTTTAGAAAGAACAGTAAGATATAAAATCCAGTGTTCTTATAGATTTTTTTATTTTTACACAATAGTGCTCAATGTAAATTTACAGAGCATTAATATTATAAATTAATTGATTTAAAATATGGTTTTTTCGCTACACAGTGATAACCATTTTTCAAAATGGAAGCTAAAGCCCTTGAAGACATTAGTTCCATTTCCTCGTCAAGCGAATTTTGGAGTCTATATATATATAATTTAATTTAAAGAAAAACAGACCACTTTAAGTCTCCACTGTAATAATTTATTTCACCAGAGACTTTTATTTTTCCCTGGATCTTCATATATCACTTTCAAAAGGTGAAACGAAAAATAAAATTAAAATTTACACTTTTGACGGGCAGTATTATGCTTATATAGGTTTACACACACACACACACACACACACACACACACACGTGTGTGTGTGTGTGTGTACGTGCGTATTTTTCAAATTCAAATTGTCCACTATAATAACGTGTGAAGTAATAAAATTTAAAAAATAAATCAAATTCATCTTTTAGAAATTGCTTTGTTTACGTTTCCAATATGAAACTGTGCAGATATGATTCTTTCGGAAAAAAATAATTTGGGTGAAAAGAATGTGCTTTCCTTAAAAGGGGAAAATAGGGGCTTGCTTGCAGCGACGTTCTTCGTTGTCGAGTGGATAAGCACGTCGAAACAATCAGTGGGTAACTCCTACAAAAGGTGACACATGTACGATACTTGCTGGAGAATTCATTTTATTTCAGATCTGGAGCAAGAACTTATCTGTTTGTGTATAAATACAAAGACATAATACTGGAAATGTTATTACCCAGACCAAGAAGCCATTCAATTAAAAAAAAAATTGCAACCAATGATAATAGAAATTTATTTGTGTGGTGTGGGTTAAATCGAGAATTATATATTAGGCAGACAAATAATTGGTACAATTTTGCCTTATTTGTTTATTCACTGGTTTCATAGATAACTCGTTTCCCTAGAGTGTATGATTTACTTGCCGTTGCTTTGCAGGTGTAAATTTATAATTTGATTATTTATATTGAACCTCTGTGAAAATATATCGTTCAAATTAGCTTGAAAATATATCTTCGTTATCATCAATGTTTACCAATCATCATCTTTTAAGTACATCTTCATTTCTATCTGAAGCATTTCTGAGCATCTTTTCAGTTGAACGCGCAGAAATACATCTTCGAACCTTGCGCCAATTTTTCGACAGAATTTTGCTCGTTTTGATTTCAAATTCAAGTTCACCGTTCAGATTTTGTACTCGAATGCAGATTGGATTCATTGTGATGTTGATAGATATTTATGAATACTTTCTATGATAAAGGAAGAAAACAGGTGACATACTTTAGGTTTACCTACCTGTTCACAAACCGCACGTCGATAATACGCATGCTCAAACGTTTGCCTCTATCACACTAGGCTCTCAAACAAATAAAACACTGGTAAGTTTTACTTATTTTTCGTAATACTCTCGGCGCGATTGTAAATCAAATTAGTCTTTAATACAATTCCAACGTTTGTTTAGTGAAAAAAAACCTGCCAGCCAGCAATGACCCTTAAATTCCCGGAATCAAGCTGCACTACGCACAATGATTCTTTTTTTTATTGACTACACCCAAGAGAATGAAGGAGAAGAATGAATAAAAAGTAGGAAATTGGTTGCATAGCACCAGTGATAAAAGTAGCTGAAAATATAAAAAAATACAATGAAACATAACTTATGAGAGTCTATTTAATATT
>OZ038482.1:135350779-135425779 GCA_964036315.1 Acanthosepion esculentum
GATAACCAACCTAAATAGATAAATTAAAAACTGTTCCCACCTAAATAATAGTCAGAAAAAACCACAAATTCAACAAACAGATTTAATCAATGACAAATAAACAAATATATAAGATAAAAAATAAAAATGAAAATAAATAAAAACAAGCAAAACAATTTGACCCAAATAAATAAGCGAACAAGCGATTTCCGGTAATGACGGCCATTATAGACTACCAACAATAAGCTATTTTTACTACGTTAACCAAAAACACCGATCAAAATAAAAGAATAAATAAATAAATATATAAGATAAAAAATAAAAATAAAAATAAAAAAACAAATAAAATACAAGCAAAACAATTTGACATAAATAAATAAACAAATAAGCCACTTCCGGTAAAAGTAACCGCCAAAATAGACTACCCATAATGCACCACTGACCCTTATATAAATAGCCGAGAAAAATAACAGCACTAGTCGCCTGACGATTGCACTAGCATGAAACAGACTGTCGCCTCTAAGTGCTGACTTCCATGTCCACTTTTATATTTATATATATATATATATATATATATGTAAATAAATGACAATAATAAAACAGTAATTGCTGACGCGTTTCGTCCAATGCGGACTTTTTCAAAGCAAGTAACGAAATGAATTTAATTAAACAAAGGAAATTAATAAAAACAAAAAACAGAGTGTTCTTAGCAACGGGAATGTAGGAAACGCTATTTTCATATTGTTAACTGACGTCATTTTCAGTTAACAATATGAAAATAGCGTTTCCTACATTCCCGTTGCTAAGAACACTCTGTTTTTTGTTTTTATTAATTTCCTTTGTTTAATTAAATTCATTTCGTTACTTGCTTTGAAAAAGTCCGCATTGGACGAAACGCGTCAGCAATTACTGTTTTCTTATTGTCATTTATTTACAAATATTGTCTTCTCTAAAAGTTAAATTTGAGAAATTTTCATATATATATATATATATATATATATATATATATATATATATATATATGTGTGTGTGTGTGTGTGTGTGTGTGTGTGTGTGTGATTTACTAAGTCGATTGATAGTGAAAATATATGTTTTTGTGGTTATAAATTTAGTTTTGATTATTAATTTATAGAGGAAAATTTCCATATCTCAGATTGTCAGAATTCTTTTTAAATTCCGGGAAAATGATGTCAGACAGAAGTTGTTCCCGTTGTCACTGAATTGCAATTCTCGAAGTATTTCGGAAATCTCATATTTATATATATTCTCGTTTTTTTTCATGCCATTATCAGCTAATTATCTGTAATAGTATGAGTTACAAATTGTATTCTTCAGCTCGAAATGCCCCGACCAGAGCAGATTTTATAAAAGTTATTTGCTTGAATTTCGAACGACTTTGGGTTTTTTCTTATTTTACGTCTGATTTCCTTTTTTTTTTAGATAATTAGTATTTTTACTTTTTATTGATTTAATGTATATATGATTTATGATTTCTAGAGTCAAGATAATAAAAAAAAGGATTTTAAATACGTCAAAATGTAAATTAATTATCGGGCATGACGAGATTTATACGCAGACTTATAAAATAGTTATACAGAATTTGCAAAGATCAAAGGAGCCATAAATAACATTTAGACGTGATGTGTGTCTGTGTGTGTCTGCTTTCCTTCTTGCCATCAGTTATTTTTGCTTATTTCGTTTAATTCGTCGAAAGTGTTTCATAAATTCTGTTTGCGTTGAATTGTGTATGAATCTTTGTAAATGCATAGGTTTGTGTCTCATATTAATGGCTAGGTGGTTAAAACTATAAGGTACGTAACAGTTGTTTGATTAGAATTTTCTTCAGACCTCAAAAGCAAGTTTTTTTTTGTTTTTTTTTTCAATCAGACGAAATAATGAAAGTCATATAAATGGAAGTGAATTGGTTATATCTTCACACAAGCTATGGTAAGTAGCCTTGGGTGGGGGGTAAACGATAAAAACTGTTTTTAGAGAACTTTTGATGCAACAATGAACCTGATATATGAGAACTGTTTACATCTGCCCTTTAGATGACATTGCGTGCTGTGATAAGGTTCAGTTTGTGGAACTCCTATGTAATATTGTTCAGGAATATCTAAACTTTTAGCCACTTGATCAGATCAGGACTTTCAATAGTAGCAACAACTAAAATAGATGGTACATATTAGGAAGTTTGGAGGCCCATGATTAACCATGGCCTAAAAGAACATGAGATATAGGAGAAACTTAAAAATGTTTATTTTTATTTGCTATAAACATTGGCTTCAGCAAATCTTTTGTGTAATATTGTCTCCCTTCTTTTTCTTTTGTCCATGAAGAAATTTTCTAGTTTACTTCTGGTGATAATTGTCCGGTTTGTGTTATGGATAACGGCTCGGTGAGCGGAATTCGAATTCCAGTCGGGTTCCTTACATTCATCCTTGGGAAATGAATGGATCCATCTCCTTTTTCCAACTATGGACGGAATAGTTGGATGTGGATCTTGAAAATTGATGAAATGTTCAGTATCAAAAAAAAAAAAAATTCTTGCAATCGAAAATGTTATTTTTGTAAATACTAGATTGTCAGACGCCATTTTGCCAGATTGATATGGATTATTGTTGGAAAGATTCCTGATTGACAAAACAATAAATAAATGGTATACCTTTTGAATGCAGGTCGTATATATTACATATATTTCATTTATACACACACACACACACACACACACACACACACACACACACACACACACACACACACACACACACACACACACTCTCTCTCTCTCTCTCAAACGTACATACACACACACATATATATACACACATATATATATGTATATATTCGTTGAATATTACTCACTTACTTTTGTTTTACCAGGCTTTGAATTATGGCACGTGTAACCTCCATATGTTTTGCCTGATCTTTCAACCACCTGTATATTCATGTATATTCTCAAATTCAAAGGCGTTGATAAACCAATGACATCCTTGCCCTTGTATATTAAACAAAATAAATTCTTAAATTTGCTTTCATATTGTCCCCCAGAGGACGACATCTCTCGACTAAGTATACTTTTTCATTTCTTTTTCTTATTTGTTCTTTACAGATACACTCTACCCGAAAATAATTTGCACACACACGCGCGCGTACACAAACACATAAGCATATATATATATATATATATATATATATATATATATATATATATATATGCATGAAAACATGAAACAGAATAGAAAAATTATAATGATAGATCTCGCTAATAATTGCACAAGAATCAGATCTAAATCCATATGTTTTTTTATTCACTATTATTGGCTCCACGTAACTGTAAGTTCTATGCTTACAGTGTCTTTTCTCGCACTTCTCGCTTGTGGAACTCTCTTCCGGCTCCATCCTTCCCGCCCAACTTTGATTTTTCAAAGTATCCGTTGTCTTCCTGGCTGCTCTTCCATTGTTATCGTGCCTTCATAATATTTTGCTTTTTCTAATTCTTTCACGCCCAGTAAACACTTGAGCCTTAGTGTCGTTACTATCTTGCATTTAATGAATTTGATTTAAAAAAGATTTTATCTAAATTAAACCCCACTTGTTCATGTCATATGAATCCAGTTTTGCTTCAGTACTAATTTGATATTCAAGGGGAACATATCGAAATAGTCCTAAATCTGCCCACTTTCAATACATTTTTGTAAATTATATTCATTTTTTAAAAATTAACATTTCTAGGTCATCCTTACGTTTCCAATTTGTTCAGTGACACACAGCTACATTGCGAGTGTTTTTTCTTTATTCTAGGATGATTTATTCTTTTCATTCAATCCGTGGATGTTTCGAGAATTCCCTTTGAAAGCCATTGTTTACAAACTCCACAAAGCAACTGCTGATGTACAGTTAACTGAGATTAACCTTGATTAATTTATTATTGTGATAATGTTTACATTGATATTAGCTGCATATCTTTCATTAGTTACCTCCATTCTAGTTGATATAATGAGAAGAATTTTACCATTTCTTTTATTCTATCTTTTTCATTTTAGTTTTGTGAATTTTCTGAACATACGAGGTAAATCTGAAAAGTAACGGGACTGGTGACAAAAACGATTTATTTCAATTCCAAACAACGAACTACATGGTTTCTCTTCCAAATTATTCTTCCTAGCGCCTAATATACTTTCCCATCAATCTCTGCCACGCTTCTATGCGCTACTTAAAGGGTTCTTCTTGGTTGCTCCTCAGCTCAAAGGTTACTGCCCATTTGATGACATCCACGCCTTCAAAGCGGGTCCCCTTTATGATCCTCTTGTGTTCGAGGAAAAGAAGAAAGTCACACGGAACAAGATCAGGTTAAATAGAGAGGTTATTCCACTACGGCGATGTTCTTCTCGGTCAGGAACTGCCGGATGTTCAGGGTGTTGTTACAAAGTGCATTGTCGTGGTGAAGCAGCCAAGATTTGTTCTGCCACAATACACGCATATGAATGAAAAGCAATCGTTGTAGAATGTTAATATTATAGTTATATCCCCTAAGATATCATGTTAGATGATACCACAATCCGCTTATCCATCTTTCGCCCAGAGCTAACAAAGCACACCCAGTCTTTTCAGACAAACCGTGTACACCTATAGACTGGTTAAATACTAAAATTTCTTTTCATAAAGTACACTGGAGCCTTTGCTAATAATTAAGATATATTGTAGAAATATACTTTCTTGTAGATCTAGAACGATTTACTTATAAAGATGGAGCTGCCGTAATTCCCCATGTATAATACGCATTAACCCATAATACGTACCCCTGAAATTGTGCTGAAAATGTCGGAAAATGATTCTACTCACGCATAATACGCACCCCTTTTTTGGTAATTATTATATTCTGTACTAATATGAATATATACTTGGAAAACACGGTGGATAAAATAAGTAAAGTTTTATTGTAAAAACAAATAGAATATGAATATAGGTAACAGTTATGCAGAAGGTCCTCGCAAGTCAATCCAGTAGTGAGTGCTACTATTGGAACATCGGTAGTTCTTGCGTAAGACTGAGTCCTACTCAAAAGATCCCAGTTAGACAATATTTACTAGCCTTACCACGACGTAGGATGTGGCACAAGGCCGAATTTAATATGGGACAATCCGAGCCCGTAGACTCGACCAAAAATTCCCCGTAACCCCGCATAAACGGGTTCGGGTCTGTCTACCTCCCCGGACGAGACTCTGCCCTTCGACATAGCCTCGTCCGGGTTCCTCTCAGCCCGAAGGCAGAGAGATCGACAATAGCCAAGATATGAATAACAGGCAATATTTACTAGCCTGCCCACGAGGTAGGATGTGGCACAAGGCCAAATTTAAAGCGAGGTTCCTTTCTGCTCAGAGGCAAAGAGTTCGACCTCCAAGCCGAAAAAGATTTCGGCTAGAATATTTGCCAACCGCCCCGCGCAGTTGAATGTGGCACAAGGTCGAATTTAACGTTGGGTAGCCGAGCCCGTGGGCCCGAACAAACATTCCCCGTAGACCCCATAAAAAACTGGGTCGGGTCGGTCTACCACCCCAGACGAGACTCTTCCCTTCGGCATAGCCTCGTCTGGGTTCCTCTCTGCCTGAAGTCAGACGTGGGTCGTATGTGGCACAAGGCCGAGTTTATCGTGGGTTCTCCGAGCCCGTATGCTCGACCAAAAACATTCCCTTCGAAACCCGTATAAACGGGTTCATGGTCGGTGTACCTCCCCGAAGGAGACTCTGCCCTTCGGCATAGCCTTGTCTGGGTTCCTCTCTGCTCGAAGGCAGAGAGTTCGACCATCACAGCTGAAAAGTTTTCAGTTGGTATATTTAACAGCCACCCCCCTACGCTAATTACCAATCCAAAAATATAGAATTCTTATTCTAAGAATTTGTCAAAAGTGCAACAATACAAATTGAAAAATGAATAAAAGTAAACAAATAAATTTTTAAGAAAAAAAAGATATCTTGTTAGTAAATATGGAATTTGAAAATGAGAGGTTCTGTTTGCAGGAATTTGTCTTTACAACTAGTTCTTATCGTCACCAGTCCTATTTGCTTTTTAGATTCTAGATTCATTCATATATACAATACCTCCAGTTTTCATACTAGAAACATGATTACTTGTCCTGCTTGACGGATTTCAGGTTTTAATCTGACTGGATGTTTTTTTGTTTCTTAACATTTTGAAGGCATTTTTCCGGTTTTTTTTTTTCATATTAGGAATTTCAGCAATGAATTGCAGATTCAGGCGATCAAATGATATTGAAATGCACATTTAATAAAAAGGATAGATTCACTAAGAGTGCCGTTATATCTATTTGCAGTCATTCTCTCTAATTCCTTTCCGTCTCGATTCCTCCTAAAGATGAAAGCCATTAAATAACAAATAAAAAGCAAAAATTCGCTGTCTTTGACTTAGTCTCCTGGTGCAGTGTTGAGGTTCGTCCTATATAAGTGCTGATAGACCGCTAACATCGGAAGACGACATACGAACTTTCAAACGGAAAAGGCCTATAATTGTCGTTCTTTAATCTGTTTTGTCCTGTCTTTTGTCCCGACGATTTCCAAGCTTTTCTTATAGCACCATAATGTTTAATTTCTTCTTTTCATTAGCAACCAAAAACAAAAGAATATTTAATATTCTAAACAGAAGTTGATACCGAAATGGGCTCTTTCAGGAAAAAATGGCGGGATACTTTTTTTCAATACTGAACCTTTCAATATTCAGTTTCTTCAAATAGTACTTGGAAAATTCACTCAACACTAGTAAAACGAATAAATAGAGATGACAACGAATAAATACGAAAATGATCTGAGAATTTCAATAATGAAACGAGGATTGAGTATCGCAAAGATAAATAGTTATTCGCTGGGGTAAACGTTTTCAAGCGTTTAAATGATGATTGTCGCAATAACTTCAGCAATTACGTCATTACAACTCACAGAATTAAAAACATCTTTGTCTTTGCAATGAAGACTATACGTTATGAATAGTTAGGATTACACACTTTGAAAATGATTCGAGGTCTATTATTTCGTGAAGATGTATGACTAGACATCAGTAGCACCAGAAATTCCCGGTACTGACCCAGAACACCATCTAAAAGAGGGAAAACAAATATAATTAAAAAAAACCTATCTGTGCGATTGGTGAAGTGCCGAAAATGTAACAAATATCAAAGCAAAAGGAATATGGAAAACTGTCATGACCTCGGCTGATAAAGTTCTAGAACATGAGACTGACAATTCTGTTAATAAATGTAGGCGAGAGATGTTGGAATGGAGATTTAAATACGTGTGTAGATTGTCCGAAACCATTGGCTTCTCTCATTCATGTAGTTATACTTATGACTTATTCATCCTCATAGCAACTGCTGTTCAAAGAATCTAATTATGGCTTAGAATTCACGCATAAAAAATGTATATAGAGTAACATCACAGATTGTTGGAAGACATTGAAGGACATCTCATCACAATAGTATGAATGTTTGAACAGTATATTAGCTTTCTTTCTCCCCCCCCTTCTCTCTCTCTCTCTCTCTATATATATATATATATATATATATATATATATATTAGGTCATCCCATAAGTTCTGTCCGAATTTTAACGTTTTGTTAAAATGAACGAAATTTAAAGTGTGTTTTATAATGTCTAATGTAGCTGAACATTAGTTTTATGTTTAGATGCATTTAAACTGATCAAATTTTATTTCAGAGAACAATAAAATTAAATTTTGTTTGATTAAAACCCTGGTAACATGGAAGTACCCAAGAATCATTTGAGGCACATAATGCTTTATGAGTTCAAGAAAGAAAACTCAGCAGCCGAAGCGGCTAGAAACATTCACTCAGTTTATGAAGAGGAATGTGTGAATGAAAGAACTTGCAGAAGATGGTTTGCAAAATTCAGAGGTGGGGTTTTCACCCTTGAAGATGAAGATCGAACCGGACGTCCAGTTGCGTTTGATGAAAAGCTTCTTGAAGCAGCCCTTGAAGAAAATCCTGCTTTATCAGTTGAGGAATTGGCAGTGGTTCTCAGTTCAAACCATACAACTGTTCATCGTCATCTTCAACAACTTGGAAAAGTTCCTAAACTTGGAAAATGGGTACCTCATGAATTGTCTGAAAACAACCTCAAATCGCAAGTTGACATCTGCTCTTCTCTCCATTCTTGCCAACTTGTTTCACCTTTTTTGGATAGACTTGTGACTGGCGACGAAAAATGGATCTTTTATCGAAATGTTAAGCATCGTAGACAGTGGCTTGGTAAAGGGGAAGGACCCCAGCCACAGCCGAGAAGGGAACTTCATGGGCAAAAGGTTCTTCTTTCAATCCGGTGGGATTGCCAAGGAATAATCCACTTTGAATTCTTACCACCTAATGCAACAATTAATGCTCAAATATACTGTCAGCAATTAGAGCGTTTGGACCAAGCTTTGAGGAAAAAAAGACCTGCTCTAGTGAATCGAAAACGGGTGATGTTTCATCAGGATAATGCGCGACCACACACAGCAAGTATCACGTCACAAAAGATCGAAGAACTTGGTTGGGAGAAAATTCCTCATCCACCTTATTCTCCCGACCATGCTCCTTCAGACTACCATTTGTTTCGTAGCTTACAAAATCATTTGGAAGAAACAGCTTTTGTAACACAGGAAGAGGTGAAAACTGACATTTGTGAGTCGTTCGAAAGAATTTTACAGTAATAGAATTAGTAAGCTTGTTAATAGATGGGAGGAAGTCATAGATAATCAGGGAAAATACATTGTTGATTGAATCTGTAATTAAATGTAACATTTGGTCACTTGTTTTCTTTACTCAAAATTCGTACAGAACTCATGGGATGACCTGATATATATATATATATATATATATATATATATATATATATATATATATATATATATATGTTGTGGTAGGATCCACCTAATTTGCATAGTGGAGTACCGACCATATAAATATGGTTGGTACCGGGAAGAGAGGCGAACGAATCAAGAGATTCAACCAGAGACTCTGCCCGACTGCGACTCAGTCAACACATTCTCCAGGAACGGTCTTCCCAGGAATATACAAAAGACTATATGTAAATATTGTGTACACTTTCTTGTTTCAATACATTTTGTTCTAAGTACATTTTGTGTTGCATTATTATTCCATGCATTAGTCAAGTTTCAACAATATATATGAATTAAATAAAGAGATAAGAGCAAATATGCATGTGTACGATTATGTTCATATGCAGATAAATATCATATGCGCATAAATATTTGTTTAATTTTTAGTGTAGTCAAAATAGTGTTCACTGCAATGTAAGAGAGCTATAAAGTACATATTAATAACTATACTTATTACCTACATCAGTTGTACGACTCAGAACTACATACGTGTACAATTGTCAGGTAATAATATTTAGTAAATATTGTTACCTCACGATTGTACACACATAAATCTCTGAATCGTACAACTGACGTAGGTAACATGTTTTGTTATTAACATACTCTTCGGTAAAGCGAATCGAGTCCTCTTAGTTACTGTGTGTTTCCTGTCGCTTTTGAGTGTTGACTTCAGTGTTCACCTTTATATTTATATTTACATACGCTCTATCTCTGATATTGAGCACTTTATCCCTTAAATATAGCACACCTTAATACTATATTTCTTATATATATATATATATATATATATATATATATATATATATATATATATATATTAAAACACTAAGTAAATTGAAATAATACAGGCCAATAAAAAACCGTTAATTGCATTGTGCGGTAATTGTCTGCATGTGTGTGCGCATGAATGTGCATTTGCGTTAAATTGGTCAGCAATTTGAAATGTTGAAATGAAAATACGATAAATAAAACCATTGTTCTATGCATCTCCTCTGTACAGGACAATACCTCTACCATTTTACTCTATATTTGTTTGTCTTATTTTTAGTTTAGATTCTCACCGTTTTCACCACATTCCTGTTAGAACTTAATTATTACCAGAATCGGTACAATAAACCAGAGACTAAGAGCTCACGGTTTCTTACTTCTCACTCCCCTGAATCTTACCCACAATGATAGCATCACTGGTAACAACTGTCTTTGACAATTGGCCTATGCTATGCTATTATTACTTGAAACTCTGTTTCAGCTAGCAATCTTTCATAAGTTTATTTTGCTATTGAATTTCTTTATTTAGAATCCCTTTCATCGCGTGTTGACTGTTTACACACACTTCCGAAACTGTAACTTGTTGTGGGTTTCTTTGATTCAGATTAAAGGCATTGCAATATGGTAATATATTCCTGTACTCCAGATAATTTGGTACATTCTTTAACCATTAAATCCCTGACCTATGATGACAAACAGGGTATTTTCTTCAGAGATTTAATTGCTCTAAAGCGTTTATCTATCTGAAGTACGCGCGCGTGTGAGATGGACGCTTATCGGGAAATCACCAGAAAGGCTTAGGAGAATGCAGTAGTGTCTTGCTCCTATCGTCATGGCCGAAATATCACCATCACTCAGAAATAGGTCACGGGATTCAAGTAACTCGAAGGCTTCAAGCAGCCCGACAACCGCCGCAAATGCTGCTAGGCCCGGGCTTAAGCTGAAGGTGAGAATGCACACCTTACGTTTACTGACAAAGAAATGAAGATAGAAATAGAAATGGCTTGGTTAGAAGAATCAGAGGAGATGTTATCTATGGAGACAGAAGATTTCGCAGAAAGACAAGCGTAGGAAGTGACCGTAGAACTTAAAATTGAGTAACAGATTTGCAATCATCGAACATTTGACCCCACTTCGTCTTCCCCTGCTTTTTATATTTCTTTTTCTAGTTTTTTCCTTTGTCGCTTCTAATAAGCCATCTGATGCTCAGGATGTTGTCTTCAGAGTTTTAATCGTCGTGAGGCGTTTATCTGGCTGTCTCATGTACGCACGTGTGTAGAACAACTACAATTATTTTTATATATTTTCTTTCAGTGTCTTGTTAACACATACAGCAGCAACAATGTTTGTATTGACATGTGCAAACCGACGATAGTGCAATGGGAATGCCATAGGGCTGAAATACAAGTATTGTTCGCAGGATATGTGAAAAGAACAAGATACAGACGAGATGCCCTTTTAGAATATATGGAAATGTCTGTTCTTTTACCCGTTATATAGCCCAAACATTAAGTCAGTTGATTATTCTCTGATCATTTTCAACTATTGGTCTATTGCTAAATACTTAATAAATAATTGCATACGAGTAAAATTATTTTTCTTTTAGGCGACGAAGAACATAGCATATAGAAATATTTGCATAAGTGTAGTGTCTTCTGGGTATGTTGTTTAAGATTGTGTCCATCAAAAATAAATCCTGTTATACCTTCTAGTACTTTCATGATTGCCTTATTGTATGAGTCAAATAAATCCACCGAAAAGTGGTATTCCTGGCTTACGTCACTTAAGTCGCTTTTAATTCCTCTTCTTTTCCTGTTTAGACGGTTTTTGCTCTCAGTAAACGTTCTGGGTTATCCTAAGATATTTAAAAAATAAATCAAGATTTCCTTATCAGAACGTATTTCTAACTGGACCCCCCACCTGATTGACGACGCACCGACTTTTTTTTTTAGATCGTTTGCCATATCGGGAATTGTTACCAAATAAAGATAAGTGTCATTCAAAGAAATCTGAAATATAATAAATATTAAACTGTATCAAGAGGCATAAACATTAATCAGTTCTCACTGATTCTGGTGAGAATGATGGAGTCAGTAATTTAGTAGCATTATCAAGAGAGATAATATAAAGTCAGATCATCTCAAAAGAAAAAGAGAAACATTTCGGATGAGGACAATTGCGAGAAAGGCTAGAAGTAAATTGAATTCGAATGCGCTGAACATAAATCAATGTGAAAGTACAAAATGGTGAACGCAAAAGCATGCTATGCCGAGAGAATAGAAACAGGCGTCGGCTGTCCGATTGAAGCATGTTGATGCAGGAAAAACAGAAAGGTGAATATCATGCCCTAAAGGTGAAGATCAAAAGATATAATTAAAATCGAATTGGAATCGGGCGCTGATTGGAGTATTCAAGGAAGACGTGCGAAACGCTGAAGGTATTTTGATAACAAATAAATCAAGAAACAATTATAGCAGAAAGAATTTACGACGAGAGATAGAAAGAAAAAAAGAAGAAAATAAAGAAAGACGTTAAAGAAACATTGAAAAAAGGACAAAAGAGAGATAAATCTAAAGGAAGTTTTAAAAAGAGATGAGGAGAGAAAAGTAATATGGGATAAATTATGAAGAAAGTCCGAACCAAAATGGAGGAAATGAAAGAAATGGAGGAAATTGAGGAAGAAAGAAAGAGTGTAGAAAAAGAGAAACGAGAAGCAACAATAGAAAGTCAGGTAAAAGTAAAGTAAAGAAAGAAAGAAAGAAAGAAAGAAAGAAAGAAAAAAAGAAAGAAATAAAGAAAGAAAAAAGAAAGAAAGAAAGAAAGAAAAAAAGAAAGAAATAAAGAAAGAAAAAAGAATGAAAGGAAGAAAGAAAAAAAAGAAAGAAAAAAAGAAAGAAAGAAAGAAAGAAAGAAAAAAAAGAAAGAAAAAAAGAAAGAAAGAAAGAAAAAAAGGAAAGAATAAATTATGTTGAGAAAAAGTAGGGGAATAAAGAAAAGGACAAGAAAGGAATAATGAGATAAACTTGAAAATAGAAGTTAACCTCATAAAGAAAGTAAAAAAATGAAACAACAATGAAATCTAAAAGTCATAATAGTAAAAAGGAAAATGAAAAGACAAGAAAAGCGTAGAAAGAAAAGAGGGGAAATAATATGCCAATAAAGAGAGGGGGAAAAATGAAAAAGAAAAAAATAGTAATATGGAAAAGTGAATAATTTAAGGAGAAATACCAGAAGAAAATAAAATAAAACAGAAAGGAACGAAAGAAAGAAAAGCGTAAGAGAGAGAGAGAGAGAGAGAGAGAGAGAGAGAGAGAGAGAGAGAGAGAGAGAGAGAGAGAGAGAGAGAGAGAGAGAGAGAGAGAGAGAGAGAGAGAGAGAGAGAGAGAGAGAGAGAGAGAGAGAGAGAGAGAGAGAGAGAGAGAGAGAGAGAGAGAGAGAGAGAGCAGGAAAGCAAATGAATAAGCCAAGAATAAAGAAGAAATATGAAGATTTAAATATAATGGGAAAATAATAAAAGAAAAAGAAATAGACGAAAAAGGCGTTGAAAATAAACAAAAAGGAAACAAAACGAATGGCAAAATATTTTTATATAACAAAACAACAACGAAAATTAAGCAAAGAACCGAAAATAGAAAGAATTAAAAAATAAGATGATAAATAAAACCAAAACAAAATGAAGCAATAAATAATTATGACATTGATAAGTGCGAGAAAAGAACGTTTTCAGATTTCACAAAACCACATTGATTATGAGAAATAATTGGGCGTTAAACATCTTCGTAAATTGCTCTCCGGAATTAAAACATGTTTCGTTTAATATAGACATACACGTTGAACAGCATAACAGAAACACCTTATATATATATATATATATATATATATATATATATATATATATATATATATATATATATACATATATATATATATATATATATATATATATATATATATATATATATATATATATATATATAAAACCTGTTTAGTTTAATATAGACATACACGTTGAACAGCATAATAGAAACACCTTATATATATATATATATATATATATATATATATATATATATATATATATATATCAGGTGTTTCTGTTATGCTGTTAAATGTGTATGTCCATATTAAACTAAACTGGTTTTAATATTCGTTACATTAATACAAAAAACAGAGGAACTCATACGAAGGATAAGATGCAGGGCTTATTTTTTCCTTAAACGGAAGGAGTTACAAAACAAAAACAACAAGCAGATTTACGGTTTTAATAGTAAAAAAGCAGCATCGTTTATTCATAGTTTGTCTGGTTTCGAAAATGACCTATTGGAAATAATATATAACATAAATTTCCGGGAAAAGAAATGCTACTTTCAGAAACGCCTGGATAAAATAGTAAAAGACATGAACACAACAGAAAAAAGATTAGTAAAGTCTCACAAAACTGGAAACTTTTATAAAACAACCACAAAGAACTACAACGATCTAATAAATAAGGATCTACATAAGAACTACAAAAGGCGAATAATAATGACCTCAACATGGTTCGGAATATCAATACTAGCAGTAAAGAAATCACTGATAAACTGAAGATCAGTATTAGAGTAGGTCAATTATATGAAAAATAATGCTACATAACTTTAAAGGACCACAAAACAGATTTCGAGGCAAATCCGGCTACAAGGATAATAAACCCTACGAGACATGATATCGGAAAAAAATAGTAAAATGGTCCTTGAAAGGGTAAATAAACAAATTAAAGAAAATAGGCCTGAATCTTCGGATTAATACCAAAGACGTGATAAACTGGTTTACTTGTATAAAGGAAAAAAACAACTGTACACTAATGCAGTTTTATATTGAAAATTATTACCAATCAATATGTAAAGAACTGTTCATGAATGCGTTGGACTTTGCCACCCACTAAAGGGATATTACAGATGAAGAAAAGAACATTATTGTAAATGCGAAAAAATCGGTACTGATTCATAAAGGTAAGCAATGGATAAAAAATTCATATGGCCACTTTGACATCACAATGGGATCACTTCTGATCTCATAGGTCTTTTTATATCATACAATCTTACAGAACACTGTGTTATTAATATAACTGACATTGATTTATACAGAGACGATGGTCTTATGGTTATTACAAACTCTACTAACTTCAAAATAGATAAAATTAGAAAGGTATTATATAAAGAATTTAAAAGTATGAGCTTAAAAAGTACGGTTAGCACTAAATTAAAAAAGTTAACTTCCTTGATATAACATTAGATTTAAAGAAAATACATACACACATTATAAAAAACCCAATACCAATCCTTTATATATACACCCTAAATCAAATTACCCCCATCTATAATTAAGCATATACCTTTATCTATCCGAAAAAGAATAAGTACAAATTCAGCAAATGACAAGATTTTCGATGAACATATTAATTTCTATAAGTAAGCTCTAACAGATAGTGGCTACAAAAACCTAAAACTAACTTATACTAAAAATGAAAAATGGAAAGCATAGAAAAAACAGAAGTAGAAAAATAATTGGGTATACGCACAAATACAACCAAATGGTAAGGAACAAATTACGACAAAAATTCCTCGCATTAATAGTCAAGCATTTTCCCAGTGAAAGTAAACTAAGTACTATTTCCAATACAAATACCCTAAAATTAAGTTACAGCTGTACTGAAAACTTAGAAAACAATTATCAAGAAACATAATGCTAATATCTTAAATAAACACTTATACCAGAACCAAAAATTTTAGACAAAGGAAAAATAAAAATAAAAACTGATGCGGATAAACAAAAATTATATAACTGTAGAAACCCTCATAACTGTCCTCTACAAAATAAATGTCGCACGGAATCATTAGTATACCAATGCAATATATCTTCTAATGAAAATCCTGAAAACATAAAAATATATATAGGTTGCACAAGCCATGAGTTCAAAAAAAGGTTCAACCAATATCAAAGTTCATTTAGGATAAATAAATATAAAAATCAAACATCTCTTTCAAAGTACTTCTGGCACTTAAAAGAATCTAATAAAATACCTACAGCAAAATGGAAGTTAAGAAGAAAAGATAAAATTAAATGACCCATGTCCTTTGTGCATACATGAGAAACTATATATTACTAAGTTTATAAAAAATAAAAAATTACTGAATCAGAGAAATGAAATAGCTATTTTGTGCCGTCATTGTCAAATATTTTCTTTAAATAATATATAAAAATAAAATTAAAAAGTGCGACCTGGTAATATACATACTTATATTTGATGTGAAAAAATAATTTTATATACGGTAAGTAATACTATTACATTTACTTGTTTTATAAAAGAATATAGTCAATTAAAATTAACAGTGAAAATATTTTAAAATTGTTTTTTAAAATTGTAGTTAAATAAAAAGAATTCTAGCCTAAACATCTTTTAAGATTGTATTTAAATAAAGCGTATTCTAACCTTAACACCTCTCTCAAAGTACTTCAAGCACTTAAAAGAATCCAATAAAACACCTACAATAAAATGAAATTATTATGAAAAGCTAGAATATGTAGGCCATTAAATGACCCATGTCCTTTGAACATACATGAGAAACTATATTTTACTAAGTTTATAAAAAAAAGTTTACTGAATCAGAGAAATAAATTCGCTATTTCTTGCCGACATTGTCATAAATTTTACTTAAATAATATTTAAATATAAAATTAAAAAAAAAGAAAATGTGACCTTACATACTTATACTTGATATGAAAAAATAATTTTACATACTGTAAATAATTCTAATACATTTTCTTGTTTTTAAAAAATATATATAATCCATTAAAAATTAAAAGTGAAAATACTTTAAAATTGTAGTTAAATAAAACGTATTCTATCCTAAATATCCCCCAAAACTCTTTAAGTATACAAATAGGAACAATGCCATAAGAACATTTTGCTGTTAACAATAACATTTAAGAAAACCCCAGACGACATGCATTTAACGGATGTCAGTATCCGTTTAAAAATACATCCCTACCCTACCTAAACATAACCCCTTTTTCGAACGTAGCTAATAATTAATACAATACAACAAAAGTGAATGAAAATGAACACGCTACCACCCCTTGTCTGGATGAGTGGATTTCTCTGTATCCTTGGAAACAGTGAATTATGAATTTTTGCCGTGTCTTTCAAACTCAGTAAATTTAAAAATAAGTTACTCCAAAATTCGCTTGAGGATCAAATGGAACTAACGTTTTTAATTTAATTACAAAATTAAATTCGAAGCTTTTAGCTTCCATTTTTGAAACATGGTTATTACTGTGTAGCGAAAAAAAACATATTTTAAATCAGTTAATTTATAATATTAATGTTTTGTAAATTTACATTGAGCACTATTTTGTAAAATTCAAAAGATCTATGAGAACACCGGATTATATATCTTACTGTTCTTTCTTCATATATATATATATATATATATATATATATATATATATATATATATATATATATATATATATATGTATATATCGAGAGAGAGAGACAGAGAGAGAGAGAGCGAAAGAGGGAGATAGAGAGTGCGATGGGTAAATCGTCCCCATTTTATATTTTATATTTCGCGCATGCGCGTTGATTTATTTTATTTTGTCGACTGAACAATATAGTAAGGGCAGTTCGGCACTGTCTGTGAGAAAAAGAACACCATGTCGCAGTTCACCCCAGCATGCCGTACTGCTTGAAATTAACGTTCGAAGCTTCAGTAGAAACATTTCAAAATGTATGGGTGTCAACCTGAGGACAGTGCAAAATATTCAGAAAAAGTTGGATGAATTTAATGGTGATTACGAAGGAATTTGGAGTGATCACTAGCGATGGTGATATTATGCTTCCATTTATTCTTACAGTAGGGCCTTAGACTTAACAAGGAGGCCTACATCAAGTACCTTTAAGAGGTAGTGCTGCCCTGAGTCAAGAGGGTGGTGCTGGAAGACACTATGTCTTGCAACAGGACTCTGCACAATGCCACATATGTAGGAGAACCCAGTGATGACTATCAGACAATTTCTGCGGCCACATCAACCCTTACATCGGGCCACCTACCTTCCCAGTCTGCAACACTCTTGAATATTATCTATGGGCCGCAGTTGAGCGAGTGACTAACAAAACACGTTGTAACACCAAAGATGAACTGAAGGCAAAGATTATGCAAACATTCTACAACCTAAACGAGGAGACTGTCCAGAAGAGTCGCAGGAGATTCCAAGTTCGTCTGGAGTTTTTGGTTGAAGCCAATGGCGATTTTATTGAATAAATTTGCAATATTTTTGTGCAATTTTGTTAAATATTTCTGTTAAAAATGAGATGCCAATGTTATTTTCAATTTTTTCGTAATTTTGACGAAAATGTATACATTATATGATATATATATATATATATATATATATATATATATATATATATATATATATATATATATATATATATATATATATATATATATATATATATATATATATATATATGCATGCAGGAATAAAACTTTGTTGGAACAGATTCGGATCCAAGGCCTTCTTACTCATTGGAGGAAACTCTTCAGAGTGCTAATCGTACTCACCACGCTTCATTAAGTTTTTGAATTCACAGTTGTCCTTCACTTATACTACTTGCTACACAAGGCTATGGGACATCTAGTCTGTCCTTTTATTTACCCATTGCTTGGAGAAATTTGATGGAATCATAGCTGTCCGAATGGTATTTACCCGTAAGTGAATCTAAGTAATTTGACTGGAATTCGAACTCGGCTCTCCGTTTCCTCAATACAAGCCAATATTCAACCGTGCCACCCATATACATATGGCAAAACGAAATGATAACTAAAGGATACGTGATTGTTGCTCAGCGTGTAGAAAAATATCAGGAAAAAAACAAATGTATATATCAGATGCATTTGCTGATAACACAAATTAAAAAGTAATAATGTTACATACATTTGTGGAAAGATTTTGAAAAGGTTTCTTATCTTGAAGTAGACTTGTAATAGCTGTTCTTGCAGACGACGATGGTGATATACATATACACATATTACGGTATATATCTACATACGAATAATCTTATACACATATATAATTAAGTCATATACGAGGATGTACAGAAATGTTATCTCAGACACTATTGGCAAAATATGACCCAGTGGCCAAACACATTTTCTTAGGAATTACGTCTTGGTCGGGGGTAGATAATTTATGTATAATATCTCTGTAAGAAGAATTATGAACGATTCTATCTATGTGTATGTCTGATGCTACGGTTATGTAGATTATGTCTATAAACTCTCTCATGTTATTAACGATGTTATTCAAACTATAAGAAATATTCCTGTCATAAATATTATATTTAAAGAAATTCATAAATTTTACGCAGAGCACTCTTTTGAACAAATTATTAAAAACTGGTTTGATGATGATGATGATGATGATATTATAAAGGTGACTTCAGAAATGCAAGTAGGATTTGAAATTATTTTTATTTTGAATTTTAATTATTATTACGCATTATGCATTTATGCAAAATGGGGAAAAAACTGGAACGAAAAGATATAACAAAGAGCGCCGGAAAACGAAAATAATCGAAACATTATTCTAAAAAAAAGTGTTTCTAAAACGGGAAGAGGCTCATTATACAAAAGTATAGTTTCCCCCTGTTAATTTATCAAAAATCTATGTTGGTCTCCTCTGTGAAGATGTCTAAAATCTTGACATTTATTGCCGAAAGCGGAAGAACATTTTTATATATTCAGATAATAAGGCAACGGTTGAATGTTTTAATTGATGTACTATGTCACCAGTTGAATTTACTATTGTAAATTCCCGCCAAGTCTAAAACTTTCAGTTCTAGGCGAGAAAAGTACAAGTATAAGGCATATTTGTAACTTCCGGAAGCATTCTTGAAAAGCTTTTTCCGCACGTTTTCTACCTGGTTTATATCACACAGAGTGTAAGGCAACTACACATAGGGAGGGTAGATTAAAAGTGAACCAACTCGCGATAAATGATGCTTCAGCTATTTTCTCTCATCCGCGTCCGATAGCCAGAAGACTTAGTGAGCAAAAAGAGCTGCAAATAAATCGCAACAATACCTGTGTATATCACACCTCTCATGACATATCCCAGTATAAGATTTGCTATTGAAACTCCTATTTCAGTCATGACAAATTCATTGCTTCATCGATTTATAGTTAATAAAATGGCTTTGCTTAATATATGAAATAGAGACATTTTTATATTTATAATATTCTCTCTGACAACAACCTAATGAGGAATATTGTATTTCTTGTTAAAGTTTCATTCTTCTTTCACTATTTCATTCATAATTCTTCTATGAGCTCTATGCATTAGAACCTTAATTAGTAGTTGACTTATTTGCCTCATCAAAGCTGATTGTGCGACCGTGTTCATATCGCACTTAATGTATTGTACAAAATGCAAATGGCTCTGTTTCGATCATCCGGCATTACTCTTCAGTTATCTTTTACCTCGTTCATAATTTCTGTAGCGTATGGGTTCCCCTGGCCATATGACACACTGCCAATATCACTACGACAGGTTTTGCTCAATGGGATCAGTAAGAAAAAATTCGTGTGCCAAGAAAAGTCCAAAAGGCCGTAAACAGTCCAGCAGGCAAATTAACACCGAAAATAGGGCAAAAAATCCAACCTTCCGCTCGCAACAGAGGAAATGCACTTTTACTCACCAAGCTCAAAAATCGTTCTCTCCTCGTTAATCAGAGCAACGGCATTTATTCGAAGAACTTTTTTTCTGGTTGGCCCCTCTTGTGAAGGAAACAAGAATATTAGCATAGTTCCTTTGATACTTACATATCGTGATTTTTAGAAATGAAAAATAAAGAGAAAAAATTACTTTTTAAATTCTTTTTTCTTAATTCTTTTTCTTTAATTTTTTATTTTATAAATGCATTTGTTGTAATTGTTTAGTTTAATTTAATTTCTTTATTATTTTTAGTTTTGACATTTTTGTATTCCTTTTAAATTTTACAATATTTAAAAATAAATATTTTATTCCGGATATAAATAATGTAACTAAATAGTAATGAGAATGTCATATATCTCTAAGTACATCGGTACAAGTAGAAGAAAAGTCGTGCTTCGATCAGAGATTTCTAGATTACTTTACACATATTATTGTTATATGTTAACCTATACGTTTTATCTGTCTATATTTCAAGGATACATGGCACAGTGGATAAAGGCGTTGGTTAGATCCAGTGAGAGGACCCAAAGAGTGTGAGTTCAATACCCGGTTAAGGCAGTGGAGAACTTGGAGAGGGGAATTAACAGGAGATAACTGACATCCATTAAACATGGCACATGGAACTAGAAGAGTCTACCACAGTGAGCGAAATAAAGGGCTCAGTTCGACATTCCAACCATCTGAAGAAGGACGGAGCATACAACGGCCGAAACGTTGTAATAAATATGGCGACAAAGATGAGGACAATAGTCCGAATAATGTAAATAGTGTACATAACCTCATCTCAGAAATATAGACAGATACTGAAGGGCCGAAACGTTGTAATAAATATGGCGACAAAGATGAGGACAATATTCCGAATAATGTAAAAAGTGTACATAATACTTCATCTCAGAAATATAGACAGATACTGAAGGGCCGAAACGCTGTAATAAATATGGCGACAAAGATGAGGACAATAGTCCGAATAATGTAAATAGTGTACATAATACCTCATCTCATAAATATAGACAGATACTGAAGGGCCGAAACCTTGTAATAAATATGGCAACAAAGATGAGGACAATAGTCCGAATAATGTAAATAGTGTACATAATACCTCATCTCAGAAATAAAGACAGATACTGAATGGCCGAAACGTTGTAATAAATATGGCGACAAAGATGAGGACAATAGTCCGAATAATGTAAATAAATACTATACGTTTTAATATTCAATGGAATGTGCATGGATAAATTCCATGCAGTGTTTATTTTGGTAGGTTTGTTGAAACAGATAACTCTGAATCCTACCACATTAGTTGAAAGTTTGAACTAATGAAAATAGTTCTTATAAGGGTCATTTCATCTGATAATTTTCGACTGCACGGAAAACTACAAGATCTGTTAACGTCCATAACTCACATCCTTGACTCACGGACTGACATTGTTTCTTCTGATTACTGCAGTACGTTTTATCCCAACGTATAAGAGGACGGAAATTGCGACACTAAAATCCGAAAGCATATTGAAATGGCCAAAGTTGCTTTCCAAAAGCTAAGCAGAGTATTAAGACATGGGAAAGTTTCATTGGAAACAAAGAAAATAGTACTGAACTGTTACGTGATATCTCTCCTCCTGAATAGCACCAAATGTTGGACAATTTCCTCAAAGGTGAAGAAGAAACTCAAAGCAACAGAAATGTGGTTCTACAGAAGGATACTGAGGATACCATGGGCCGAACATATGAGCAATGTTGAGGTTTTGGAGATAATGGAAACAAAGAATAAACTTATACTTAACATCAGGAAATGTAGTTGAAATTTCTGGGATACGTAATGAGGAAGGAGGACTTGGAAAATCTGACACACACAGGACGGATAGCGGGAAAGATGGACAGAGGAAAGCAATGCGTGACAGATTTGACGGGCTTGAAAAAGGGTTAGGGAGAAATAACAGAAAGACAAAACTTATTAAAGCTAAAAGGGACAGGAGGATGTGGAGGGCCATGATCGCCTACGTTCTGAAACGACACGGCACATAAAAGAAGAATCTTATGTAGATATAAATAATTTTAACTGGATATGTGGTCTGCACACATTTGATGACGTGTAAAAATGACATGAGTCAATAATTAATGACATTCTCTGATAAGTTATGATGTTCGACATATTACACTAAGATTAGTAAATATCTCAAATTCAACCTTGATCTTACTGATCTTAAATCAAAACGAATAATTTCTTGCGTATGTTCTGTATCTGAAATTTGGCTAAAAGTTATCTTAACCGTTGGGCTGATAACAACTCACGAAAATTGAAAAAATTCTAAGATGGCTGCCAGCATTCGTCTCTTCAGCACGCGTAAAATGGTAGCTTCACCTGTTCTATTACATCATTGTTTTTAGATTTCATCCATTTTTCTTGGGACGCTTACTTCTTCTTGTTCTTGTTCTTGTTCTTGTTCTTGTTCTTGTTCTTGTTCTTGTTCTTGTTCTTGTTGTTGTTGTTGTTGTTCTTCTTCTTCTTCTTCTTCTTCTTCTTCTTCTTCTTCTTCTTCTTCTTCTTCTTCTTCTTCTTCTTCCCTTTTCCATATGGTTGATCTCTCCTTGTGGCTCTTTTCTGACGCCTAGACAAGTTTTTGTTGTTGTTATTCTTCAGTCTCATCTCATTACTACGTCTTTCGTCTAAATTTTCCCCTTGCATTATTTATTTTCATCATTATCACCATCATCATCATCACCATCATCATCATCATCATCATCGTCGTCGCCGTCGTTGTGATCATTATCATCACTCACTCTTCTTAACCACCACCACCACCACAACCCCCACACCCCCAACGCCATCAACGCCCATATTACTCACCCTCGTTGTTTTCATGTTCTAATCGTTCGCCACTCTCTTACACCCTCCTCCTTATTTCTTATTCCTTTCGATCATTTCATTCGCAGATTATTCGACTCTCGTTTATCCGTCTGACACACAAAAGCTTCCTAGAACGATATTTTCTTCAAACTTCTACTTCTTCTCGTGGCTCTTCCTCCTTCCATTATAGTTTTAGTCCGACGATTATTTTCCCCTCTCTATTTTTTGTCATTAATGTCTCAGAACTCTCAATATTTACCTCCTCTTCTCAATCACATAGTCCAATTAGATCGTCTTGTCACCTCCTCCCACCTTTTGTCTATTACTCTTCTTACTTTTTCCTTTCAATTCTCCTACCGCCACCCACAATAATGGCGAAGGCGTTTTCATCAACAAATGGAGTGGCAGTTTTTAATCATACAAACAGCCTTTCAAGAAAATGTAATTTTTTGTGCGTTTAACATTTTTTTTGCTTTTATTGCCTGCTTCAGTTTTCCCCTCTCTGCTACCCTACTTTTTTGAGTGTAGATACGTGTATCTGTGGAAGGGGTGTATATTTTTCTCAGTGAATTCATTTTCCTTTCTTCGCCATTTTTTCTTTCTTTCTTATATTCTCTATAGAATATATCGACTTTCTTGTTTAGAACTTTCTCTTGCCTTTTAGCTTTAAGTGTTGATATTTGGATTTCTCTTTTAACGTTTCTTTCATTTCAATGTATATGTTCTTTTCTACCTGGCTTTTCTTTCCTTCCTCCACAATTTCCTTCCTCACTTGACATTCTCCTAAGTATTTCTTTCTTTATTTTCTATTTCTCATCAGGTATCTCCTTCATGTTTTTATATTTTATTATTCCATCCTTGTTTTATATTTGTTTCATTCTTCTTAACCGCGGTTCTTTCTTTCTTTCCTTTCATTCACGTACAGTTTTCTTTCTTTTCTTTTTAGATTTGTCCCAATTTTACTCTTTTCATTTTTGATCTTAAGTTCTCTTCTTTCATTTCTTTTGTGTTTTATACAATCTTTTTCTTATTATTCATCCATTTTGCCTACTTATATTTAAGTGCGCATCCAACATTTCCCGGGTTTATAGGTAAGACTTCGGGTGTTTCTCTACGTCTTTGCTCTTTGTGTTTTATGCTCCACTGGAACAGACATATCCATTATTTGGCCGCCATTTTCTTTTATCACAAAAAATCTGTTAGATTGCATGGATTGGTCTGCATCTTCATGCTACTTGTTAAAACGGTCTTTTATGCTTGTGTAACTTCAAAATGTCTTTTCGTCGTGGTATCTGACAAATTGGTGACTAATTAATACTGACGGTTATGGAGATAAATAATATATAAACAGATCAGTAATGAAATAGAAAGAAGGAAGCGAATAGTGGGGAGGTGATTAGGGACACAGACACATTCATCTGGGGATAAGCTTGCAACGGTGTATCTGGAAAAGCGAAGTACGTAGTTTCTTCTTTCTACACTTGACGTTGTCTTTTGTCTCACTATTGTTCACTATTCGTAATAACGAATCTTCCAGCTGACAAAGAATAAACGAATTTCTTCTATGTAGTGTTGTTCAAACTGTTATTCTAGCACGTGGGTTAAATTTTAATAGCTACATTTAAAAACGGTCTTGTATAATTCTTAGTACAAACCGGATACATCTGTAGAAGAAGACATATCCTAGCAAATCTACGAAAAGAGTGACTCCGTAGGGAGTTACAGGCTTTCGACATTTATCATTTCAACAACAATATATATATATATATATATATATATATATATATATATATATATATATATATATATATATATACACACATACACACACGCACACACACACACACACACACACACACACACACACATATATATATATATATATATATATATATATATTTCAGAGGGAAATTAACAGGATATAACTAATAATTGACATCCATTAAACATGGCACGTGGAACTAGAAAAGTCTATCCCAGTGACCGAAATAAAGGGTTCAGTTCGACATTCCAACCACTTGAAGAAGGATGGAGCGTACAACGGCCGAAACGTTTTAATAAATATAGCGACAAAGATGAGGACAATAGTCCGAATAATATAAATAATGAACAAAATATACCTTTACCAAGATAGCAACAGTTTGAAAAAAAAAACAAAAGGAATAATTTTGATTCGATTCTATCTCCAATATACTTTTGATATTTTAAAGAACAGCTTCAAGTTGATGGTTAAACAACTGGGTTTGAACAAGATCTCGTTATGTTCAACAATAGGCGGCATGTGAACACGTGAATTCATTTCACACGTGATGAACATATTCTAAAAAATCAGATTTCAAATCGTCATTCTGTATGATTCGAATATTGATTGCGAATTTTAAATAATTTTAGGATAAAAATGAAAATGGACAAAAATTAGAAACCTTTTCGTCAGTTGATGCGCTTTTATTCTTAAAACAAATAATTACTTTTGACACTGTCTATCCAATCAGCAACGATTTTGCAATGTTTTTCAAATTTATGATGTTATAAACATGGTAAAACTTTTTTTGAAGATGGTGTTAGAAGAAAGATATGGTCGTTCTAGATTCCTATTTAAGCCCATTTAAGAAGTTGACATTGCGAGCTTTCTTGAAGAGGACGAAGAAGAAGAAGAAGAAGTAGAAGAAGAAGAAGAAGAAGAAGATAAGAAGAAGAAGAAGAAGAAGAAGAAGAAGAAGAAGAAGAAGAAGAAGAAGAAGAAGAAGAAGAAGAAGAAGATAAGAAGAAGAACAGCAAGAACAACAATAACAATTCTCTGCCTAAATTCTGTCTGTAAAAAAATGAACAATGGCAAAGTAAACTCAAATGAAAAAGTAATTAGATACCGTTCTACACAGTTCAAATAAAAGGAAAATGATTCCGATCACATAATTATGATGCTGGTGAAAATTTGGGAAAAGACTTTCATGAATCAAGGGAGATTCCATTGCCACAACCAACTGCGGAGACTATCGAAACACTTCCTAAACCTTCTGAAATTTCAGGAAAAGGTGTTGAAGTATAATACTAAATTTGTTTTTGCTATTGCGAAACTTGATCCAAATGACCACCAAGATTTATTTGATCCTAAAACCATAACAAACAAAGCATTACAATTAAAAGCGACATCTTCAGAATTACGGATATTTTTAATGAAAATAAAAGTAAGAAACGGAAATGGTGTCCTGGGGAACTAAAGCAGAAAGATATGGGAGAATTCATTGCAAACACACTCTTCTTCTCATACAAAGAAAACATTTAAAGTGTTGCAGGAATTCTGTCTGAGAGAGTTTGAAAGATTATGCTAGTCAAAGCTCTTTGAATATCAATCGAAGCAGAGAGCCGAGATTGAGACAATGGAAACAATTCTAAAACAAAAAATTCTGGAATATGATCACAATCAAGATGAAAACGCCGATATTTCTGCTTATGTAAATGAAGGTGGCGTTTGTAGGGACGACCCTAGCGAAAATAACGTTGCCCTAGTGTTCAACTGGCCAGATGAACTTTTAATGTTGATCTGCAGCCACAAGCCGTTGATTCTCATTCAAATGATGAAGCAGACAGGATCTATGAACAATTAGGACTTAAATACATTGGGTCAGTCTATATCTGAGGTAAGAATTATGCCCAACACACTGAAATGACCATTAAAAAGAATATCTGATTGGGAAGCATGTATTTTACCAAAACGATAAGGGGAAACATATTTGTCTTTCGACATTCATGTCTATGGCACCAAAGTACTGAATTTCACCATCAAAGGTTTAAAGGTTTTTTTAGCAATGATAATGACTGGAAGCCCCCTCATAACGTGGGTGTCTCTTCTTGTCCACCTTGATGTTTGCAAATGCTAGCAACGTAGAATTTTTTTGTCTAAGTGTGTTGGAAGAATGGACAAATCTGAAATAACGCTGCTTCAGACAAAACTGTATTTTGAAGTACTGGACACGTATGTAGTTCTTTCGATAGCCAACAAGGAGAGAAAAATTAACTGAAATTATTCAAATGCCTAAAAATGTTCATTATTTCATTTCCCTGTCATTGTGCCGGTAGATCATTACAGAATGTTAAGGAAAGCAACTTGTTGGAGTTAGAGAGTTAGTCGGAAGTTTGCAAAAAAATGAAAAATGCTGTTTTTTATATTTGTGCGAACAGTTGCGTTGTTAAAACTCTTCTCTTTACGGCCATGAGACGTGGGTTCGAATTTCGCCCTGGTCAACCAGGAAGGGGTCCATGATGATGTTGGTATGTAGAGGTGATCGTTCGGTGCCTTTGGAAAGTGCCTGAAAACCATACCAAAAGCTGACCCACGCCTTGCGAATGAAATTGGGTAGATGGAATTGTTCATCGATGATTGTGTTAGCACGAAATCACAAGTCATTGTGACCGAGGGTTTCAGTGTACTGATATTGTTCAAATTATTGATCTTGCCATATGATACACTATCTCAGAAACTGTAACTGGGGCCAGCTCAGCATAGTTGCAGGAAAAAACGCAAGATTTTCTAATAGGAAATCTCAAAGTCTGAGCAAACAGCAACTAACATATGTGTCGTTTATGGAGATGGTGCCATAGCTGGGAATATTATTCTTGAGCGCCTCGTTTGGTTGAGAAATGAAAAGTGTGATAAAAAATATCGAGACGTTCCGACAAGACGATGTCGTTCATGATAACCAAATGGAAAAGCTGATTAAAAATAATTTAGTTCTCACGACACGGGATATCACATAGATACTCTGAACATTAAGCTGTGCATTGTAAGACATTTAGAAAATTGAATAAATGTATCGCTATAATGTTTGATGTCCTTCAATTTAAACGGAAATAATTAATGAATGCCATTTACATCTGTGATATTCCACTCATAGTTCAACAAAAACGATCCACTATTGAACATAATAAATAAAAGTGATGAACAATGGATGGATTACAACAATGTTTTGCAGAAAGGATAACTGAGAAACTGAAATGAGCCACATTTATAGTTTTTTTATCGTTTCGTTTTATTGTGTCGATAAGAGACATTTGCATTTAATTTCAGTTTTTACATTGAAATTTAATGTTCCCCAATTTTCAAATGTTTATTGTTATATCTACATATTTTAGAGCTGTTGAATAAATTCGTTCTTTAGAAACATATTCCGAGAAATGTTTACATTTTAATGTTGTCTGCAATTCCTTCGTTCATCTTGTGGTTTATTTAGGTTGAAGGATCAGCATTCCTACACTGTATCATCTATTTTGTCCGTAGGGGAAAGTTGGTTCATTCATTTTATTATGTGATAGAATCTTTCATCTCAATGATTTTTCTTATATTTTTATTCTAATTTTTGGTAGAGGGATTATTTGGCATATGTCTGGTAAGTTTCGTTTTCTTGCCTAAATTCCTCGAACACTTAAAGAATGAAATGGCGTGATCATTAGTAATAGGATTAAATCTAAGCCATGTCTCAAAAAATAAAATAAATATAAAACATGAAAGCAGGATAAAAGCCAAAGAGACTGTACGAAAATGAGATGCAGTCTCATAACAGCTATACACCAACCCATTCACATGTTTGCAGGTATTAGACATTATTATCAGAAGTCTGTAATTAAAATGATGTATTTTTGAGACAGACGTTATGTTTGAAATGACTGCCTGCTCGTATCACTTCCTTCGTTTCCATCTCTTATTAATTCTTTTTCTCTTTGTATTCATCGTCTTTATTTTCCCGAGTGAAATTAGGATTGTATATCTAGAACTTAGCCACGTTTGCACGAAAGTACATACAATGTAGCCATTGTAAAAATGGTCCACTGGTGCAAAACGTCTACAAAATTTTTCTATACTTTTCTGTACAATTGAAGGATTATGCAGACTACAGTTAAAAAGTGTGTGGCCATTCTACATTTCTCTAAAAAGAAATCCACCATAAAGGTCATATTTTACATCTGTTTTAAGTAAAAGGTAAGATTTCAGTAACTCGAGTGATTTGTTATTATCTTGACAAAAATAAGCATTTAACTATCAAAATGTATCATAAGACTGCATCATAATACAATCTATTATATTTCATAAAAAATGTTGGTATTCTTTGCAACAGATTTTGGAAAAAAAATGAATGTCATGCCGTTCTAAGCATTCTTCAAGCATTGAAAAAGCTCACTCTCACTCTTTGGGTCTTCTCTTTGAAATCTCCTATCCAATTCATCCCACAGTATTTCAATGAGTGAGAAGTCAAGAGATTGAGGCGGCCAAGTCATAATTTCAAAAAAGTTGTTCCTTTTATTAACTCGAGATAATTTTCACATAATCTAGAAGAGTGTTTTGTATCTTGGTCTTGGTGAAAGGTGATTTTTTTTTCAATTATTCGTAAACCACGGAGTATAGCATATCTTTGCAAAATCGTATGATATTGATACTTTTTAATGATTCCTTTTCTCTAAATCAAAACACCAGCTCTTTATGTCACCTCAAAAAGTTAACTGAGAGTTTGATGGTGAAAACAAAATATAATATTTCTCATATAAAATATTCATAATTTAGCAAAATGTTTTCTGAACTTTTGTAGTAAGAACATACTGGAGAAAAACTGAAAAAGAAACGTAATTAACTGTAGTTACTAACTTTACTTGACTTTAAAGAAAAAGCAAAAATATCTCATTTTAAGGTGTTTTAATGCAAGGTGACCCCAAATGTTTTGCTCGTAGTGTAAATTTCTTAAATATGGATATTTGTACATAATATATATATATATATATATATATATATGTATATATATATATATATATATATATATATATATATATATATATATATACAATTCTTCAATTTCCAGGGGCTTTGGTCTGTAAACATTCTATGTCGCATGTGTGTTCGGTAACATCCTTATAGTTAACTATGTCTAGATACAATGAAATCGGAGTACTGCTGCCATAAATGGGCGGCAACTACTCATTCTTTACTTTCCAGTTTCGACAGACTCCAAAAATGCGTCTCCAGTCCTTGTGCCTGATTAATTATTTTCCACACTACAGCCTCTTTCCACGCAAACAAAACAAGAAATTAAATAGTAGAAGACAGTTGTTAAAATCGATAAAACACTAACAAGCTAAAAACATATTCCTCTGCTACAGTTCCACATAACCGAACACGGCTGATGAAATATTGCAACATGATGAATTCTGTTGTCGTAAATCACGTGTAACAAAGAATATCCACTGATGAAAACAAATTTCAGTGTTAAAAGATTGAATTGCGCAAAGGTCTCACTCTAATATAATCGAACATATTTGGAGAGATGAATAATCAGGTGTTGAACAGAAAGTCAAATAATTTGCAAGAACTTTCAGTTTATTGTCAAGAGAATTGGCAGGCCATTAGTGATTAAACAATGTTTACGTTTTATTTCTCCTTCCTATGTCCGGGCCAATAGAAAATATACTACTAATTACAAATTTTGAGGTTTCCAAATAAATTGAGTTTGTGCAATTTCAGATATTTTTTCCATCTGTGACGGTAAATTTATTTCTATATATGCTCTCAAATTTTCCAGGATATTGACTTGAGAGTCTTGATGAGTAAAATCTTGATGAGGATGTTTGTCGGGGTAAGTGATCAATATGTAGTCAAGGAGGATACCAAAGAGAAAAGTTTCAAGGGTGTCACCCTGCAGGACTCCTGCTTTGACGTCGAAGAAATCAGTGTCTCCGTCTGGGGATCTAACAAAAGATTTGGTATTTTTATATAGCATCATTATGAGGTTATGACCTAGCTATCACTGCAGACATTATCTCACATCAGCTATAAAATTTTGTCAATGATGTTGAACTCTGATGTCAATACCTTTTCGTATCTACATTTGGAAATGAACTCTGTTCTTTTTTAGGAATTTTTCTACAGATGATTACAGATATTTCCCTTACAAGCGAAGATTACAGACGTTTTTTCATTGTTCATATTCAGAAAAATCTTTGTTTATATATATATATATATATATATATATATATATATATATATATATATTATAAATTAATTGATTTAAAATATGTTTTTTTCGGTACACATGTGTAGCAAAAAAAACATATTTTAAATCAATTAATTTATAATATTAATGCTCTGTGAATTTACATTGAGCACTATTGTGTAAAAATAAAAATATCTATAAGAAAACCGCATTTTATATCTTACTGTTCTTTCGTTTTATTTATATATACATATATATATATATATATATATATATATATATATATATATATATATATATATATATATGTATATGTTGTGTATATATTTTTGAATTGGACATAGTCCGACAATTTATTTAAAGACATTTATTTCTCGGACATTCAGGCCGGTAAATGTTATTTAATACTGTTTATTATAAAACAGAGCATTTACTTAAATACTTGTATCTATAAATAGAACGTTAAACATAATATATATAAATGTCTTTAAATATGTTGTGTATAGTGTGTATGTATGCCGGATGTAACAGAAAGATTGTCCTAATCGTGTAACACCAGGCAATAATTGACCATCCCATAAAATGTTTAATGTCTAAAAAACCACGAAACTAATTGAGTTTCTTTTTTCCAAAGTTTTCAGACAAGACGTTAAGAATCACTGAACATACCGTTGAGTTATTCACCTGGAAAGAGAAAAGGTTAAAATCGTTTTGAGTCATCTACACTGTCTTCCCAAGTTAGCAATGGTGATAGAAAAAAAGATCATTCAATATATATATATATATATATATATATATATATATATATATATATATATATATTTACATGTACATGTCATTGAATACGACGGACAAGGTGCTTTTATTTACTTTTTTATACAATTTCTCATGCGATCTAATAATGTTTTTCTTTTCGGATGATAAATTACATAAAAACTGTCCGAATGTTCTTTTTATCCGAGCGCTTTCGGCTATACATTTAGCCATTTTCAAGGATTAAATATTTTAACTGTTAAATAAGAATACGTTATAAAATTTAAATATATTATAAATATTGTAGGATGTTTCCAGAAATATTGTAATCTACACGATTAATAAGAGGTCTTTTGCTTTTCACTGGTACTAATAGATATTTGCGCCAATAAATATATATATATATATATTGGAGAAAATATATATTAGTACCAGTGAAAAGCAAAAGACCTCTTATTAATCGTGTCCACTACGGATTATAATTAATTTACGCGAGATTTTCATGATAGAATCGAAAAGCAGTTATAAATTCAACGATTCGCAGAGCTGATGTGTAACTATTCTAAATACAACTAATAAATCTGTGTATCAAACAAACAGATTTTATTTGAGAAACATCTAAACTACAATAAATAAAATTGTACCTATCAAGTGTTTGACAATTGACCCTGTGTATGTAACAATTAGACCCTGATGTAGGATTTGCTTAGGCGTACAACTCGTAGCGAAGAATTGTAAGCATCTAGGTTTGATAAACGTAACAAGCGACGAGGAAAACGAAACGATTTAAGAAAAGGCGTGATTTTCAAATGAATTTGAACAGGAAGAGGAGACCGGATGAGTCAGTGAATAGATATGATTGAATGTACAGCAAGAAAACATGTCATAAGCTAGATATCTCTTGACATAAATTGCCCTAACAATTCAACAAACATGATATTGTTCAGTTAAACAGAAAATCTCCAGTAAATATGCAGAACTCTATGTCCTGAGTGAAATCAATCTTCGCATATAGAAATCAAGATTGATTTGTAACAAATACGAGGGTCATTCAATAAATAAGGTGAATGTTTCGGTATAAGGACTTCTAATACAGATAGAAACTTACTTTTAAAAAAATTTTCAACGTAGTCTCCCAGCACTCTCACACACTTTTCCCATCTGTGCACAAGCTTCCGTATTCCCTCAGCGTAAAAATCTTTGGACTGATGTCTTAGCCAGTCGCTCACAACACTTTTGACTTCATCGTCACTTTTAAACTTCGTGCCTCTCGTGAACGCTTTCAAGGGACAAAACAGGTGAAAGTCTGTAGGGGCAAGGTCTGGACTGTAAGGGTGATGAGGGAGCAGTTCACAGCTCAGCTCGTTGATGGTCTGCACCGTTTGGGCTTCTGTGTGAGGCCTTGCGTTGTCATGATGCAAGATGACTCCTTCTGACTGATGACCCCTGCATTTGTCTCAACAGATAAGCTCAAAGTCCTTGCAATGTCATCCACTGTCACCCTTCTCTCAGACTGAATGAGGTCATTGACTGATTCGATCACCTCAGGAGACCTCACTTCTGTAGTCCTCCCAGGTCTGTCTTCATCCTCAACACTGCTCCGTCCTTCTTTAAACAATTTAGCCCACTTGAAGACATTTTTTGGCTGAAACATGTGGCACCATACACAGTTGACATTCTCCTATGAATTTCAACTGGTTTGCACCCTTCAGCAACGAAAAACTTGATAACTGACCGCTGTTCAATCCTGGAGCATGCTTCTTGGTCGGCCATCTTTGTTAATCGCCAAAACTCTCAAAGTTTGTTTTTTAGTCTGCAAAAGAAATTAAATCCATGTGAAAAAGAAGTAAAACAAAAAATAAAAAAGAGTAAGCTTCTATCTGTATTAGAAGTCCTTATACCGAAAGATTCAACTTATTTATTGAAGGACCCTTATATATGCACCGTTATTGTAACAAACATGTGCAACGTTATTAAAAACGGCAAATGTTGATTATGTATATTTTTGGTAACATAAACAGGGAATATGGAAGACATATTTCTGATATTAAAGCCTACCTTTAAAGATTTCTCCCATGACAGGTTTGCACGTAGCCTGTTTGCAAATTCACATTTTGAAAACCACATCGGTTCCCATGTTTAAACAATTTGCAGCCGTCATACAATAACTGACATTCTGGTAGCTGTTCTGCATCATCATGTCAATAAAGCATAGTTTTTATTTTTATGCCGTCACGCTCTTCGTGGTAATCTTTGATCTTTATAAATTCATGTTAGTTAATTTTACCTCGTAAAATGTAAGGACAATAATTCGAATGTAATATTTAAACATCTTGACCTACTTTGTACGTGTTGATAATATAAATTGTTCAGATTGAGTGTTTATGTAGACTATGGAGTGATAAGAGAACAACTTAGAAATACATAAATTGACAAGTAATATTAGTGAGGAGTTAAAACATCAGTAATGAAACGTACAAATATTTATCATATTTTATTAAATATCAACTGAAATCTTGAAATAAGTTTGTTTCAAATAATTATCATTATGATTTGAATATTATTGTATGCAAAACTAGTAAATAAAAATATAGAAATATTATTTATTTTAGAATATTAAAACAACATGTAAAAATCGCTAAACTATTGCAGTCGTGTTTTGATGTAAACTAATGCGTCTCCTCAGCCGATTGTAAATTAGTGGATACTGAATCATTAATTGCTTTTGAAACCTAATTAATGTATCAATCGCCAGTAATTTACAATTACCTGAGGAGACACATTGGTATGAGTAGAAACACGAATGCAATTGTGTAGCGATTTTTACATGTTGCTTTAATATACTAAAATAAATAATATTGCTCTACTCTGTATTGAGTCCTCTTTTAAATTAAATTTATTAACGTTGGAATTGTACTCTATTCGTTCTCATCTTTCCTGAAATCTAAAAATATACAAATGTAATATCGATAGAAATGCGCCAAGCGCCATAATTTGTACAATGTTTTGGAAGTGTTTAGCAAAATTTAGAAATAAGCTTCTCATGAGATAGATAAAATGAATTCGGTTTTTCCTTAACTACGTTTTGTTTTCTTTTTTGACAGAGTATAGCTCACTTGATTACTCATAATGAATATTAGAATCTTTTCGACCCTTTAAAATAAATCGAATTGTGACTGGTTGTAAGAAATCGTTTAGGTCTAAAACGGAATTTACTAGATGAGAATTATTCTTTGTTTGGTGGAATTCAGACTGGAAGTCTTTAAAATGAATTGGGTTGTTTGTTTAGTGGGTAATCAACATCTAATGTCGAAATCTAAATATTTTAAATGCACTCTTAATTTATATTTTGGAGATACTAATGCTTTTTTTAAGATATAAGTTTGTGGAGGAGAAAAGATGGATTCTTAAATATCCCAAGGTTATTTGCGCGTATGTGAATATAACGGACCTAAATGGAATTGGAACTCGGCTCTCGTATTTTCCAACCCATTATCTGTCACACCACCCGCACATCCAAGCTTACAGTACTTATTATTTCCAAGAGGTCACCCATGTAGGTACAGATCAGGCTCAGCATTACTTAACTTCGGTGATCGAACGAGAACCCCTGTTTCGACGTGTTGTAACTGTACGACTCTACAAATTGGGGGAAGAAAAAAAATATATTCCTGAACCCTACAAAGAGAAATTGTTTTTTTGTTTTTTTAATGACGTATATTATTTTCTTATAAAGAAATTTCGCTTTGTGGATTTTGGTTCACGACACGCTCTTACTATGACGCAAATACAACGCAGGGGACGATCATGTAACTGACAATAGATGTTCATTTATATTCTGGGAATATCTGTTGAATATGCTTAAGTTCATCTAATACTTTTTGTCTATTCAGTTGTGTCAACAATGTAAAGATATCGAAAACAGATAGAGAATCAAATTAAAAAAAATAATGATTTTAGGATATAATTTAGGTTGATTAAAAACATAGAGATAGACGCAATAAACAGACATCAGAATAATTTTTATTTAAATTATTTACATTGTTCAGGCTTTTGTCCTCATCTTTATTACCACATCCACGACGTTTCGGCTGTTGTACGCTCAAGCCTTCTTCGGGTGTTATCTGTTGGAGTTTCTAACCCAAACTTTTATTTAGTTCACGGCGGTAGATTTTCATCATTCCACGTTCTATGCTTTGCATATGTCAACACTCCAAGTTATTGTTCTCTCTGCCGTGGCGAGGGATTGAACTCACAACTCATTGGTTCAAGTCACTTTTGGATCAATCAACCAACACTTTGGACCGTGTTTCGGCTCGAAATTCCAAGAAATTTCATCTGATGAAGGATGAAACGTTGTCAGTATGAGGATAAAGATGAGTACAATAGTCTGGACGATGTAAATTGTGTAAATATTTACAATACTTCATCTCAGAAAGAGAGACAGATGTTGAAGGTGTTTATGGCAATGAAGATGAGAACAACAGTCTAAACAATGTAAATAGTGTAAATAGTTACAGAAATATAGAAAGAATATCTGTTCGTGTTTCATGATATATCTTCGGCGTTTCTGTCGATATTCCTGAGATGAGGTATTATGTACACTATATACATTATTCGGAAAATTGTCCTCATTTTTGACGTCATATTTATTACAATGTTTCGGCCGTTGTACACTCCGGCGTTCTTCAGGTGGTTGGAATGTCGAACTGAACCCTTTATTTCGCTCACTGGGGTAGACTGTTCTAGTTCCATGTGCCATGTCTAATAGATACCAATTATCAGTCATCTCCTGCTTAATTCCATCTCCAAGTTCTATATCTGTTTAAAGCGGTGGAGAACTTGGAGAGGGGAATTAACAGGAGATAACTGATAACTGACATCCATTAGACAAGAAGAATCTACCCCAGTGAGCGAAATAAAGGGTTCAGTTCGACATTCCAACCACCTGAAGAAGGCCGGGCCGTGAAACGGCCGAAACGTTGTAATAAATATGGCGTCAAAGATGAGGAAAATAGTCCGAATAATGTAAATAATCAGTTCGGCGGATTTCTTTTCGCCATAACAAGCATAAAGAGCAGTACGTAGCGAGATTTTCTCTAGCACATTACTATTCAACTATTTTAACTAAAAATAAAATATAAAATACCATAGAATATCCTGTAAATATTTATATATAATACACATATTTTCCTAAATATTTTGAGGCTAAAATATAGAATTGACTAACCTAAATATTTATTATTCCGGTCCCGTTCATCGCAGCATTCGGGATAATATGGTCAAAATGGTCGAATGCATATTAGAAAGAGTTTAAATCACTAACGAAACGCTGCATTTATTTAAAAAAACATTCATATCGAAATTAAGTATATTTTAACCTATTTCCAATGTGTAAGGTGGTGGGGGGGGCATAATGACAGTTCGGTATGTGTTGTCATCGTAGTAGATGTCTACTATGTCACCGTTTGCTAAAACGCCGTCTTGTCCTTTTTGAAATTAAACTAATTAGCGTTTGTCTGTCAATTCGACTTCAGTATGAGCCAAAGACAGTAACAATATCTACCCGGGTTTTACTCAACTACAAAGAAATCGTTACTTGCCACTGGAATGTCTTTGTTTACAAACTGATGCTTTTTTTGGCAGGAACATACCCGGGAAGCTTTTTTTTAAATACCCTATAAAACGTCGGTACATACATAGGGTATTTACTTGACCCCCACTGAGTCAGGTTGTGACACAATGTCGGTTTTTAACGTGGTGACCTGAGTGTCTTACTCGGGCCGCTTGTCTTAGCTGGTCATAGCTTGTTCAAGCTAGTCTTATCTGGTCAGAGCTTGTCTTAGCCGGTCAAAGCTAGTCATAGCTGTGATACTACCAGCGCAGGGACGGATCCCTGTGACTGTTAAGTATCCAAATGTGTATACCCCTCAAGAGAGGGATTTACACACTATTGATTTTCTAAGTGTAGCTTAGATGTGGCACAAGGTCGAAAGTATGGGCCGCCCAGTGAGGATCGAACTCACTATTCAGTCGTAATTGTTCTAGAGAGACAAGCTTGCTAACATTACACCACGCCGAAATGCCCTGTCGGTACATACATACGAAAGGATTTTTGTCCACAATTTCGTAGCTTAAACTCAGCATTGCGTATTACACGAGTACGTATAATACACGAATAAATAATTCTACAAATGAAATGGCGGGATTTAACCGTAAGTTCTATGCTAACAGTTCCTTCTCTCGCACTTATCACCTGTGGAACCCTCTTCCGGCTTTTAGATTTCAAATCAACTTAGTTGTTCAAAAGTGTCTATGTCAACCGTTATCTTGTGTATTCTTAATTCCTGTTCTTTTATTGTTCTCTCTCCCTTAATAATGTTTTATTTTTCTCATATTCCCTCGCACTCAATAACCCACTTCTGCATTGCCTTGATTGGGATGGAATGATTAAAAACAAAGATGGCACATTCCCTTCATATATATGATAGAATTTTGTCTGATATTTGTGTTGGATGCAAAGGCTGCAAAGAACATCACCAGTGAAAATAAATAGATTAATCATGGCGGCGAGATGATTCAAGTGAAGTATTCTTTTTCTTACAAAATAAATGTATTACATCTTTCTATATAGAAAAAGAAAAAAAGTTTTTTTAGTGAATACATCATAATTTCACGTATGCCATTGTTTATGCAACGATTTTTAAATATTTATTTTAGTTTCTTTTCCTTTGCCACCATTAATATTTCTATTGTATTTAAAAAACAATCTTGTACTATTTTTATAAGATGAAAGAAACAGGAATCATGTAATATTAGATTTAGTTGATTAGACGGTTTTAAAACGAAGAATAATGCAAACCTCACATTGAAGATGTCGTTTGGCTAACAAGTTTTCACCTTATTTATAGATTTATTTATAAATAATGACAAAATCAATTTAACAAATTGATTGGCATCGATCTATAATATCGCTTTCGGCGACAATTAAGCGAATGAAGATAACGAAAGATATATTTTTCTCAGAAGAAATGTTTAGAGATTTACATAAAAATATCATTTTTATACCTCTGATTATTTTAACCATTCCTATCTGTTTTATGTGATCATATTGTCTGCAGATGTGCATCGACAACACTCTTCATCTATCTATCTATCTATCTATCTATCTATCTATCTATCTATCTATCTATCTATCTATCATAGTGTGTTCATATCTATCTCTCTATCTATCTATCTATCACAGTGTGTTCATATCTATCTATCTATCTATCTATCACAGTGTGTTCATATCTATCTATCTATCTATCTATCTATCTATCTATCTATCTATCTATCTATCTATCTATCTATCACAGTGTGTTCATATCTATCTATCCATCTATCTATCTATCTATCTATCTATCTATCTATCTATCTATCTATCTATCTATCTATCACAGTGTGTTCATATCTATCTATCTATCTATCTATCTATCTATCTATCTATCTATCTATCTATCTATCAGTGTGTGTTCATATCTATCTATCTTTCTATCTATCAATCGGCAAGTTATTTTCTCTACGTCACCAGCTCTTTCCTTCTGCTATTTTTTCTCCAATGTTTATCTATGTATGTCCCTACTATTAATTGACATTGTAATAAGTCTCCTTAATCTAAAGGAAAGAATAAATATTTTTAAACATATAAAAAAACATGCCTATTGCACGGCCACCCACACCGACGTGTGTATATATATATATATATATATATATATATATATATATATATATATATATATATATATATATATATATATATATATATATAGGTCTGGTCGGGGAGTCAAATTCCCGATTATTATATTTTTTGTGAATGCGTGTTCAGAAGCCTGCATATTTACATTAGGGGACGAGATTTGGAAACAACTATTTACAGTCTAGGCGAAGGTTTTAAAACGTCTGCTGCCATATTGTTTGCGTCTCAGTCAGCATTTATTTATTACTGTGATTTACAAGAGCCATTTACCCCTAACCTGCACTTTGGCGAGGAATTGCCACTTGCATCCATCTCTAGAGAACTAGACGCAAATGTTGTCGTTATTTTCCTTCGCTTGCTTTTCTGCATAATAACAATAGCAGGCATATAATTTCATCCCCAAATACCGATCCCGATAAGTTTTGTTTTGTCCCATATGATAGCGGGGGAGCTGATCTTAATTTACGATGGAGGAGTTCATTTTTCTCATCGGAAAGTTCGGACTAGAGATCCGGTTCAAGCAAAGGTTTCCCTATATTTTTGCTCTTTTCAAAATATTCTGCCAATATTCCTAATGCTGCTGTCTGGAAAATTTCGTTTCTTCATCGGATTTCTATCTCTTGTAAAATTGTTGTGCATCTCCTTTTGGTCTGAAATGAAAATTTATCTCGCGATGAATTATCAATACCACTCGATATGTTTTTAGCAAAACGATACGGAACGAAAGTGAAATTTTATAAAACATTTATTCTATAAGAATAAAATAAGAAATATTTGATTGTGGAAATGTACGCCTTCCGTTTACCAGAGAGTCCACATGCCTACATTTGGAACAAGAAAAGTATTTCTTCTATTGTCATGGTATATGGAGAAGGCGAATGGAAAGAAACAAGGAGGAATTTCCTTTTGTTTAACATTATTTTATACAAACGCCGGGTACTCATTTATATTGTGATATATTTTTAAATATAAAATGAGGAGATTATTTGCTCCAGATAGTGAAGGAGAAAAGCCTAAGTATGAAAGGAACTGGGGAAAGGATAAAACATGAACGGGGTTCAAGTAGATAGAAGATAGCGTTTGAACTTGTATTTAAATGTTTGAAGATTTTAATTATCAGGGAAGCAAGGGAACAAAAGGGAGTTCCACAAGTTAGGAAGTGCGAGAAAAGAAACTGTCAGAGTAGAAGCGTCGTTTACATTTGCCTAATTAAACAGTAAAAGGGTGGGACCTAGATGCCAATCTAGTAGCACCTTTAAATACAGGTAGACCAGGCACCAAAGAAAACAGCCGGTCTGAGCAGTATCCATGAAAATATTTGGAAGAAAGACATAGGAAAGCCTTATCACGTCGTATATTAATACATATATATATACTAACCGTCACCAATAGCACCACTCGGAGTCAATCACTGTTCTATTAACACCAGCACCTGACCTATCACATATATATTATTATGAATGTTCCCCCACGACTACTATGCCCGAGCTGCTCCAGCCAGAGCATTAGAAGCCGGTTCAAGCATATAAAAAAACAAGTTATTAGGAGGATTTGAGATAATTAAATAATTCATCACGTGTAGGAGTAACCTCAACAGAATGCAGAAAGCACTAGAGGGCCGTTTCGTCTTATATTTGGGACTCGTCAGCAGTGCACATCCACTACTGAGAATTGAAACTCGGAAGGTTACGATATCAGGCAAAAGTCATGCCAACTATTCCAACAAGTCTCGGTGACGAAGAGGTAGCGAATTAGACTCGATATAGCGCTGCTCGATCACATATTCCGTGGTGGAACTCATCCGAGTTTCCCTTACCAATAGGATTGTGCCTCCACGAGCCAGGACTACTATATCCAAGCCGCTCCATCCAGAGCATTGTTCAAGCAAGGATATACAAGTGTAAATTATTAGGATGATTTCAGATAATCATAATTAAGCAATTGATCGAGTCTAGACTCGATGAATTACTTAATTATAATTATGTTAACGTAACTGTCTGGGTTTCAATTCCCAATAGTGGAGGCGCACTGCTGATGAGTCCCAAATATAGAACGAAACGGTCGTCCAGTGCTTTCTGCAGTCTGTTGAGGTTTCTTTTAGACGCGATGAATTACTTAATTATAATATATATATATATATATATATATATATATATATATATATATATATATATATATATATGTAAAAACAACTGCAAAGTTGCAAATTAAAAAAAGATTGAATTTTTTTTGTGAAAGTATTTATTTACATTTTTATATATATATATATATATATATATGATATTTCAAATCAGTTAGATTTACATTAGAAATATTCAAACACAGTTGCATTCCATATCACGTGACGTCCGCGTCTCGCGACGGATCCTACTTAATGTAAACAAACTTCTGAAAACAGTCATTTCTCATGAAAGATCGGTGTCGATCTGAAATATCAAATATATATATATATATATATATATATATATATGAATATAAATAAATACTTTCACAAAACAAACATTCAATTTCTTTTTAATTTGCAACTTTTCAGTTGTTTTTTCTATATTATATACATATTAAGAAAGTATACGTGGCTTCTCATTATGCTATATATATATATATATATATATATATATATATATATATATATATATATATATATATATATATATATATATTGTAATCTGTCTATATCTCTGAGACGAGGTATTATGTACATTATTTACATTATTTATTTACATTATTCAGACTATTGTCCACATCTTTGTCGCCATATTTATTACAACGTTTCGGCCGATTTCAAACAGCTGAAGAAGGCCGGAGCGTACAACTGCCAAAACGTTTTAATAAATATGGCGACAAATATGACGACAATAGTCCGAATAATGTAAATAATATATATTGTAATATATATAATGTTATTATTTTGAACTGAACTCACCGTGTTCGGCTTTTTTACAGTTCATCAGGATTTTACATCGTGATTGATATTTTACTCTTAATTATTACCGTGCTTGATGGCATGTTAGTCCCACTTCACTTGAAGAATATCTCAAAATATTCCTTGTGATTTTTATACTCTGTATATACATCTGTTAGGTTAAACTCAACCTACACAGTCGACGCAGCTTTTCCGTAGCCTATTTCCATACTAGGTTAATATTGCCAGTATATTAGTAGATATAAAGTTGCCTAGTTTTGTTTAACCCGGTTTTATTTAATGTACCATTCCTTTTCAGGATGTTGGGTATCATGATTCTCCACAACTTCCTGTCCCTTGTAGCTCTTAGTAAATTTTGTCTTTTTGGCTTCTCTCCTCTGCCACCCATTTAGAAAAGCTACTTATTTACCGTTTTCCCTTCTTACCAAATGCCTTCAATATGTCCTGTTAGTGTCACATTTTCTAAGCAATCTTTCCCCATCATGTGCCCTAGAAATTTAAAAAGTTTCTTTCTGATATTAAATGTCATTTTTTTTCCATTTTCTTTAAAAATTCACCATTGTTCATAAGTCCATTCTATTCTCTGCATCCCTCTTTGCAGCATGAATCAAAAAATTAATCAATAAGGCAGCTTCCGTTGGTAGTTGTCCAAAAAAAGAAAAAGAATACTTGTTCGAAATATACCGGGATCATATTCTTTTTATCCATTTCACTCTACATACAAACAGACAGAATGATGACTTTAGAATTGTGATAAAAAATAATATGAAATAAATCGATTTTTAAGAAATTCGAAGACCTTGAGACTATTAAGTCTATTCTAACTATTAAGTAAGAAAAATAAAATATTCAAAATTTCATAATTGATGATGTTTCTTGTAAGAATAAAGACAAAATAAATGTTACTGCTCTTGGGAAATCTGAAGTGACTTTTGGCGAATTTATTTTCTTATGATTTTATCATTAATTCATAAAAACTATTTGCACTTGTTTTTTTAGTTTTACCAAAATTGGCATCCTAATTTAATTCTAAACAGGAAACAGAAAATATCTTGGCGTCAAGAGCAAACCTCCGCCCTAACGATTTGCGAAATTAATATATGTTCCTCAGACAGATCTTCGTTATAACCCTGCCAGCAGGATTTTCTGTTATTCGAGGAAGATTTAATATTTTTATATTTGCATTTTAATAATTAAACACTTTTGTCTCTTGTGCATTAACATAAATCAACAAACGTATTAATACTGTTCGGCAAGTTGAACACACGGTGAAATCATTTTTCTTCTTTAGGATCGGTTTTTAAATAACTAGAGAAGGGAGCAATCATTATTATAACGATTTATTGTATGTAGTACAGAGTATGGGGCACCCAGTGTGGATCGAACTAACTACTCAGTTGTAATTGATATAGCGAGACATGTTTACTAACCACGACACTAGGTTAGCCTCCAAATTGGGGTCAAAACCTATGAAAGTATAAAAATGTTATAGTAAAAACCCCAGCAAAATATTTCAGTAGTAAAAATATTAACCAGCAATGAATTTTGTCAAGAAATATAAAAAAATTGAAAGCAATGCGTTTTTGAAAAAAATCTATAAACAAACATGTTTTACGGAGTTGCATTCATTCTTTATAACAGATGTTAATTGCAACTGGACGCGGGCTATATTTTCAAGGTATATTTGTTGAAAGGTTTTTATAGAACGCAGAAAAACGTTGAAAACATCAGACGGCCACGCCTTCCAACTGTGTTCTCTGTTCGAAGAAAAAAGCTGCCTGCTACCCAAATCTTAATACAATTATGTAGCTTTCTTTTTTTTAATATAAATAATACTACGATCCGTCAACAATTTTAATGTTTTTATTTTTAAATGGTTTTTATGTTATGTATAGATAATTTGTAAACAAATACTTTATTTTCACATCCTGGTGACACATTTTATACAAGAAATTAATATGAAGACGGCCTTAATATATAAAAATATTCAGCTTTCTCAAGATTGAAAGAGTGTGGATCGAAAAACTAATCTTACGTTGATTTTTTTTTTTCATCAATACTCCGGTTTGCATCGACTTAGAAATCAGTTTGACACGAAGACTCACTCTACACCTTTCTGATCATAGCTCATTTAGATCTGATTTAAATATTCACGGAGGCCTACCGGACCCTATTCGTAACATACTTGTTGACAACACTAATATAATAGCATCATCTACATGCAAAAAAAGTCTAAAAATAATGGAAGCTTTATTAATAAAAAAAAACATTTAATAATATCAACTATGAACATGGACACAATATATTGACCGTGTTTTGAAAAATGAAAACATTACATAAATACATACATGCAACAAACTATTACTTATTTAACAGTTAAAATATTTAATCCTTGAAAATGGCTAAATGTATAACCGAAAGCGCTCGGAAAAAAAGATTATCGGGCAGTTTTTATATAATTCATCAACCGAAAAGAAAAAAATATTAGATCACGTGAGAAATTGCATAAAAACTAAATCAAATACCTTATCTGTCGTATTCAATGAAATGTGCATGAAAGAAGTATTGCCGCCTAAATACACAAATATATATATATATGCATGTATGTGTGTGTGTATGTGTGTGTGTGTGTGTGTGTGTGTGTTCTGTGTATTTAGGTTGCAAATGTTCTTTAAGGCAAATATTAAAGACAACAGACATTTTGTGTTGATTCATTTGATGACAGACTTTTCCAAATTAAACATCATCCTTCTCAGACAAGGAGGAAATTCCACAAACTAATAATGTTTTTTTGACATTGGCTAAGATTTTGACTTAAGCATGAGTTTTTTAATCTCTATATGTTGATGCTAGCTCTTAAGTTATAAATGTTTGTCTTGAAGGATCATAACATTTATTTTTACTATTTGATTTTTCGTGTAGAGCTATCTAGGCTCTGTAGCCATGGTTGTCAACCAGACTAAGAGAAAGACAACTGTGAATTCAAATCCCTAAGACAGTCCGATGTCATGTTCAGCTTCGTTCTGGCAACTCCTGTGACGATGTTGTGCCAAGCTGTATCGGTACCGCTGAGAGGAGAGAGCCTCTGCAACTGCCGGTCTCTCATAAACAAAGAAACCCTGCCCAGACAGCGCCCTGGGGAGAGCGTAAATTTTGAGTGTAGATCCATGTTCTATCGAAACCGACGAATTCCATACCATTTTAATATTTTCGTATTGAGAGAGATGACTTGATCAATGCAGTAAGATTTCTTCAGAGTAACCGATAACCGATTTGAACACATTGATTTTGTATTGTCAGAGTCCAATCTCTCTGTAATATTTGAGGACATTTTATGTGCATAAACATGACTCGTTACCGGAAGATATCACTTCTTTTGAACGGGCTTCCAAGGAAAGAAAACCCAGTTAGATCCTCGTCATTTATTTTATGTTTTCAAAACCTCATTGCATATAAATTTGTAAGTAACCAGAATTATCATTTTGTCCCTCTGATTGTACGCCTAGTACACACTTTCTCGCCCTCCCCACTTCTCTTTCTCTCTCTTACTCACACAAGCTTATAGAAAAACACATTCAGACTCGCACACACAATCAGCGCACTGAAGAAGCAACAATGTCCGGTGTTACTTCTGTTTAAAAATAATTCTTTAAAATCACTTATGATACTTTTATCGTAATATTTTAAAATCTTTTCAAACTTCTTTTTATTTATGACCTGTTTTAAAATCGTTGTGTTCAACATAAAATAGAAAAAGAAAAAGTGAAATCTAGAATCTGATTTATTTTACAATATCGAATTTCCATTCTAATTTTCATCAGATATTTTGTACTCCAAAGAAAATGTAATTTTTAACTCGACCTTCGCTCTAACTTCGATATTATCTCTGGGCATCGAGTTCCACTTTTATTCTTAAGCAGGACTATCACAACGTAAGGATTTTCACTTTTCCTTGCCGTTGGCAATCTTTGTCACTAGGAGTGTTTTTATTCAATACGTTTAATACTTTATGAAGGAGTTGCAAGTAGATTATTAGAAAGCGGATAATAATCAAATAAAAATCCTTTCATGTTTCAAAATATTCTTCTTGTGTTCATCTTTAAATAGTATTAGGAGATTTTAGTTTTTAACAGAGATTATATAAAATGGTCGCTTTTGATCATACAGTCACATATCTCATATCAGCGCGCATATATTTAAACAATGTTAATTGATTTTATACACAAGAAAATATTTGCGCAGTTTATGGTGAAGATACCGTGGATTATGCTGCGTGTCTAGGTAATGCTGCGATCGATATTCTACAGTCGAGAAGATGAGTAGAGTTGTATAACAATCAAACCAAGACTTAGAGTCAGAATTAATCTATTCAGAAGAGCACAAGCATGGTTATATTATTAAATTTGATGTTTAATATCCATATAAAACAAACTATGATCTCTCTGTGCAGTTAGCTACTTAAACATATTTATAGAAAAGCAATGATTGCAAATACACATACTAATTCAGGATGGGGGATGAGTAAATAGTAAACGCAGTCGATATTTCTGAGATGAGGTATTATGTACACTATTTACATTATTCGGACTAATGACCTCATCTTTGACGCCATATTTATTACAATGTTGCGGCCTTTCAGTATCTGTCTATCTTCCTGAGATGAGGTATTATGTACACTATTTACATTATTCGGACTATTGTCCTCATCTTTGTCGCCATATTTATTACAACGTTTCGGCCCTTCAGTATCTGTCTATATTTCTGAGATGAGGTATTATGTACACTATTTACATTATTCGGACTATTGTTCTCATCTTTGTCGCCATATTTATTACAACGTTTCGGCCCTTCAGTATCTGTCTATATTTCTGAGATGAGGTAATATGTACACTATTTACATTATTCGGACTATTGTTCTCATCTTTGTCGCCATATTTATTACAACGTTTCGGCCCTTCAGTATCTGTCTATATTTCTGAGATGAGGTATTATGTACACTATTTACATTATTCGGACTATTGTTCTCATCTTTGTCGCCATATTTATTACAACGTTTCGGCCCTTCAGTATCTGTCTATATTTCTGAGATGAGGTATTATGTACACTATTTACATTATTCGGACTATTGTTCTCATCTTTGTCGCCATATTTATTACAACGTTTCGGCCCTTCAGTATCTGTCTATATTTCTGAGATGAGGTATTATGTACACTATTTACATTATTCGGACTATTGTTCTCATCTTTGTCGCCATATTTATTACAAACTTTCGGCGCTTCAGTATCTATATTTCTGAGATGAGGTATTATGTACTCTATTTACATTATTCTGACTATTGTCCTCATCTTTGTCGCCATATTTATTACAACGTTTCGGCCCTTCAGTATCTGTCTATATTTCTGAGATGAGGTATTATGTACACTATTTACATTATTCGGACTATTGTTCTCATCTTAGTCGCCATATTTATTACAACGTTTCGGCCTTTCAGTATCTGTCTATATTTCTGAGATGAGGTATTATGTACACTATTTACATTATTCGGACTATTGTTCTCATCTTTGTCGCCATATTTATTACAACGTTTCGGCCCTTCAGTATCTGTCTATATTTCTGAGATGAGGTATTATGTACACTATTTACATTATTCGGACTATTGTTCTCATCTTTGTCGCCATATTTATTACAAAGTTTCGGCCTTTCAGTATCTGTCTATATTTCTGAGATGAGGTATTATGTACACTATTTACATTATTCGGACTATTGTTCTCATCTTTGTCGCCATATTTATTACAACGTTTCGGCCTTTCAGTATCTGTCTATATTTCTGAGATGAGGTATTATGTACACTATTTACATTATTCGGACTATTGTTCTCATCCTTGTCGCCATATTTATTACAACGTTTCGGCACTTCAGTATCTGTCTATATTTCTGAGATGAGGTATTATGTACACTATTTACATTATTCGGACTATTGTTCTCATCTTTGTCGCCATATTTATTACAACGTTTCGGCCCTTCAGTATCTGTCTATATTTCTGAGATGAGGTATTATGTACACTATTTACATTATTCGGACTATTGTTCTCATCTTTGTCGCCATATTTATTACAACGTTTAGGCCCTTCAGTATCTGTCTATATTTCTGAGATGAGGTATTATTTACACTATTTACATTATTCGGACTATTGTCCTCATCTTTGTCGCCATATTTATTACAACGTTTCGGCCTTTCAGTATCAGTCTATATTTCTGAGATGAGGTATTATGTACACTATTTACATTATTCGGACTATTGTTCTCATCTTTGTCGCCATATTTATTACAACGTTTCGGCCCTTCAGTATCTGTCTATATTTCTGAGATGAGGTATTATGTACACTATTTACATTATTCGGACTATTGTTCTCATCTTTGTCGCCATATTTATTACAACGTTTCGGCCCTTCAGTATCTGTCTATATTTCTGAGATGAGGTATTATGTACACTATTTACATTATTCGGACTATTGTTCTCATCTTTGTCGCCATATTTATTACAACGTTTCGGCCCTTCAGTATCTGTCTATATTTCTGAGATGAGGTATTATGTACACTATTTACATTATTCGGACTATTGTTCTCATCTTTGTCGCCATATTTATTACAACGTTTCGGCCTTTCAGTATCTGTCTATATTTCTGAGATGAGGTATTATGTACACTATTTACATTATTCGGACTATTGTTCTCATCTTTGTCGCCATATTTATTACAACGTTTCGGCCCTTCAGTATCTGTCTATATTTCTGAGATGAGGTATTATGTACACTATTTACATTATTCGGACTATTGTCCTCATCTTTGTCGCCATATTTATTACAACGATTCAGCCCATCAGTATCTGTCTATATTTCTGAGATGAGGTATTATGTACACTATTTACTTTATTCGGACTATTGTCCTCATCTTTGTCGCCATATTTATTACAACGTTTCGGCCCTTCAGTATATGTACACTATTTATATTATTCGGACTATTATTCTCATCTTTGTTGCCATATTTTTACAACGTTTCGGCCGTTGTACACATCGGCCTTCTTCAGGTGGGTTACAATATGAGCTCTGGTAAAAAATCCTAAAATGATAACAACAAAAAATTGCAACATGTGCACTGGTAAAAATGGTTGCTGAAGACAATAGGCTCATAATATCCCAAAATTCGTACACAGATGTCCTCAAGGACACATCCACAGTGGATAATGGAGTTAGTTAGATCCAGTGGCAGGACCCAAAGAGAGTGAGTTCAATACCCGATTAAGGCAGTAGAGGACTTGGAGAGGGGAATTAACAGGAGATAACTGATAACTGACATCCATTAAACAAGAACAGTCTACCCCAGTGAGCAAAATAAAGGGTTCAGTTCGACATTCCAACCACCCAAAGAAGGCCAGAGTGTACAACGGCCGAAACGTTGTAATAAATATGGCGACAAAGATGAGGACAATAGTCCGAATAATGTAACTAGTGTAAACGCTTCTAATATCTCGATGTATGGTGAATTATATCAAATTTAGTATAGGAGATAAGGAAATTTAACATAGAATGCTATGGGTAGTTTTGGCAAATAGCTACACAAGCAAAACATTAACATGAAAACATGAGTCTGTTCTTAGACATTCACGCCAGATTGAGACTTTCATATGGATACAATTCATGGCGCAAAACTATTTAGAGATATCTAAAATGTCAGCTGTACACAGCCGTTTTCTTAAATCAATGGTTAAAAATGGATTGGAATTTGTGAAGCCTGTGGATTTTGGCGAAGACCAAATTACTTCGAACATTTGTCGTCAGGTGCTAAAGATGCACCTGACGACAAATGTTCGAAGTAACAAAATAAAAAACTACCAAATATCAAAACCCACATCATTTGATGAGATTCAAGAACACCGACAACTAAAATTGTAATTTATTTACATTATTCGGACTATTGTCCTCATCTTTGTTGCCACATTTATCACAATGTTTCACCGGTTGTGTGCTCCGACCTTCGTCAGGTGGTTTGGAATGTCGAACAGAACCCTTCATTTCGCTCACTGGGGTAGACTATTCTAGTTCCACGTCCCATGTCTAATGGATGTCAGATATCTCCTGTTAATTCCCCTCTCCAAGTTCTCCACTGCCTTAACCAGGTATTGAACTCACACTGTTACTGGGTCTAACTGTGTCATTCTTAAGGACATATGTGTATGAATTTCTCTGGCTAATAAACTTAATGTCTTCAGCAACCATTTTTTACCAATGCCCATGTGGCAATTTTTACTGTTATCATTGCATGTGTTGTTTTTTTTTACCAGAGCTCATATTACAATTTTCTTACTATTGCTCTTCTCTGGCACTCTGGTTCCTATATTGCATTGAGAAATATTGAAATATACTAAAATGAATAGATAGAAAAATCAATGACACAATAAAGATGTTGACATTCCACACTACTTCAAGCAAAAGTTTAGGAAGGAAACCTCCTTAATACTGGAAAGAGTGATAACAGCTACTGGAAATGAGAGACACATTTTCCTGAAAAATGTTTTAGAAGACTGATTTTATAAATTTCAAACGACAGCAGTACTGGCTCATCGGTCAATGAATGCCAGATGTTTCCTTATAAAGAAACGGCTAATATTACCATTACCATTTAGCTTTCTACTATGAATATCAATTATATTCCCTATGTACACGTGTAACGCGCGATCTCGTGTATTGTGGCCCCCTAAATTTTAACTTAGAAAAAGTAATGTTTTTAGGGATCTCGTGTATCGTGCGTTGCGCCTTCTTCGAGAAAACTAATTACAATAAAGACGATACCTCTTTATTATCCCATCCTCTCTTTAAATAAGTTAGAAAATTCAAAGAGAATGATAACAGTATTTAGTAACGAGATACTAATATGTGACTGTTACATGCGTTATTACAGGATACAGTTAAGTAAAACATCAGTTTTATCAAATTCATGTTTATTTAAAATACAACTGAACATTTTTTTACTGCAGTAAAATGATATATAATTTGGTCAATGGCGTAACCAGGACCAGCAGGACATATGCTAACTTTATATCTCGTGTATAATGCAACCCCTTAAAATTCAAAAGTCGCATGATACGCCAGTTTATACGGTAATTGTAAATTTGATTCAAGAAAGAATTTATCCCAGGCGTAACTTTTTCAAATTTCGATATTCACAAATGTACCTATAAATACCAAAGAAAAAATAAGGTTGCAGACAAATAAGGAAAGGAAAACTTAAAATATTATTGAGCTGTATTTAGTGGAATGAACAATGCTATGAAAGTAGTCTTATAACAAGGGAAGGCTTGCGATGTTTCGTCTGTAAGAAAAAGATTTTAGAGTGGAAAATAATTCATCCCCCACAAGGAGGCGGGGATTCTTTTAGACTATACCGAAACTGGAAAGTCCCGCTCCTGTACAAATAATACAGCAGTACTCCATGTTCGGTCTGATCTGTCTGGAGGAGTCTGTAAAGTACTGAGGCATTGGAAATTCTGCACACAAAGGTGTGGGGATGGTATGTGCGATGAGAAACAATTTTGCACATTCTTTATCAAAAATACAACAGTATTTGACACTTTACCAGTAAAACGAATGAAATACCGAGAAGAAGGCAACGACTATAACTATTTTTCTCTACGCACATTCAATAAAAGAATTTGAAATGAAGGCAATTTTTGTCAAATGAGATGGATTCCAACGAAACCCAGTGTACAAACATTCATTTTAAACTAATACCATAAAATGTAAGCGCTATACTGGATAATTCTTGACCTTTCTACCTGTTTTTACTTGTTGCTCTAACGTACTCGAAATTCAAGGTGCGATCGGAAAATTGTCACCATTATATATAAATTTTATTTCGCGCATGCGCGTTGTTTGTTTTTGATTTTATTCATTGCACAGTCTGTGAGAAAAAGAGCACCATGATGCAGTTCACTCCGCCAGAAATTTGGAAACGGCATGCTGTACTGCTTGGCATTCGCGCCAGAAGCTCCAATATGAACATTTCAAAGAATTTGGGTGTAAATCTAATGAGAGTGCAGAGGATTCAGAAAGGGTTAGATGATATATCCAGTCAACATCATGTTGCTTGGAGTGATCACTAGTGATGGCGACATTATACCTCCATTCATCTTTCCACAGAGGCTCACACACAACACAGAGGCCTACATCAAGTGCTTTGAAAAGTTACTATGGATCTAGAGGCTGGCTGCTGGAAAACCTTATGTCTGGCATCTGGACCCTGCACCATGTCAAATATGCAGGAGAACCCAGTCATGGCTGCCAAACAATTTTTGCGACGCATTACCCCTTACATCTGGCCACCTAACTCCCCAGACTCCAACCCCTTGGTTATTATGTGTGGGGCACAGTTGAGAGATATACCTACAAAACTAATTGTAAAACCATTGATAAACTGAAGGCAAGGATTATAGCAGCATTCACCAACCTAAACAAGGAGACCGTCCAGAAAAGCTGCAGGAGATGCTGAAGTATTCTGGCGGCCGTGGTTGAAGCCAATGGCGATTTTATTGAATAAATGTATCGTTTAGTATTTCAAGATATTTTCGTGTAATTTTGGTAAATATATTTGTTAAAATGAGATGTCAGTGATATTTTACGTCATTTAGACGAAAATTTATCCATCACAGCCTGTATAACACATGATATCAGCAGAGGTTTCTTTACCAGTTTCAACGCAACATCAACAAACTTATTCGACACCAGGAGATATTCCTTATCCGTTATATCTAAGTGTGGATGTTTATTCGAAGGACTGCTACCTAAATATAATGTCTATAGATTGTTGCTATTTCATAATATGGTAATGTGAACGTAAATAATTTAAATGTCATTTGCCTTTTAGATATGATAATTTAGCGTAAGCGTAATTTAATTTTACCATTTATGCGAATTTACGGGCATTTCAATCGCATAACACAAATGCGTCGCTTTCTATGAAAGCCTTGATGAAACATTTTATGAAAGTGTATGTGTATTTTTGTTTTCGTCCTGTCAATCAATTTCTCTTCATAAAATATTGATTCGGTCAAACAGTAAAAGAAATAATATAAGTCACAACATCTGTCTCTTTTTTTACAGTCCGCAACTTGTGATTGTTTCTTTTGACAGTAGACACCAATAAAAACAATAAATGACTCTGACACGTAGGAATCATTAATAAGCGGCCAAAGTGAGTTCCTACGCTCTTTCTTGAACCTATTTTTAACACTGCAGACTGAAGTATAAAACATCATTGTCATAGCGAGGTAATTGGTAATATATATATATATATATATATATATATATATATATATATATATATATATATATATATATATATATATATATATTAGGCAGCATATATATTATATATGAAGAAATAATTATACATAGAATGAATCAGCCATATTAATGCGATTAATGGCGAAATCCCTTCGCTAGTAGAACCTAATGTATGCATTAAAATCCTGTTAATCCATTGAATGATGTGATCCTCATTTATAAAACCGTATATGTATATATATATATATATATATATATATATATATATATATATATATATATATATATATATATGTGTGTGTGTGTGTGTATGTGTATGTATATATATATATATGTATATATATATATACATATATATATATGTGTGTGTGTGTATATATATATATATATATATATATATATATATATATATATATATATAAGGTTTGGACAAAATAATTGAAACACTTGTTAAATTCAAAGAAAATTTATTTAATATGGAGTTGGTCCTCCTTTAGCCTCACATACAGCTTTAATACGTCTAGGAATGGAATCATACAGCTTCCTGACTTCATCCAGACTAATTTTCAGCCATTCTTCCATTAACACCTGCTCCAGCTCTTTAAGACACGACGGTGGAGGTTAGCGGCCCCTAAATTGTTGCTCCAAAATGCACCACAAGTGTTCAATAATATTGATATCTGGAGATTGGGGAGGCCACTCCATGTGTTCTAGCTCACTTTCATGCTCTTCATACCAGTTCTTAACCACTCGAGCGGTGTGTATTGGAGCATTATCGTCTTGGAAGATGCAGTCAATGTTGCGAGTGGAGAGAAGAGGTTTCCTTACAGCTGCTCTTCCCTGATATCCAACCTTATGGAGCTTACAAAGAAAATTTTTAGAAGAAACTGGACTATTCAGAAGATTATTCAACTCAGCAGTCACTTTGGCCGCAGTTGTCTGATGGTTTTTTGTCACATTGTGTTTCAATGCACGTCGGTCCCCGTCAATAAGTTTGCAAGTCCAGCCTGAATAGCTATGATTGCTTGGGGTTTTGTCCTCAAATTGTGCCATAGTTCTTGATATGGTAGCTTTTAAAAAACCAAACAGTTTACCAACTTTAGTGATCGAAGCTCCTACAATGCGATCTCCAACAACTTGAATTTCGTGCTTATTCAAAATTACGCCCACCCAGGACTGCGTTCATTGTAACTTGAAGCTTGACGTTAAAGGGAAGCCGAAACATTTCACTAGTATCCTGCGAAATGTGTAGTCGTCAACGAACGTTCTTCTCTGTCCGAGTAAAGTATCAATTCACTCTACCCTAAATTCTGTCTTTCTTGTGTATGTATATGTAATTTTTGGGCGGTTTGTTTTTTCTTAACCCTCGTTCTATTCACAGAGCTTGCTAACCATTTTTTTTAATATAGGTCTGTGGGACTTTAACTAAGTTAAAACTTACTATTGTGGATGTGAACAATACAAACAATGTCATTCCTATCCCCCAGTACTCTCAACTAGTGTCAGCCCTGCAACTATCAACTACATCCCCCTCTATTGTTTTGTTGTCGTCGTTGTATATGTTATATGTAATAGGAGTAGGTAGGCTTTCCTACCGCCCGGTCTACACTTCTCCCCCTCTATTGGACACGATTAGAGGCTCAAACCTTGTTTCGTGTTTAGGAAGGGGTTCCCGGATTTCTTTCTCTCTCTCTCTCTGGCCTCTGTACTGGTGCTGCTGTGTTTCTCCCGTGATGTGTGCAGTCTGTGGCATTCCCTGTTCATTCTGAGGGTACATGGTTGACAGTTCCCTGGTTGCTGTTTCTGACTGGTAGTTAGGAGCCCTAACTCTTGCGTAGCGTCTTGAGTAGCCGCTCTGATCAACAGTTGCATAATACGGGGGTGTCTGTAGTGCCATGTCGCGCATGGATAGGTGTCCCTGCAGTCATCTCCGGTGGGCAACCCTGAGGCCACATTATGATTCAGGTTGTGCCAAACTCTCTCTGCCCGCGTCATGGGTGATAACCGTCGGCTTCCTTTAACTCAGGCCTTCTCTTCTTCCAACATCAATTATTCACATGACTTACAAAAACCATAAATATAAACCTAAATCAGCCCTCCAAAAATCACCTAAACCTTTAAATATTTCCTTCTCTAACATCCGTGGCATTAGAACCAACTTCTGCAGTGTGGAATCTTTCCTCATTGCAAAGTTCCCGGATATACTGGCCCTGTGTGAGACCAATCCTGACTCCTCTATCCCTTCTTCTGATCTCTAGATCCCTGGATACCTTCCTCTCCTCAGAAAAGACTCTGTAACCCACATGCATGGCCTTGGTGTCTACGTCAAGGACCATCTCCCTCTGCCTAGAGAGTGCTCTCTCGAATCGCCTGACCATTCGTACTTGTGTCTCCGGCTATCTCTTCTCAATGCTGTAAGCTATCTTTTATTCCTCTATCGCTCTCCATCCTCTCAGGACTGTGGAATACTCGATGTCATTTCTGACAGCATAAACAAGGCCCTCTCTCTCCATCCGTTCGCTCACATATTTGTGTTTGGCGATTTTAACGCCCATCACAACAAGTGGCTTAAGAATGCTACTACCGACCTCGCAGGCATTCATACCCTCAACATTTCAGTTTCTCAATCCCTCATATAGATAATTGATTTCCTCACGCGTTTTGCTTACAACCGGGACTGTAAGGCCTCTCTCCTCGACCTGTGTTTTACCTCCATCCTTAAGTCAAGTAGTGCCACGCAACTCTGTGCTATCGGTAACTCCGATCATGCTGTAGTGTCTGTTAGTATCTCCTTCAGCCCCACCCCCTGCAAGGAGCCTCCTACCACCAGAACCTCATTCTACTACCAACGGGCTGACTGGGACTCGTTTCATGACTTACTGCGCGATGTCCCCTGGGATGCTGTATTTAAGCTCCCCAGGAATGTGCTTCAGAGGTCTCTTCCTGGAATTGACGCTTTCTCCCCTCAAGAAAAATCAAGGCCAAACCGCGCTGCTCCCCTTGATTCACAGCTCAGCCGCCATTGCCCATAGGAACCACTTCTTCCACCGTTTTCGTGGTGATATGTCTGACTGCAATAGACGCTTATTTACCTCTGTCCGTAACGAGTGTAAGCGTATCCTCAACGAAGCTAAGTCACTATTTGCTGCTCGGATGAAGGAACGTATTGCATCTCGCAAATTCGGCTCCAAAGATTATTGGCGCCTCTGCAAGAGCGTTCTGAACAATAGCAAACCCTCCATTCCTCCCCTGTTCAATCAGTTTGAGGTCCTGACCACCTCTGCTGACAAGGCTGAATGCTTTGCTCGGAAGTTTTCTTCCAATTCAACGTTTGATTCTTTCGGGGTACCCATTCTCGATTTCCCTCCCAGAACCGAGGCCCTTTTGAGCGGATTGCACATATCCTCCTAGTTGGTATTGGGCATTATTTCTAACTTAGATCACCACAAGGCTACTGGTGGTGACGGGATACCAGCCATTGTCCTGAAGAAATGCGCGCCTGAACTGGCGCCTGCCCTCTCTAAATTATACAACCACTGCCTCAAGGTGTCTTGTTTTCCTGACTGCTGGAAGTCCTCAACCATTGTTCCTGTTTTTAAGAACTCTGGTGACCCCTCCGACTCTTCTAATTACCGTCCTATCAGTCTCTTACCCCTCTTCGGCAAAGTCTTCGAAGCCATTATCAACACCGAAGTGATTAATCACCTCTTATTCCATGATCTGTCACAGACAAGCAGTATAGTTTCCGCTTTGCCGGATCTACAGCCGATGTGCTGACGGCCATCACTGAATTTGTCTACCAAGCTATTCATAATAACGGTGAAGCTCGTGCCGTGGCCCTATACATCTCCGAAGCGTTTGATAGAGTTTGGCATTCCGGCCTTCTTCGCAAGCTCCAAGGTTATGGTATTACAGGTCGATTGTTTGACCTAATACAATCATTCCTGTCAAACCGTGAATTGAAGGTCGTTCTCAGTGGATTCATCTCCAGCTCCTATCCCACTAACGCAGGTGTTCCTCAAGGCTCCATCCTAGGCCCTACTCTGTTCCACATATTCATAAACAACCTTCGTGACGCCATAGATTCCCAAGTCGGCATATATGCGGACGACACCACAATTTACTCCTGCCTCAAACACAAATCTAGTGATGCTGACAAAGTTAACCTGGCAGTTCGATTAGAAAAGGAGCTCCAATCGGTTGTGAACTGGGGCAAGAAATGGATGGTTAACTTTAACGCCTCTAAAACAAAACTGCTCTCTATTAACCACCACAGGGATCCATCCCTGCATCCCATTAGAATGTCTGAAGACCAACGTCTCGAGAGCTCCTCTCTGCAGCTGCTCTGTCTCACGCTGTCCGCTGATCTGAGATGGAACAAATACATCGAGTCAATTGCATCATCCACCGCAAGGAAAGTTGGCTCCCTGTGCCGAGCCAGGAGATTTTTCTCCCCGGAATCGATCCTCCAAATCTATAAATCGACCATTCGCCCTTGCATGGAGTATTGCTGCCATATATGGTCTGGAGCCCCTGCTGTTTGCCTCAGGGTTCTTGATAAGATCCAGAGACGGATATGCAATGTAATTGGCCCTGATCTGTCATCTCGTCTGCAGTCGCTCTCTCACAGACGCGACGTTGCCTCGCTCTGTCTTTTTTACAAATACTTTCGCGGTAATTGCTCCGATGAGCTGCTTTCGCTGGTTCCTAGGCCTCATGAATTTAATCGTCCTACGAGGCTGGCATCCCGTTCCCACCCCTTCACCGTTGAAACTGTTAGATGTAGACGTCTCTTCTACTCCAATAGCTTCATGTCTCGTACATCTCACCTGTGGAACTCTCTTCCTTATTCCTGTTTCCCTGACAAATACAATCTCCAACTATTTAAGTGTAACGTCAATCGACATCTCCAGTTGCCTTGATCTATCCACTTCCCTTCTCCACATCCTTTCATTTTTCAATCCTATCTGCTCTCGCTCCAAATCTTCTGTAACCCCCTTGCCTTGATCGATCCACTATCTTTCTCCACATCCTCTCCTTTACCACTCCTATCTGCTCTTCCTCCAAACCTTCTGTAACCACTTGCGTGCTAGTGCCTTCCAGTCTTGCTTTGGGTGATAAGCTTTAAAAAAAATTATAAATTTCTAGTTTTGGACCGAAAAGCGAGAGAAACAAGTACGACGTTTGAAGATTTTTAATTTTCTCGAATGCTTTTTGCCATTCGGCCTTCCAATTCCACTTGAAGACTTTTTGGTTGTTATTCAAAAATGCATGTTCGGAATAAAACATTATAACAATTTGCAAAATGTAAAAAGGTTTGTAAAGATAACAGATTTGGTGGAGGGCATATGCTTAATCGCACTTGCTCTGGTTGAACCTGGTTTACAAATATTTCATTTTTGTCATCATAAATTCGCATTTCTGATCTCTCAGTTCGAACCGATATTCGTCTCTTTTTCTGATAAACTCATTTACCTGCTGAATATGCTGCTCTCAATTTTCATTTTCTATTAAGATGTCGTCTAAGTAGCCGAAGATCGCTCAACATTGTGTCCGTTACTTGCAAGAAAATGGCAGTTGCTACCTTAATTCCGAAAGGTAATTTGTTAAATTTCTATATTCCATTGTGGGTATTGATTATTAAAAGTTTTGAACATTATTAGTCCTACTTTAAAAAGTACTTTACACCATTTAAGTTTTTCTTGGCTTAGCAGGGGGTCATTGTAAGCAATCATTCAACCCCCGGAGGGAAATCAGAACACACACGAATTTTGTAACGCTATAATCCAATTTGGAGATCACTCCCATATTATCCAAGCGATTTAATTCCTTGTTTATCGTATCCAAATCTGAAAAACGCACATTCCTCTATTGTCTAAAATATAGTACCACATTTTCCTTAAGACTGGAACTTGGAGTAAGTTTTGTGCATATTCCTAACCCTTCAGAAAAACATTTTCCGGAGCTTGATTTTCAATTGTTTTTTATGCTTTCAGAGTTACTAGAAGAATTATCCACTTTAAGAAAAGGAAGTGTTTATGGGAAATCGCATAATCTGAACAGTTGCATCCAATCTGTTCCGAACATGTTATAAGTTCTTTCCATCACTCATGCATTGGACATCACTGTTTTCCCATAAAATGATACATCTGATGCGAACTCATCTGTAAAGTTCAATTTCTGCCCAGTAAAGACCAAGCTTTTTCTTTTGGTAATGTTAATAATGGTTTATCGATTCTTTCCCACGTTTCATTCAAGAGCCATCAAGAGAACAGTGAATAAGTTTAAAAAAGAGGGGACAGTAGAGAAGAAAACTGGAGCAGGCGGTCACAACAGCAAGAGAGATTATCATTCCATCATAGTGCTAAAAACATTCTTATTGCACAAAAGAGTCCAGTAGTGATATAAAAATCTCGGAGAATTCCAGTCAGATATCTTAAAAAATATCTAAGATACAACGGTTCTAAATCTTAAGCTAACAATTAGACAATTTTGCTGTTACACGATTTAGCCAATTTATTCTGTTAATAATTAAACAAAATATAATTATTTTTCTAAGTGTGACACTATGAGTTGGATATATGCGCACACGTGTGTGTGTGTGCGCCCGCACATCTGTGTGTGTGTATATATACACCCCCACATCTGTGTGTGCGTGTGCGCGCACACATATGTGCGAGAAGATTAGTTAGATTTGACCAAATGATTAGATTAGGAATCTAGATAAAAACATGTTTGGACATATGGCGAAAAGGGTAGATAAGTGTTAAGTACTTGTCAAAATACTAAGATAGGAAAAAGACCGGCTCTGGTCAAAACTTAAAAGGGTTTGAATTTAATGTCCCTGAATCGGAGTAAGCTAGGCTAAGAAATATTTTTATGTCCACTTTCTTCAAAGAGAGAAATGGTCATGAAAAAGTTATGGGTTTATTCGTGGGTGTCCCTTGTCCGGAAATGATGAAAGAGGATTCTCCATATATACGGAGCGCTTTGGGCCACGGGTAGTTAGACTTAGTTTAGGTTCGAGGAAGGTTGATTTAGGCCGGAGCACGTAACATCGAAGAGCGACCCATTAGCAGCCGGACATTGTTAGTTAAGATATATATTTTTTCCGCCAGCCGAGAATCAACCAAGAGTTATCATCCACAAAAAGGTCACACACCTTCTCTCCTCTTTTCGTCCTACCCAAGTTTGTAGTTGTGTTTTTCTTTTACCTGTGAGCCTACCTCTCGCTCGATCCACCGCACAGAAATTCTACGACGTGGGGTCTATATCTTTGTGCAGCGAGTTGCAGAGGTGGGTAGTCTCACATAAGAATAATGTGGTTAATCAAGAACAGACATTATTTCTGACTCAAATTATATATATATATATATATATATATATAGATATGTGTGTGTATGTATATATATTTATATGTATATTTATATATATATATATACAAATATACATACATATATAAATATACATACACACACACACATATATATATATATATATATATATATATATATATATAATCCATCACTAATAGCACGACACAAGGTTTCCAGCACAACGCAATCTTCAGGTGCTGAATATGGACTGACCGTTAGTAATTTTGATTTTTATAGAATATATCTGGTTATCACAATTTATATATTATACAGAGATTACAGTTATTTTTTCTTTTAAACTTATGTTGGAAATATATTTGTTTAAATTGTTGTTTGATTGATGTTAACTTTAACATCCCATCTCCAGAGTTTTGTAGGTGGACCTGTCCATCAAGACTTCAGAGGGTATCAGCAAGTTAGTGCTTATATTTTGTTTCATATTTCTTTATTATTGGTGTAAATGTTTGCCGTATTGTTTGTCTTCGTGTGAGCTTTTGCGCGCGTTCGGTCATGCGCTCGTCTGTGCAGATGTGGGTACGTCAATGGTATCGTGATCATTTGTCCTTTTCTTCGTTTTTTTTCTGCACTTTACACTCGCGGTACCAACTGAACACAAGGATAAGATAAGCAGTATTATAATTGAGAATAGGGACATAATAGCCAACTCGGATAAGGATTTAGGTCAAACTCAGTCAGTTCGGATGAAAATCAACACTGGCGACCATCCACCTATAAGACTAAAACCATATCGAACCCCACTGCACAAACGGGAACTAGTAGAAGGGGCAGTTAAAGATATGCTGGGAGCAGGCGTTATTGAACGTTCAGTGTCCCCGTGGAGTTTCCCAATAGTAATAGTCAGCAAGAAGGATGGGGGGCATAGGTTTTGTGTTGATTTCCGAGCCTTGAATAACATCACGAAACCTCTGGCCTACCCCCTGCCATTGATCGATGACATTCTAGCCTTGCTTGGCAAATCCACCTACTTTTCCAAGTTATATCTGAGATCAGGATACTGGCAGGTGGCCTTGGACGAGGCCGATCGAGAAAAGACTGCCTTTGCATGTCACGTGGGACTTTATCAGTTTAGAGTCATGCCCTTTGGGTTAGCCAATGCGCCTGGTGTTTTTCAACAGCTCATGTCTGTGGTGCTTGGGGGATTGGAACAGTTCGCTATGGCCTACCTGGATGATATATTGATCTTTTCAGCCACTATCGATGAGCATCTCAGGCACCTGAGGACAGTGTTTGCTCGGTTAAGGAAGCATGGACTAAAGATTAAGTTACCTAAATGTCAGTTTATGAAAAAGGAAACAAACTACCTAGGATTCGTTATTGATGAGGGTGGGGTACACCCGGATATAGATAAGGTTGAAGTAATCAGAGCTATGCCCCAACCACGGACTGTTAGGGAAGTTAGAGGATTTATAGGGGCAATAGGCTATTATAGGAGGTTCATACCAGCGTTTTCAAGGATAGCAACACCACTCATAGCATTAACAAAGAAATATGCCCGGTTTAGCTGGACGGAGGATTGTCAGCGATCTTTCAATACACTGAAGGAACAGTTGACAGCCATCCCCTTATTGGCCTACCCGGATCTGAGTAGGCCAATGATTCTGTACACCGATGCCAGCGATCAGTGCATCGGTGCCTGCCTTACTCAACCATGCCCCGAGAGGGACAGCCCCATACCAGGTGTGCCAGAGGAAGTACCCATTTACTTCCTGTCCCATAAATTGTCTCCTACTCAGCAGAGATGGCCCGTGATTGAAAAGGAAGCTTATGCCATAGTTTATGCATTAGAAAAGCTGAACTATTACCTGAGTGGTGCTACCTTCGTAATTAAGACTGACCATAAGCCCCTCCAGTATCTGTTCGAAGCAGACTGGACCAATAAAAAGATCCAACAATGGGCACTTAAGTTAAGCGGGTATAACTGCAAAATAGAATATCTGGCTGGTAGAGAAAATACATGTGCTGACTTATTATCACGGATTCCTAAGCAGTTGGAGCGGGAATCAATCAGTGTAATACCAGAAGTGGATGATCGAGCCTATCAGATAAATGCGATCAACTCCCACCGAATAGAAAGGGTGCCAAGCGTTGACGAGGTAACCTGTGATGCTTCAAATACTGCAGGACAGCACCATTTAATAGGACTAGAGTGCGAATACCAGACGGATGAGGAAATTAGGACACTAAAAGAAGCAATAGAGGCAGGGAAGGTAACAGAAGCATGTGCAAGAAGATACCTAATACAGGATGATCGGTTATACTACCTTTCTAATAGGGACGAGGATGCTAGACCTCGACTGTACGTCCCCCGTGCACTACAGAATAAGATCCTGGAACAGTGCCATGATGCTATAGGGCACATAGGCATCGATAAGACCTACGAGCTCATTAGTAGGAAATATTACTGGCCTAGATGGTACAAACAAGTAACGACATACGTGAATAGCTGTGTCACCTGTCAGGCCAGAAGTAGCAGGTGTGAGACAGCCCCTCTTGAGGAAATGGATGTTCCAGCTTACCCATTTGAAAAGGTTAGCTTGGATATCTCTGGTCCATACGGTGAAACCCTGCGGGGAAATGTCTATATTGTTAGCTTTGTTGATTGGCTAACTAATTGGCCAGAAGCCTACGCTGTAACAGACAAAAAGGCTCAAACGGTAGCTAGTCTGATATTAACAGAGATATTTCCGCGCTATGGGGCCCCCTTAGAAATAGTGACCGACAATGGGTCTGAAAATGTGAATGAGATCATGAGGGAAACAATGGCAAGCCTCAATATAAGGCATGTAACTACGTCTCCATACCATCCACAGAGTAATACCAAGGTAGAACGTTTCCACCGTTTCTTGGGTGACATTCTATCTAAATCAACTGAGAGTGACAGACATAATTGGGATCTGTACCTAACTCAGGCGCTGGCCGCAGTGAGGTTCTCGATGTGTGAGACCACAAAATTCTCACCATACTACATGCTGTTCGGGCGTGATGTGGTCCTACCGGTAGACAATTTGCTAAAACCTCGTAGGAAATACATGGGTGAGGACCACCACCGTCTCATCATTGAACAACAGCATAAAACCTTCGTAAGGGCTCAGGACAGGATTAGACGTGCACAGAAAAAGAGGAATTACGCCATAAACAAGGATCGCCGAAAGGTAGAGTTAGATGTAGGAGACCCGGTCTATTACCGGGCTCACGATAGGCAGGGTAAACTAGATCAAAAGTGGAGGCCATACTACAGGATAGTCGAAAAAACAAGCCCCGTTACTTTTGTAATATGGGACCAACTAGCGGGAAAGGTTAAGAGGGTCCATGCTAATGATCTGAAATTAGCTGAGCTCAGAGAGTGGGAAAACGCACAGGTCGAAAACAACGGAAGGTCAATGAGGCAATCAACATTAGCTGCACCCCCCTCGGAGCTGGACTCCGATACCCAGGATTCCAAGTTAGAATCATCCCCGTCAAGTATGGCAGAAGATGATCACGACCCAGGGGTGGAGTTCTATCCTCCTCGACGGGAACCACATAGGTGGATTTCTGAGGATGAGATCCCCCTTGCAGAGTTGAAATTAAGAGTAGCCAAACCCTCACAGGAAGAGGGAACGGATGATGAGGAAGATATGCCCCTGGGTAGTATACAGGCCAGGTTGCGGGAGGAAAACTTACCTCAGGAGGTTGGGGCTCAATTTCGCCCCGAGGAAATAGATGTAAGAACTCCACCCTCTCAGGGTTCCAATCTTAGTTGTACATCTCCTGGGGATGGTTGCTGCTAAGAATAGAAGGAAGTAGAATGGGAATGGGGGTATAGTGTCATTTTCTCTGCTCTTCCTTAGTAACTCTGCATCCTATTGCATTACAGAATGGCTGGAGAGAGGATCCTGCTACTGCTCATTCTGATGATGCCAATTGGTGCGTGGAGGCGCAGTCAGAGCACCATTTTTAAAAAGTCCACAGAAGTGGTGATTACACGGTCGAAATGGATCATCACACTTATGATCGACCTGAAGCCCTATAGCGAGCTATTGGAGAAGTTAGCATATGAAACAGAGAAGGTAAGAGTGATCGGGGATGAGATAGCTACGGATCACTATTCTGATGGATACCGTGGGATCATGTATTCCCTTAGGCAGGAGATCCAAGCACTAGAGTCTCAGTGGGAAGGGATGGGGAACTATCTGGGGGAATTGAAGCTGCTACAACCTAGAAAAAGAAGGGCCGTGCTTCCCATAGTTGGTAAAGCTCTTAATGTCCTTTTCGAGACAGTCTCAGAGACAGAATTACAGGCAATCAGACAAAAGTTGATAGCTGTAGAGGAGGGTGAGAGGGTTCTGGTGCAGGAGGCAAAGAGCAGTTTGTCAATATTAAATGTCACTAGAGTAGACCTAACGAAAAACAGACAGGCTATCAACCGGTTGGTTAAGGGTGTCTTGGATGTGGAAGGAGAACTGAGAAATGTAACACAGTCCATGTCAATGGAACTGCGGCGACTGGGGGGCTTTGTGAAGCAGTTCCTGCAACTATCAATGGCAATCAGCAGGCTGCAGCAAACTTCACAGTCGCTGCGGTTGTCACTTGCACATGTTAGGGCACAGCTAGACATGCTCTTCCTGGGGCACCTATCGCCAAGCTTGGTGGGCCCTACTCACCTTCGGGACATCCTGCTCAAGATTCAAACTGAGCTTCCTCACCACCTTCGGTTGCCCTCTGATCCCACTAGGGAGCTATGGCGCTATTATAGCTCCTTAGGTTGCATAACTCTGATGGAGGAGAAGAAAATATTGGCACTAGTGCCCTTGCCACTATTGGATAGGGATAGTACCTTTGAAGTCTTTCAGGTGATAAATTTACCAATCCCCTACCCTGACTCGAAACAAAAATTAGGCGTTGTAGCTAAGTATAAATTAGAGGCAGAATGTATAGCTCTTAACCTAGCCAGAACACAGTTCATGCTGCTCACCAAAAGGGAAGCAGATAAGTGTAAGACAGGTGCACTGGGATCATGTACGTCCAAGAGCCCCATATACACCACCGGGGACCATAGACTCTGCTTGGTTGAGCTGTTTAGAAATAACAAGAAGGGTATTCAGGAAACTTGTCATGTGGAAGTGTCTAGGAGGGCCATGATGCCACAGGCCATAGGGTTGTCCGATGGGGTTTGGGCGGTGGTGCTGGAGAAGGAGTTAGCCCTGTCTCAGGTGTGTGGGGGGCGGTCGACAATAACCATAAGAGCAGCGCCCCCTCTGACTGTTATCAGTTTGCCTATGGGTTGCTCAGCCTTCGGGGGTTCCATCACCCTACCGCCCTATTATCAGGCGGAGGAAGAATTTGAAACTAGGGACTCTTTCCTTGCTCTCTCAAACGTCTCTTCTAGCAAGTGGGCGGGCCTGTGGGAACCGCTGGTGAAAAAATTGCCCAACTTAACTATGGCTAACTTGCCCCAGCTGCTGGAAAACGTAGATAACATTAATCTACACAAGCTGGTGTATAAGTTGGAGACTGTGGGAAGGGAAATTCCTACATGGTACGATCAACCCACAGGCACCATAGCCTGGTCGTCACTAGGTGTGTGTGTCATGGTCGTAATTGTAATTGTAGTGATATTGATAATCCGGGGAAGGCAGTGGTTGATAAGATGTAGGATTAGAAATATGCCAGAAAAGAGACATAGTGACCAAGATGGAATGTCAGTCAGGATAGCAGGGACCAAGGAAACAAAAGACAGTATAGTTTTCCCAATTATGGACCAATCGGACACTGCATGCTCAGTGGAGTCACCACTTACAAAGCCGCTACAACTTGGCGTCATAAAAACGAATGAATAAAAAAAAAAAAAAAAAAAGAAAAAAAAATGAAAAAAAAAAAGTAAAACTCGCCAAGCTTAACCATTGAAGGTGAACATTTTTTTTTCTCTTCTTTTTTTTTGCGTTGTTGTATGTAGATGGTGTGATGGATGGCTGGGAAGTCAGTCATGTTGACATACCCAGTAAACACAGGGAGAGAGTTTGTGGTTTTTGTACAAGGGGTAGTGAAGATCCCTGGTGGAGGAGTGAATTCCACAATGCTTTCCAAAAACATAATTCCTGTTACGACACGAAAGAACTGCGGAAATTATGATGTTCTCACGTCGTAAGGAAAAGGGGAGATAAGCCGAAAAATACTCCTGAATATTTGGGTAGGGGTGGTTAAAATTCCCCTGTGTTTGTTGGGGGGGGGGGGCGAAATGTTGAAAAATTGAATGATGTTGGAGGTGAATCGAAAAGTCCTCCTGGATTGCGGAATAGGAATGAGTCAGGAGCCCCTCAAAATTGTTCGCAGGAAAGCAAAGTGGAAGGACTGAAACCAACAATTTTTTTTCTTTCTTCCTCTCTCCTTATATGTATGTTAGTGTTGTAAGGGGTGGATGATCCCAACCACCCCAGTGCAGTGTTGGCTATGCCGTTGTTTTATTTTGTTAGGGGATGACCGAAACCCTTTGAAATTCTTGTAATTTCGGTTGTTGTTGTCTGTATATATATATATTTTTTTGTGTGTTGTATATTTTTATTTTGTTTTCTCCTCGGCCGAGAATACATAGTCTCATATTGTATTGTTGAAACCTGTTGTCCACCTCTGATGAGTGGCGATAATTGTTGTAAATTCTGTGGTAATTTGTTTTTGTGACCTGTACATTATTGTATTCTCTTCGGGGACGCCCGAGCAGGGTCATAATGTGCAGGGGGAGATGCATAGTGTCTCATTGTTGTTGAATTCTTTGTGTAATTTATTAAATAAATGACAAAGATGATTGGGGGAGGTGTGTGACACTATGAGTTGGATATATGCGCACACGTGTGTGTGTGTGCGCCCGCACATCTGTGTGTGTGTATATATACACCCCCACATCTGTGTGTGCGTGTGCGCGCACACATATGTGCGAGAAGATTAGTTAGATTTGACCTGGGCATCAAACTTCAAGACCAAATGATTAGATTAGGAATCTAGATAAAAACATGTTTGGACATATGGCGAAAAGGGTAGATAAGTGTTAAGTACTTGTCAAAATACTAAGATAGGAAAAAGACCGGCTCTGGTCAAAACTTAAAAGGGTTTGAATTTAATGTCCCTGAATCGGAGTAAGCTAGGCTAAGAAATATTTTTATGTCCACTTTCTTCAAAGAGAGAAATGGTCATGAAAAAGTTATGGGTTTATTCGTGGGTGTCCCTTGTCCGGAAATGATGAAAGAGGATTCTCCATATATACGGAGCGCTTTGGGCCACGGGTAGTTAGACTTAGTTTAGGTTCGAGGAAGGTTGATTTAGGCCGGAGCACGTAACATCGAAGAGCGACCCATTAGCAGCCGGACATTGTTAGTTAAGATATATATTTTTTCCGCCAGCCGAGAATCAACCAAGAGTTATCATCCACAAAAAGGTCACACACCTTCTCTCCTCTTTTCGTCCTACCCAAGTTTGTAGTTGTGTTTTTCTTTTACCTGTGAGCCTACCTCTCGCTCGATCCACCGCACAGAAATTCTACGACGTGGGGTCTGTATCTTTGTGCAGCGAGTTGCAGAGGTGGGTAGTCTCACATAAGAATAATGTGGTTAATCAAGAACAGACATTATTTCTGACTCAAATTATATATATATATATATATATATATATATATAGATATGTGTGTGTATGTATATATATTTATATGTATATTTATATATATATATATACAAATATACATACATATATAAATATACATACACACACACACACACACATATATATATATATATATATATATATATATATATATATATATATATATATATATATATATAATCCATCACTAATAGTACGACACAAAGTTTCCAGCACAACGCAATCTTCAGCTGCTGAATATGGACTGACCGTTAGTAATTTTGATTTTTATAGAATATATCTGGTTATCACAATTTATATATTATACAGAGATTACAGTTATTTTTTCTTTTAAACTTATGTTGGAAATATATTTGTTTAAATTGTTGTTTGATTGATGTTAACTTTAACATCCCATCTCCAGAGTTTTGTAGGTGGACCTGTCCATCAAGACTTCAGAGGGTATCAGCAAGTTAGTGCTTATATTTTGTTTCATATTTCTTTATTATTGGTGTAAATGTTTGCCGTATTGTTTGTCTTCGTGTGAGCTTTTGCGCGCGTTCGGTCATGCGCTCGTCTGTGCAGATGTGGGTACGTCAATGGTATCGTGATCATTTGTCCTTTTCTTCGTTTTTTTTCTGCACTTTACACTCGCACCTTGGCCTTTTCTTTTTTTAATTATTAAGTTCTCTAGACATTCCACCGTTTTTAATTTCTGAGTCTTCTACTCTTTCGGGCTAGGTAAGTTACATTTTGTTTTTCAAATAAATTATTGATATTAATGCTTAAATGATAATATATATATATATATATATATATATATATATATATATATATATATATATATATATATGATGGAAATGTGGAAAAGACAAAGCAAAATCCGAATATGTGAGTTTACTGTTCTTTTATTTTGTTTTTTGTTTTGCTGTCAACGTCAGGCGTTTCGGTCTAATAGACCATCTTCAGGACATGGTTATTGGAGACATATTTATGTTAAATTTAAGTTAAAATGAAGAGACGATAGATACAGGGCTAGTCAGAAACAGAAAAACTGAAATTCTAATACATACATTCATCATACCGTCGGATCTACATCCACATATTTGCTTACAATATATATATATATATATATATATATATATATATATATATATATATATATATATATATGATATTAATGATATTTATAAGTAAGGGATCTATGAATGGATTTTAGGCAATTATTCTGGTTTTATGTAAGGTGATTTGAGTAAAATATATCTTCGTGTGGCCGTATACATGTGGAATATCGCCAAACGGAACAGCGAGAGTTAACAGAATGGCTGAACAGTTTGGCTGAAATTTCATAGAGACAATATATTTTAACCTGACCAACCCATGCGTCGCTAAGCACCATGCTGTTTTTTAAGTCTCCATCCTGTCTTCAGCTCGACAAAAATTACTGCGGCCCATCTCCCCACATCGGTTGGAACGTGGGTGTATCTGTCCTGTGCCTTTTGTTTGTTTTGACAATTTGTTTTTCACAGAGGACGCCACCCAATATAAACTTGGCGGTGTTCCAATAGTATTATTTTTAAACTTAACTTTATTTTGTGTGATTTAAGCTATGACAGCTATCGTTCAAAGAGAAGTGTCATTTAAGAACGCCTACTGAAGAGCTCTTTTTCTCCACAGATAGCAAATATAGTATTTGTTTTCCACTATCTTGAATGAAACATAACTATTCTTTCACTAAATAATATTTTGAGGGTTGATAAAAACAACCATAAAGGTAATCCAGACATGCAGCAAATTGTTTCAGTCTCCTTCATCTGCCGGGAAAACGAATACAATTTGAGCAAAATCATTAAATTTAATTATGCCGATACTATCACTTAAAACCTTAAAGACAATTATATTTTAGTGATTCAATCAATGTTGAGATGTTTAAAAATAGCATCAACACACACACACACACACACACACACACACACACATATATATATATATATATATATATATATATATATATATATATATATATATTAGTTAAGACTAATATTAGTTAAGACTAATATTAAGTTCAGACTTCATTCAAATTTTCGTGCCACGGGTTTCTTAAATTACGACTTTGATAGGACTAAAGGGATGCGACTAATCGAGCCCATGCAGAAGAAGGGACGTTGATAATTTTAAATTTAAATTATTTTTTTAATATATGTTTTCAAGACATAGTCTAGCCGATTTCACTTAGTTTCTTTTTCTTTTAGGTTATATTTTTATCACTTTTCTTGTGAAATATCACACATCGTGATAAGAAAAGAACTGGAGAATGCAGCTAGTGTCTGTTTTTTTAAAATATCTCTTTCGTCTTCATATAATACATTTATTTAAATTCGACGAGGTTTCTCTTTTGTATTTCGCGCAGCAATTAACAAATTAGTAATAAGAGTAAAATTAGTAATAAGATTAAAATTAGTAATAAGAGTAAAATTAGTAAATTCTTCCTTCAAGTTTGAGATTATTTTTTTTTGTTTTAATTTCTCTTGTCGTTTTAGGAAGCAGTTGTAACGAAACTCATGTAAGTTAAGATTAGTTAAATCATTTTCAATTCTAGTTTTAGCTTTTGGTCTAAAATTGTTCATGCTATATTAAAATGTATATTTCATTCCCCCTATATATCTATGCATGTGCGTATGTATGTGTATAAATTATTTCCCGATAGAGTGCATCTGTAAAAAGAACAAAATGAATGAAAAAAATTTGCCTTGATAAATTCTCTCAAAAGATTCGGCTAAGAATGGTTTTTCCTCTTGTCTTTTTATACATTTATATATGTCTGTTTATGTATGTGTCTGTGTACGTATGTATCTCTGTATGCATGCGTTTCCATGCGCGTGCGTGCGTTTGCATCTGTTAGTGTTCATATTTGTGTATGTGTGTGGTATATTTAGGTAGTATCCTTCATCTCAACATGTCGCCATAAATACTATGTACAGAAAATGTGTGTTAGACATTTTGGTGTGTATTGCTTGTTGTTAAATAAGTCGTTTAACTTCAGTAAGGGAACTTTCTGGAAGTATTTTCTAAGCATGGTCGTTTTTATGCAAAGAAGTTAGTATTTCAAGAAATTCCCAATAAAACGTCCTGAATTCGATTATCAGGGAAATGATTTCTGCAAAGCGATATTCTATTAAACTTAATTTAATCTCATTTTCAAACTTATTAGACTCATACAGAATTTCCAAGCAGCGTCGTTTACACAAATTATGCAAATCTCAAACGTAATTCTGAATTCTACTTAGTTACTTTATTATTGACGCATACACACATTTTGTGTTCAGTGAAATGTCCTGTTTTTCTTGCGAGAAATAGTAAAGTAGTTTCGTGTTGTCTTTTCCACAGTGTATTTTTTGAGACAATATTTCTAGTGAACTAGATATTGGCACTTGGATATCACCGTGAATAAATATTCAAATGTCATGTTAATTACCCCGTAAACCACTTATATATTACGACATATTTCAGTTATTGGATACAACGTAAGCATGCTTAACTATAAACGTAAAGGATTTTTGTAATGTGAAGGAACAAACATGAAAAGAATGTGTCAGTATTAAGACCATGTCACGGACATCAAAATAGCGTGTTTAGATTGAATGATTGATTTCTTTCTGATGGTTTATCAACCTTTTGTAGGTTATTTAAAGCCGGAAAATGTTTATAGATTGTAAGACGTTTTGGGAGATAATAAGGATTTTCTGATACAGTTCTTACAATTTGACCAATAGCTGGGAAGGGGAGAAGGGTTAGATTCCTACCTTTTTCAAGGGTATTTGCGCGTAAGCGAATATAACGAACCCAACTGGAATTAGAACTCGGTTTTCTGATAAACAATTCGTTGGCTATTATACCACCCGCACATCCCAAAATAACAACACCTAGTATTGCCAACCATCACACATTTAGGTACTGACCAAGCACGACGTTGCTTAACTTCGGTGACAAAGAGTATCTACGAATACGACTAAGGTAAGGTGATGGCAAATCGGTGAAATTAATTTCTACATATTTTATACACAGCATCATCATGTTAACCAGTCGGAGGGAAGGATATTTACCGACACGCCCACTCAAACGCAAAACAAGGATATGATGCCACGTTATCTAGTAGAGAGAAAACTTGCTGAAACCCCTTCCCAAAGGAGAGGTATAGTATAGGTCAACAGAACCCCTGGACCGTGAGCATATTATATCATATGATTTACAGGCAGTCCAATAAGTTAATTGTGCGTTTTTTTATTAAGCCAGTGCAATGTATCTAATAACGCGTATGACAACATATCGAAGTGGAAATAAAGTCTTATTTTTGTCACTCAGATTTTATTTATGCATCTGGCTTGTGTAAAGACATATTTAGTATTATTTACTTATTTATTCACGTATATCCATGGACCTTGTAGTGGTTCTCCCGGCGCATGATGACGATATCAGGACCAGAAATTGATGGATGAAAATGATTTGAAAAGAAAAGGAACGGCAAGAAACGCCTTTTGATATTAGTGTGTCAGATATATAATGATTTAAAAGCTTTTTGGCACTGACATTGAAGGTAAGAAGAGTAACAAAAAGAAACAATAATTAACCTACATAATAATTATGAGCAAATGGACGCAAATCAATTATCAGAAAGACAAAGATGAGATCATAAACCAACAATATTGTCGAGTAACGAAATAAAGATCTATGGTAACCCAAAGAGGTATAGCTGTTATATACAGGATGCGATGGATAAATTGTCGACATTTTATAGTTTTAATTTCGCTCAAGCGCGTTGTTTGTTTTTGATTTTATCGACTGCACAGTATAGTAAGGACAGGGAACTGACTGTGAGAAAAAGAGAACCATGACACAATTCATTCCGCTACAAATTTGGAAACAGCATGCACCAGAAGCTCCAATACGAACATTTCAGGGTGTTTGGTTGTCAGTCTGAGGACAGGCCAGAGGATTCAGAAAGATTTGGATTTTGTAGTGATTACGAAGTTATAGCGCCCGGAACACTCACTCTTATCGTTCTGATAAGAAAAGAAATCCTGGATTTGTCGGTGAGGGACTCAGACTCAACACGGAGGCCTACATCCTGTGACTTGAGGGGATAGTGCAGCTCTGGTCATAAAGGTGGGTGCCGGAAGACCCTAACAGGACTCTGCACCATGTCACACAAGTAGGAGAACACAGTCATGGCAGTCAGACAATTTTTGCGACTACATCACCCCTTAAATCTTGCCACATAACTCCTCAGAATGCACTCCATTGATTATTATGTGTGGGGCGCAGTTGAGCGAGAGACTAACTAAATTTCTTTTAACACAAAAGTTCAAGTGAAGACAAAGATTATGGCAGCATTCACCAACTTAAACAAGGATACTGTCCAGAACAGTCGCATGAGATTCCGATTCAGTCTACAGTGAGGTCAGCATCGAACTGCGACGGTCTGTTTCATGATTTTGCACAATTGAATATTACGTTCAAGCATGGAACAGACTATCGACAGTCAGTGTTTATGTCAAAGTCCTCTTTCATGCGGTCTATTCCTGATATTGAGCAATTTAACCGTAAATATATTTTACCTTAAAGCCATATATATATATATATATATATATATATATATATATATATATATATATATATATATATATATGTATATATCATTTTATTTGTTCAAAAATTATAACATAAACATTTTATAACATCAGTACAAAAATAGCCATTTTGTTTCAACACTTCTGGTGTCTTATCAAGTAATGGTGTTGAATGTAGAATAAAGAGTTTTAAAAAAATTTAAATCAACCAAACACCCCTAAATAGGGGAAACGCTGTTACATAAGCTGCAATGACTAATCAAAATACAAGTATATGAGAATTCAAAAAACTTGACAACGAACCTTGGTTATAATAATTAATGCCTTAATGTTAGGGTTAGACTAAAATAGAAATAATTCTAACTAATTAATTTTAAATTTTACTAT
>OZ038482.1:135430779-135440779 GCA_964036315.1 Acanthosepion esculentum
ATGGCAGAAGTAGCTTTTTCAATCCCGCATTTAATTTCTTTGTCGGTTTTAACATCGCTGAATACAATGGAGCCAAGATAGGTGAAAAATGAAAAGGTTTTCAAGATTTTTCCCTCAACATAAACGTGGGTCAAGAACTGGGGGAATGGTTACAGATAGGCTAATCTATTGCATATCCTCAAGAGTGTGGGCTAACTGAGGACATCATACCATGATTGAAAGACATGATGGCATTTAGTATTCTTTCAGAAACATTAAGGACGACCCAAAGAACATACCTTGAAATATTCTCAAACGCATTAGTGAGATCAACGAAGTCACAAATAAATCATTATCATGTTTTCTTGATTTCTCCTGTCGTTGCTTTAAAATTGAAAAACACATCCACAATGCTTCTACCAGACCGAATAAATTTTATGTGAGATAAATATTATCATTTTCATGTTCTTTTCACTCTTCCTATATATTAACATAATCACATCACTGATCAGATATTTCAGAAGTTGTAAAATGTATGTGATACGGATTTTAAAAGCCCATTCAGTTTCTACAGCCTATTCTGAATATAAAAATCTACTCTAAAATGGGATATGTGTTTTCTCCAGAAAGCTAAATTTAAATTGTTTTAGGGTCATCCGGTAGTCCTTAATCAAATAACTCGTTACTTAAATTCAACGGTCGGATACTTTGTTAATTAATTTGAAAATATAAAATCAGAAAACTTTCTCTGCAAAACTAAAATTCTTCAAGATTCCTGAAAAGCAGCAAATAAAAAAAAACAAATCCAATGGAAACAAATTATTAAAGAATCGCAAACTGATGCACTAAGAATGTTTTTTTCTTTTACATCTTTTTTCTCAGAAACGATTCCTTTCTTTACTGAACGTCTCAAATTCTACTTTTACGCAAGCATAAAAAAAAATAATGACAGCGCACCTGCCAAACCTGAGGCTGATTTATCATTAATTAACTTCTAAGATGAAAACTTTTCAAAATGGTTTCTTGTTTAATTAACCGTGTTTACTTCACTTAAAATGAAACTTTCCAAATCACAGTTGGGATATTAAAGTTGAACTCAATTTTTGTAATCGATAAATACAAATTAGAGACATGATGAGTCTTGAGCGATATGCACTGACTTCATTTCGAATTGTAGTTTTTACCAGTCATATTCGTTCCATTCAGGAGGCTGACCTGCTTCGGAAAATAACAGATCAGGTCCTCCATCGGCCATCATCATTTGGCGTCGTGAATTTAATTTTCACGTTTTATTGTGGCATTGAGGACTCATGGAAATAGAAGGAAAATGGTCGCCTGGTAGTGTATTAAATGTTAGCAAACTGTTGAAACATTATGTTACAAAGCAATTTAGTAATACTATAGATCATACGATCCTTAGTGGCTAAACCTACACTTGTACTAAGCGATTTTCTAAGGTATATATTTTTGTTTTAAAATGACATGCAATGCTGTGTATTTTTCTGGAGATACAGGTTGATGTTCGGACAGAGGTTAAGGCAGGATTTGGAATTATAATTTTCAAGGAGAGCAAGCATTCCATTACCACAGCTCATTAGCTAATAACTGTCTCATTAATGTAAGACTTTATTATCCATTTCATAATATGTTGTCATTGTTTACGTTAATATAATCGTTCAGAAAAGCTCGTCGAAGATTTGGACTTTGCGAACCAAACTTTTCTCTATAACTAAATGGTATAACACATCAGATCAAATGACGGTTCCGTATAGGACACGAGTTTGGATTCCTGGTAGAACGCATATTTTTTTCAAAATTTCTCGAACATTGAGGAAGGTAAATGTAATTAATACTGTTTAATTAAAAACATCGCATTTTGTATCTGTAAAATAATATATATATATATATATATATATATATATATATATATATATATTATTTTTATATTATTATATGTGTATGTATTAGTTTAAAGTCTGCTCTACTGGAAAAAGTACTGAATATCTGTGTCTAATTATATATTTACTTTTTAAACTGCCTGTAACCGTGCACTGGTGATTTTATGTCAGTTCCCTCTCTCTCTCTCTCTTTCTCTCTCTATCTCTCTCTCTCTCTCTCTCTCTCTCTCTCTATATATATATATATATATATATATATATATATATATTGAACAATAAAAAATATTAAAAAATTAAAATCTTCAGACACTGGGTTGTATATTAATATTCCTTCGTTTTTATTATTATTTCATTTACATTCCTCGACTAGTTTCGGCCAACATGGTCATCATCAGGATCAAAATAATTTTCAGCTTGCTGGTAAAAGTGAACTACAGAAATGAATGGAGAAAATGAACTTTTGTTTGTAGTTTTCATTTGTTTTTTTTATTTTTTTATCATGATTTTTGTCACTTCATATGCTGGTCAAACAGTATCTTTTAAGTTGTTATTTGAGATAAGAGCTGGATGGATTCATGCTGCTTTGAATTCTCTTGGTCAGTTTGGCAGTTTTATTGGTACCTGGAGAGGGGATGTGTCTCTGTTAAGTGTGTGTGTGTGTGTGTGTGTGTGTGTTATTTGGTTCTTAGTGAGTGAGTGAGTATAATATGTGTAAGCGTGTATATTGCTGTGGGTGTGTGTTATCATTTGGCTCATTAGGGAATGAGTGAGTATGATATGTGTAAGCATGTCCATTCGTGCGGGTGTGTGCATAAGTGTGAGGGCGCAACACCTCCATAAGCGTGTCTGTCTTGTGTGGGTGAGAAATATATGGGTTATATATTAATACTATCTATGTTGTTAAATTTATGGTTAAGCCCGGCTGGATACTGTGTTTTTAAACGTTGTATCCACTTATTTTCATGGAACTCTAAAATCTTTCTAATGTTATCTGCTCGGGACTTTTCTATTCTCACAATTATAGTGAATTTGGCATGGGTTTTGAAATCGTGTTTTACTAGGCGGAAATGTTGTTCTACAGGTAAAAACTTTTCATGGTGAGTCGACTTAATTCGATTGCGATAATTATTAATTCTGTAGTGAAAGGGCCATTGAGATTTTCCTACATATTGTTTCTGGGATAGTGTGCATTCTTGGAGGTAAATTATGTTATGACTTCTACAGTTAGTGTCGTGGTAGATTTTGAAAGTGGATTTAGTGACTGAGCTAGTGAATGAATTTGTGTGTTTAATGTGGTTGCAGCATAAGCTTCTTGTGTTGTTATATGGTTGGGAAAATCCTGTTTTTTTTTGTTGTTGCTTTATTATGGATTACGTTGTCCCCTGAAATGTGGTTACTACCTATGATTTCTTTAGGTTCTTAGGTCTACGATATGCTAGAAGGCCGGGTTCCTCAAACAATTTTTTTAAGTCTGGTTTGAGATGTAGTATTTCCCAGCGACTTTTGATTATTTGGGATAGTGGAGGCAGAGTGGGGTTGAAAGTGGTTACTAGAGGGATGCGGCTGGGTTTATTTTTAATCTTGTCCATTAGGGTGTGTCTTCTCTAGGTGTGGAAATTGCTTTATTTATTTGTTCCCTGATTAGGTGTTGTTTATAGCCCCGTGTTGTGAATTGATGCTCCAGATTTTCAATGTGTTTATTTAGTTCTTCATTGTTGGAACATATCCTTCTGATTCTAAGTGCTTGTGAATAGGAAAGGATGGGAAGACTTAAGGTGTAGATAGTTGTGGGTGTCAGTGATTGTAGTGTGTAGTGCCGTTTGTAGTTTCCTGTTTTCATCTATGTAAATGCAGGTGTCTAAAAATTTTGCCGATCTTGTGGATTTTTCATAGTCAAACTTAATTGAGTCGTGCACTCTCTCTCTCTCTCTCTCTCTCTCTCTCTATATATATATATATATATATATATATATATATATAATTATTTCACCCCAATGAAGTCGGCAAGGGAACTAAGACGGAAGGAGTTACTGGAAGTGAAAGAAAATGAGATGATTTGAGAAGGAACAATCTAAAGAGGAAACAATGGAGAAACATGTTCAGAAGACTGCAGCGTAATGTAAGCCAGTCTATAGGCGAACCCATCTACTCCTATTGAGGATAAATAAATTGTTAATCAAATTTCAGAGTTTAGTCGGAAACGTTGTCAGTATAGAGTTGAATTTCGTTTTTATAAGGAACTGGAAAAGCAATCCTGAAAATGAAACGAGGAGGAGTGTTTATCGGATGAGGGGAAAATGAATTCATTCATTTTCTTTTTACAATCATTTTTAACTACCTATAAGTTAAGAGCTTGGCACGGTCATGAAACCATTTATTTGAAAATAACTGATGTCGACTAACAAATCGGAATATGTATTATAGCCGAACCTGCTTCTATGTAATTTATATTGATGCTATTTTGGCTGCTTTTTTACTTTATGCACGAAGATTTCCGGACAAATGAAGTAATTTATTTGTTGTTTAACGGCATTTCAGTTGCATATGGGTCATTTAATCCCTAAATTTAAATTTTCAAATATTTGTTAGTATTTTTATATTTTTAATGTTGCATTGATTGTCATTTTGTTATAAAAAGTATCATTGGTCATTTTTTAACAAAAATGTACTGTTGATTTTCATTTGAGGGGTTCACTATTTGCCCATAGCTGGGACCCTAACAGGTGTTGCCTTACGAGTCAGCGTGGAACTGGAAACAACAGCATCTAAGATGGGGTTCTATGTTTCTCAAAACTGTCTAATCTTCCGATCGGAGGCTTTTCTGCTTGATGTAGTTTATTGACATACCCAGGAAGCAGATGAAGTGAGGACAGAAGGCAACGCAAATGTGGTTCTCAAGACGGATGCTGAGAATACCATGGGCGGGCCGGATAATTTTTAATCCTAATGGAAATGGAAACAAAAAAAAATACAGAGAATTAGAAAGAGACTGTTGAAACATCTTGTACATATAACGAGGAATGGCGGCATAAATAAAGTTAGGTGTTATTAATAAGGAATAGGTAGTTATGGAGACCCCTGATCGTCCATATCGCGAAGGAGCCCGAATAAGATAATGACTGTTATGTCTTCTTCCTGAGAGTTTAGTAATTGCCCGACTTTACTCGTCACTGGTATGCTAAGATGGCGGATGGAGATGAGCCTGAATTAGCTCTTCAGCAGGCCCTTCTCGATTGTTACTACGCATATAGTCATTGCAGTTAGAGGATGCTATTATCTTAAAGGACGTCAGGAGGTTATACAAAGAGAGTCACTGAAGACAAGGAGCGAGTTTTAAAGGAATTTATTTAAGATATAATGATTAAGTAAATAAAAAAGAGATGAAGAAAAAATGTCTGAGAAATAAAAGGAAAAACATTCCATTTAATGAAACATTGGCTAAACATAAAGAGAGAAAGAAAGAAAACGAGAGATTAACAAAGACATGCTCACAAGTCTTTGCAAACGTGATAATAGGAAGGGAATTAAATGTAGATTATCTTGAAAAATATCTCAGATTTCATGAATAAAAACTCTAAAGCTAGAGACAAAATGTGAGATCGAGGTTTAACAGACATGTTTTACAGATAGACCCGAGAGGCTAAGAAAGATGAGAAGAAAGAGAAATGAAACAGCTTGAAGAACAAGCCAACAGAGAGCTTTGGTGAGCTTCTGATGTTAAAAGAAGCGGAGACAGATATGGAAAGACAGAGAGAGAAAGAGAGAGAGAGACAGAGAGGGAGATAGGAAGAGGGAGAGAGTGGGGGATAGAGAGAGAAAAAAGTGAGATTGAATAAAGAAAGTAAGGCTAATCCATCGCAGTTATAGACGGCATAGTCTTGATGCGGAGTGGTTGAAGGCCAGAGATCATAACATCATTCGGTTATTATGCAGTCGAATTGATTTTTAGAGCTAAAATTAGATGCCTTTACGTCTGAACAAAATGAGCAGCAAATCAACATTGATCCAATAACACACACACACGCATATATATATATATATATATATGTGTGTGTGTGTGTGTGTTGTTTGTATATATATATATATGTATATATATATATATATATATATATGTGTGTGTGTGTATGTATATATATATAATTTAATTATGTTCAATGAAATAGAAAAAAAAGTATTTTGAGAGCCTTTTTTTGTTTGTCACTTGGTGTCAACTAAGGCGTTTAATGTCAGTGGAAACTTGTAAAATAACTTGCCGAAACTGTGTGTTATGTTCTGAACATTTTCGGCAATAGTTGTTATTTATTAAGCAAAGGAAGAAAATCCACTCGTAGTTAACCTTGGAGGCACGCTGGAGTAATGGACAGCGGCTCGGATCGAGGAATCGGAGAGCCGAGTTCAAATTCCAGTCAAATCCATCACATTCACTTACGTGCTAATACCCTTTGTATGATTCCTCTTCTTCTCTCCCCGCGCCCAGCGATGTCTAAATGCAGCCCAGGTTCTATAGCCATGGATGGCAACTGGTCTACCGCAGAAATAAATGACAACCTACTTTGGGAAAAATTCTGCCTCACCAGTATCGAAAGATAAATGATCGCCTGAGCTTGTATCACGCATGGCACATAACTGACTGATGTGTTCAGAGACGCGGGATTTTATGTTCTGAAAGTTCCTCTATATAGCTATTACGTTGGCCAGATATTTATTATTATATATGTTATGATATATTATGATGTGGTTTCAGTTCTGTGTTTACTGTTAACTGGACAGCTGATTGTCTTGGAGGCGGTGGTTAGAATTGGTTAGATGGTTTTGGAATTTCCGTCAACAAACGTAGTGTCATTACCAACTCACGGAAGACGAAATATAAATTTGATACGCAAACATACAAACACTACCCTCCTCCCCTCTAGTAATTTCAGGAACTTAACGCACTACCACTACCAGGCAAGCGTGAAATGTCCAATAGAAGACGCGCACTAATGCCACAGGACGTAAACATATGAGATCTACGCGATCAATGAAATACAAGCAACACAGAGCTGAAATGTACCGGAACATTCTCTTCCAGATCTCATTTCCCAAATTAATTCCGATGAAGCTTAAATAATGGCGAAACATGTTAAATTTATAAACGTTTTTTTATTTCTTCCTTATTCTACCATGATATCGGATTTTAATCTATATTTGAACCCAATTCATCTTATATATATATATATATATATATATATATATATATATATATATATATATATATATATATATATATATATTTAACTTCTTCTGAGATGTTATTCTATAGCAAGCTAAGCAACATTAAACAAAGTTGCTGAAATTGTATAGTTAACGTAGATGAACATTTTTTAACTTTTTGAATTCAACGTGGCTTCACACGCTATGACTGTGAAATAGATTTTAATAGCCCGTGGCAAAAATACTTCACAGTTTAAAGGCGGCGCAATACATGTGTGCAGTTCAAAACAAATATTATATCTACTTGGTTGCTTTCTTTTAATATAAACTGCCTCCCGGTTTTGTAATCGTTTTTACAACTGGGGTGATTGATTTGTTTCTTTTATAAGGCTTATCAAGATTTTGTAGATTATTTAAAATCGAAACATGTTTTTGATCGAAAGAATAGTTATGCGAGCGAATATTGCATTAACAATATTTTGAGAATAACAATAACTTTTCCTGATAGAAGCCCTGATATTTAACCTATGGCCGGAGTGAGCATATGACAGTACGATTGAGAAAGAACTGTCGTACTGTCAGCTAAATACGACAGAAATTAGAATGATTCTTGAGGACGTTTTTAGGAAAATCTTTGCTAAAAAGAAATACAAGTTTTCGAGAGACATGTTTCATCATTCGGATTTCATCGGAGTAAAATGAGATTTACGTTGATGTGATGACACATGCACATGAGAGAGCTGTCGCTGAAATTTTCATTTTTTTATTCTTTAAAATATGTGTTTGTTTATATAGCCTAACCAATTTAATTTCTTTTTGTTTATGTTTTTTTATGAATTGTATTATTAATTATCTTACATTGTGATAACAGATGTCATGCCAGGAAAGGTACCATGTTGTACCAACACGAACGTAAATTGACTCTGGCGGATCTAGCGATTAAAGCACTTTCTATGCACCTTCGTCATCGTATATTGTATTTTCTTTAAATTAGAGCAACATTTTTAAAATGAAAATTATAACCAGACACAATATGATTATACATTATAACTTGATTCTGGAGAGGAATATTATAATAGTCCAAATATATGTTGAGTTGGTATCTTTTTATTATACAATGACCATATCCGCTAAGAGACAAGAGAATCGGTATATAACATTGAACTTGAAGAATTACAGAGAAATATTTAGTTGACAAGTTTGAAAATTATTCTGTAATCTATAATATTTCTCAAAGTGTTATTTCTTGGCTGCAGTACTCAGTCATCAACTGATTATAAACTCATTTCCATTTTCTAATTTGATGTCATAAGAATGCATATGGTTACTGTAATATATATATATATATATATATATATATATATATATATATACATATATACATATATATATATATGTATATATATATATGTGTGTGTGTGTGTGTTTCATTGAATACTATAGACATGTTTTGTCTACTTATTTTTATACTGATTCATTCAAGTTGTCTAATCAGATTTTTGATTTTAAGATGAAGTTCTTCAAGGAAAGTACCGTATTTTTTTAACCCACGTACTTTCCACCTTTTCTATGATCGTCTTCAGCGAAAAATTACACAGTCAATCTTATTAAAATCTGCATTCCGTTTTCATAGGGATTTTTTATCTGTTATTTTCATTTTAATATTTTAAAATTTATCCGTTGTAGCTATGGATTTTTTTACAAAATTTGCCTCTTTTAATATAAGGGAGATGACTGGGAATGTAAATGTTTTCTGCACTTTAATATGTTGTTGCTATATTCGTAATAAATTTTCTTGGGTGTTGTTTGGCGTATTTTGATATAGAGGGCTTCAAGATTTTGTTTATTATTGCAGTTACAATAAGTTTGTCCTTGTAATTTTAGTGAATGGCAATAGGAATGAGGACAACAGTCGGAACAATGAAAATATTTTGAATAATTACAACAGAAACGCAGAAATATAGAGAGATGGTGTATTCAGTGTGTTTAGATGCCTATGAGTGAGTAAGAGTGAGACAAATCAAGAAGACAGAAACCATTAGTTGCCCATTCGCTATCAATAATTGCAAAACTGACCTTCTAAAATAAATGTGTTCCAAACTCATCAGGTGTCCTTTATATATGAAATAATGGCGGACTAATCTACATATTAGATTCGAGTAAAATTAGATACATTTATATATTATGCCGATACATTCTCGATAAAAGCCAATAAATCAAGAAAAGTTCAAGTAATTTATCTGGTTAGCCGACACATGATTAAAGGTTCTTGATTTATTGGATATTATTGCATTAGTTACCTAATAAGCGCTTTTTTTGTAAAGGTTCTCTCCGCTTTCTCATAATTTTCATGTATTACTCAATACAAAAAACCCCAATGATAAAAACCAGTGAATGGAGAAGGCTACGCACGACGGGCATGCTACACAAAATTATGACAGAATCCACGCATTTTCCGTTTTCCATAACTGGATTCTGCATGTTTCATTCCATATGTGCATCAGAGGCAAGTCATGAAATCAAGTGGTTGGCTTACTTCCTGCCAACTTGAGATCCACCTTAAATAACTTCACGCCAAAGGCACTTTATGATACTCTGATTTTTTTCCATCTCCAAATAGCTCTATCAAAGCCAAACGACGATAGAGAATGAATGACAAGAGCAGGCTTTGGTGAAACTGGAAGCTTCTAGTCCTGAAACTACCCATTGGTGGCGTATATGGTCATCAAGTTCATAATGGAAGCGAAGAAGAAATGAAATCCTTGATTACGAGATAAATCCGACGACTATAACACACACACACACACACACACACACACACACACACACACACACACACACACACACACATATATATATATATATATATATATATATATAATTAGTTAAGTTACGAAAAATTTGGTAATCGCTATAGGTAGTCCCAAGGA
>OZ038482.1:135445779-135603279 GCA_964036315.1 Acanthosepion esculentum
CTCCAGTGTATTATTCATACACAGTCTTAATGCCAAGCACAATTTCGATCTAAAACTCTTTATTGGCAGTGAAAATAAATTAATTAAATAAACCAAAATCCAGCGCCGCATGTCCTTAATTCAAACGACTTTAGCTTTAGTCGGGAAATGAATGAACAATTTACGTATGATAAATTTCGTATCGTATATCTATTTATTGTATATGTATCAGATGTTACTATAATGGCGAAAGGAAATTATGCTAAACAGGGAATGATTATTATTTTCTTACTTTTGCATACAGATATACTTTACAATTTTTGCCGTCAATATTGGGAGGGGAGGGATTGAGTGTCGGATTGAGCGAGGATATATGTTGATTAAGTTGTCGTTCGAGGCTCTAAGAATGCGGGCTGATTATGTTGCTATTTGAACTCGAGGAATTTCTAAATTCAGATAGATTCATTATTTTACTTTCATTGATATTTTAATCAACCATAGATTTTCCAAACTCTTACAGCGTCTCAGAATGTGACTGAAAATATCTTAATATAACACACACACACACACACACACACACACACACACACGCTCACTCTCACATGAACACATACAATAACACACCATAAACCGGCATACATACACACACAATTTTTGCTTCGCTCATAAATATATGTGCACACAGTAAATATAATTTTTACATAAAGAATTTTATAATTTTAATATAGACTGACAGAAATCTTATATCAAGCACGGGCAAACCTTTATGAAAAGTGGGCCGAATGAGATAAAATGAAACATAAGTAGGCCGAACTACTAAATAAATTAAGGAATTGTTTTATTAAACATCCTGCAGCAAAATCCCAAACAAAAACATCTGCTTTAGAAGTGCGTAATTTTTTTTCTTTGGAGACAAGATTACTTGTATGATTAAAAAAAATGATATCTTTGTATAATATTATCACTGATGACAGCATAATTAACAGACTTACTGCATGGGATTGCTTCATAATTTATTCATTTGTGTAGACCAAAATATTTGTAAAGGAAGCATAACTACCATTGACGTTTTCTCTTTTTGAAACAATAGATGTTCACATGTAAGTTCTACTTTAATAAAAATCGTCAATGTTTCTAAATGCAAACAACCTTCAATGGAATATTACAAAATTCAAGAAATATTGTATTTAATCATTGTTTATGTATGTGTTTATGCATGAGAGAATGTGTGAATGAACAAGTGATAACGAAATGAATCAATCAACATTTTTATAGGCGTACCATTCAGAAAACCAGTCGGTCCACATGTGACTCTCGGGTCGCAGTTTTCACCTGACTTTTATATGTGATATTAGTTCTGGTATATTCATCGACCTCACAAAATTAGTAACGAGTATTTTCACGTGGTTTACCATGTAAATGAGTTATGAAAATGAATCTTATCATTAAGTTAACAAAAGCAAAAGCATGCAAAATAATGAAAAGGCTAGAAATAATTTCTTTCAAATGCAATTCCTAATGCATTTTTTCTCATTTCTTTGTCATAAAAATCTTTCTAGTTTTTATTACTTTTCGAACAGTAAAAAGAAGCTCATTTTCTTTTCAGAATTCTTAGGGATGTAGAATATGTCTGTCAGAGTTTTTTCTTTATATTTAATATTTGATATCAAAATGAAATGCTTTATTAATGATTCTTTTGTGGTATGCTCACATTTTGAGTCATTTTTTTATTCTTAAATGCTTTCTGTCTTAATTCTCATCGAATCTCAATATCCGCGATTCTATTTTAAGAAACGAATGTCTTTTTGTTGAGACAGATTCGTTTGAATAAAATATTTCTTCTGAAAACCTGTAAGAAATATTAGTGAGAAATGACGTGAATTATTCAGAGGCTTCTCTATTGATTTGAATATTATGTGTTTTTGAGACATTTTTTGAGACTTAATAAGATTTAGGATTCAATAAATTTTAACGTTTTGCAAACTGAGATGCTTTAACTTCTGAAAAGAGAGATAATCAAACGACTTGAATAATTAATATTAATCAGCTATAGCTTAACTTAATGTTATTTTTGTTGAAAATCTTTTTTAGTATTGGAGAATGACCAAAGGGTTTGTAAATTTTATTCTGGAAAATTCTACCGACATTGGTTTTGATATTACTGTGATATGGTGGGTGGAAGTATATTATGTTACATTTGCATTGTTTTAGCTTATTTTCTTAAACTTTGTTCTCATTTCCTACAGCATACACTCCAATTTCACGTCATGGTTCCTGATTTCTAGGGAATTGTTTTAACTAAATATATTATCGCAGAATATTTCTTTGTTACTGGAGTTGGTCGATAACCTATATAGTATCGATTTGTTCAAATTGTCAAGTATCCTTTTATGGTGGCTTATAAGGTAAGCGATAGCTGTACAAAAATATAGTTAATTACATATCCCAATATAAAAATAATGTATTAATAAAGATGCCAAACAAAGCACGAAAAATAATTATACTTATGTCACTTCAATTGTCGTAAAAACGTAACCTGACCATTAAATAACCAGTGCATGACTGAAGGCATAATATACAGAGCTAGGATCAATTCGGACAATCATGTGAAATTTTAATTTGGATCCATCGAGAACAACTGGAAGTCGAGTTCTTACCACCACAAAATGACACTGAGCAATATCAAATAGAAAAACTGCACATTTTCAATGTATGTCCTGCGATTTCAAAAACAACCGTAATAACCCAAGCATTAGTGGAAGATAATCGCGAAACATAAGCGATACAATGGCAAGGGAGACAGATGTAACTTGTGTTTTTTGGAGAAGCTTATTATATTAAAACTCTTAAATAACACTAACTTGCTGTACACAAGCTCCGAATTGATGTCTATATGTATCCGTAATTCCAAGCACATGCTCACAGTGACCCTGATTAGAATGATTGCAAAATAGATTTTATGAATATTAATATAATATTCAACAACTTTTAATATTCTTAGAACCGATAATTAATAACATTTCTTATATATCTATACACATATATAATCAAAATTACTGTACTCGATTAATTTATAACGTGTGTGTATATATAATATCACCTCTATAAGTACAAGCCTTAGTTCCAAACACATTAAATATATAACTTCGATTTATTATTTTTGTTTTTTTCATATTTTCACCATTATATTATATTTTTGTTTGTGTGTGTGTGTGTGTGTGTGTGTGTGTGTGTGTGTGTGTGTGTGTGTGTGTGTGTGAGTGAATAAGCTGCGCTATGTCGAATTTAATTCGTTACCTCTTCGTCACCGGGCCCGTGGTACAGTTGGTATGACGTTTGCTTCATAACGTAACTGTCCGTGTTTCAATTCCTGCGTTCTAGTTTAAATTATCTGGTATAACAAAGGCATTTTATGTAAAATAGAGTTATCATGTTTGATATATAGTTTACTTTTGAATCCAAATTTAAATTTAAACAATTTTTAATTTTTTAATTCTTCTATTTTCGAACTTAAGAACTTGAATGATATATATTATTAATTTTAATATTATACGCAACAACAGTTAAATAAGCAAGTTTTGACACATGATTTCAATCATCACCAGGAGAACGAACTCTATAACGGGCAGGATATATTTGCACCTGAAGATTGCAAGAACTGCATGAAACTCCGAGTCGTGCTATCGACGTTGGATATTATGTATATTCATTAATATATATACTTATAGCTCTGTTTCATAATATTGAGCACTCTATTTATAATACCTGAGGAAGAAATATATTTATATTTAGGTGCAAGTATATGTGCGTGTATGTAGATTTTTATTCTACCAATTCCTATACATATATATATATATATATATATATATATATACATACATATATATATAAGAAATTGTTAGGAGGATTTGAGATAATCATAAATAAGTAATTCATCGAGTTTTAGAAGAAACCTCAACAGAATGCAGAAAGCACTGGACGGCCGTTTCGTCCCATATTTGGGACTCCTCAGCAGTGCGCATCCACTACCAGGAATTGAAACACGGACAGTTACGTTATTAAGCAAACGTCATACAAACTGTACCACGGGCCCCGGTGACGAAGAGGCAACGAATTAAACTCGACATAGCGCAGCTTATTCACACACACACACACACACACACACACACACACACACACACACACACACACACACACACACACACACACACACACACAAAAACAAACATATATATATATATATAAAGTGAACATAGAAGTCAACACTTAGAGACGACAGTCTGTTTCATGCTAGATGCAATCGTCAGGCCACGAGTGCTGTTATTTTTCTCGGCTCTTTATATATACGGGTCCGGTAAAATATCTGCCAAAATAGACTACCCCCAATGCACCACTGACCCTTATATATAAATAACCGAGAAAAATAACAGCACTCGTGGCCTGACGATTGCATCTAGCATTAAACAGACTGTCGTCTCTAAGTGTTGACTTCTATGTTCACTTTTATATTTACACACGCTCTATCTCTGATATTGAGCACTTTATCCCATAAATATAGCACACTTTAACACTATATTTCTTCATATATATATATATATATATATATATATATATATATATATATATATATATATATATATATATATATATATATATTCATATCTCTGGTTCTGTATATACCCTAAATTTCTTGTGATCTTCACTATGGGGAATATTCAACCGGTATCTTTTTTGTTAGTCCACTAACCTACCATTTTGATCTGTCGCCTAACTGACGTTTGAAATTATAAATAATGTAAAATATTTCCTTTCCATTGAATTCAGTATGAAATATACGCTGAGAATTTATGAATGAAGCAGAATTTATATCCGATTTTAAAATAAATTTTCTTCCTTCCATCAGTATGGCTGATGCTAACCTCCAGGAGAACAATTCTTTACGACTTATTGGTCTCATGTTTTCCACTGATATAAAATGAAGTGATTACATTGAAGCAATTGCGAGGTCCACTTCTATTAGACTTGGTTCAGACTATTTTTCACGTCTGAATTCAACTAGAACATTCATTTGTCCTATCATTGCATATTGCGTCCATATCTTTTCTGGTACTACTCCGATAGATCTCGGGATTCGAGACAAAATCAAAAGCAGGGTTTGTAATATTATCGGTCCTGACCCGGCATTTCGTCTTTAATCCCTTTCCCATTGCCGTGACGAAGTTTTCCTCTGTGTTTTCTATATATATTTCCATGGCAACTGCTTTGATGGTTTTTCCTCCTTGGTACATCGACTGCTAGATCGGCAACTAGGTCTCATCTTTTTACTTTTGTTTTCCTCCTTGGTACATCGACTGCAAGAATTTAAGCGTACTGCTAGATTGGCAATTAGGTCTCATCTTTTTACTTTTGTTTTCCTCTTTGGTTCATCGACTGCAAGAATTTAAGCGTACTGCTCGATTGGCAATTAGGTCTCATCTTTTTACTTTTGTTTTCCTCCTTGGTACATCGACTGCAAGAATTTAAATGTACTGCTAGATTGGCAATTAGGTTTCATCTTTTTACTGTTGAAATAAATAAGAGTCAAACGTAACTTCTATTCTAACAGTTTCAATTATCGCTTGTAAAAGATTCTTCCGGTTTCTTGATCCCCTGCCAAATACAATATTGAAAAATTTAAATGAATCTGCAAACACCTTCTGTCATCTTCAATCATGTTCTTTTATTTTTCCTTCACCTCCTTAAATTCTTCTCATTCATTCTCACGTAACCTCTTGCGCCCTAGTGGCTTTATCACCTTGCTTGGGAGTGCAATAATTAAAAAATCATGAAAAAACAAACAAAAACTAAAATTTTGCTTTAAATATATATTTGCGACAGATTATGGTTTATCAACCAAATGAAACATATAATTCAAAATGCCTACAAGAACAAATATTTTGATAAAAATCATTAAATTAAACAAAGTATGTGTCATTAATTTTATATGTTTGATAATACATAATGATATTTAAATTAGATTTCGTAGAATCGAAACACTTAGTTTACCATTTCTATGGAATAGATGCGTTTGATGGGAAGTAAACAATATGAATATTTAGTAGAAAGGTGAAAGGTTCAGCCTCATTCGTTATTCCAAATTTCTAAACTTCTGTGTTTTGTAAAAGCTAAAAATCCGTGATCATAATTTTGTATTTTAGCAAACTCCAAATTCCTTTTCATGAAGAAACTTATTTGTTCGCATATTAATTAACACTGATTATTTAATATTTTAGCCAGTCTTCAATTCATCAACCTGTGAGAGATGTTGCAGACGTCTCACCTAACCATATTCCTTGAAGTACCCTTGTACTCCTTTTAGGAAATGTTAAATGTCAAAGAATGAAGAATTAATTTCATAATGTAAGCCCCACTCATCGGCTTAGAAAACATTAGAAGGTACCTGTCATTTAGCCTTTCTGTTATTAGGTCCTATCTCATGGCGGATTTTTTTTTCTTTCTCTGGAATGTTTAATTTTACGTAAATGTTCAAATATTTCAGATGGTCGGCCAATTGGTGGCAACAAAAACCAATTTGATTAAAATCACAAATTCAAATTACTTATTGCCTTTTAAAAAAAATCACACAATTCATATACATAAGAAAGGTAAATTCTTGTTCAAAATAGGCTTTGCACTTTGCCCTCTATTCACAAATACAAGCAAATAATCTCAATTTACGAAATCCAAATTTAATATGAATGTTAGATTTAATAAATGGAAGAGTTACGAATCTATGTCTAATACTTCTGAAAATAAAATAAAAAATAGTGTTTAGAATAATTTTCTTTTCCTTTTTTAAAGTTTGTAAAGCCTTTCCATGAAGTTAATTTAAAGTGAATCATTTGTATATTTGTACTAAGAAATTCATACATTGTAAACAATTGTTTTCCTTAAAAACATAAAATCGATATCTAAATTTTCTATACTTCTGTTATCTTTCGTTTTCATTTCAATATCTTCAGACATACATTTAATTCATCTTCCACTCATATTGTCGGCGAAAGAAAACTTTTCACTTTATTTTAGATCTAAACATCGAAATACAATTTAACAATATATCATTAATGGTAGTTTCTGCAACAGTTGTACTCGATGGTAGCGGTAGGTTCGCGGGTTCTACATGCAGTTAGTGTGCAGTTCAACGGAAATAAGTGTGCAATTTGCCCTACGCTTATTGATATCCAATCTAATGAATCCGTCTGCCAAAAACCTTCGTGCTTGGTTATTATGCAAAATTTTGTAACATGACATTGGAACGGCTCTGTGATCTTTACACTGACTTAAAAGATTTGCATACATTAATTTTTGCATGAAGCTCGGCAAATCCAGCAAACAGAAAACCCGAAATGCTTTATCTGGTTCTGTGATAGATTTTATTTAGAAGGTACGTTTTTGAATAGCAGCCTCAGTTAAAAGCCGGGTGTATCTCTTTAGAAAATCCTGAGTGTTGAAGAAAATGCTAGAAAGTGTGGATGAAAGTCTTCAAATTCTCCGCGTGAATGGTCGCCGGAAATCCATCAGCTTATATCTGATAAATTCATTCGCCTAGCTTGGGTTCCTTTCAGATCATTTGTTATAGGACTTCTAGGTATTGTCGATTATCTCAGCAGACAAATAACTCATTGAGGTGAAAGATTTATATATGGTCTGTGCGTGCTGCCGTCCAAGGGTCATAATCTTGTGGGCCTCTGTCTCCTGACAAAAATATTAATTTTATTCTCTGACTGAATTTCTCGGATTAGGAGTTATCATTATTTACGATATTTACACCCAGGCTATTTTCCTCATATTTTTTGTTGTTTTTACAAAGTTTCATCCGATGTGTCATCTGGCCATCATCAGGTTTATGTGGATCCGAATACCCTTCAGGGAATTCCGAACTAAAATCCTTATTTAATCAATTAAGCTCTTAATACATGGAACAAAAGTCTCATGGATTAAAGTTCTGGTTCGTGAGTTCAAACCCTGTGTCGGAAAACAGGAAGAACAATAACTGAGCAGTACTAAGAATGAGAACTGAGCAGTACTAAGAATAAGAACTGAGCCGTAATAGGAATAAGAACTGAGCAGTACTAAGAATAAGAGCTGAGCAGTACTAAGAATAAGAACTGATCAGTACTAAGAATAAGAACTGAGCAGTAATAAGAATAACAACTGAGCAGTACTAAGAATAACAACTGAGCAGTACTAAGAATAAGAACTGAGCAGTAATAAGAATAAGAACTGAGCAGTAATAAGTATAAGAACTGAGCAGTGATAAGAATAACAGCTGAGCAGCACTAAGAATGAGAACTGAGCGGTAATAAGAATAAGAACTGAGCAGTAATAAGAATAACAACTGAGCAGTACTAAGAATAACAACTGAGCATTGATAAGAATAACAACTGAGCAGTGATAAGAATAACAACTGAGCAGTAATAAGAATAAGAACTGAGCAGTGATAAGAATAAGAACTGATCAGTAATAAGAATGAGAACTGAGCAGTAATAAGAATAAGAACTGCGCAGTGATAAGAATAAGAACTGAGCATTGATAAGAATAACAACTGAGCAGTGATAAGAATAACAACTGAGCAGTAATAAGAATAAGAACTGAGCAGTGATAAGAATAAGAACTGATCAGTAATAAGAATGAGAACTGAGCAGTAATAAGAATAAGAACTGCGCAGTGATAAGAATAACAACTGAGCATTGATAAGAATAACAACTGAGCAGTGATAAGAATAACAACTGAGCATTACTAAGAATAACAACTGAGCAGTAATAAGAATAATAACTGATCAGTAATAAGAATAAGAACTGGGCAGTAATAAGAATAAGAACTGATCAGTAATAAGAATAAGAACTGAACAGTGATAAGAATAACAACTGAGCAGTAATAAGAATAAGAACTGGGCAGTAATAAGAATAAGAACTGGGCAGTAATAAGAATAAGAACTGGGCAGTAATAAGAATAAGAACTGAGCAGTGATAAGAATAAGAACTGAGCAGTGATAAGTATAAGAACTGAGCAGTAATAAGAATAAGAACTGAGAGTGATAAGAATAAGAACTGAGCAGTAATAAGAATAAGAACTGAGCAGTGATAAGAATAACAACTGATCAGTAATAAGAATAAGAACTGAGCAGTAATCAGAATAAGAACTTGACAAGATATCACTAGATATATGGAACGAAAACTGTCTATTCTCGTAGATAAATAAAGGATTATGTTTGAATTTCCGTTTTGGTTACTCGGAACACACCTGATATAGTCCGGAGGGCACAACTAATGATTTATTTGGAGAAAAAAAACAACAAAGATAAGGATAACAGTCCGCAGATAGTGTTAATACTTTCAATCAATATGTAATAAATAAAACAAAGCGGACATAAAGAACAAATATATGTAAATCAAATAATGAAAACGTAGCCATTTTTTTGCCAGCATTACATTCGCAGAAGTTAAAACAAAACTTAATGTTTTAACATAGGTATTAACGTTATCTTTGAACGACTTCATGAATTCGATAATGTTTTATAAACTTTTTAAAGGAAATGAATTTATGAACAATATTTTTAGTTTTCTTAATATCTAAACATATTCTACTTTTATTGTGTAGATAAAGAAAGAGGGCATTTTGTTTCCAATATTCAAATGCTATTAAGTTTGGTTTCTCTTAGTCTTCAAGCCGACAGCCTCGAGCTGCTTTTATCTGTCACTGTTTATCTAATGTTTTTGTTTTCCTTCTAATAATGCAGATTGTTTCTTAATAGATCCTGAAAGCTCTTTAAGTATTTTAACGACGTTCCTGACAAGTGATAATGCTTGGAGATAAAATGAGCATTTTAATTTCTTTTCAATACATTTTTTTCTTTTTCATATACATCTCTACGCACAAAAATACGTGAACAGAATTTCTTCATCAAAAATGTAAAGCCCTGTTTCACATAATAAGACGATAATGCCACAAAGGCGCAAGGGCTACTGGAAATTAAACGGAACCGTAAACCCAATCATAAACGGGGAATAAGTGATAATTCACAACTCCTGTTAAAATAAACCGTGGAGACGCATGAACCGGTCGGTAGGCAAACCTATCTGCTCCATTTGAAGGAAAAAAATAAAAATAAATAAAAAGTCTATATATAAAATTCTCTAACGTCCTTTAGTCTGTCTGTGACGTCACATCCTCTAAAATAGCCATATATTGACCGTTCGATACATTGGGGAAAAGTGCAAACAGGTAAGGGGGTACACAGTTGGTTTTTACTAGGCTGAGGAAGGGAGTTCCACAAGCGAAATAAACTGTTAGCATAGAACTTACGGATACATATAGCCAGCTCAACCAAAACGATACCTGGATTTACATAATTAAATCAATGAACACATGCTTATAAATTTTCAATATGGCCGCGAGAGTTCTGAAATATGTGACGAAAAAGAATACCCTGAAGATATTATAGGATGGGTAAGATCGAAATATCGAAGAGAAGGAAACACGTAAAGGTATCTGAAGAAGAGAAGGTCAGAAAAGCGAAGAAATTCTGAAAAGTAATTAATGAAAAGAGGAACAGGAATCTATAAGGAGAATAAAAACACTATATTTCTGGCGGGTGCTGCTTTATATTTGACTGATTGCTAGATTTGATTTTTAGAGAACGAGACATGAAAAATCTAAATGAAGTAGAAACAACAAAAAAACAAAATCTTGTTAGTAGACGAAGAAAGTGAGTCGTAATTACTATTAACACAATTTCTACATCACAACATCTAGTGACTTTGTAATGTCTTAGTATTCATTATTTCCCATTCATTTGTTTAGTAAAGTCATGTGCCAGCTGTTGTGAAGCTTCCATCACTAGTTGGAAAGACTATTTTTACATCGAGATAAAAGCTGGAAAAAGGAATGATACTCTTGTCTATGGAAGTAACTGGAATCCCGAATTAAGCATAAAAGAATGTACTTACGAATTATTCTATTTTCCGTTTCGTCACGGCTCTAATAGATATCCATTTTACTTCAGGCAAGAGGAAAGAAAAGAAAGATGTAGTTTTCTGCAATGCCCTTTGTTGACATCCTCATTTGTGAAGCTAGATATGAATTCAAAATTTTAAAAGAATACTGACAATAAGGCCACTGTAATGATATAATATTATTATGACATAATTTACATTATTTTTTCCAATTTAATATCACCCAGTAATAATGAAACTTAAAAAAAACATATTTACGCACATTATTGTAGAATCGCTGTGACAACTGTTTCTTTAGGAGGCGGCCATTACGGGAATAACAAAAACGAATAATTCTAATGAATAACTATATTACATATTATCTATTTTTGGAAGGTATTTTACGCTTCAACCGCAAACTTAATCAGATTTTAGTCAATGACGCGTCACACCTACCCATTAGAGGTAGGTTGCAACAACGTTTGAATAAATCTATTGAGCATCATAAAGAGGATTTCTCTAGAATTTAACTGTGTATCTCTCTCGAATACTATGTTTTAGTTCAAGAGAAAATAACGAGTAAAAACAGAATCCACCAAGAAATAGAATTTTCATCTTTTTCTTAAAACAATCAGAGAATAATGCTGCCAGCTCTAAACAATTAGATATAAGAAAATAAATTTGTTCAATAAGAGATTCCCGTGAAACGAGTTTTGAAGCCTACCAATTGTTATAAGCAACGGGATTCATTTTCATTTTAAATTAATCAGCTTCTTTCTTCTTTATATTGTGTGTATTTAAACCGACTTTCAGGTTATTTAATTGTCGGGATTTCTCAGTACAATTCTATTAAGAAGCCAATTTTGCTGATGCAAACCGCAGGAACAGAATTTAAATCGTTGTAGGCTACTTATCCGCTGTTTCAATTAAATGATTTGCCACCAGTCTGTGCAAATTAATCATTTCTTTATGCCGACTGCGATTCACTTAGTAGAAGGCATGTCATTTAAACAAATCTACTAATTTTTTCGAGCCCCAGTAGATGCCCTAACACTTATGTCTTCATGTAAGTTTCACTTGATCTCAACAAAAGAACGCTACTTTGTGGAGTTATGGTTAACAGGCTAATCTTTCCTGACTTCGATTCTGTACTTTTGAAGTGAAAATGTTTCCTTGCGTGAGAGTAAGCTAAAGGCATTTTACTACTAACGTGGGCACAATAGCTACCAATATTATATTGGAGAAAATGGTTACTACTCTAAACGGTCATATTCCAACTTGGTTTCTGCCAACTGCGACTTATTTTAGGCTTAATCAAACTTAGTAAAATGGTGCCTCTCTGTGAAGTCTCTCAGTACATTGTTACTGAAATGCCTTCTGTCGTTACTATAAGTCGTACACTTTTAGTCTTATGTTACACTTAAGGATACTTAGTAAATTTAGAATGAATTCCCAGTAATTGGTTATACTAGATTATTGTTCATTAAAGCAAACTTTGATACGGACATGACTATGTTATTTAAAAAATATTCGCTTTGAACCGATGCGAAAAAGTAATTTGTCATCTTTTTGGCAAATACTTCAACAACATCCAAGCTCAGTCAGTCCAGACATGTTACAGCTTTTGCAACGGATATCGCAATAGAGAAGTAACTTGATCCTGGCGGCCTACAATAAAATTTGCCGGCCATTATGTCACATCGATTTTATGCTTGACATCGCATTCCCTTGCTGGCAATAAGAAGGAAGAGGAAAGCTGGTTCGGGGCAGGTTAAATTCGAATCTGTGGATACAAGTCTTCATTATTAGCTCAGGGGAGAATAAACATGGCTCTGAAGACAAAACGGCCATGTTTTACGGTTACTACCAAAATAAAATCGCTGAAACATTAAAGGAAAAAAGAAGGCATAAAATATGTTTGGATTATTTGTGAGAATCGTGAAAGGGCGTAGAAAATAGAAAGAAATAGATTGCGGCATTAGTCTGTAGTATATTGATCTTTTATCGCAAAAGCAAGCATCGACTTTGTATGCCACAAGACCAAATACGAGAAATGAAGGATGTGATGCCAATATCCTAAATTCTACCGCAACTAATCACTCAGCAACGATTAATAATATCTGATTTAGGTGAAATCGGTTAGATTTCCACTTATGCAAATCGCAAAATCTCAAATGCATTTGACAACAAACACCCACTACGGAGAAACTAAATTGCCGAGATGAACCCAATGCGATTTCAATCCTCACTGAGTGTTTATTCTTTATTTATTGATCTGCGTTCAGAAATTTTCTTGCACAAATGTATGGTGTCTATAATTTTTATTCTATTTTTCTTTATTTACAATCAGTGTTTTTTAATCACCGCTGTAGATTGAAGCTCTGTGGAATTCCGATGGACAACAAGTTAAAGTCAAATGTAAAGAATGCTCTTCGCTAAAATTGCTACTAATTTCACCTTTTGTTACATTTTTAAAACTTTAAAATTTCGAAAGCAGCCTGATGAAATGAGAAATTAAATTAGGAGTGTACTTGTACAAGTTTAACGTCTTTATTATTATTTTATTTCCTTTGGTTTCTGGACTATACTCATTTCTTTCCCGGTCCAGGCCAGAGACCGTAGGACAGAAATGGCATTACCAGTGAGCAGTTTTTTGAAAAAAAAAACCTCACATATTTTATATAGATAAAGCCCTTTGTAAAGTGTGGGCTGTACTTGTGAGTACAATATTTTCTATTTCTTTAAGCTAGGGACTCCTTCAATTGGCGTCTATTGGAATCCTTTCCAATCAAACCGAGGGCTCCAACTACAACTAAAACATTTCCTCATGTGCCACATTTTTGAGATTTCGATTTCAAGGTCCCTGTATTTTGATATTTTTTTGAAGATCTTCAAAGACACATAGCAGTCTGCATGAACTGCCATATCAATAAGAAGGCACATTTTTCTTTGCTGTCCCTAATCACGATGTCAGTGCCATTAACTTTTTTCTGTTTGTGTTCATTTTAAAGTCCCATAAAATTGTTACAGGTCCTATGTATGTAACCGGGTCTTGGTGGGGTTCACACCAATTTCTTTCAGTTTCCTTTCCGTAGACGTTGTAGATTTTACAGTGCAGATATTGGCCTACTCTATCATGTCATGTTTTTTATTCAGTGGGCGCCAATACCTTGCAACCTGATACAAGATGATCAATTGTTTCTGGATATTTATCACAGAATCTGCATTTTCGACTAACACAAATTTTCAGTATATATGCTTGGTAATAAACTATTTAGAAAGCATTTGTCCTGTGCAGCAAGAATAAAAACTGCTATTACTATTATTATTATTATTATTATTAAATTCAATTTAAACTAGTTTTATATCCGGAAATAATGAAATTGATATCAATATGTATTTCTCTTCCAGAATATGAGGGTCGATTGTTCAATAAAATAACGTATGTTTTAGACAAGACATAATTACAGTTGTATGAAAATGAATTCAGTTGTCTCACTTCCCAATTACATGTTTATTTTTGGAATTTAGCAAACAGTTACTGCAACACATATTTCCAAACATTCAATGCATTTTGACGTTCTCTTCACGAAAATTCTCAAAAACATTCTAGAAGGTTAATCAGTGCAAATAAGCACTGATTTTGTTAGTATTTCTTTCAGGCTAAAAAAATGTATTTAAAACCTATTAAGGTACTACTTGAAAATATATTCTTAATTTCCGAGAAAAAATAATTTTGACAATTTTACATTAAAACGTTTGTATGTTTTTCTTTTCACTTGCTTTTTTTTCTACCTCAGGTTTTCCATAGTTTTTATCTTTCAGTCTTCTGGAAGAGTCTCACTCCTTTGGTAATCTTCTGGAGATATCAAAAGAAATCATTTATTTAATCACCCAGGACATTTTGTCATAATTCCAATACCCGTAAAGTCTGGTGTCATTTTCTTGAATCAACTGACCCCCAAGTAAGTCGATAAAGCCACCAAGACGCAAGGTCAACTGAGAGTGAAAGAGAATGAAACACTTCAGAAATAATCGGAAGCCTAATCCTAAAATGAAACAACGGATAGAATTCTTCTCCTGTTCAAAAGGTCGAGAGGAGTGTGAACCGGACGATAGACGAACACATCTACTCCTATTAAATAAGGAACATTTGTAAGGAATTCTTTTGATGGTGGGTTGAGTATGGGTCGTGGAACGAATATAGTCGTGCAAAGTGGAATCGGCGAGATGTAATTATTTCATTATTTACATTATTTGGACTATTGTCCTCATCTTTGTCACCATATTTATTACAACATTTCGGCCGTTGTACGCTCCTGCCTCCTCCAGGTGATTGGAATGTCGAAATGAACCATTTATTTCGCTCACTGGGGTAGACTTTTCTAGTTCCACATGCCATGGATGAAAATTATGAGTTATCTCCTGCTAATTTCCCTCTAAAAGTTCCCCACTGCCTTAACCGCGTATTGAACTCACACTCTTTGGGTCCTGTCACTGGATCTAACCAACATCGGACACATGGCACAGTGGATAAAGGCGCTGGTTAGATCCACTGACAGGATCCAAAGAGTGTGAGTTCAATACCCTGTTATGGTAGTGGAGAACTTTCAGAGAGAAACTAACAGGAGATAACTGATAACTGACATCCATTAAACATGGCACGTGGAACTAGAACAGTCTACCCCATTGAGCGAAATAAAGGGTTCAGTTCGACATTCCATCCACCTGAAGAAGGCCTGAGCGTACAACGGCCGAAACATTGTAATAAATATATCGTAAAAGATGAGGACAATAGTCCGAATAATCTAAATAATGTACATAATACCTAATCTCAGAAATATAGACAGATGTAAACTTTTTGTCGTGTTCACTTTTGCACAAATGGCCCTCGGGGTGAGGATGAATCTATCTTTTCTCCTCTTTGACTATGTGTTAAACAGAAGGTTGGATTTGGGGGTCTCTGGCACCAGGAGAAGGCTAACTTTGTAATACGTGGTAAAAGCAACGGGAAACCATTCTAAATAATGTATGCAATTGACAGACAATAACGAAAAATACGCCATGAAGGCATGGATGGTTAACTTTAACGCCTCCAAAACAAAACTGCTCTCTATTAACCACCACAAGGATCCATCCCTGCATCCCATTAGAATGTCTGAAGACCAACTTCTCGAGAGCTCCTCTCTGCGGCTGCTCGGTCTCACGCTGTCCGCTGATCTGAGATGGAACAAATACATCGAGTCAGTTGCATCATCCACCGCAAGGAAAGTTGGTTCCCTGTGCCGAGCCAGGAAATGTTTCTCCCCGGAATCGATCCTCCAAGTCTATATATCGACCATTCGCCCTTGCATGGAGTATTGCTGCCATATATGGTCTGGGGCCCCTGCTGTTTGCCTCAGGGTTCTTGATAAGATTCAGAGACGGATATGCAATGTGATTGGCCCTGATCTGTCATCTCATCTGCAGTCGCTCTCTCACAGACGCGATGTTGCCTCACTCTGCCTTTTTTACAAGTACTTTCACGGTAATTGCTCCGAGGAGCTGCTTTCGCTTGTCTCCTGAATTTAAACGTCCTACGAGGCTGGCATCCCGTTCCCACCCCTACACCGTTGAAACTGTTAGATGTAGACGTCTCTACTACTCCAATAGCTTCATGTCTCGCACATCTTGTCTATGGAACTCCCTTCCCTATTACTGTTTCCCTGACAAATACAATCTCCAACGGTTTAAGTGTAGCGTCAATCGACATCTCCAGTTGCCTTGATCTATCCATTTCCCTTCTCTACATGCTTTCATCTTTCATTCCTATCTGCTCTCGCTCCAAATCTTCTGTAACCCCCTTGCATTGATCGATCCACTATCTTTCTCCACATCCTCTCCTTTACCACTCCTATCTGCTCTTCCTCCAACCCTTCTTTAACCCCTTGCGTGATAGTGGCCTCCAGCCTTGCTTGGGTGATACGCTTAAAAAAAAAAGAAAAAGCAAGGAGTGAACTTAACACGTATATAGTAGCAGATCTATACGTACCTCGCATGTGAATCAAGTTTATCTGATGCATTGGAAGTCGTATATGAACTCTTTGATATTGAGAATGCTTTTAGTCAGGTATATGCCAAGCGTGATGCACGCTTAGGCGATCATGTATCTTTCGATACATGACTGACGAGGCAGGATTTTTCCCGCGGTTGATTGCCTTTACTTTCTGCGGTAGACCAATTACCATTCAAGGCTATATGTCGTACTATTTTTATTTACCCATTCATAGCTTTCCCAAGGGTATTAGCACAACTGGAATTCGAACTCGGCTCTCCGATTCCTCAATCAGAGGAGCTATGCATTACTCCAGCGTGCCTCCTTGAGAATGCTTTCACATAGATAAAATGTTACATTCGATGTTTTCACAAAGGTTGCCGATTGCGACATATTCATTGGTTTCAGATGTCAGTGGCTGAAAATTTGTGATATAAACAGTAAATACCATGCCACATTTTGGGATTGATTAATTATTATTCTGCGTAATATGATATTTAGTTTATGATAATATTGCAACTTAATTGAAATGCTAAACTGTTAGTCTTTCAACAGAGAAATACACCAGAAAATTGACAACTTACTAGAGAAAAAACCAGAATCGAAACTTCCGCGATCATATTTCTTTTGATGAAGTCATATTTCTAATTCAGTTTCACTGAGGACACTCCATCATCAATTTAATTTCTAAGTGAAATCTCGATAATGAATTCTGCAGAATTCGATACTCTACCACTGAGTTACAGTCAGTTTGCTTGTGAAAGCTGCTGTCGAATGTTTACAAAAGCCAAGAGTTCAATTAAGAAAACCGAAAAGGATAAGACCTCCGAGGTTTTCGTTACTTTCTGCTTGAATTGCGTCGAGGTGAAAGCAAATTATTTTTCATATCCCAGCAGACGAAAACTCATTTAGTTTTACTTTCGGAAAGCCTTGATGCAGAAGTAATAAAATGTTGCATTTTGAAAGATGATGTTCTTATATTCATTCTTCTTCTTCTTCTTCTTCTTTAGGAAAATATTATTGCTTGCTCTTTGAGTTTTTACACTAGGAGTAGCTAGTGGCTTGAGCTGGAGACAATGTGACAGCATGTTTACTCAATGCTATATTAATCATCATTATATTAGATATTGTCAGCCTGGATTGTCACAAATTTTCCTTTGTCATCTTTTCCAACCATCTTGCTAAGTTATTTAATACTTTTACCAGCACGTACGACTAACATCTTCATGTTCAACAAGTTACACCATTTTCTGCTCTTTGAATAAAGAAATATAATATGGATGTTCTTTTTTTCATTAAAAACACGAACGTTTAATAATAATAATAATAATAATAATAATAATAATAATAATAATAATAATAATAAATAAATAAATATCCAGAAACCATTGATCATCTTGTATCAAGTTGCACGTTATTGGCACCCACTGAATATAAAAACCGGCACGACTGGCACCTACTGAATATAAAAACCGCCAATATCTGCACTGGAAAATTTGCAACTTCTACGGGAAGGAAACTGAAAGAAACTGGTACGAACACCACCCAGACCTAGTTACGGAGATAGGGCCTGTTACAATTCTATGGGACTACAAAATAAACACTGACAGAACAATCAAAGCCAGCCGCCCAGACATTGTTATTAAAGAACACAAAAACAGGCTTCCTTATTGTTGTGTAGGATCCACCTAATCTGCATAGGTGACTACCAACTATATAAATAATGGTTGGTACCGGAAGACGAAGAAGAGAGGACTCACGAGATTTTCTGTTCGTCTTACGTGTTTTTTGGTCCAGCTATAAGCTAAGTTGGAAAGTTACATTTTTTTAAATTTGCACGCATTTTTTGAACCCTTTCTTTCCGTTTCTTTTTTAATTTGTACGCATTTTTGAACCCTTTCTTTCTTTTTCTTTGAACACTTTCTTTTTCAGTTTGATATTTGTTTAGTTTTTTATTTCTTTTATTTTGCTGTTAGCCTCCCCGACTTTTATTTGATTCTGTTCTTTTTCGTTTACTGTTCATTGTTGGTTTTATTTATTTTTCCCGGATTTCGGTCCGACCTTTTTTATTTGGTTTTATTTATTTGTTAAAAATTTCTGCTTAAAAAAAAAAAAAAAAGAAAAAAAAAAAGAAAAGTGTGAGAAAAGAAAGTATAGTCAGCCGCGGTGAACTTTGTTCACCAAAATGGCTGAGAAAAACATTGACACTCCAGCTACACCGTTAACAATACCGGTGTCAGCTGAAAAAACGGCCTGGAGCCAAAATAGCCCGCTAAAAAAGGATGGCGTATTTTACGCTAACGAAAGAATTCGTCTCCAAGAAACCTTCAGTGGCAATGAATTCTTAACAATCACCGAGGCATTCGAGGAGGTGAAACCTCGTACCATTTCTTTGCTCACCTCGGATGTCAGGACTCATAAGCTGGTTGGAGTGAGCAGGGAGGGTATGGAGGAGGCCCTGAAGGCGTTAGGCATTTGTCCGAAAATTTTAGCACGAAGAACAAATGCTCTATGGGACCTCCTCCTACACACAGAAGAACAAGCCAAGAAATTAGCCGGCAGTGTCTTGAATACAAAGTCTTTAAGACTACAAACCGAGTATATGGGCACCCGTCGAACAAAGGTGATGGTTCATGGGGTGCCCATAGACATTTCCGGTGACAGACTCGGGGCCTTCTTCGCCGAATTCGGAGAAGTTAACGAAGTGAAGGCCATCAGCAGTAAGGCAGGAATCGAGACGGGAGATTTCGAAATCCACATCACATTGGACAGAGAAGGATTCCAGAACATCCCTAACGTATTAATCTGCCGCAACAGAAGGATGTTGGTAGTGGTGGAGGGCAGAAAGCCGTTCTGTTGGTCATGCGGAGAGGCAGGACACATGGCAAAGGCGTGCCCTAAGAAAGAGAAGACACCAGCCCCACCACCTCCAGCACCTGCAGCAAAAACCAGTACCCCAGAGAAGGAAACCCCGAATCCGGAAGGCGAGTGGAAGGAAGTCACTAAAAGGCGGAAGCCCCAAAGTGCGCCGGCTCCACCCCAGAAGGAGATTCCCCCCAAAAGGCAGACGGAAGGGGAATTTAAAAAGCAACCCAAAGAAGGCCAAAACAAGCGGCCCGAGGATCAACCTAAACTGCAACAGAAGCAAATAGAACAGCAGCCTCAACAGCAGAAGCAAGCTGAACAACCTCAACAGCAACGACAGAAGAAGCAACAGCAACCTCAACAGCAGCGGTCACAGCAGAAAACCAAGAAGCAGCAAGAGCATCCACAGATGGAGCAGCAGCAGGAAGCACCAATGGAGGTAGAAAGTATGCCTCCACCACGAGCTTCGTCTTTAAAAAGAAGTAGGGAGGAAGACTCTGAAGAGCAAGAAAAAGGTACCTCTGGACGTAGCAGGGCAGAGTGTAGCATGGACAGAACCAGGCGGCACTCCTTCCCTGCATCGCCCATAAGACAAGCTGTTTCCCCTAGAGATAGGAGTCTCCCTTCCTCCCATACACGTACTCCATCCCCCTCTCCCTCTACTTCTTCCCCCAGTTCTCTAAATACACCACCCCATACATCCACTTCTTCCCCTCCCCATCCTTCAAGGGAGAAGAAAAAGAAGAAAAAGAAACTTTTCGAAGGGCCCGAATCAATTTGTCATGTAGACAAAGAAGTCTACAAGAACGGGCTCACCAAGCAAAGAAAAGCACTGTCGGGGCTCCTTTTCCAAATGAACGAGGTTGACGGGAAGTCAACAGAAGACCCTCGTAACTTTCCTAAGGCGCCAGGAGTGATAACCTGCGTAAGGGACACGGGGGCTTACTTGCGTGTGTGGAGTCATTTGTTTGAAGCTAAAGAGGCCTTCCCGAACATCAGAATGTTCGATATGGAGGACCCCAGTATAAGAAGATTGCGACAATTTTGTGCAGGGAGGGTCCCCGTTTTGATCCATCCCTCATTATATAGAGCGATCAAACTAATATACCCCATGGACGTTGGCGGTATTGCCCTGGATGGACGCATTACGTCAGAGTTGGGAGTAGGGAGCCTGGGGCAATCCGTCGGGGTCCTGTCCAGCTCAGATTTCCGGCCCGTATGTGTCTAAGGTTTTTGCACTAATTCTTTTTTATATTTGCAGGCCTAGAAAATGGAAATAAAGATAGCCAGTTTGAATGTGAAGGGCTTGAGAAATCGGGGTAAGGCTGCCCGCCTGCTTCGGGATCTCCTGTCCTTCGGTGTAGATGTTGCCGCGATCGAAGAGACCCACTTTGTTTGCACTTCCGATGCGTGTGTGCTGGAGGATGACTTTGTCGTCTATTCAGCATATGGGGACCGGTTGGCCAGAGGAGTTTCTTTGTTAGTCAAACGTACTCTTGATGCGAAGGTGGACCTTGTGCATACCGATGCCGAGGGCAGGTTAATCGTGGCCGATATTGCCGTGAAAAGTGGTTCGTTTCGGGTCGTTGCGGTTTATGCGCCCAACGACCAGGGGGAGCGGTGTGACTTTTTTCGGCAGTTAGGGCCGTTCCTAGTCGATTCTTCGCGCCTAGTTCTAATGGGGGACTGGAATGCCATCCTGGACCCCAAGTTAGACAGGGGGCGGGGCGCTAGCGGGAGAAGGGGCGATCGCAGCCTGGTCGATCTGATCGGCGATTATGGTCTCGTCGATAGATACCGGGTCGATCATCCCAGTGGGAAAATGTGGACGTGGGCGCATAATTGGCCGTCTGACAAGGTAGTTAGCTACCTTGACAGAATGTTAGTTCGTAGGGCCGACATAGACCTGTTAGATTGTCCCACGTTCCACTGGGTAGGCTACACGGACCACAAACTCGTTTGTGCCCGTGTGGCGTTAGAACATAGGCCTAGAATGGCTGGTTACTGGAAGTTCAATCTGTCCTTACTGGACAGGCGGGACTTCCGGGAGCAGCTAATTAAATTAGTGCAGCGGGAGCTAGTGGGGGCGGTTATCGGGAATAGGTGGTGGGAAAAACTGAAAGATAGAATTAGGTCTTTCACCACCGATTTCAGCAAACGGCTCGCTCTAGATAAGGCTGAGAAGGTGAAGACACTTAAGGCTAATTTTTCCCGGGCGGAGGCTGGGGGGGATCCCCTAGAGATAGCTCTAGCTAGGGAGGCCCTGCAGCGGTCGAATAGCGATCGTTACATGGGTCAGGTAATTAGGCATAAGTTAAGTAAGATGTCTAACGAAGCTGTGAACCTGGGCGCAGATCTGCGTCGGGAAGAAATCCGTCGAGGTGGTGTTCGTTACGTTCGTCAAGTCGAAACCCCGGAGGGGCGTACTCTGCGGTCGACTGACGACATGTGCGAGGCGTTTCGGCGGCATTTCGAGAGCCGCTTTACCAAGGAGCCTGGTCTCCGTGAGGAGGAGTTTCGCAGCTATTTGGCTGACTTTCCTCGGCTTGCGCCGACTGAAGCGGCTAGCTGCGAGGGAGAGATCACGGAGGGCGAAGTCTATGAGGCACTGAAGAGGGTCGGCAGAGGCAAGTCGCCCGGTCTGGATGGTTTGCCCTATGAATTGTACTTGAGGCTGTCGCACATCTTTGTTCCGATTTTGACAGCAGTGTTCAACAACTGGTTTCGGTCGGGGTCCATCCCCAATCGCATTTCCAGGGGTGTGATCACTCTGTTGAAAAAGGGCAAGGGTGTTGGGGGGAAACTAGATGATTATAGGCCCATAACTCTGCTAAACACAGAGTTAAAGATTATGGCCAAGATCCTGCAGGAGCGTTTGCAGTCAGTTGCCGAGTCTCTGTTGGGACCTGAGCAGACTTGTTCTGTGAGGGGCCGAACAATTCAGAGCAACCTGCATTTGATCCGCACGATCGTAGAGGGCGTAAAAGACGACGAAGAAGCCGCGCTGATCAATTTGGATCAGTCCAAGGCATTTGATAGGGTCGACCATCGCTACCTTGCTACTGTCCTGCAGGCCGCCGGATTCGCACCCGACTTCTGCCGCTGGATTAGCCTCCTGTATCGCTCCCCCAGTGCTGTGGTACAGGTGAACGGAAAGTTGTCGGGCGCTTTTGTTCTGTCGAGGTCGGTTCGTCAGGGTTGTCCGCTGTCGCCTCTCCTTTACGCTTTGGCGTTGGAGCCTCTCCTGCGCCGGCTGAAGGACGAGGCGTGCAGTCCGGCCCTACGCGGGATCGCCGTTCCTGGAGGGTCTCGAGCCAGGGTTTCCGCGTACGCCGATGACGTATCTGCTTTCGTGTCGTCCCGTAACGACATTGAGGCGGTACAGAAGGCGCTTGATCGGTACGAGAAGGTGACAGGGGCCAAGATAAACCGCGACAAGTCTTCCGGCTTGCGGTTAGGTGCCTGGAAGGGGCGTGATCTTCCAGGCCGCTTCGGTTGGACGGACGGTCCTGTCCGCATTCTTGGAGTGTGGTTTGGACCCGACCTCCAGCTGAAGAAAAATTGGTCTGAAGTACTAGCAAAGGTCGTTTCTGCCGGTAAGACTTGGAATCGACGGAGGTTGTCCGTAAAGGGCAGGGCGGAGGTGTGTGTTACATACATTTTCCCCCTGATTCTTTACCGCTTGTCAGTACTTCCTCTCTGTAAGGCCCAGAAGAAGGCGCTCGAGCAAGCGCTATCCTCCATTTTATGGAGGGGACGCGCGAACAGGGTCGACAGACGAGTCTGCACTAAAAGTCCGTGTCATGGGGGGCTGGGAATGCCACACTTGAAGAGTCACATCCGTGCCTCTCGGTTGGCTTTCCTACGCCGCGCATTGACTAGAGGAGATCCGATTCTGGAGGGGATTGTTAGGGACGCCTTCCCTAGCCTTACCATCAATCCCCCCATCTCGAAGGCTGAGCGCCATTGTAAGTCTCGAGATGAATCGCTTTTCCTCAGCGAGTGTCGGTCAGCCTTGAGGGCTATTCCGCGGTCCAGTGACCTTTCACGGCCTAGGAAGGTCTTCTATCGGGAATTAGTGGAGGGTCGCGCGAAGGATTCTCTACGTGATACGCTCGACTGTTCGGAGGAGCAGTATCGCTCCTACTGGTCTTGGGCGCCAGCGGCGGATTATCTCAGTAACCCTGAGTTTTCGCTTACCTGGCGATTGGCTCGGAATCGGCTGCCTCTCAACGACGTGGCTTTCATATGGGGCTTGGCGGATTTGCCAGACTGTGAACGGTGTGGCCTTGGATTAGAGGAAACGGCTTCGCACGCCTTCTACCATTGCCCCCGGGTCCGCCCCTTATGGGACCATGTCGGCGAGCTGACGGCTCGTCTCGCTCCCGAAGAACTCATGTCCATTGATCGCGCATACGCGTGTGACAATGTGTCGCCCCCGTATTCTGGGGTGAAACGAATGGTGTTTCTAACGCTGCTAGCCACGGCTCGAATGGTGATATGGACGACGCGAATGGAGGAAGTCTTGCGAGGCAATAGTCTTTCGCATCAGGATCTAATCCGATTCTTTGAGCATCAGCTCAAGATGAAGATTAGAACTGATAGAAAACGATTGCATTCGACAGTCTTCAGCGAAAGGTGGGTAAAAGAGGCGAGCTTGGTTCGTTTGAACGGGGTTAGCCTTGATTTTCTTTTCTAGGTCAACCAAAGTCACATCGGGGTGGTTTCCTGTGGAACCCTCCCCTCGGTTAGGTTAGACAAGCTTAAGTGTACCTAGTTAATATGAGTAAGTGTTGTTCCCGGCCTGTTTCCCGGCCATCATTTTAGTTATGATCCAAGTCGAGATTCCCAACCTCCCCAGTTTGTTTTGGCCTCCTTTTCATCTCAACTGGATCAGCCTTTTACTTCCCCATGTCCAACTTATTTTATCTCTTTCCCACTCCCTTAGCGAGAGTGCTTCTTGATTTTGTCCTCTGGGCAGAATACAGCGGCCTCTCTATTTTGAGGGTTGGACGGGCCCTACTAACATAAATTATGTTTAGTTTAAGAATTTGTTGAATTTTTAGTTTGTTATGGGGTTCATCTCCCTCCCCTTTCATCTGTTCATGATTATATCTTTATGTATTTTTATTATCATTAAATTTTTATGTTATGGGGCGCGTTTTATTTTAGGCCCCCCCTGTTGAGGATGTGGTATTATGGTGTATGGAGGATTGAAAGATGATGGACGAATTCTTGTGGTGATTGCGTCAATTGTAATGTATGAATGGGTCACGAATCTGATTAGCTAGGTATAGGATAGTTAGTTAAGACCAGCCTTACCCCTCCCCTTTTTAGGCCTTGTGCCACAATTTGTATTTTATACGAATAAATCCTAAGAGAGGACTCACGAGATTTTCTGTTCGTCTTACGTGTTTTTTGGTCCAGCTATAAGCTAAGTTGGAAAGTTACATTTTTTTAAATTTGCACGCATTTTTTGAACCCTTTCTTTCCGTTTCTTTTTTAATTTGTACGCATTTTTGAACCCTTTCTTTCTTTTTCTTTGAACACTTTCTTTTTCAGTTTGATATTTGTTTAGTTTTTTATTTCTTTTATTTTGCTGTTAGCCTCCCCGACTTTTATTTGATTCTGTTCTTTTTCGTTTACTGTTCATTGTTGGTTTTATTTATTTTTCCCGGATTTCGGTCCGACCTTTTTTATTTGGTTTTATTTATTTGTTAAAAATTTCTGCTTAAAAAAAAAAAAAAAAGAAAAAAAAAAAGAAAAGTGTGAGAAAAGAAAGTATAGTCAGCCGCGGTGAACTTTGTTCACCAAAATGGCTGAGAAAAACATTGACACTCCAGCTACACCGTTAACAATACCGGTGTCAGCTGAAAAAACGGCCTGGAGCCAAAATAGCCCGCTAAAAAAGGATGGCGTATTTTACGCTAACGAAAGAATTCGTCTCCAAGAAACCTTCAGTGGCAATGAATTCTTAACAATCACCGAGGCATTCGAGGAGGTGAAACCTCGTACCATTTCTTTGCTCACCTCGGATGTCAGGACTCATAAGCTGGTTGGAGTGAGCAGGGAGGGTATGGAGGAGGCCCTGAAGGCGTTAGGCATTTGTCCGAAAATTTTAGCACGAAGAACAAATGCTCTATGGGACCTCCTCCTACACACAGAAGAACAAGCCAAGAAATTAGCCGGCAGTGTCTTGAATACAAAGTCTTTAAGACTACAAACCGAGTATATGGGCACCCGTCGAACAAAGGTGATGGTTCATGGGGTGCCCATAGACATTTCCGGTGACAGACTCGGGGCCTTCTTCGCCGAATTCGGAGAAGTTAACGAAGTGAAGGCCATCAGCAGTAAGGCAGGAATCGAGACGGGAGATTTCGAAATCCACATCACATTGGACAGAGAAGGATTCCAGAACATCCCTAACGTATTAATCTGCCGCAACAGAAGGATGTTGGTAGTGGTGGAGGGCAGAAAGCCGTTCTGTTGGTCATGCGGAGAGGCAGGACACATGGCAAAGGCGTGCCCTAAGAAAGAGAAGACACCAGCCCCACCACCTCCAGCACCTGCAGCAAAAACCAGTACCCCAGAGAAGGAAACCCCGAATCCGGAAGGCGAGTGGAAGGAAGTCACTAAAAGGCGGAAGCCCCAAAGTGCGCCGGCTCCACCCCAGAAGGAGATTCCCCCCAAAAGGCAGACGGAAGGGGAATTTAAAAAGCAACCCAAAGAAGGCCAAAACAAGCGGCCCGAGGATCAACCTAAACTGCAACAGAAGCAAATAGAACAGCAGCCTCAACAGCAGAAGCAAGCTGAACAACCTCAACAGCAACGACAGAAGAAGCAACAGCAACCTCAACAGCAGCGGTCACAGCAGAAAACCAAGAAGCAGCAAGAGCATCCACAGATGGAGCAGCAGCAGGAAGCACCAATGGAGGTAGAAAGTATGCCTCCACCACGAGCTTCGTCTTTAAAAAGAAGTAGGGAGGAAGACTCTGAAGAGCAAGAAAAAGGTACCTCTGGACGTAGCAGGGCAGAGTGTAGCATGGACAGAACCAGGCGGCACTCCTTCCCTGCATCGCCCATAAGACAAGCTGTTTCCCCTAGAGATAGGAGTCTCCCTTCCTCCCATACACGTACTCCATCCCCCTCTCCCTCTACTTCTTCCCCCAGTTCTCTAAATACACCACCCCATACATCCACTTCTTCCCCTCCCCATCCTTCAAGGGAGAAGAAAAAGAAGAAAAAGAAACTTTTCGAAGGGCCCGAATCAATTTGTCATGTAGACAAAGAAGTCTACAAGAACGGGCTCACCAAGCAAAGAAAAGCACTGTCGGGGCTCCTTTTCCAAATGAACGAGGTTGACGGGAAGTCAACAGAAGACCCTCGTAACTTTCCTAAGGCGCCAGGAGTGATAACCTGCGTAAGGGACACGGGGGCTTACTTGCGTGTGTGGAGTCATTTGTTTGAAGCTAAAGAGGCCTTCCCGAACATCAGAATGTTCGATATGGAGGACCCCAGTATAAGAAGATTGCGACAATTTTGTGCAGGGAGGGTCCCCGTTTTGATCCATCCCTCATTATATAGAGCGATCAAACTAATATACCCCATGGACGTTGGCGGTATTGCCCTGGATGGACGCATTACGTCAGAGTTGGGAGTAGGGAGCCTGGGGCAATCCGTCGGGGTCCTGTCCAGCTCAGATTTCCGGCCCGTATGTGTCTAAGGTTTTTGCACTAATTCTTTTTTATATTTGCAGGCCTAGAAAATGGAAATAAAGATAGCCAGTTTGAATGTGAAGGGCTTGAGAAATCGGGGTAAGGCTGCCCGCCTGCTTCGGGATCTCCTGTCCTTCGGTGTAGATGTTGCCGCGATCGAAGAGACCCACTTTGTTTGCACTTCCGATGCGTGTGTGCTGGAGGATGACTTTGTCGTCTATTCAGCATATGGGGACCGGTTGGCCAGAGGAGTTTCTTTGTTAGTCAAACGTACTCTTGATGCGAAGGTGGACCTTGTGCATACCGATGCCGAGGGCAGGTTAATCGTGGCCGATATTGCCGTGAAAAGTGGTTCGTTTCGGGTCGTTGCGGTTTATGCGCCCAACGACCAGGGGGAGCGGTGTGACTTTTTTCGGCAGTTAGGGCCGTTCCTAGTCGATTCTTCGCGCCTAGTTCTAATGGGGGACTGGAATGCCATCCTGGACCCCAAGTTAGACAGGGGGCGGGGCGCTAGCGGGAGAAGGGGCGATCGCAGCCTGGTCGATCTGATCGGCGATTATGGTCTCGTCGATAGATACCGGGTCGATCATCCCAGTGGGAAAATGTGGACGTGGGCGCATAATTGGCCGTCTGACAAGGTAGTTAGCTACCTTGACAGAATGTTAGTTCGTAGGGCCGACATAGACCTGTTAGATTGTCCCACGTTCCACTGGGTAGGCTACACGGACCACAAACTCGTTTGTGCCCGTGTGGCGTTAGAACATAGGCCTAGAATGGCTGGTTACTGGAAGTTCAATCTGTCCTTACTGGACAGGCGGGACTTCCGGGAGCAGCTAATTAAATTAGTGCAGCGGGAGCTAGTGGGGGCGGTTATCGGGAATAGGTGGTGGGAAAAACTGAAAGATAGAATTAGGTCTTTCACCACCGATTTCAGCAAACGGCTCGCTCTAGATAAGGCTGAGAAGGTGAAGACACTTAAGGCTAATTTTTCCCGGGCGGAGGCTGGGGGGGATCCCCTAGAGATAGCTCTAGCTAGGGAGGCCCTGCAGCGGTCGAATAGCGATCGTTACATGGGTCAGGTAATTAGGCATAAGTTAAGTAAGATGTCTAACGAAGCTGTGAACCTGGGCGCAGATCTGCGTCGGGAAGAAATCCGTCGAGGTGGTGTTCGTTACGTTCGTCAAGTCGAAACCCCGGAGGGGCGTACTCTGCGGTCGACTGACGACATGTGCGAGGCGTTTCGGCGGCATTTCGAGAGCCGCTTTACCAAGGAGCCTGGTCTCCGTGAGGAGGAGTTTCGCAGCTATTTGGCTGACTTTCCTCGGCTTGCGCCGACTGAAGCGGCTAGCTGCGAGGGAGAGATCACGGAGGGCGAAGTCTATGAGGCACTGAAGAGGGTCGGCAGAGGCAAGTCGCCCGGTCTGGATGGTTTGCCCTATGAATTGTACTTGAGGCTGTCGCACATCTTTGTTCCGATTTTGACAGCAGTGTTCAACAACTGGTTTCGGTCGGGGTCCATCCCCAATCGCATTTCCAGGGGTGTGATCACTCTGTTGAAAAAGGGCAAGGGTGTTGGGGGGAAACTAGATGATTATAGGCCCATAACTCTGCTAAACACAGAGTTAAAGATTATGGCCAAGATCCTGCAGGAGCGTTTGCAGTCAGTTGCCGAGTCTCTGTTGGGACCTGAGCAGACTTGTTCTGTGAGGGGCCGAACAATTCAGAGCAACCTGCATTTGATCCGCACGATCGTAGAGGGCGTAAAAGACGACGAAGAAGCCGCGCTGATCAATTTGGATCAGTCCAAGGCATTTGATAGGGTCGACCATCGCTACCTTGCTACTGTCCTGCAGGCCGCCGGATTCGCACCCGACTTCTGCCGCTGGATTAGCCTCCTGTATCGCTCCCCCAGTGCTGTGGTACAGGTGAACGGAAAGTTGTCGGGCGCTTTTGTTCTGTCGAGGTCGGTTCGTCAGGGTTGTCCGCTGTCGCCTCTCCTTTACGCTTTGGCGTTGGAGCCTCTCCTGCGCCGGCTGAAGGACGAGGCGTGCAGTCCGGCCCTACGCGGGATCGCCGTTCCTGGAGGGTCTCGAGCCAGGGTTTCCGCGTACGCCGATGACGTATCTGCTTTCGTGTCGTCCCGTAACGACATTGAGGCGGTACAGAAGGCGCTTGATCGGTACGAGAAGGTGACAGGGGCCAAGATAAACCGCGACAAGTCTTCCGGCTTGCGGTTAGGTGCCTGGAAGGGGCGTGATCTTCCAGGCCGCTTCGGTTGGACGGACGGTCCTGTCCGCATTCTTGGAGTGTGGTTTGGACCCGACCTCCAGCTGAAGAAAAATTGGTCTGAAGTACTAGCAAAGGTCGTTTCTGCCGGTAAGACTTGGAATCGACGGAGGTTGTCCGTAAAGGGCAGGGCGGAGGTGTGTGTTACATACATTTTCCCCCTGATTCTTTACCGCTTGTCAGTACTTCCTCTCTGTAAGGCCCAGAAGAAGGCGCTCGAGCAAGCGCTATCCTCCATTTTATGGAGGGGACGCGCGAACAGGGTCGACAGACGAGTCTGCACTAAAAGTCCGTGTCATGGGGGGCTGGGAATGCCACACTTGAAGAGTCACATCCGTGCCTCTCGGTTGGCTTTCCTACGCCGCGCATTGACTAGAGGAGATCCGATTCTGGAGGGGATTGTTAGGGACGCCTTCCCTAGCCTTACCATCAATCCCCCCATCTCGAAGGCTGAGCGCCATTGTAAGTCTCGAGATGAATCGCTTTTCCTCAGCGAGTGTCGGTCAGCCTTGAGGGCTATTCCGCGGTCCAGTGACCTTTCACGGCCTAGGAAGGTCTTCTATCGGGAATTAGTGGAGGGTCGCGCGAAGGATTCTCTACGTGATACGCTCGACTGTTCGGAGGAGCAGTATCGCTCCTACTGGTCTTGGGCGCCAGCGGCGGATTATCTCAGTAACCCTGAGTTTTCGCTTACCTGGCGATTGGCTCGGAATCGGCTGCCTCTCAACGACGTGGCTTTCATATGGGGCTTGGCGGATTTGCCAGACTGTGAACGGTGTGGCCTTGGATTAGAGGAAACGGCTTCGCACGCCTTCTACCATTGCCCCCGGGTCCGCCCCTTATGGGACCATGTCGGCGAGCTGACGGCTCGTCTCGCTCCCGAAGAACTCATGTCCATTGATCGCGCATACGCGTGTGACAATGTGTCGCCCCCGTATTCTGGGGTGAAACGAATGGTGTTTCTAACGCTGCTAGCCACGGCTCGAATGGTGATATGGACGACGCGAATGGAGGAAGTCTTGCGAGGCAATAGTCTTTCGCATCAGGATCTAATCCGATTCTTTGAGCATCAGCTCAAGATGAAGATTAGAACTGATAGAAAACGATTGCATTCGACAGTCTTCAGCGAAAGGTGGGTAAAAGAGGCGAGCTTGGTTCGTTTGAACGGGGTTAGCCTTGATTTTCTTTTCTAGGTCAACCAAAGTCACATCGGGGTGGTTTCCTGTGGAACCCTCCCCTCGGTTAGGTTAGACAAGCTTAAGTGTACCTAGTTAATATGAGTAAGTGTTGTTCCCGGCCTGTTTCCCGGCCATCATTTTAGTTATGATCCAAGTCGAGATTCCCAACCTCCCCAGTTTGTTTTGGCCTCCTTTTCATCTCAACTGGATCAGCCTTTTACTTCCCCATGTCCAACTTATTTTATCTCTTTCCCACTCCCTTAGCGAGAGTGCTTCTTGATTTTGTCCTCTGGGCAGAATACAGCGGCCTCTCTATTTTGAGGGTTGGACGGGCCCTACTAACATAAATTATGTTTAGTTTAAGAATTTGTTGAATTTTTAGTTTGTTATGGGGTTCATCTCCCTCCCCTTTCATCTGTTCATGATTATATCTTTATGTATTTTTATTATCATTAAATTTTTATGTTATGGGGCGCGTTTTATTTTAGGCCCCCCCTGTTGAGGATGTGGTATTATGGTGTATGGAGGATTGAAAGATGATGGACGAATTCTTGTGGTGATTGCGTCAATTGTAATGTATGAATGGGTCACGAATCTGATTAGCTAGGTATAGGATAGTTAGTTAAGACCAGCCTTACCCCTCCCCTTTTTAGGCCTTGTGCCACAATTTGTATTTTATACGAATAAATCCTAAGAGAGGACTCACGAGATTTTCTGTTCGTCTTACGTGTTTTTTGGACCAGCTATAAGCTAAGTTGGAAAGTTACATTTTTTTAAATTTGCACGCATTTTTTGAACCCTTTCTTTCCGTTTTTTTTAATTTGTACGCATTTTTGAACCCTTTCTTTCTTTTTTTGAACACTTTCTTTTTTCAGTTTGATATTTGTTTAGTTTTTTATTTCTTTTATTTTGCTGTTACCCTCCCCGACTTTTATTTGATTCTGTTCTTTTTCGTTTACTGTTCATTGTTGGTTTTATTTATTTTTCCCGGATTTCGGTCCGACCTTTTTTATTTGGTTTTATTTATTTGTTAAAAATTTCTGCTTAAAAAAAAGAAAAGTGTGAGAAAAGAAAGTATAGTCAGCCGCGGTGAACTTTGTTCACCAAAATGGCTGAGAAAAACATTGACACTCCAGCTACACCGTTAACAATACCGGTGTCAGCTGAAAAAACGGCCTGGAGCCAAAATAGCCCGATAAAAAAGGATGGCGTATTTTACGCTAACGAAAGAATTCGTCTCCAAGAAACCTTCAGTGGCAATGAATTCTTGACCATCACCGAGGCATTCGAGGAGGTGAAACCTCGTACCATTTCTTTGCTCACCTCGGATGTCAGGACTCATAAGCTGGTTGGAGTGAGCAGGGAGGGTATGGAGGAGGCCCTGAAGGCGTTAGGCATTTGTCCGAAAATTTTAGCACGAAGAACAAATGCTCTATGGGACCTCCTCCTACACACAGAAGAACAAGCCAAGAAATTAGCCGGCAGTGTCTTGAATACAAAGTCTTTAAGACTTCAAACCGAGTATATGGGCACCCGTCGAACAAAGGTGATGGTTCATGGGGTGCCCATAGACATTTCCGGTGACAGACTCGGGGCCTTCTTCGCCGAATTCGGAGAAGTTAACGAAGTGAAGGCCATCAGCAGTAAGGCAGGAATCGAGACGGGAGATTTCGAAATCCACATCACATTGGACAGAGAAGGATTCCAGAACATCCCAAACGTATTAATCTGCCGCAACAGAAGGATGTTGGTAGTGGTGGAGGGCAGAAAGCCGTTCTGTTGGTCATGCGGAGAGGCAGGACACATGGCAAAGGCGTGCCCTAAGAAAGAGAAGACACCAGCCCCACCACCTCCAGCACCTGCAGCAAAAACCAGTACCCCAGAGAAGGAAACCCCGAATCCGGAAGGCGAGTGGAAGGAAGTCACTAAAAGGCGGAAGCCCCAAAGTGCGCCGGCTCCACCCCAGAAGGAGATTCCCCCCAAAAGGCAGACGGAAGGGGAATTTAAAAAGCAACCCAAAGAAGGCCAAAACAAGCGGCCCGAGGATCAACCTAAACTGCAACAGAAGCAAATAGAACAGCAGCCTCAACAGCAGAAGCAAGCTGAACAACCTCAACAGCAACGACAGAAGAAGCAACAGCAGCCTCAACAGCAGCGGTCACAGCAGAAAACCAAGAAGCAGCAAGAGCATCCACAGATGGAGCAGCAGCAGGAAGCACCAATGGAGGTAGAAAGTATGCCTCCACCACGAGCTTCCTCTTTAAAAAGAAGTAGGGAGGAAGACTCTGAAGAGCAAGAAAAAGGTACCTCTGGACGTAGCAGGGCAGAGTGTAGCATGGACAGAACCAGGCGGCACTCCTTCCCTGCATCGCCCATAAGACAATCTGTTTCCCCTAGAGATAGGAGTCTCCCTTCCTCCCATACACGTACTCCATCCCCCTCTCCCTCTACTTCTTCCCCCAGTTCTCTAAATACACCACCCCATACATCCACTTCTTCCCCTCCCCATCCTTCAAGGGAGAAGAAAAAGAAGAAAAAGAAACTTTTCGAAGGGCCCGAATCAATTTGTCATGTAGACAAAGAAGTCTACAAGAACGGGCTCACCAAGCAAAGAAAAGCACTGTCGGGGCTCCTTTTCCAAATGAACGAGGTTGACGGGAAGTCAACAGAAGACCCTCGTAACTTTCCTAAGGCGCCAGGAGTGATAACCTGCGTAAGGGACACGGGGGCTTACTTGCGTGTGTGGAGTCATTTGTTTGAAGCTAAAGAGGCCTTCCCGAACATCAGAATGTTCGATATGGAGGACCCCAGTATAAGAAGATTGCGACAATTTTGTGCAGGGAGGGTCCCCGTTTTGATCCATCCCTCATTATATAGAGCGATCAAACTAATATACCCCATGGACGTTGGCGGTATTGCCCTGGATGGACGCATTACGTCGGAGTTGGGAGTAGGGAGCCTGGGGCAATCCGTCGGGGTCCTGTCCAGCTCAGATTTCCGGCCCGTATGTGTCTAAGGTTTTTGCACTAATTCTTTTTTATATTTGCAGGCCTAGAAAATGGAAATAAAGATAGCCAGTTTGAATGTGAAGGGCTTGAGAAATCGGGGTAAGGCTGCCCGCCTGCTTCGGGATCTCCTGTCCTTCGGTGTAGATGTTGCCGCGATCGAAGAGACCCACTTTGTTTGCACTTCCGATGCGTGTGTGCTGGAGGATGACTTTGTCGTCTATTCAGCATATGGGGACCGGTTGGCCAGAGGAGTTTCTTTGTTAGTCAAACGTACTCTTGATGCGAAGGTGGACCTTGTGCATACCGATGCCGAGGGCAGGTTAATCGTGGCCGATATTGCCGTGAAAAGTGGTTCGTTTCGGGTCGTTGCGGTTTATGCGCCCAACGACCAGGGGGAGCGGTGTGACTTTTTTCGGCAGTTAGGGCCGTTCCTAGTCGATTCTTCGCGCCTAGTTCTAATGGGGGACTGGAATGCCATCCTGGACCCCAAGTTAGACAGGGGGCGGGGCGCTAGCGGGAGAAGGGGCGATCGCAGCCTGGTCGATCTGATCGGCGATTATGGTCTCGTCGATAGATACCGGGTCGATCATCCCAGTGGGAAAATGTGGACGTGGGCGCATAATTGGCCGTCTGACAAGGTAGTTAGCTACCTTGACAGAATGTTAGTTCGTAGGGCCGACATAGACCTGTTAGATTGTCCCACGTTCCACTGGGTAGGCTACACGGACCACAAACTCGTTTGTGCCCGTGTGGCGTTAGAACATAGGCCTAGAATGGCTGGTTACTGGAAGTTCAATCTGTCCTTACTGGACAGGCGGGACTTCCGGGAGCAGCTAATTAAATTAGTGCAGCGGGAGCTAGTGGGGGCGGTTATCGGGAATAGGTGGTGGGAAAAATTGAAAGATAGAATTAGGTCTTTCACCACCGATTTCAGCAAACGGCTCGCTCTAGATAAGGCTGAGAAGGTGAAGACACTTAAGGCTAATTTTTCCCGGGCGGAGGCTGGGGGGGATCCCCTAGAGATAGCTCTAGCTAGGGAGGCCCTGCAGCGGTCGAATAGCGATCGTTACATGGGTCAGGTAATTAGGCATAAGTTAAGTAAGATGTCTAACGAAGCTGTGAACCTGGGCGCAGATCTGCGTCGGGAAGAAATCCGTCGAGGTGGTGTTCGTTACGTTCGTCAAGTCGAAACCCCGGAGGGGCGTACTCTGCGGTCGACTGACGACATGTGCGAGGCGTTTCGGCGGCATTTCGAGAGCCGCTTTACCAAGGAGCCTGGTCTCCGTGAGGAGGAGTTTCGCAGCTATTTGGCTGACTTTCCTCGGCTTGCGCCGACTGAAGCGGCTAGCTGCGAGGGAGAGATCACGGAGGGCGAAGTCTATGAGGCACTGAAGAGGGTCGGCAGAGGCAAGTCGCCCGGTCTGGATGGTTTGCCCTATGAATTGTACTTGAGGCTGTCGCACATCTTTGTTCCGATTTTGACAGCAGTGTTCAACAACTGGTTTCGGTCGGGGTCCATCCCCAATCGCATTTCCAGGGGTGTGATCACTCTGTTGAAAAAGGGCAAGGGTGTTGGGGGGAAACTAGATGATTATAGGCCCATAACTCTGCTAAACACAGAGTTAAAGATTATGGCCAAGATCCTGCAGGAGCGTTTGCAGTCAGTTGCCGAGTCTCTGTTGGGACCTGAGCAGACTTGTTCTGTGAGGGGCCGAACAATTCAGAGCAACCTGCATTTGATCCGCACGATCGTAGAGGGCGTAAAAGACGACGAAGAAGCCGCGCTGATCAATTTGGATCAGTCCAAGGCATTTGATAGGGTCGACCATCGCTACCTTGCTACTGTCCTGCAGGCCGCTGGATTCGCACCCGACTTCTGCCGCTGGATTAGCCTCCTGTATCGCTCCCCCAGTGCTGTGGTACAGGTGAACGGAAAGTTGTCGGGCGCTTTTGTTCTGTCGAGGTCGGTTCGTCAGGGTTGTCCGCTGTCGCCTCTCCTTTACGCTTTGGCGTTGGAGCCTCTCCTGCGCCGGCTGAAGGACGAGGCGTGCAGTCCGGCCCTACGCGGGATCGCCGTTCCTGGAGGGTCTCGAGCCAGGGTTTCCGCGTACGCCGATGACGTATCTGCTTTCGTGTCGTCCCTTAACGACATTGAGGCGGTACAGAAGGCGCTTGATCGGTACGAGAAGGTGACAGGGGCCAAGATAAACCGCGACAAGTCTTCCGGCTTGCGGTTAGGTGCCTGGAAGGGGCGTGATCTTCCAGGCCGCTTCGGTTGGACGGACGGTCCTGTCCGCATTCTTGGAGTGTGGTTTGGACCCGACCTCCAGCTGAAGAAAAATTGGTCTGAAGTACTAGCAAAGGTCGTTTCTGCCGGTAAGACTTGGAATCGACGGAGGTTGTCCGTAAAGGGCAGGGCGGAGGTGTGTGTTACATACATTTTCCCCCTGATTCTTTATCGCTTGTCAGTACTTCCTCTCTGTAAGGCCCAGAAGAAGGCGCTCGAGCAAGCGCTATCCTCCATTTTATGGAGGGGACGCGCGAACAGGGTCGACAGACGAGTCTGCACTAAAAGTCCGTGTCATGGGGGGCTGGGAATGCCACACTTGAAGAGTCACATCCGTGCCTCTCGGTTGGCTTTCCTACGCCGCGCATTGACTAGAGGAGATCCGATTCTGGAGGGGATTGTTAGGGACGCCTTCCCTAGCCTTACCATCAATCCCCCCATCTCGAAGGCTGAGCGCCATTGTAAGTCTCGAGATGAATCGCTTTTCCTCAGCGAGTGTCGGTCAGCCTTGAGGGCTATTCCGCGGTCCAGTGACCTTTCACGGCCTAGGAAGGTCTTCTATCGGGAATTAGTGGAGGGTCGCGCGAAGGATTCTCTACGTGATACGCTCGACTGTTCGGAGGAGCAGTATCGCTCCTACTGGTCTTGGGCGCCAGCGGCGGATTATCTCAGTAACCCTGAGTTTTCGCTTACCTGGCGATTGGCTCGGAATCGGCTGCCTCTCAACGACGTGGCTTTCATATGGGGCTTGGCGGATTTGCCAGACTGTGAACGGTGTGGCCTTGGATTAGAGGAAACGGCTTCGCACGCCTTCTACCATTGCCCCCGGGTCCGCCCCTTATGGGACCATGTCGGCGAGCTGACGGCTCGTCTCGCTCCCGAAGAACTCGTGTCCATTGATCGCGCATACGCGTGTGACAATGTGTCGCCCCCGTATTCTGGGGTGAAACGAATGGTGTTTCTAACGCTGCTAGCCACGGCTCGAATGGTGATATGGACGACGCGAATGGAGGAAGTCTTGCGAGGCAATAGTCTTTCGCATCAGGATCTAATCCGATTCTTTGAGCATCAGCTCAAGATGAAGATTAGAACTGATAGAAAACGATTGCATTCGACAGTCTTCAGCGAAAGGTGGGTAAAAGAGGCGAGCTTGGTTCGTTTGAACGGGGTTAGCCTTGATTTTCTTTTCTAGGTCAACCAAAGTCACATCGGGGTGGTTTCCTGTGGAACCCTCCCCTCGGTTAGGTTAGACAAGCTTAAGTGTACCTAGTTAATATGAGTAAGTGTTGTTCCCGGCCTGTTTCCCGGCCATCATTTTAGTTATGATCCAAGTCGAGATTCCCAACCTCCCCAGTTTGTTTTGGCCTCCTTTTCATCTCAACTGGATCAGCCTTTTACTTCCCCATGTCCCACTTATTTTATCTCTTTCCCACTCCCTTAGCGAGAGTGCTTCTTGATTTTGTCCTCTGGGCAGAATACAGCGGCCTCTCTATTTTGAGGGTTGGACGGGCCCTACTAACATAAATTATGTTTAGTTTAAGAATTTGTTGAATTTTTAGTTTGTTATGGGGTTCATCTCCCTCCCCTTTCATCTGTTCATGATTATATTTTTATGTATTTTTATTATCATTAAATTTTTATGTTATGGGGCGCGTTTTATTTTAGGCCCCCCCTGGTGAGGATGTGGTATTATGGTGTACGGAGGATTGAAAGATGATGGACGAATTCTTGTGGTGATTGCGTCAATTGTAATGTATGAATGGGTCACGAATCTGATTAGCTAGGTATAGGATAGTTAGTTAAGACCAGCCTTACCCCTCCCCTTTTTAGGCCTTGTGCCACAATTTGTATTTTATACAAATAAATCCTAAGAGAGGACTCACGAGATTTTCTGTTCGTCTTACGTGTTTTTTGGACCAGCTATAAGCTAAGTTGGAAAGTTACATTTTTTTAAATTTGCACGCATTTTTTGAACCCTTTCTTTCCGTTTTTTTTAATTTGTACGCATTTTTGAACCCTTTCTTTCTTTTTTTGAACACTTTCTTTTTTCAGTTTGATATTTGTTTAGTTTTTTATTTCTTTTATTTTGCTGTTACCCTCCCCGACTTTTATTTGATTCTGTTCTTTTTCGTTTACTGTTCATTGTTGGTTTTATTTATTTTTCCCGGATTTCGGTCCGACCTTTTTTATTTGGTTTTATTTATTTGTTAAAAATTTCTGCTTAAAAAAAAGAAAAGTGTGAGAAAAGAAAGTATAGTCAGCCGCGGTGAACTTTGTTCACCAAAATGGCTGAGAAAAACATTGACACTCCAGCTACACCGTTAACAATACCGGTGTCAGCTGAAAAAACGGCCTGGAGCCAAAATAGCCCGATAAAAAAGGATGGCGTATTTTACGCTAACGAAAGAATTCGTCTCCAAGAAACCTTCAGTGGCAATGAATTCTTGACCATCACCGAGGCATTCGAGGAGGTGAAACCTCGTACCATTTCTTTGCTCACCTCGGATGTCAGGACTCATAAGCTGGTTGGAGTGAGCAGGGAGGGTATGGAGGAGGCCCTGAAGGCGTTAGGCATTTGTCCGAAAATTTTAGCACGAAGAACAAATGCTCTATGGGACCTCCTCCTACACACAGAAGAACAAGCCAAGAAATTAGCCGGCAGTGTCTTGAATACAAAGTCTTTAAGACTTCAAACCGAGTATATGGGCACCCGTCGAACAAAGGTGATGGTTCATGGGGTGCCCATAGACATTTCCGGTGACAGACTCGGGGCCTTCTTCGCCGAATTCGGAGAAGTTAACGAAGTGAAGGCCATCAGCAGTAAGGCAGGAATCGAGACGGGAGATTTCGAAATCCACATCACATTGGACAGAGAAGGATTCCAGAACATCCCAAACGTATTAATCTGCCGCAACAGAAGGATGTTGGTAGTGGTGGAGGGCAGAAAGCCGTTCTGTTGGTCATGCGGAGAGGCAGGACACATGGCAAAGGCGTGCCCTAAGAAAGAGAAGACACCAGCCCCACCACCTCCAGCACCTGCAGCAAAAACCAGTACCCCAGAGAAGGAAACCCCGAATCCGGAAGGCGAGTGGAAGGAAGTCACTAAAAGGCGGAAGCCCCAAAGTGCGCCGGCTCCACCCCAGAAGGAGATTCCCCCCAAAAGGCAGACGGAAGGGGAATTTAAAAAGCAACCCAAAGAAGGCCAAAACAAGCGGCCCGAGGATCAACCTAAACTGCAACAGAAGCAAATAGAACAGCAGCCTCAACAGCAGAAGCAAGCTGAACAACCTCAACAGCAACGACAGAAGAAGCAACAGCAGCCTCAACAGCAGCGGTCACAGCAGAAAACCAAGAAGCAGCAAGAGCATCCACAGATGGAGCAGCAGCAGGAAGCACCAATGGAGGTAGAAAGTATGCCTCCACCACGAGCTTCCTCTTTAAAAAGAAGTAGGGAGGAAGACTCTGAAGAGCAAGAAAAAGGTACCTCTGGACGTAGCAGGGCAGAGTGTAGCATGGACAGAACCAGGCGGCACTCCTTCCCTGCATCGCCCATAAGACAATCTGTTTCCCCTAGAGATAGGAGTCTCCCTTCCTCCCATACACGTACTCCATCCCCCTCTCCCTCTACTTCTTCCCCCAGTTCTCTAAATACACCACCCCATACATCCACTTCTTCCCCTCCCCATCCTTCAAGGGAGAAGAAAAAGAAGAAAAAGAAACTTTTCGAAGGGCCCGAATCAATTTGTCATGTAGACAAAGAAGTCTACAAGAACGGGCTCACCAAGCAAAGAAAAGCACTGTCGGGGCTCCTTTTCCAAATGAACGAGGTTGACGGGAAGTCAACAGAAGACCCTCGTAACTTTCCTAAGGCGCCAGGAGTGATAACCTGCGTAAGGGACACGGGGGCTTACTTGCGTGTGTGGAGTCATTTGTTTGAAGCTAAAGAGGCCTTCCCGAACATCAGAATGTTCGATATGGAGGACCCCAGTATAAGAAGATTGCGACAATTTTGTGCAGGGAGGGTCCCCGTTTTGATCCATCCCTCATTATATAGAGCGATCAAACTAATATACCCCATGGACGTTGGCGGTATTGCCCTGGATGGACGCATTACGTCGGAGTTGGGAGTAGGGAGCCTGGGGCAATCCGTCGGGGTCCTGTCCAGCTCAGATTTCCGGCCCGTATGTGTCTAAGGTTTTTGCACTAATTCTTTTTTATATTTGCAGGCCTAGAAAATGGAAATAAAGATAGCCAGTTTGAATGTGAAGGGCTTGAGAAATCGGGGTAAGGCTGCCCGCCTGCTTCGGGATCTCCTGTCCTTCGGTGTAGATGTTGCCGCGATCGAAGAGACCCACTTTGTTTGCACTTCCGATGCGTGTGTGCTGGAGGATGACTTTGTCGTCTATTCAGCATATGGGGACCGGTTGGCCAGAGGAGTTTCTTTGTTAGTCAAACGTACTCTTGATGCGAAGGTGGACCTTGTGCATACCGATGCCGAGGGCAGGTTAATCGTGGCCGATATTGCCGTGAAAAGTGGTTCGTTTCGGGTCGTTGCGGTTTATGCGCCCAACGACCAGGGGGAGCGGTGTGACTTTTTTCGGCAGTTAGGGCCGTTCCTAGTCGATTCTTCGCGCCTAGTTCTAATGGGGGACTGGAATGCCATCCTGGACCCCAAGTTAGACAGGGGGCGGGGCGCTAGCGGGAGAAGGGGCGATCGCAGCCTGGTCGATCTGATCGGCGATTATGGTCTCGTCGATAGATACCGGGTCGATCATCCCAGTGGGAAAATGTGGACGTGGGCGCATAATTGGCCGTCTGACAAGGTAGTTAGCTACCTTGACAGAATGTTAGTTCGTAGGGCCGACATAGACCTGTTAGATTGTCCCACGTTCCACTGGGTAGGCTACACGGACCACAAACTCGTTTGTGCCCGTGTGGCGTTAGAACATAGGCCTAGAATGGCTGGTTACTGGAAGTTCAATCTGTCCTTACTGGACAGGCGGGACTTCCGGGAGCAGCTAATTAAATTAGTGCAGCGGGAGCTAGTGGGGGCGGTTATCGGGAATAGGTGGTGGGAAAAATTGAAAGATAGAATTAGGTCTTTCACCACCGATTTCAGCAAACGGCTCGCTCTAGATAAGGCTGAGAAGGTGAAGACACTTAAGGCTAATTTTTCCCGGGCGGAGGCTGGGGGGGATCCCCTAGAGATAGCTCTAGCTAGGGAGGCCCTGCAGCGGTCGAATAGCGATCGTTACATGGGTCAGGTAATTAGGCATAAGTTAAGTAAGATGTCTAACGAAGCTGTGAACCTGGGCGCAGATCTGCGTCGGGAAGAAATCCGTCGAGGTGGTGTTCGTTACGTTCGTCAAGTCGAAACCCCGGAGGGGCGTACTCTGCGGTCGACTGACGACATGTGCGAGGCGTTTCGGCGGCATTTCGAGAGCCGCTTTACCAAGGAGCCTGGTCTCCGTGAGGAGGAGTTTCGCAGCTATTTGGCTGACTTTCCTCGGCTTGCGCCGACTGAAGCGGCTAGCTGCGAGGGAGAGATCACGGAGGGCGAAGTCTATGAGGCACTGAAGAGGGTCGGCAGAGGCAAGTCGCCCGGTCTGGATGGTTTGCCCTATGAATTGTACTTGAGGCTGTCGCACATCTTTGTTCCGATTTTGACAGCAGTGTTCAACAACTGGTTTCGGTCGGGGTCCATCCCCAATCGCATTTCCAGGGGTGTGATCACTCTGTTGAAAAAGGGCAAGGGTGTTGGGGGGAAACTAGATGATTATAGGCCCATAACTCTGCTAAACACAGAGTTAAAGATTATGGCCAAGATCCTGCAGGAGCGTTTGCAGTCAGTTGCCGAGTCTCTGTTGGGACCTGAGCAGACTTGTTCTGTGAGGGGCCGAACAATTCAGAGCAACCTGCATTTGATCCGCACGATCGTAGAGGGCGTAAAAGACGACGAAGAAGCCGCGCTGATCAATTTGGATCAGTCCAAGGCATTTGATAGGGTCGACCATCGCTACCTTGCTACTGTCCTGCAGGCCGCCGGATTCGCACCCGACTTCTGCCGCTGGATTAGCCTCCTGTATCGCTCCCCCAGTGCTGTGGTACAGGTGAACGGAAAGTTGTCGGGCGCTTTTGTTCTGTCGAGGTCGGTTCGTCAGGGTTGTCCGCTGTCGCCTCTCCTTTACGCTTTGGCGTTGGAGCCTCTCCTGCGCCGGCTGAAGGACGAGGCGTGCAGTCCGGCCCTACGCGGGATCGCCGTTCCTGGAGGGTCTCGAGCCAGGGTTTCCGCGTACGCCGATGACGTATCTGCTTTCGTGTCGTCCCTTAACGACATTGAGGCGGTACAGAAGGCGCTTGATCGGTACGAGAAGGTGACAGGGGCCAAGATAAACCGCGACAAGTCTTCCGGCTTGCGGTTAGGTGCCTGGAAGGGGCGTGATCTTCCAGGCCGCTTCGGTTGGACGGACGGTCCTGTCCGCATTCTTGGAGTGTGGTTTGGACCCGACCTCCAGCTGAAGAAAAATTGGTCTGAAGTACTAGCAAAGGTCGTTTCTGCCGGTAAGACTTGGAATCGACGGAGGTTGTCCGTAAAGGGCAGGGCGGAGGTGTGTGTTACATACATTTTCCCCCTGATTCTTTATCGCTTGTCAGTACTTCCTCTCTGTAAGGCCCAGAAGAAGGCGCTCGAGCAAGCGCTATCCTCCATTTTATGGAGGGGACGCGCGAACAGGGTCGACAGACGAGTCTGCACTAAAAGTCCGTGTCATGGGGGGCTGGGAATGCCACACTTGAAGAGTCACATCCGTGCCTCTCGGTTGGCTTTCCTACGCCGCGCATTGACTAGAGGAGATCCGATTCTGGAGGGGATTGTTAGGGACGCCTTCCCTAGCCTTACCATCAATCCCCCCATCTCGAAGGCTGAGCGCCATTGTAAGTCTCGAGATGAATCGCTTTTCCTCAGCGAGTGTCGGTCAGCCTTGAGGGCTATTCCGCGGTCCAGTGACCTTTCACGGCCTAGGAAGGTCTTCTATCGGGAATTAGTGGAGGGTCGCGCGAAGGATTCTCTACGTGATACGCTCGACTGTTCGGAGGAGCAGTATCGCTCCTACTGGTCTTGGGCGCCAGCGGCGGATTATCTCAGTAACCCTGAGTTTTCGCTTACCTGGCGATTGGCTCGGAATCGGCTGCCTCTCAACGACGTGGCTTTCATATGGGGCTTGGCGGATTTGCCAGACTGTGAACGGTGTGGCCTTGGATTAGAGGAAACGGCTTCGCACGCCTTCTACCATTGCCCCCGGGTCCGCCCCTTATGGGACCATGTCGGCGAGCTGACGGCTCGTCTCGCTCCCGAAGAACTCATGTCCATTGATCGCGCATACGCGTGTGACAATGTGTCGCCCCCGTATTCTGGGGTGAAACGAATGGTGTTTCTAACGCTGCTAGCCACGGCTCGAATGGTGATATGGACGACGCGAATGGAGGAAGTCTTGCGAGGCAATAGTCTTTCGCATCAGGATCTAATCCGATTCTTTGAGCATCAGCTCAAGATGAAGATTAGAACTGATAGAAAACGATTGCATTCGACAGTCTTCAGCGAAAGGTGGGTAAAAGAGGCGAGCTTGGTTCGTTTGAACGGGGTTAGCCTTGATTTTCTTTTCTAGGTCAACCAAAGTCACATCGGGGTGGTTTCCTGTGGAACCCTCCCCTCGGTTAGGTTAGACAAGCTTAAGTGTACCTAGTTAATATGAGTAAGTGTTGTTCCCGGCCTGTTTCCCGGCCATCATTTTAGTTATGATCCAAGTCGAGATTCCCAACCTCCCCAGTTTGTTTTGGCCTCCTTTTCATCTCAACTGGATCAGCCTTTTACTTCCCCATGTCCAACTTATTTTATCTCTTTCCCACTCCCTTAGCGAGAGTGCTTCTTGATTTTGTCCTCTGGGCAGAATACAGCGGCCTCTCTATTTTGAGGGTTGGACGGGCCCTACTAACATAAATTATGTTTAGTTTAAGAATTTGTTGAATTTTTAGTTTGTTATGGGGTTCATCTCCCTCCCCTTTCATCTGTTCATGATTATATCTTTATGTATTTTTATTATCATTAAATTTTTATGTTATGGGGCGCGTTTTATTTTAGGCCCCCCCTGTTGAGGATGTGGTATTATGGTGTATGGAGGATTGAAAGATGATGGACGAATTCTTGTGGTGATTGCGTCAATTGTAATGTATGAATGGGTCACGAATCTGATTAGCTAGGTATAGGATAGTTAGTTAAGACCAGCCTTACCCCTCCCCTTTTTAGGCCTTGTGCCACAATTTGTATTTTATACGAATAAATCCTAAGAGAGGACTCACGAGATTTTCTGTTCGTCTTACGTGTTTTTTGGACCAGCTATAAGCTAAGTTGGAAAGTTACATTTTTTTAAATTTGCACGCATTTTTTGAACCCTTTCTTTCCGTTTTTTTTAATTTGTACGCATTTTTGAACCCTTTCTTTCTTTTTTTGAACACTTTCTTTTTTCAGTTTGATATTTGTTTAGTTTTTTATTTCTTTTATTTTGCTGTTACCCTCCCCGACTTTTATTTGATTCTGTTCTTTTTCGTTTACTGTTCATTGTTGGTTTTATTTATTTTCCCGGATTTCGGTCCGACCTTTTTTATTTGGTTTTATTTATTCGTTAAAAATTTCTGCTTAAAAAAAAAAAAAGAAAAGTGTGAGAAAAGAAAGTATAGTCAGCCGCGGTGAACTTTGTTCACCAAAATGGCTGAGAAAAACATTGACACTCCAGCTACACCGTTAACAATACCGGTGTCAGCTGAAAAAACGGCCTGGAGCCAAAATAGCCCGCTAAAAAAGGATGGCGTATTTTACGCTAACGAAAGAATTCGTCTCCAAGAAACCTTCAGTGGCAATGAATTCTTGACCATCACCGAGGCATTCGAGGAGGTGAAACCTCGTACCATTTCTTTGCTCACCTCGGATGTCAGGACTCATAAGCTGGTTGGAGTGAGCAGGGAGGGTATGGAGGAGGCCCTGAAGGCGTTAGGCATTTGTCCGAAAATTTTAGCACGAAGGACAAATGCTCTATGGGACCTCCTCCTACACACAGAAGAACAAGCCAAGAAATTAGCCGGCAGTGTCTTGAATACAAAGTCTTTAAGACTACAAACCGAGTATATGGGCACCCGTCGAACAAAGGTGATGGTTCATGGGGTGCCCATAGACATTTCCGGTGACAGACTCGGGGCCTTCTTCGCCGAATTCGGAGAAGTTAACGAAGTGAAGGCCATCAGCAGTAAGGCAGGAATCGAGACGGGAGATTTCGAAATCCACATCACATTGGACAGAGAAGGATTCCAGAACATCCCAAACGTATTAATCTGCCGCAACAGAAGGATGTTGGTAGTGGTGGAGGGCAGAAAGCCGTTCTGTTGGTCATGCGGAGAGGCAGGACACATGGCAAAGGCGTGCCCTAAGAAAGAGAAGACACCAGCCCCACCACCTCCAGCACCTGCAGCAAAAACCAGTATCCCAGAGAAGGAAACCCCGAATCCGGAAGGCGAGTGGAAGGAAGTCACTAAAAGGCGGAAGCCCCAAAGTGCGCCGGCTCCACCCCAGAAGGAGATTCCCCCCAAAAGGCAGACGGAAGGGGAATTTAAAAAGCAACTCAAAGAAGGCCAAAACAAGCGGCCCGAGGATCAACCTAAACTGCAACAGAAGCAAATAGAACAGCAGCCTCAACAGCAGAAGCAACCTGAACAACCTCAACAGCAACGACAGAAGAAGCAACAGCAGCCTCAACAGCAGCGGTCACAGCAGAAAACCAAGAAGCAGCAAGAGCATCCACAGATGGAGCAGCAGCAGGAAGCACCAATGGAGGTAGAAAGTATGCCTCCACCACGAGCTTCGTCTTTAAAAAGAAGTAGGGAGGAAGACTCTGAAGAGCAAGAAAAAGGTACCTCTGGACGTAGCAGGGCAGAGTGTAGCATGGACAGAACCAGGCGGCACTCCTTCCCTGCATCGCCCATAAGACAATCTGTTTCCCCTAGAGATAGGAGTCTCCCTTCCTCCCATACACGTACTCCATCCCCCTCTCCCTCTACTTCTTCCCCCAGTTCTCTAAATACACCACCCCATACATCCACTTCTTCCCCTCCCCATCCTTCAAGGGAGAAGAAAAAGAAGAAAAAGAAACTTTTCGAAGGGCCCGAATCAATTTGTCATGTAGACAAAGAAGTCTACAAGAACGGGCTCACCAAGCAAAGAAAAGCACTGTCGGGGCTCCTTTTCCAAATGAACGAGGTTGACGGGAAGTCAACAGAAGACCCTCGTAACTTTCCTAAGGCGCCAGGAGTGATAACCTGCGTAAGGGACACGGGGGCTTACTTGCGTGTGTGGAGTCATTTGTTTGAAGCTAAAGAGGCCTTCCCGAACATCAGAATGTTCGATATGGAGGACCCCAGTATAAGAAGATTGCGACAATTTTGTGCAGGGAGGGTCCCCGTTTTGATCCATCCCTCATTATATAGAGCGATCAAACTAATATACCCCATGGACGTTGGCGGTATTGCCCTGGATGGACGCATTACGTCAGAGTTGGGAGTAGGGAGCCTGGGGCAATCCGTCGGGGTCCTGTCCAGCTCAGATTTCCGCCCCGTATGTGTCTAAGGTTTTTGCATTAATTCTTTTTTATATTTGCAGGCCTAGAAAATGGAAATAAAGATAGCCAGTTTGAATGTGAAGGGCTTGAGAAATCGGGGTAAGGCTGCCCGCCTGCTTCGGGATCTCCTGTCCTTCGGTGTAGATGTTGCCGCGATCGAAGAGACCCACTTTGTTTGCACTTCCGATGCGTGTGTGCTGGAGGATGACTTTGTCGTCTATTCAGCATATGGGGACCGGTTGGCCAGAGGAGTTTCTTTGTTAGTCAAACGTACTCTTGATGCGAAGGTGGACCTTGTGCATACCGATGCCGAGGGCAGGTTAATCGTGGCCGATATTGCCGTGAAAAGTGGTTCGTTTCGGGTCGTTGCGGTTTATGCGCCCAACGACCAGGGGGAGCGGTGTGACTTTTTTCGGCAGTTAGGGCCGTTCCTAGTCGATTCTTCGCGCCTAGTTCTAATGGGGGACTGGAATGCCATCCTGGACCCCAAGTTAGACAGGGGGCGGGGCGCTAGCGGGAGAAGGGGCGATCGCAGCCTGGTCGATCTGATCGGCGATTATGGTCTCGTCGATAGATACCGGGTCGATCATCCCAGTGGGAAAATGTGGACGTGGGCGCATAATTGGCCGTCTGACAAGGTAGTTAGCTACCTTGACAGAATGTTAGTTCGTAGGGCCGACATAGACCTGTTAGATTGTCCCACGTTCCACTGGGTAGGCTACACGGACCACAAACTCGTTTGTGCCCGTGTGGCGTTAGAACATAGGCCTAGAATGGCTGGTTACTGGAAGTTCAATCTGTCCTTACTGGACAGGCGGGACTTCCGGGAGCAGCTAATTAAATTAGTGCAGCGGGAGCTAGTGGGGGCGGTTATCGGGAATAGGTGGTGGGAAAAACTGAAAGATAGAATTAGGTCTTTCACCACCGATTTCAGCAAACGGCTCGCTCTAGATAAGGCTGAGAAGGTGAAGACACTTAAGGCTAATTTTTCCCGGGCGGAGGCTGGGGGGGATCCCCTAGAGATAGCTCTAGCTAGGGAGGCCCTGCAGCGGTCGAATAGCGATCGTTACATGGGTCAGGTAATTAGGCATAAGTTAAGTAAGATGTCTAACGAAGCTGTGAACCTGGGCGCAGATCTGCGTCGGGAAGAAATCCGTCGAGGTGGTGTTCGTTACGTTCGTCAAGTCGAAACCCCGGAGGGGCGTACTCTGCGGTCGACTGACGACATGTGCGAGGCGTTTCGGCGGCATTTCGAGAGCCGCTTTACCAAGGAGCCTGGTCTCCGTGAGGAGGAGTTTCGCAGCTATTTGGCTGACTTTCCTCGGCTTGCGCCGACTGAAGCGGCTAGCTGCGAGGGAGAGATCACGGAGGGCGAAGTCTATGAGGCACTGAAGAGGGTCGGCAGAGGCAAGTCGCCCGGTCTGGATGGTTTGCCCTATGAATTGTACTTGAGGCTGTCGCACATCTTTGTTCCGATTTTGACAGCAGTGTTCAACAACTGGTTTCGGTCGGGGTCCATCCCCAATCGCATTTCCAGGGGTGTGATCACTCTGTTGAAAAAGGGCAAGGGTGTTGGGGGGAAACTAGATGATTATAGGCCCATAACTCTGCTAAACACAGAGTTAAAGATTATGGCCAAGATCCTGCAGGAGCGTTTGCAGTCAGTTGCCGAGTCTCTGTTGGGACCTGAGCAGACTTGTTCTGTGAGGGGCCGAACAATTCAGAGCAACCTGCATTTGATCCGCACGATCGTAGAGGGCGTAAAAGACGACGAAGAAGCCGCGCTGATCAATTTGGATCAGTCCAAGGCATTTGATAGGGTCGACCATCGCTACCTTGCTACTGTCCTGCAGGCCGCCGGATTCGCACCCGACTTCTGCCGCTGGATTAGCCTCCTGTATCGCTCCCCCAGTGCTGTGGTACAGGTGAACGGAAAGTTGTCGGGCGCTTTTGTTCTGTCGAGGTCGGTTCGTCAGGGTTGTCCGCTGTCGCCTCTCCTTTACGCTTTGGCGTTGGAGCCTCTCCTGCGCCGGCTGAAGGACGAGGCGTGCAGTCCGGCCCTACGCGGGATCGCCGTTCCTGGAGGGTCTCGAGCCAGGGTTTCCGCGTACGCCGATGACGTATCTGCTTTCGTGTCGTCCCTTAACGACATTGAGGCGGTACAGAAGGCGCTTGATCGGTACGAGAAGGTGACAGGGGCCAAGATAAACCGCGACAAGTCTTCCGGCTTGCGGTTAGGTGCCTGGAAGGGGCGTGATCTTCCAGGCCGCTTCGGTTGGACGGACGGTCCTGTCCGCATTCTTGGAGTGTGGTTTGGACCCGACCTCCAGCTGAAGAAAAATTGGTCTGAAGTACTAGCAAAGGTCGTTTCTGCCGGTAAGACTTGGAATCGACGGAGGTTGTCCGTAAAGGGCAGGGCGGAGGTGTGTGTTACATACATTTTCCCCCTGATTCTTTATCGCTTGTCAGTACTTCCTCTCTGTAAGGCCCAGAAGAAGGCGCTCGAGCAAGCGCTATCCTCCATTTTATGGAGGGGACGCGCGAACAGGGTCGACAGACGAGTCTGCACTAAAAGTCCGCGTCATGGGGGGCTGGGAATGCCACACTTGAAGAGTCACATCCGTGCCTCTCGGTTGGCTTTCCTACGCCGCGCATTGACTAGAGGAGATCCGATTCTGGAGGGGATTGTTAGGGACGCCTTCCCTAGCCTTACCATCAATCCCCCCATCTCGAAGGCTGAGCGCCATTGTAAGTCTCGAGATGAATCGCTTTTCCTCAGCGAGTGTCGGTCAGCCTTGAGGGCTATTCCGCGGTCCAGTGACCTTTCACGGCCTAGGAAGGTCTTCTATCGGGAATTAGTGGAGGGTCGCGCGAAGGATTCTCTACGTGATACGCTCGACTGTTCGGAGGAGCAGTATCGCTCCTACTGGTCTTGGGCGCCAGCGGCGGATTATCTCAGTAACCCTGAGTTTTCGCTTACCTGGCGATTGGCTCGGAATCGGTTGCCTCTCAACGACATGGCTTTCATATGGGGCTTGGCGGATTTGCCAGACTGTGAACGGTGTGGCCTTGGATTAGAGGAAACGGCTTCGCACGCCTTCTACCATTGCCCCCGGGTCCGCCCCTTATGGGACCATGTCGGCGAGCTGACGGCTCGTCTCGCTCCCGAAGAACTCGTGTCCATTGATCGCGCATACGCGTGTGACAATGTGTCGCCCCCGTATTCTGGGGTGAAACGAATGGTGTTTCTAACGCTGCTAGCCACGGCTCGAATGGTGATATGGACGACGCGAATGGAGGAAGTCTTGCGAGGCAATAGTCTTTCGCATCAGGATCTAATCCGATTCTTTGAGCATCAGCTCAAGATGAAGATTAGAACTGATAGAAAACGATTGCATTCGACAGTCTTCAGCGAAAGGTGGGTAAAAGAGGCGAGCTTGGTTCGTTTGAACGGGGTTAGCCTTGATTTTCTTTTCTAGGTCAACCAAAGTCACATCGGGGTGGTTTCCTGTGGAACCCTCCCCTCGGTTAGGTTAGACAAGCTTAAGTGTACCTAGTTAATATGAGTAAGTGTTGTTCCCGGCCTGTTTCCCGGCCATCATTTTAGTTATGATCCAAGTCGAGATTCCCAACCTCCCCAGTTTGTTTTGGCCTCCTTTTCATCTCAACTGGATCAGCCTTTTACTTCCCCATGTCCCACTTATTTTATCTCTTTCCCACTCCCTTAGCGAGAGTGCTTCTTGATTTTGTCCTCTGGGCAGAATACAGCGGCCTCTCTATTTTGAGGGTTGGACGGGCCCTACTAACATAAATTATGTTTAGTTTAAGAATTTGTTGAATTTTTAGTTTGTTATGGGGTTCATCTCCCTCCCCTTTCATCTGTTCATGATTATATCCTTATGTATTTTTATTATCATTAAATTTTTATGTTATGGGGCGCGTTTTATTTTAGGCCCCCCCTGGTGAGGATGTGGTATTATGGTGTACGGAGGATTGAAAGATGATGGACGAATTCTTGTGGTGATTGCGTCAATTGTAATGTATGAATGGGTCACGAATCTGATTAGCTAGGTATAGGATAGTTAGTTAAGACCAGCCTTACCCCTCCCCTTTTTAGGCCTTGTGCCACAATTTGTATTTTATACAAATAAATCCTAAGAGAGGACTCACGAGATTTTCTGTTCGTCTTACGTGTTTTTTGGACCAGCTATAAGCTAAGTTGGAAAGTTACATTTTTTTAAATTTGCACGCATTTTTTGAACCCTTTCTTTCCGTTTTTTTTAATTTGTACGCATTTTTGAACCCTTTCTTTCTTTTTTTGAACACTTTCTTTTTTCAGTTTGATATTTGTTTAGTTTTTTATTTCTTTTATTTTGCTGTTACCCTCCCCGACTTTTATTTGATTCTGTTCTTTTTCGTTTACTGTTCATTGTTGGTTTTATTTATTTTCCCGGATTTCGGTCCGACCTTTTTTATTTGGTTTTATTTATTCGTTAAAAATTTCTGCTTAAAAAAAAAAAAAGAAAAGTGTGAGAAAAGAAAGTATAGTCAGCCGCGGTGAACTTTGTTCACCAAAATGGCTGAGAAAAACATTGACACTCCAGCTACACCGTTAACAATACCGGTGTCAGCTGAAAAAACGGCCTGGAGCCAAAATAGCCCGCTAAAAAAGGATGGCGTATTTTACGCTAACGAAAGAATTCGTCTCCAAGAAACCTTCAGTGGCAATGAATTCTTGACCATCACCGAGGCATTCGAGGAGGTGAAACCTCGTACCATTTCTTTGCTCACCTCGGATGTCAGGACTCATAAGCTGGTTGGAGTGAGCAGGGAGGGTATGGAGGAGGCCCTGAAGGCGTTAGGCATTTGTCCGAAAATTTTAGCACGAAGGACAAATGCTCTATGGGACCTCCTCCTACACACAGAAGAACAAGCCAAGAAATTAGCCGGCAGTGTCTTGAATACAAAGTCTTTAAGACTACAAACCGAGTATATGGGCACCCGTCGAACAAAGGTGATGGTTCATGGGGTGCCCATAGACATTTCCGGTGACAGACTCGGGGCCTTCTTCGCCGAATTCGGAGAAGTTAACGAAGTGAAGGCCATCAGCAGTAAGGCAGGAATCGAGACGGGAGATTTCGAAATCCACATCACATTGGACAGAGAAGGATTCCAGAACATCCCAAACGTATTAATCTGCCGCAACAGAAGGATGTTGGTAGTGGTGGAGGGCAGAAAGCCGTTCTGTTGGTCATGCGGAGAGGCAGGACACATGGCAAAGGCGTGCCCTAAGAAAGAGAAGACACCAGCCCCACCACCTCCAGCACCTGCAGCAAAAACCAGTATCCCAGAGAAGGAAACCCCGAATCCGGAAGGCGAGTGGAAGGAAGTCACTAAAAGGCGGAAGCCCCAAAGTGCGCCGGCTCCACCCCAGAAGGAGATTCCCCCCAAAAGGCAGACGGAAGGGGAATTTAAAAAGCAACTCAAAGAAGGCCAAAACAAGCGGCCCGAGGATCAACCTAAACTGCAACAGAAGCAAATAGAACAGCAGCCTCAACAGCAGAAGCAACCTGAACAACCTCAACAGCAACGACAGAAGAAGCAACAGCAGCCTCAACAGCAGCGGTCACAGCAGAAAACCAAGAAGCAGCAAGAGCATCCACAGATGGAGCAGCAGCAGGAAGCACCAATGGAGGTAGAAAGTATGCCTCCACCACGAGCTTCGTCTTTAAAAAGAAGTAGGGAGGAAGACTCTGAAGAGCAAGAAAAAGGTACCTCTGGACGTAGCAGGGCAGAGTGTAGCATGGACAGAACCAGGCGGCACTCCTTCCCTGCATCGCCCATAAGACAATCTGTTTCCCCTAGAGATAGGAGTCTCCCTTCCTCCCATACACGTACTCCATCCCCCTCTCCCTCTACTTCTTCCCCCAGTTCTCTAAATACACCACCCCATACATCCACTTCTTCCCCTCCCCATCCTTCAAGGGAGAAGAAAAAGAAGAAAAAGAAACTTTTCGAAGGGCCCGAATCAATTTGTCATGTAGACAAAGAAGTCTACAAGAACGGGCTCACCAAGCAAAGAAAAGCACTGTCGGGGCTCCTTTTCCAAATGAACGAGGTTGACGGGAAGTCAACAGAAGACCCTCGTAACTTTCCTAAGGCGCCAGGAGTGATAACCTGCGTAAGGGACACGGGGGCTTACTTGCGTGTGTGGAGTCATTTGTTTGAAGCTAAAGAGGCCTTCCCGAACATCAGAATGTTCGATATGGAGGACCCCAGTATAAGAAGATTGCGACAATTTTGTGCAGGGAGGGTCCCCGTTTTGATCCATCCCTCATTATATAGAGCGATCAAACTAATATACCCCATGGACGTTGGCGGTATTGCCCTGGATGGACGCATTACGTCAGAGTTGGGAGTAGGGAGCCTGGGGCAATCCGTCGGGGTCCTGTCCAGCTCAGATTTCCGCCCCGTATGTGTCTAAGGTTTTTGCATTAATTCTTTTTTATATTTGCAGGCCTAGAAAATGGAAATAAAGATAGCCAGTTTGAATGTGAAGGGCTTGAGAAATCGGGGTAAGGCTGCCCGCCTGCTTCGGGATCTCCTGTCCTTCGGTGTAGATGTTGCCGCGATCGAAGAGACCCACTTTGTTTGCACTTCCGATGCGTGTGTGCTGGAGGATGACTTTGTCGTCTATTCAGCATATGGGGACCGGTTGGCCAGAGGAGTTTCTTTGTTAGTCAAACGTACTCTTGATGCGAAGGTGGACCTTGTGCATACCGATGCCGAGGGCAGGTTAATCGTGGCCGATATTGCCGTGAAAAGTGGTTCGTTTCGGGTCGTTGCGGTTTATGCGCCCAACGACCAGGGGGAGCGGTGTGACTTTTTTCGGCAGTTAGGGCCGTTCCTAGTCGATTCTTCGCGCCTAGTTCTAATGGGGGACTGGAATGCCATCCTGGACCCCAAGTTAGACAGGGGGCGGGGCGCTAGCGGGAGAAGGGGCGATCGCAGCCTGGTCGATCTGATCGGCGATTATGGTCTCGTCGATAGATACCGGGTCGATCATCCCAGTGGGAAAATGTGGACGTGGGCGCATAATTGGCCGTCTGACAAGGTAGTTAGCTACCTTGACAGAATGTTAGTTCGTAGGGCCGACATAGACCTGTTAGATTGTCCCACGTTCCACTGGGTAGGCTACACGGACCACAAACTCGTTTGTGCCCGTGTGGCGTTAGAACATAGGCCTAGAATGGCTGGTTACTGGAAGTTCAATCTGTCCTTACTGGACAGGCGGGACTTCCGGGAGCAGCTAATTAAATTAGTGCAGCGGGAGCTAGTGGGGGCGGTTATCGGGAATAGGTGGTGGGAAAAACTGAAAGATAGAATTAGGTCTTTCACCACCGATTTCAGCAAACGGCTCGCTCTAGATAAGGCTGAGAAGGTGAAGACACTTAAGGCTAATTTTTCCCGGGCGGAGGCTGGGGGGGATCCCCTAGAGATAGCTCTAGCTAGGGAGGCCCTGCAGCGGTCGAATAGCGATCGTTACATGGGTCAGGTAATTAGGCATAAGTTAAGTAAGATGTCTAACGAAGCTGTGAACCTGGGCGCAGATCTGCGTCGGGAAGAAATCCGTCGAGGTGGTGTTCGTTACGTTCGTCAAGTCGAAACCCCGGAGGGGCGTACTCTGCGGTCGACTGACGACATGTGCGAGGCGTTTCGGCGGCATTTCGAGAGCCGCTTTACCAAGGAGCCTGGTCTCCGTGAGGAGGAGTTTCGCAGCTATTTGGCTGACTTTCCTCGGCTTGCGCCGACTGAAGCGGCTAGCTGCGAGGGAGAGATCACGGAGGGCGAAGTCTATGAGGCACTGAAGAGGGTCGGCAGAGGCAAGTCGCCCGGTCTGGATGGTTTGCCCTATGAATTGTACTTGAGGCTGTCGCACATCTTTGTTCCGATTTTGACAGCAGTGTTCAACAACTGGTTTCGGTCGGGGTCCATCCCCAATCGCATTTCCAGGGGTGTGATCACTCTGTTGAAAAAGGGCAAGGGTGTTGGGGGGAAACTAGATGATTATAGGCCCATAACTCTGCTAAACACAGAGTTAAAGATTATGGCCAAGATCCTGCAGGAGCGTTTGCAGTCAGTTGCCGAGTCTCTGTTGGGACCTGAGCAGACTTGTTCTGTGAGGGGCCGAACAATTCAGAGCAACCTGCATTTGATCCGCACGATCGTAGAGGGCGTAAAAGACGACGAAGAAGCCGCGCTGATCAATTTGGATCAGTCCAAGGCATTTGATAGGGTCGACCATCGCTACCTTGCTACTGTCCTGCAGGCCGCCGGATTCGCACCCGACTTCTGCCGCTGGATTAGCCTCCTGTATCGCTCCCCCAGTGCTGTGGTACAGGTGAACGGAAAGTTGTCGGGCGCTTTTGTTCTGTCGAGGTCGGTTCGTCAGGGTTGTCCGCTGTCGCCTCTCCTTTACGCTTTGGCGTTGGAGCCTCTCCTGCGCCGGCTGAAGGACGAGGCGTGCAGTCCGGCCCTACGCGGGATCGCCGTTCCTGGAGGGTCTCGAGCCAGGGTTTCCGCGTACGCCGATGACGTATCTGCTTTCGTGTCGTCCCTTAACGACATTGAGGCGGTACAGAAGGCGCTTGATCGGTACGAGAAGGTGACAGGGGCCAAGATAAACCGCGACAAGTCTTCCGGCTTGCGGTTAGGTGCCTGGAAGGGGCGTGATCTTCCAGGCCGCTTCGGTTGGACGGACGGTCCTGTCCGCATTCTTGGAGTGTGGTTTGGACCCGACCTCCAGCTGAAGAAAAATTGGTCTGAAGTACTAGCAAAGGTCGTTTCTGCCGGTAAGACTTGGAATCGACGGAGGTTGTCCGTAAAGGGCAGGGCGGAGGTGTGTGTTACATACATTTTCCCCCTGATTCTTTATCGCTTGTCAGTACTTCCTCTCTGTAAGGCCCAGAAGAAGGCGCTCGAGCAAGCGCTATCCTCCATTTTATGGAGGGGACGCGCGAACAGGGTCGACAGACGAGTCTGCACTAAAAGTCCGCGTCATGGGGGGCTGGGAATGCCACACTTGAAGAGTCACATCCGTGCCTCTCGGTTGGCTTTCCTACGCCGCGCATTGACTAGAGGAGATCCGATTCTGGAGGGGATTGTTAGGGACGCCTTCCCTAGCCTTACCATCAATCCCCCCATCTCGAAGGCTGAGCGCCATTGTAAGTCTCGAGATGAATCGCTTTTCCTCAGCGAGTGTCGGTCAGCCTTGAGGGCTATTCCGCGGTCCAGTGACCTTTCACGGCCTAGGAAGGTCTTCTATCGGGAATTAGTGGAGGGTCGCGCGAAGGATTCTCTACGTGATACGCTCGACTGTTCGGAGGAGCAGTATCGCTCCTACTGGTCTTGGGCGCCAGCGGCGGATTATCTCAGTAACCCTGAGTTTTCGCTTACCTGGCGATTGGCTCGGAATCGGTTGCCTCTCAACGACATGGCTTTCATATGGGGCTTGGCGGATTTGCCAGACTGTGAACGGTGTGGCCTTGGATTAGAGGAAACGGCTTCGCACGCCTTCTACCATTGCCCCCGGGTCCGCCCCTTATGGGACCATGTCGGCGAGCTGACGGCTCGTCTCGCTCCCGAAGAACTCGTGTCCATTGATCGCGCATACGCGTGTGACAATGTGTCGCCCCCGTATTCTGGGGTGAAACGAATGGTGTTTCTAACGCTGCTAGCCACGGCTCGAATGGTGATATGGACGACGCGAATGGAGGAAGTCTTGCGAGGCAATAGTCTTTCGCATCAGGATCTAATCCGATTCTTTGAGCATCAGCTCAAGATGAAGATTAGAACTGATAGAAAACGATTGCATTCGACAGTCTTCAGCGAAAGGTGGGTAAAAGAGGCGAGCTTGGTTCGTTTGAACGGGGTTAGCCTTGATTTTCTTTTCTAGGTCAACCAAAGTCACATCGGGGTGGTTTCCTGTGGAACCCTCCCCTCGGTTAGGTTAGACAAGCTTAAGTGTACCTAGTTAATATGAGTAAGTGTTGTTCCCGGCCTGTTTCCCGGCCATCATTTTAGTTATGATCCAAGTCGAGATTCCCAACCTCCCCAGTTTGTTTTGGCCTCCTTTTCATCTCAACTGGATCAGCCTTTTACTTCCCCATGTCCCACTTATTTTATCTCTTTCCCACTCCCTTAGCGAGAGTGCTTCTTGATTTTGTCCTCTGGGCAGAATACAGCGGCCTCTCTATTTTGAGGGTTGGACGGGCCCTACTAACATAAATTATGTTTAGTTTAAGAATTTGTTGAATTTTTAGTTTGTTATGGGGTTCATCTCCCTCCCCTTTCATCTGTTCATGATTATATCCTTATGTATTTTTATTATCATTAAATTTTTATGTTATGGGGCGCGTTTTATTTTAGGCCCCCCCTGGTGAGGATGTGGTATTATGGTGTACGGAGGATTGAAAGATGATGGACGAATTCTTGTGGTGATTGCGTCAATTGTAATGTATGAATGGGTCACGAATCTGATTAGCTAGGTATAGGATAGTTAGTTAAGACCAGCCTTACCCCTCCCCTTTTTAGGCCTTGTGCCACAATTTGTATTTTATACAAATAAATCCTAAGAGAGGACTCACGAGATTTTCTGTTCGTCTTACGTGTTTTTTGGACCAGCTATAAGCTAAGTTGTTTGGAAAGTTATATTTTTTTTTAAATTTGCACGCATTTTTTGAACCCTTTCTTTCCGTTTTTTTTTTAATTTCTACGCATTTTTGAACCCTTTCTTTCTTTCTTTTTTGAACACTTTCTTTTTTCAGTTTGATATTTGTTTAGTTTTTTTATTTCTTTTATTTTGCTGTTACCCTCCCCGACTTTTATTTGATTCTGTTCTTTTTCGTTTACTGTTCATTGTTGGTTTTATTTATTTTTCTCGGATTTCGGTCCGACCTTTTTTATTTGGTTTTATTTATTTGTTAAAAATTTCTGCTTAAAAAAAAAAAAAAAGTGTGAGAAAAGAAATTATAGTCAGCCGCGGTGAACTTTGTTCACCAAAATGGCTGAGAAAAACATTGACACTCCAGCTACACCGTTAACAATACCGGTGTCAGCTGAAAAAACGGCCTGGAGCCAAAATAGCCCGCTAAAAAAGGATGGCGTATTTTACGCAAACGAAAGAATTCGTCTCCAAGAAACCTTCAGTGGCAATGAATTCTTAACAATCACCGAGGCATTCGAGGAGGTGAAACCTCGTACCATTTCTTTGCTCACCTCGGATGTCAGGACTCATAAGCTGGTTGGAGTGAGCAGGGAGGGTATGGAGGAGGCCCTGAAGGCGTTAGGCATTTGTCCGAAAATTTTAGCACGAAGAACAAATGCTCTATGGGACCTCCTCCTACACACAGAAGAACAAGCCAAGAAATTAGCCGGCAGTGTCTTGAATACAAAGTCTTTAAGACTTCAAACCGAGTATATGGGCACCCGTCGAACAAGGGTGATGGTTCATGGGGTGCCCATAGACATTTCCGGTGACAGACTCGGGGCCTTCTTCGCCGAATTCGGAGAAGTTAACGAAGTGAAGGCCATCAGCAGTAAGGCAGGAATCGAGACGGGAGATTTCGAAATCCACATCACATTGGACAGAGAAGGATTCCAGAACATCCCAAACGTATTAATCTGCCGCAACAGAAGGATGTTGGTAGTGGTGGAGGGCAGAAAGCCGTTCTGTTGGTCATGCGGAGAGGCAGGACACATGGCAAAGGCGTGCCCTAAGAAAGAGAAGACACCAGCCCCACCACCTCCAGCACCTGCAGCAAAAACCAGTACCCCAGAGAAGGAAACCCCGAATCCGGAAGGCGAGTGGAAGGAAGTCACTAAAAGGCGGAAGCCCCAAAGTGCGCCGGCTCCACCCCAGAAGGAGATTCCCCCCAAAAGGCAGACGGAAGGGGAATTTAAAAAGCAACCCAAAGAAGGCCAAAACAAGCGGCCCGAGGATCAACCTAAACTGCAACAGAAGCAAATAGAACAGCAGCCTCGACAGCAGAAGCAAGCTGAACAACCTCAACAGCAACGACAGAAGAAGCAACAGCAGCCTCAACAGCAGCGGTCACAGCAGAAAACCAAGAAGCAGCAAGAGCATCCACAGATGGAGCAGCAGCAGGAAGCACCAATGGAGGTAGAAAGTATGCCTCCACCACGAGCTTCGTCTTTAAAAAGAAGTAGGGAGGAAGACTCTGAAGAGCAAGAAAAAGGTACCTCTGGACGTAGCAGGGCAGAGTGTAGCATGGACAGAATCAGGCGGCACTCCTTCCCTGCATCACCCATAAGACAATCTGTTTCCCCTAGAGATAGGAGTCTCCCTTCCTCCCATACACGTACTCCATCCCCCTCTCCCTCTACTTCTTCCCCCAGTTCTCTAAATACACCACCCCATACATCCACTTCTTCCCCTCCCCATCCTTCAAGGGAGAAGAAAAAGAAGAAAAAGAAACTTTTCGAAGGGCCCGAATCAATTTGTCATGTAGACAAAGAAGTCTACAAGAACGGGCTCACCAAGCAAAGAAAAGCACTGTCGGGGCTCCTTTTCCAAATGAACGAGGTTGACGGGAAGTCAACAGAAGACCCTCGTAACTTTCCTAAGGCGCCAGGAGTGATAACCTGCGTAAGAGACACGGGGGCTTACTTGCGTGTGTGGAGTCATTTGTTTGAAGCTAAAGAGGCCTTCCCGAACATCAGAATGTTCGATATGGAGGACCCCAGTATAAGAAGATTGCGACAATTTTGTGCAGGGAGGGTCCCCGTTTTGATCCATCCCTCATTATATAGAGCGATCAAACTAATATACCCCATGGACGTTGGCGGTATTGCCCTGGATGGACGCATTACGTCAGAGTTGGGAGTAGGGAGCCTGGGGCAATCCGTCGGGGTCCTGTCCAGCTCAGATTTCCGCCCCGTATGTGTCTAAGGTTTTTGCACTAATTCTTTTTTATATTTGCAGGCCTAGAAAATGGAAATAAAGATAGCCAGTTTGAATGTGAAGGGCTTGAGAAATCGGGGTAAGGCTGCCCGCCTGCTTCGGGATCTCCTGTCCTTCGGTGTAGATGTTGCCGCGATCGAAGAGACCCACTTTGTTTGCACTTCCGATGCGTGTGTGCTGGAGGATGACTTTGTCGTCTATTCAGCATATGGGGACCGGTTGGCCAGAGGAGTTTCTTTGTTAGTCAAACGTACTCTTGATGCGAAGGTGGACCTTGTGCATACCGATGCCGAGGGCAGGTTAATCGTGGCCGATATTGCCGTGAAAAGTGGTTCGTTTCGGGTCGTTGCGGTTTATGCGCCCAACGACCAGGGGGAGCGGTGTGACTTTTTTCGGCAGTTAGGGCCGTTCCTAGTCGATTCTTCGCGCCTAGTTCTAATGGGGGACTGGAATGCCATCCTGGACCCCAAGTTAGACAGGGGGCGGGGCGCTAGCGGGAGAAGGGGCGATCGCAGCCTGGTCGATCTGATCGGCGATTATGGTCTCGTCGATAGATACCGGGTCGATCATCCCAGTGGGAAAATGTGGACGTGGGCGCATAATTGGCCGTCTGACAAGGTAGTTAGCTACCTTGACAGAATGTTAGTTCGTAGGGCCGACATAGACCTGTTAGATTGTCCCACGTTCCACTGGGTAGGCTACACGGACCACAAACTCGTTTGTGCCCGTGTGGCGTTAGAACATAGGCCTAGAATGGCTGGTTACTGGAAGTTCAATCTGTCCTTACTGGACAGGCGGGACTTCCGGGAGCAGCTAATTAAATTAGTGCAGCGGGAGCTAGTGGGGGCGGTTATCGGGAATAGGTGGTGGGAAAAACTGAAAGATAGAATTAGGTCTTTCACCACCGATTTCAGCAAACGGCTCGCTCTAGATAAGGCTGAGAAGGTGAAGACACTTAAGGCTAATTTTTCCCGGGCGGAGGCTGGGGGGGATCCCCTAGAGATAGCTCTAGCTAGGGAGGCCCTGCAGCGGTCGAATAGCGATCGTTACATGGGTCAGGTAATTAGGCATAAGTTAAGTAAGATGTCTAACGAAGCTGTGAACCTGGGCGCAGATCTGCGTCGGGAAGAAATCCGTCGAGGTGGTGTTCGTTACGTTCGTCAAGTCGAAACCCCGGAGGGGCGTACTCTGCGGTCGACTGACGACATGTGCGAGGCGTTTCGGCGGCATTTCGAGAGCCGCTTTACCAAGGAGCCTGGTCTCCGTGAGGAGGAGTTTCGCAGCTATTTGGCTGACTTTCCTCGGCTTGCGCCGACTGAAGCGGCTAGCTGCGAGGGAGAGATCACGGAGGGCGAAGTCTATGAGGCACTGAAGAGGGTCGGCAGAGGCAAGTCGCCCGGTCTGGATGGTTTGCCCTATGAATTGTACTTGAGGCTGTCTCACATCTTTGTTCCGATTTTGACAGCAGTGTTCAACAACTGGTTTCGGTCGGGGTCCATCCCCAATCGCATTTCCAGGGGTGTGATCACTCTGTTGAAAAAGGGCAAGGGTGTTGGGGGGAAACTAGATGATTATAGGCCCATAACTCTGCTAAACACAGAGTTAAAGATTATGGCCAAGATCCTGCAGGAGCGTTTGCAGTCAGTTGCCGAGTCTCTGTTGGGACCTGAGCAGACTTGTTCTGTGAGGGGCCGAACAATTCAGAGCAACCTGCATTTGATCCGCACGATCGTAGAGGGCGTAAAAGACGACGAAGAAGCCGCGCTGATCAATTTGGATCAGTCCAAGGCATTTGATAGGGTCGACCATCGCTACCTTGCTACTGTCCTGCAGGCCGCCGGATTCGCACCCGACTTCTGCCGCTGGATTAGCCTCCTGTATCGCTCCCCCAGTGCTGTGGTACAGGTGAACGGAAAGTTGTCGGGCGCTTTTGTTCTGTCGAGGTCGGTTCGTCAGGGTTGTCCGCTGTCGCCTCTCCTTTACGCTTTGGCGTTGGAGCCTCTCCTGCGCCGGCTGAAGGACGAGGCGTGCAGTCCGGCCCTACGCGGGATCGCCGTTCCTGGAGGGTCTCGAGCCAGGGTTTCCGCGTACGCCGATGACGTATCTGCTTTCGTGTCGTCCCTTAACGACATTGAGGCGGTACAGAAGGCGCTTGATCGGTACGAGAAGGTGACAGGGGCCAAGATAAACCGCGACAAGTCTTCCGGCTTGCGGTTAGGTGCCTGGAAGGGGCGTGATCTTCCAGGCCGCTTCGGTTGGACGGACGGTCCTGTCCGCATTCTTGGAGTGTGGTTTGGACCCGACCTCCAGCTGAAGAAAAATTGGTCTGAAGTACTAGCAAAGGTCGTTTCTGCCGGTAAGACTTGGAATCGACGGAGGTTGTCCGTAAAGGGCAGGGCGGAGGTGTGTGTTACATACATTTTCCCCCTGATTCTTTATCGCTTGTCAGTACTTCCTCTCTGTAAGGCCCAGAAGAAGGCGCTCGAGCAAGCGCTATCCTCCATTTTATGGAGGGGACGCGCGAACAGGGTCGACAGACGAGTCTGCACTAAAAGTCCGTGTCATGGGGGGCTGGGAATGCCACACTTGAAGAGTCACATCCGTGCCTCTCGGTTGGCTTTCCTACGCCGCGCATTGACTAGAGGAGATCCGATTCTGGAGGGGATTGTTAGGGACGCCTTCCCTAGCCTTACCATCAATCCCCCCATCTCGAAGGCTGAGCGCCATTGTAAGTCTCGAGATGAATCGCTTTTCCTCAGCGAGTGTCGGTCAGCCTTGAGGGCTATTCCGCGGTCCAGTGACCTTTCACGGCCTAGGAAGGTCTTCTATCGGGAATTAGTGGAGGGTCGCGCGAAGGATTCTCTACGTGATACGCTCGACTGTTCGGAGGAGCAGTATCGCTCCTACTGGTCTTGGGCGCCAGCGGCGGATTATCTCAGTAACCCTGAGTTTTCGCTTACCTGGCGATTGGCTCGGAATCGGCTGCCTCTCAACGACATGGCTTTCATATGGGGCTTGGCGGATTTGCCAGACTGTGAACGGTGTGGCCTTGGATTAGAGGAAACGGCTTCGCACGCCTTCTACCATTGCCCCCGGGTCCGCCCCTTATGGGACCATGTCGGCGAGCTGAAGGCTCGTCTCGCTCCCGAAGAACTCATGTCCATTGATCGCGCATACGCGTGTGACAATGTGTCGCCCCCGTATTCTGGGGTGAAACGAATGGTGTTTCTAACGCTGCTAGCCACGGCTCGAATGGTGATATGGACGACGCGAATGGAGGAAGTCTTGCGAGGCAATAGTCTTTCGCATCAGGATCTAATCCGATTCTTTGAGCATCAGCTCAAGATGAAGATTAGAACTGATAGAAAACGATTGCATTCGACAGTCTTCAGCGAAAGGTGGGTAAAAGAGGCGAGCTTGGTTCGTTTGAACGGGGTTAGCCTTGATTTTCTTTTCTAGGTCAACCAAAGTCACATCGGGGTGGTTTCCTGTGGAACCCTCCCCTCGGTTAGGTTAGACAAGCTTAAGTGTACCTAGTTAATATGAGTAAGTGTTGTTCCCGGCCTGTTTCCCGGCCATCATTTTAGTTATGATCCAAGTCGAGATTCCCAACCTCCCCAGTTTGTTTTGGCCTCCTTTTCATCTCAACTGGATCAGCCTTTTACTTCCCCATGTCCCACTTATTTTATCTCTTTCCCACTCCCTTAGCGAGAGTGCTTCTTGATTTTGTCCTCTGGGCAGAATACAGCGGCCTCTCTATTTTGAGGGTTGGACGGGCCCTACTAACATAAATTATGTTTAGTTTAAGAATTTGTTGAATTTTTAGTTTGTTATGGGGTTCATCTCCCTCCCCTTTCATCTGTTCATGATTATATCTTTATGTATTTTTATTATCATTAAATTTTTATGTTATGGGGCGCGTTTTATTTTAGGCCCCCCCTGGTGAGGATGTGGTATTATGGTGTACGGAGGATTGAAAGATGATGGACGAATTCTTGTGGTGATTGCGTCAATTGTAATGTATGAATGGGTCACGAATCTGATTAGCTAGGTATAGGATAGTTAGTTAAGACCAGCCTTACCCCTCCCCTTTTTAGGCCTTGTGCCACAATTTGTATTTTATACAAATAAATCCTAAGAGAGGACTCACGAGATTTTCTGTTCGTCTTACGTGTTTTTTGGACCAGCTATAAGCTAAGTTGGAAAGTTACATTTTTTTAAATTTGCACGCATTTTTTGAACCCTTTCTTTCCGTTTTTTTTTTAATTTCTACGCATTTTTGAACCCTTTCTTTCCTTTTTTGAACACTTTCGTTTTTCAGTTTGATATTTGTTTAGTTTTTTATTTCTTTTATTTTGCTGTTACCCTCCCCGACTTTTATTTGATTCTGTTCTTTTTCGTTTACTGTTCATTGTTGGTTTTATTTATTTTTCCCGGATTTCGGTCCGACCTTTTTTATTTGGTTTTATTTATTTGTTAAAAATTTCTGCTTAAAAAAAAAAAAAAGTGTGAGAAAAGAAATTATAGTCAGCCGCGGTGAACTTTGTTCACCAAAATGGCTGAGAAAAACAGTGACACTCCAGCTACACCGTTAACAATACCGGTATCAGCTGAAAAAACGGCCTGGAGCCAAAATAGCCCGATAAAAAAGGATGGCGTATTTTACGCAAACGAAAGAATTCGTCTCCAAGAAACTTTCAGTGGCAATGAATTCTTGACCATCACCGAGGCATTCGAGGAGGTGAAACCTCGTACCATTTCTTTGCTCACCTCGGATGTCAGGACTCATAAGCTGGTTGGAGTGAGCAGGGAGGGTATGGAGGAAGCCCTGAAGGCGTTGAGCATTTGTCCCAAAATTTTAGCACGAAGAACAAATGCTCTATGGGACCTCCTCCTACACACAGAAGAACAAGCCAAGAAATTAGCCGGCAGTGTCTTGAATACAAAGTCTTTAAGACTTCAAACCGAGTATATGGGCACCCGTCGAACAAAGGTGATGGTTCATGGGGTGCCCATAGACATTTCCGGTGACAGACTCGGGGCCTTCTTCGCCGAATTCGGAGAAGTTAACGAAGTGAAGGCCATCAGCAGTAAGGCAGGAATCGAGACGGGAGATTTCGAAATCCACATCACATTGGACAGAGAAGGATTCCAGAACATCCCAAACGTATTAATCTGCCGCAACAGAAGGATGTTGGTAGTGGTGGAGGGCAGAAAGCCGTTCTGTTGGTCATGCGGAGAGGCAGGACACATGGCAAAGGCGTGCCCTAAGAAAGAGAAGACACCAGCCCCACCACCTCCAGCACCTGCAGCAAAAACCAGTATCCCAGAGAAGGAAACCCCGAATCCGGAAGGCGAGTGGAAGGAAGTCACTAAAAGGCGGAAGCCCCAAAGTGCGCCGGCTCCACCCCAGAAGGAGATTCCCCCCAAAAGGCAGACGGAAGGGGAATTTAAAAAGCAACCCAAAGAAGGCCAAAACAAGCGGCCCGAGGATCAACCTAAACTGCAACAGAAGCAAATAGAACAGCAGCCTCAACAGCAGAAGCAACCTGAACAACCTCAACAGCAACGACAGAAGAAGCAACAGCAACCTCAACAGCAGCGGTCACAGCAGAAAACCAAGAAGCAGCAAGAGCATCCACAGATGGAGCAGCAGCAGGAAGCACCAATGGAGGTAGAAAGTATGCCTCCACCACGAGCTTCCTCTTTAAAAAGAAGTAGGGAGGAAGACTCTGAAGAGCAAGAAAAAGGTACCTCTGGACGTAGCAGGGCAGAGTGTAGCATGGACAGAACCAGGCGGCACTCCTTCCCTGCATCGCCCATAAGACAATCTGTTTCCCCTAGAGATAGGAGTCTCCCTTCCCCCCATACACGTACTCCATCCCCCTCTCCCTCTACTTCTTCCCCCAGTTCTCTAAATACACCACCCCATACATCCACTTCTTCCCCTCCCCATCCTTCAAGGGAGAAGAAAAAGAAGAAAAAGAAACTTTTCGAAGGGCCCGAATCAATTTGTCATGTAGACAAAGAAGTCTACAAGAACGGGCTCACCAAGCAAAGAAAAGCACTGTCGGGGCTCCTTTTCCAAATGAACGAGGTTGACGGGAAGTCAACAGAAGACCCTCGTAACTTTCCTAAGGCGCCAGGAGTGATAACCTGCGTAAGGGACACGGGGGCTTACTTGCGTGTGTGGAGTCATTTGTTTGAAGCTAAAGAGGCCTTCCCGAACATCAGAATGTTCGATATGGAGGACCCCAGTATAAGAAGATTGCGACAATTTTGTGCAGGGAGGGTCCCCGTTTTGATCCATCCCTCATTATATAGAGCGATCAAACTAATATACCCCATGGACGTTGGCGGTATTGCCCTGGATGGACGCATTACGTCAGAGTTGGGAGTAGGGAGCCTGGGGCAATCCGTCGGGGTCCTGTCCAGCTCAGATTTCCGCCCCGTATGTGTCTAAGGTTTTTGCACTAATTCTTTTTTATATTTGCAGGCCTAGAAAATGGAAATAAAGATAGCCAGTTTGAATGTGAAGGGCTTGAGAAATCGGGGTAAGGCTGCCCGCCTGCTTCGGGATCTCCTGTCCTTCGGTGTAGATGTTGCCGCGATCGAAGAGACCCACTTTGTTTGCACTTCCGATGCGTGTGTGCTGGAGGATGACTTTGTCGTCTATTCAGCATATGGGGACCGGTTGGCCAGAGGAGTTTCTTTGTTAGTCAAACGTACTCTTGATGCGAAGGTGGACCTTGTGCATACCGATGCCGAGGGCAGGTTAATCGTGGCCGATATTGCCGTGAAAAGTGGTTCGTTTCGGGTCGTTGCGGTTTATGCGCCCAACGACCAGGGGGAGCGGTGTGACTTTTTTCGGCAGTTAGGGCCGTTCCTAGTCGATTCTTCGCGCCTAGTTCTAATGGGGGACTGGAATGCCATCCTGGACCCCAAGTTAGACAGGGGGCGGGGCGCTAGCGGGAGAAGGGGCGATCGCAGCCTGGTCGATCTGATCGGCGATTATGGTCTCGTCGATAGATACCGGGTCGATCATCCCAGTGGGAAAATGTGGACGTGGGCGCATAATTGGCCGTCTGACAAGGTAGTTAGCTACCTTGACAGAATGTTAGTTCGTAGGGCCGACATAGACCTGTTAGATTGTCCCACGTTCCACTGGGTAGGCTACACGGACCACAAACTCGTTTGTGCCCGTGTGGCGTTAGAACATAGGACTAGAATGGCTGGTTACTGGAAGTTCAATCTGTCCTTACTGGACAGGCGGGACTTCCGGGAGCAGCTAATTAAATTAGTGCAGCGGGAGCTAGTGGGGGCGGTTATCGGGAATAGGTGGTGGGAAAAACTGAAAGATAGAATTAGGTCTTTCACCACCGATTTCAGCAAACGGCTCGCTCTAGATAAGGCCGAGAAGGTGAAGACACTTAAGGCTAATTTTTCCCGGGCGGAGGCTGGGGGGGATCCCCTAGAGATAGCTCTAGCTAGGGAGGCCCTGCAGCGGTCGAATAGCGATCGTTACATGGGTCAGGTAATTAGGCATAAGTTAAGTAAGATGTCTAACGAAGCTGTGAACCTGGGCGCAGATCTGCGTCGGGAAGAAATCCGTCGAGGTGGTGTTCGTTACGTTCGTCAAGTCGAAACCCCGGAGGGGCGTACTCTGCGGTCGACTGACGACATGTGCGAGGCGTTTCGGCGGCATTTCGAGAGCCGCTTTACCAAGGAGCCTGGTCTCCGTGAGGAGGAGTTTCGCAGCTATTTGGCTGACTTTCCTCGGCTTGCGCCGACTGAAGCGGCTAGCTGCGAGGGAGAGATCACGGAGGGCGAAGTCTATGAGGCACTGAAGAGGGTCGGCAGAGGCAAGTCGCCCGGTCTGGATGGTTTGCCCTATGAATTGTACTTGAGGCTGTCGCACATCTTTGTTCCGATTTTGACAGCAGTGTTCAACAACTGGTTTCGGTCGGGGTCCATCCCCAATCGCATTTCCAGGGGTGTGATCACTCTGTTGAAAAAGGGCAAGGGTGTTGGGGGGAAACTAGATGATTATAGGCCCATAACTCTGCTAAACACAGAGTTAAAGATTATGGCCAAGATCCTGCAGGAGCGTTTGCAGTCAGTTGCCGAGTCTCTGTTGGGACCTGAGCAGACTTGTTCTGTGAGGGGCCGAACAATTCAGAGCAACCTGCATTTGATCCGCACGATCGTAGAGGGCGTAAAAGACGACGAAGAAGCTGCGCTGATCAATTTGGATCAGTCCAAGGCATTTGATAGGGTCGACCATCGCTACCTTGCTACTGTCCTGCAGGCCGCCGGATTCGCACCCGACTTCTGCCGCTGGATTAGCCTCCTGTATCGCTCCCCCAGTGCTGTGGTACAGGTGAACGGAAAGTTGTCGGGCGCTTTTGTTCTGTCGAGGTCGGTTCGTCAGGGTTGTCCGCTGTCGCCTCTCCTTTACGCTTTGGCGTTGGAGCCTCTCCTGCGCCGGCTGAAGGACGAGGCGTGCAGTCCGGCCCTACGCGGGATCGCCGTTCCTGGAGGGTCTCGAGCCAGGGTTTCCGCGTACGCCGATGACGTATCTGCTTTCGTGTCGTCCCTTAACGACATTGAGGCGGTACAGAAGGCGCTTGATCGGTACGAGAAGGTGACAGGGGCCAAGATAAACCGCGACAAGTCTTCCGGCTTGCGGTTAGGTGCCTGGAAGGGGCGTGATCTTCCAGGCCGCTTCGGTTGGACGGACGGTCCTGTCCGCATTCTTGGAGTGTGGTTTGGACCCGACCTCCAGCTGAAGAAAAATTGGTCTGAAGTACTAGCAAAGGTCGTTTCTGCCGGTAAGACTTGGAATCGACGGAGGTTGTCCGTAAAGGGCAGGGCGGAGGTGTGTGTTACATACATTTTCCCCCTGATTCTTTATCGCTTGTCAGTACTTCCTCTCTGTAAGGCCCAGAAGAAGGCGCTCGAGCAAGCGCTATCCTCCATTTTATGGAGGGGACGCGCGAACAGGGTCGACAGACGAGTCTGCACTAAAAGTCCGTGTCATGGGGGGCTGGGAATGCCACACTTGAAGAGTCACATCCGTGCCTCTCGGTTGGCTTTCCTACGCCGCGCATTGACTAGAGGAGATCCGATTCTGGAGGGGATTGTTAGGGACGCCTTCCCTAGCCTTACCATCAATCCCCCCATCTCGAAGGCTGAGCGCCATTGTAAGTCTCGAGATGAATCGCTTTTCCTCAGCGAGTGTCGGTCAGCCTTGAGGGCTATTCCGCGGTCCAGTGACCTTTCACGGCCTAGGAAGGTCTTCTATCGGGAATTAGTGGAGGGTCGCGCGAAGGATTCTCTACGTGATACGCTCGACTGTTCGGAGGAGCAGTATCGCTCCTACTGGTCTTGGGCGCCAGCGGCGGATTATCTCAGTAACCCTGAGTTTTCGCTTACCTGGCGATTGGCTCGGAATCGGCTGCCTCTCAACGACGTGGCTTTCATATGGGGCTTGGCGGATTTGCCAGACTGTGAACGGTGTGGCCTTGGATTAGAGGAAACGGCTTCGCACGCCTTCTACCATTGCCCCCGGGTCCGCCCCTTATGGGACCATGTCGGCGAGCTGACGGCTCGTCTCGCTCCCGAAGAACTCATGTCCATTGATCGCGCATACGCGTGTGACAATGTGTCGCCCCCGTATTCTGGGGTGAAACGAATGGTGTTTCTAACGCTGCTAGCCACGGCTCGAATGGTGATATGGACGACGCGAATGGAGGAAGTCTTGCGAGGCAATAGTCTTTCGCATCAGGATCTAATCCGATTCTTTGAGCATCAGCTCAAGATGAAGATTAGAACTGATAGAAAACGATTGCATTCGACAGTCTTCAGCGAAAGGTGGGTAAAAGAGGCGAGCTTGGTTCGTTTGAACGGGGTTAGCCTTGATTTTCTTTTCTAGGTCAACCAAAGTCACATCGGGGTGGTTTCCTGTGGAACCCTCCCCTCGGTTAGGTTAGACAAGCTTAAGTGTACCTAGTTAATATGAGTAAGTGTTGTTCCCGGCCTGTTTCCCGGCCATCATTTTAGTTATGATCCAAGTCGAGATTCCCAACCTCCCCAGTTTGTTTTGGCCTCCTTTTCATCTCAACTGGATCAGCCTTTTACTTCCCCATGTCCCACTTATTTTATCTCTTTCCCACTCCCTTAGCGAGAGTGCTTCTTGATTTTGTCCTCTGGGCAGAATACAGCGGCCTCTCTATTTTGAGGGTTGGACGGGCCCTACTAACATAAATTATGTTTAGTTTAAGAATTTGTTGAATTTTTAGTTTGTTATGGGGTTCATCTCCCTCCCCTTTCATCTGTTCATGATTATATCTTTATGTATTTTTATTATCATTAAATTTTTATGTTATGGGGCGCGTTTTATTTTAGGCCCCCCCCCTGGTGAGGATGTGGTATTATGGTGTACGGAGGATTGAAAGATGATGGACGAATTCTTGTGGTGATTGCGTCAATTGTAATGTATGAATGGGTCACGAATCTGATTAGCTAGGTATAGGATAGTTAGTTAAGACCAGCCTTACCCCTCCCCTTTTTAGGCCTTGTGCCACAATTTGTATTTTATACGAATAAATCCTAAGAGAGGACTCACGAGATTTTCTGTTCGTCTTACGTGTTTTTTGGACCAGCTATAAGCTAAGTTGGAAAGTTACATTTTTTTAAATTTGCACGCATTTTTTGAACCCTTTCTTTCCGTTTTTTTTTTAATTTGTACGCATTTTTGAACCCTTTCTTTCCTTTTTTGAACACTTTCGTTTTTCAGTTTGATATTTGTTTAGTTTTTTATTTCTTTTATTTTGCTGTTACCCTCCCCGACTTTTATTTGATTCTGTTCTTTTTCGTTTACTGTTCATTGTTGGTTTTATTTATTTTTCCCGGATTTCGGTCCGACCTTTTTTATTTGGTTTTATTTATTTGTTAAAAATTTCTGCTTAAAAAAAAAAAAAAGTGTGAGAAAAGAAATTATAGTCAGCCGCGGTGAACTTTGTTCACCAAAATGGCTGAGAAAAACAGTGACACTCCAGCTACACCGTTAACAATACCGGTATCAGCTGAAAAAACGGCCTGGAGCCAAAATAGCCCGATAAAAAAGGATGGCGTATTTTACGCAAACGAAAGAATTCGTCTCCAAGAAACTTTCAGTGGCAATGAATTCTTGACCATCACCGAGGCATTCGAGGAGGTGAAACCTCGTACCATTTCTTTGCTCACCTCGGATGTCAGGACTCATAAGCTGGTTGGAGTGAGCAGGGAGGGTATGGAGGAGGCCCTGAAGGCGTTAGGCATTTGTCCGAAAATTTTAGCACGAAGAACAAATGCTCTATGGGACCTCCTCCTACACACAGAAGAACAAGCCAAGAAATTAGCCGGCAGTGTCTTGAATACAAAGTCTTTAAGACTACAAACCGAGTATATGGGCACCCGTCGAACAAAGGTGATGGTTCATGGGGTGCCCATAGACATTTCCGGTGACAGACTCGGGGCCTTCTTCGCCGAATTCGGAGAAGTTAACGAAGCGAAGGCCATCAGCAGTAAGGCAGGAATCGAGACGGGAGATTTCGAAATCCACATCACATTGGACAGAGAAGGATTCCAGAACATCCCAAACGTATTAATCTGCCGCAACAGAAGGATGTTGGTAGTGGTGGAGGGCAGAAAGCCGTTCTGTTGGTCATGCGGAGAGGCAGGACACATGGCAAAGGCGTGCCCTAAGAAAGAGAAGATACCAGCCCCACCACCTCCAGCACCTGCAGCAAAAACCAGTACCCCAGAGAAGGAAACCCCGAATCCGGAAGGCGAGTGGAAGGAAGTCACTAAAAGGCGGAAGCCCCAAAGTGCGCCGGCTCCACCCCAGAAGGAGATTCCCCCCAAAAGGCAGACGGAAGGGGAATTTAAAAAGCAACCCAAAGAAGGCCAAAACAAGCGGCCCGAGGATCAACCTAAACTGCAACAGAAGCAAATAGAACAGCAGCCTCAACAGCAGAAGCAACCTGAACAACCTCAACAGCAACGACAGAAGAAGCAACAGCAGCCTCAACAGCAGCGGTCACAGCAGAAAACCAAGAAGCAGCAAGAGCATCCACAGATGGAGCAGCAGCAGGAAGCACCAATGGAGGTAGAAAGTATGCCTCCACCACGAGCTTCGTCTTTAAAAAGAAGTAGGGAGGAAGACTCTGAAGAGCAAGAAAAAGGTACCTCTGGACGTAGCAGGGCAGAGTGTAGCATGGACAGAACCAGGCGGCACTCCTTCCCTGCATCGCCCATAAGACAAACTGTTTCCCCTAGAGATAGGAGTCTCCCTTCCTCCCATACACGTACTCCATCCCCCTCTCCCTCTACTTCTTCCCCCAGTTCTCTAAATACACCACCCCATACATCCACTTCTTCCCCTCCCCATCCTTCAAGGGAGAAGAAAAAGAAGAAAAAGAAACTTTTCGAAGGGCCCGAATCAATTTGTCATGTAGACAAAGAAGTCTACAAGAACGGGCTCACCAAGCAAAGAAAAGCACTGTCGGGGCTCCTTTTCCAAATGAACGAGGTTGACGGGAAGTCAACAGAAGACCCTCGTAACTTTCCTAAGGCGCCAGGAGTGATAACCTGCGTAAGGGACACGGGGGCTTACTTGCGTGTGTGGAGTCATTTGTTTGAAGCTAAAGAGGCCTTCCCGAACATCAGAATGTTCGATATGGAGGACCCCAGTATAAGAAGATTGCGACAATTTTGTGCAGGGAGGGTCCCCGTTTTGATCCATCCCTCATTATATAGAGCGATCAAACTAATATACCCCATGGACGTTGGCGGTATTGCCCTGGATGGACGCATTACGTCAGAGTTGGGAGTAGGGAGCCTGGGGCAATCCGTCGGGGTCCTGTCCAGCTCAGATTTCCGCCCCGTATGTGTCTAAGGTTTTTGCACTAATTCTTTTTTATATTTGCAGGCCTAGAAAATGGAAATAAAGATAGCCAGTTTGAATGTGAAGGGCTTGAGAAATCGGGGTAAGGCTGCCCGCCTGCTTCGGGATCTCCTGTCCTTCGGTGTAGATGTTGCCGCGATCGAAGAGACCCACTTTGTTTGCACTTCCGATGCGTGTGTGCTGGAGGATGACTTTGTCGTCTATTCAGCATATGGGGACCGGTTGGCCAGAGGAGTTTCTTTGTTAGTCAAACGTACTCTTGATGCGAAGGTGGACCTTGTGCATACCGATGCCGAGGGCAGGTTAATCGTGGCCGATATTGCCGTGAAAAGTGGTTCGTTTCGGGTCGTTGCGGTTTATGCGCCCAACGACCAGGGGGAGCGGTGTGACTTTTTTCGGCAGTTAGGGCCGTTCCTAGTCGATTCTTCGCGCCTAGTTCTAATGGGGGACTGGAATGCCATCCTGGACCCCAAGTTAGACAGGGGGCGGGGCGCTAGCGGGAGAAGGGGCGATCGCAGCCTGGTCGATCTGATCGGCGATTATGGTCTCGTCGATAGATACCGGGTCGATCATCCCAGTGGGAAAATGTGGACGTGGGCGCATAATTGGCCGTCTGACAAGGTAGTTAGCTACCTTGACAGAATGTTAGTTCGTAGGGCCGACATAGACCTGTTAGATTGTCCCACGTTCCACTGGGTAGGCTACACGGACCACAAACTCGTTTGTGCCCGTGTGGCGTTAGAACATAGGCCTAGAATGGCTGGTTACTGGAGGTTCAATCTGTCCTTACTGGACAGGCGGGACTTCCGGGAGCAGCTAATTAAATTAGTGCAGCGGGAGCTAGTGGGGGCGGTTATCGGGAATAGGTGGTGGGAAAAACTGAAAGATAGAATTAGGTCTTTCACCACCGATTTCAGCAAACGGCTCGCTCTAGATAAGGCTGAGAAGGTGAAGACACTTAAGGCTAATTTTTCCCGGGCGGAGGCTGGGGGGGATCCCCTAGAGATAGCTCTAGCTAGGGAGGCCCTGCAGCGGTCGAATAGCGATCGTTACATGGGTCAGGTAATTAGGTATAAGTTAAGTAAGATGTCTAACGAAGCTGTGAACCTGGGCGCAGATCTGCGTCGGGAAGAAATCCGTCGAGGTGGTGTTCGTTACGTTCGTCAAGTCGAAACCCCGGAGGGGCGTACTCTGCGGTCGACTGACGACATGTGCGAGGCGTTTCGGCGGCATTTCGAGAGCCGCTTTACCAAGGAGCCTGGTCTCCGTGAGGAGGAGTTTCGCAGCTATTTGGCTGACTTTCCTCGGCTTGCGCCGACTGAAGCGGCTAGCTGCGAGGGAGAGATCACGGAGGGCGAAGTCTATGAGGCACTGAAGAGGGTCGGCAGAGGCAAGTCGCCCGGTCTGGATGGTTTGCCCTATGAATTGTACTTGAGGCTGTCGCACATCTTTGTTCCGATTTTGACAGCAGTGTTCAACAACTGGTTTCGGTCGGGGTCCATCCCCAATCGCATTTCCAGGGGTGTGATCACTCTGTTGAAAAAGGGCAATGGTGTTGGGGGGAAACTAGATGATTATAGGCCCATAACTCTGCTAAACACAGAGTTAAAGATTATGGCCAAGATCCTGCAGGAGCGTTTGCAGTCAGTTGCCGAGTCTCTGTTGGGACCTGAGCAGACTTGTTCTGTGAGGGGTCGAACAATTCAGAGCAACCTGCATTTGATCCGCACGATCGTAGAGGGCGTAAAAGACGACGAAGAAGCCGCGCTGATCAATTTGGATCAGTCCAAGGCATTTGATAGGGTCGACCATCGCTACCTTGCTACTGTCCTGCAGGCCGCCGGATTCGCACCCGACTTCTGCCGCTGGATTAGCCTCCTGTATCGCTCCCCCAGTGCTGTGGTACAGGTGAACGGAAAGTTGTCGGGCGCTTTTGTTCTGTCGAGGTCGGTTCGTCAGGGTTGTCCGCTGTCGCCTCTCCTTTACGCTTTGGCGTTGGAGCCTCTCCTGCGCCGGCTGAAGGACGAGGCGTGCAGTCCGGCCCTACGCGGGATCGCCGTTCCTGGAGGGTCTCGAGCCAGGGTTTCCGCGTACGCCGATGACGTATCTGCTTTCGTGTCGTCCCTTAACGACATTGAGGCGGTACAGAAGGCGCTTGATCGGTACGAGAAGGTGACAGGGGCCAAGATAAACCGCGACAAGTCTTCCGGCTTGCGGTTAGGTGCCTGGAAGGGGCGTGATCTTCCAGGCCGCTTCGGTTGGACGGACGGTCCTGTCCGCATTCTTGGAGTGTGGTTTGGACCCGACCTCCAGCTGAAGAAAAATTGGTCTGAAGTACTAGCAAAGGTCGTTTCTGCCGGTAAGACTTGGAATCGACGGAGGTTGTCCGTAAAGGGCAGGGCCGAGGTGTGTGTTACATACATTTTCCCCCTGATTCTTTATCGCTTGTCAGTACTTCCTCTCTGTAAGGCCCAGAAGAAGGCGCTCGAGCAAGCGCTATCCTCCATTTTATGGAGGGGACGCGCGAACAGGGTCGACAGACGAGCCTGCACTAAAAGTCCGTGTCATGGGGGGCTGGGAATGCCACACTTGAAGAGTCACATCCGTGCCTCTCGGTTGGCTTTCCTACGCCGCGCATTGACTAGAGGAGATCCGATTCTGGAGGGGATTGTTAGGGACGCCTTCCCTAGCCTTACCATCAATCCCCCCATCTCGAAGGCTGAGCGCCATTGTAAGTCTCGAGATGAATCGCTTTTCCTCAGCGAGTGTCGGTCAGCCTTGAGGGCTATTCCGCGGTCCAGTGACCTTTCACGGCCTAGGAAGGTCTTCTATCGGGAATTAGTGGAGGGTCGCGCGAAGGATTCTCTACGTGATACGCTCGACTGTTCGGAGGAGCAGTATCGCTCCTACTGGTCTTGGGCGCCAGCGGCGGATTATCTCAGTAACCCTGAGTTTTCGCTTACCTGGCGATTGGCTCGGAATCGGCTGCCTCTCAACGACATGGCTTTCATATGGGGCTTGGCGGATTTGCCAGACTGTGAACGGTGTGGCCTTGGATTAGAGGAAACGGCTTCGCACGCCTTCTACCATTGCCCCCGGGTCCGCCCCTTATGGGACCATGTCGGCGAGCTGACGGCTCGTCTCGCTCCCGAAGAACTCGTGTCCATTGATCGCGCATACGCGTGTGACAATGTGTCGCCCCCGTATTCTGGGGTGAAACGAATGGTGTTTCTAACGCTGCTAGCCACGGCTCGAATGGTGATATGGACGACGCGAATGGAGGAAGTCTTGCGAGGCAATAGTCTTTCGCATCAGGATCTAATCCGATTCTTTGAGCATCAGCTCAAGATGAAGATTAGAACTGATAGAAAACGATTGCATTCGACAGTCTTCAGCGAAAGGTGGGTAAAAGAGGCGAGCTTGGTTCGTTTGAACGGGGTTAGCCTTGATTTTCTTTTCTAGGTCAACCAAAGTCACATCGGGGTGGTTTCCTGTGGAACCCTCCCCTCGGTTAGGTTAGACAAGCTTAAGTGTACCTAGTTAATATGAGTAAGTGTTGTTCCCGGCCTGTTTCCCGGCCATCATTTTAGTTATGATCCAAGTCGAGATTCCCAACCTCCCCAGTTTGTTTTGGCCTCCTTTTCATCTCAACTGGATCAGCCTTTTACTTCCCCATGTCCCACTTATTTTATCTCTTTCCCACTCCCTTAGCGAGAGTGCTTCTTGATTTTGTCCTCTGGGCAGAATACAGCGGCCTCTCTATTTTGAGGGTTGGACGGGCCCTACTAACATAAATTATGTTTAGTTTAAGAATTTGTTGAATTTTTAGTTTGTTATGGGGTTCATCTCCCTCCCCTTTCATCTGTTCATGATTATATCTTTATGTATTTTTATTATCATTAAATTTTTATGTTATGGGGCGCGTTTTATTTTAGGCCCCCCCTGGTGAGGATGTGGTATTATGGTGTACGGAGGATTGAAAGATGATGGACGAATTCTTGTGGTGATTGCGTCAATTGTAATGTATGAATGGGTCACGAATCTGATTAGCTAGGTATAGGATAGTTAGTTAAGACCAGCCTTACCCCTCCCCCTTTTAGGCCTTGTGCCACAATTTGTATTTTATACGAATAAATCCTAAGAGAGGACTCACGAGATTTTCTGTTCGTCTTACGTGTTTTTTGGACCAGCTATAAGCTAAGTTGGAAAGTTACATTTTTTTAAATTTGCACGCATTTTTTGAACCCTTTCTTTCCGTTTTTTTTTTAATTTGTACGCATTTTTGAACCCTTTCTTTCCTTTTTTGAACACTTTCGTTTTTCAGTTTGATATTTGTTTAGTTTTTTATTTCTTTTATTTTGCTGTTACCCTCCCCGACTTTTATTTGATTCTGTTCTTTTTCGTTTACTGTTCATTGTTGGTTTTATTTATTTTTCCCGGATTTCGGTCCGACCTTTTTTATTTGGTTTTATTTATTTGTTAAAAATTTCTGCTTAAAAAAAAAAAAAAGTGTGAGAAAAGAAATTATAGTCAGCCGCGGTGAACTTTGTTCACCAAAATGGCTGAGAAAAACAGTGACACTCCAGCTACACCGTTAACAATACCGGTATCAGCTGAAAAAACGGCCTGGAGCCAAAATAGCCCGATAAAAAAGGATGGCGTATTTTACGCAAACGAAAGAATTCGTCTCCAAGAAACTTTCAGTGGCAATGAATTCTTGACCATCACCGAGGCATTCGAGGAGGTGAAACCTCGTACCATTTCTTTGCTCACCTCGGATGTCAGGACTCATAAGCTGGTTGGAGTGAGCAGGGAGGGTATGGAGGAGGCCCTGAAGGCGTTAGGCATTTGTCCGAAAATTTTAGCACGAAGAACAAATGCTCTATGGGACCTCCTCCTACACACAGAAGAACAAGCCAAGAAATTAGCCGGCAGTGTCTTGAATACAAAGTCTTTAAGACTACAAACCGAGTATATGGGCACCCGTCGAACAAAGGTGATGGTTCATGGGGTGCCCATAGACATTTCCGGTGACAGACTCGGGGCCTTCTTCGCCGAATTCGGAGAAGTTAACGAAGCGAAGGCCATCAGCAGTAAGGCAGGAATCGAGACGGGAGATTTCGAAATCCACATCACATTGGACAGAGAAGGATTCCAGAACATCCCAAACGTATTAATCTGCCGCAACAGAAGGATGTTGGTAGTGGTGGAGGGCAGAAAGCCGTTCTGTTGGTCATGCGGAGAGGCAGGACACATGGCAAAGGCGTGCCCTAAGAAAGAGAAGATACCAGCCCCACCACCTCCAGCACCTGCAGCAAAAACCAGTACCCCAGAGAAGGAAACCCCGAATCCGGAAGGCGAGTGGAAGGAAGTCACTAAAAGGCGGAAGCCCCAAAGTGCGCCGGCTCCACCCCAGAAGGAGATTCCCCCCAAAAGGCAGACGGAAGGGGAATTTAAAAAGCAACCCAAAGAAGGCCAAAACAAGCGGCCCGAGGATCAACCTAAACTGCAACAGAAGCAAATAGAACAGCAGCCTCAACAGCAGAAGCAACCTGAACAACCTCAACAGCAACGACAGAAGAAGCAACAGCAGCCTCAACAGCAGCGGTCACAGCAGAAAACCAAGAAGCAGCAAGAGCATCCACAGATGGAGCAGCAGCAGGAAGCACCAATGGAGGTAGAAAGTATGCCTCCACCACGAGCTTCGTCTTTAAAAAGAAGTAGGGAGGAAGACTCTGAAGAGCAAGAAAAAGGTACCTCTGGACGTAGCAGGGCAGAGTGTAGCATGGACAGAACCAGGCGGCACTCCTTCCCTGCATCGCCCATAAGACAAACTGTTTCCCCTAGAGATAGGAGTCTCCCTTCCTCCCATACACGTACTCCATCCCCCTCTCCCTCTACTTCTTCCCCCAGTTCTCTAAATACACCACCCCATACATCCACTTCTTCCCCTCCCCATCCTTCAAGGGAGAAGAAAAAGAAGAAAAAGAAACTTTTCGAAGGGCCCGAATCAATTTGTCATGTAGACAAAGAAGTCTACAAGAACGGGCTCACCAAGCAAAGAAAAGCACTGTCGGGGCTCCTTTTCCAAATGAACGAGGTTGACGGGAAGTCAACAGAAGACCCTCGTAACTTTCCTAAGGCGCCAGGAGTGATAACCTGCGTAAGGGACACGGGGGCTTACTTGCGTGTGTGGAGTCATTTGTTTGAAGCTAAAGAGGCCTTCCCGAACATCAGAATGTTCGATATGGAGGACCCCAGTATAAGAAGATTGCGACAATTTTGTGCAGGGAGGGTCCCCGTTTTGATCCATCCCTCATTATATAGAGCGATCAAACTAATATACCCCATGGACGTTGGCGGTATTGCCCTGGATGGACGCATTACGTCAGAGTTGGGAGTAGGGAGCCTGGGGCAATCCGTCGGGGTCCTGTCCAGCTCAGATTTCCGCCCCGTATGTGTCTAAGGTTTTTGCACTAATTCTTTTTTATATTTGCAGGCCTAGAAAATGGAAATAAAGATAGCCAGTTTGAATGTGAAGGGCTTGAGAAATCGGGGTAAGGCTGCCCGCCTGCTTCGGGATCTCCTGTCCTTCGGTGTAGATGTTGCCGCGATCGAAGAGACCCACTTTGTTTGCACTTCCGATGCGTGTGTGCTGGAGGATGACTTTGTCGTCTATTCAGCATATGGGGACCGGTTGGCCAGAGGAGTTTCTTTGTTAGTCAAACGTACTCTTGATGCGAAGGTGGACCTTGTGCATACCGATGCCGAGGGCAGGTTAATCGTGGCCGATATTGCCGTGAAAAGTGGTTCGTTTCGGGTCGTTGCGGTTTATGCGCCCAACGACCAGGGGGAGCGGTGTGACTTTTTTCGGCAGTTAGGGCCGTTCCTAGTCGATTCTTCGCGCCTAGTTCTAATGGGGGACTGGAATGCCATCCTGGACCCCAAGTTAGACAGGGGGCGGGGCGCTAGCGGGAGAAGGGGCGATCGCAGCCTGGTCGATCTGATCGGCGATTATGGTCTCGTCGATAGATACCGGGTCGATCATCCCAGTGGGAAAATGTGGACGTGGGCGCATAATTGGCCGTCTGACAAGGTAGTTAGCTACCTTGACAGAATGTTAGTTCGTAGGGCCGACATAGACCTGTTAGATTGTCCCACGTTCCACTGGGTAGGCTACACGGACCACAAACTCGTTTGTGCCCGTGTGGCGTTAGAACATAGGCCTAGAATGGCTGGTTACTGGAGGTTCAATCTGTCCTTACTGGACAGGCGGGACTTCCGGGAGCAGCTAATTAAATTAGTGCAGCGGGAGCTAGTGGGGGCGGTTATCGGGAATAGGTGGTGGGAAAAACTGAAAGATAGAATTAGGTCTTTCACCACCGATTTCAGCAAACGGCTCGCTCTAGATAAGGCTGAGAAGGTGAAGACACTTAAGGCTAATTTTTCCCGGGCGGAGGCTGGGGGGGATCCCCTAGAGATAGCTCTAGCTAGGGAGGCCCTGCAGCGGTCGAATAGCGATCGTTACATGGGTCAGGTAATTAGGTATAAGTTAAGTAAGATGTCTAACGAAGCTGTGAACCTGGGCGCAGATCTGCGTCGGGAAGAAATCCGTCGAGGTGGTGTTCGTTACGTTCGTCAAGTCGAAACCCCGGAGGGGCGTACTCTGCGGTCGACTGACGACATGTGCGAGGCGTTTCGGCGGCATTTCGAGAGCCGCTTTACCAAGGAGCCTGGTCTCCGTGAGGAGGAGTTTCGCAGCTATTTGGCTGACTTTCCTCGGCTTGCGCCGACTGAAGCGGCTAGCTGCGAGGGAGAGATCACGGAGGGCGAAGTCTATGAGGCACTGAAGAGGGTCGGCAGAGGCAAGTCGCCCGGTCTGGATGGTTTGCCCTATGAATTGTACTTGAGGCTGTCGCACATCTTTGTTCCGATTTTGACAGCAGTGTTCAACAACTGGTTTCGGTCGGGGTCCATCCCCAATCGCATTTCCAGGGGTGTGATCACTCTGTTGAAAAAGGGCAATGGTGTTGGGGGGAAACTAGATGATTATAGGCCCATAACTCTGCTAAACACAGAGTTAAAGATTATGGCCAAGATCCTGCAGGAGCGTTTGCAGTCAGTTGCCGAGTCTCTGTTGGGACCTGAGCAGACTTGTTCTGTGAGGGGTCGAACAATTCAGAGCAACCTGCATTTGATCCGCACGATCGTAGAGGGCGTAAAAGACGACGAAGAAGCCGCGCTGATCAATTTGGATCAGTCCAAGGCATTTGATAGGGTCGACCATCGCTACCTTGCTACTGTCCTGCAGGCCGCCGGATTCGCACCCGACTTCTGCCGCTGGATTAGCCTCCTGTATCGCTCCCCCAGTGCTGTGGTACAGGTGAACGGAAAGTTGTCGGGCGCTTTTGTTCTGTCGAGGTCGGTTCGTCAGGGTTGTCCGCTGTCGCCTCTCCTTTACGCTTTGGCGTTGGAGCCTCTCCTGCGCCGGCTGAAGGACGAGGCGTGCAGTCCGGCCCTACGCGGGATCGCCGTTCCTGGAGGGTCTCGAGCCAGGGTTTCCGCGTACGCCGATGACGTATCTGCTTTCGTGTCGTCCCTTAACGACATTGAGGCGGTACAGAAGGCGCTTGATCGGTACGAGAAGGTGACAGGGGCCAAGATAAACCGCGACAAGTCTTCCGGCTTGCGGTTAGGTGCCTGGAAGGGGCGTGATCTTCCAGGCCGCTTCGGTTGGACGGACGGTCCTGTCCGCATTCTTGGAGTGTGGTTTGGACCCGACCTCCAGCTGAAGAAAAATTGGTCTGAAGTACTAGCAAAGGTCGTTTCTGCCGGTAAGACTTGGAATCGACGGAGGTTGTCCGTAAAGGGCAGGGCCGAGGTGTGTGTTACATACATTTTCCCCCTGATTCTTTATCGCTTGTCAGTACTTCCTCTCTGTAAGGCCCAGAAGAAGGCGCTCGAGCAAGCGCTATCCTCCATTTTATGGAGGGGACGCGCGAACAGGGTCGACAGACGAGTCTGCACTAAAAGTCCGTGTCATGGGGGGCTGGGAATGTCACACTTGAAGAGTCACATCCGTGCCTCTCGGTTGGCTTTCCTACGCCGCGCATTGACTAGAGGAGATCCGATTCTGGAGGGGATTGTTAGGGACGCCTTCCCTAGCCTTACCATCAGTCCCCCCATCTCGAAGGCTGAGCGCCATTGTAAGTCTCGAGATGAATCGCTTTTCCTCAGCGAGTGTCGGTCAGCCTTGAGGGCTATTCCGCGGTCCAGTGACCTTTCACGGCCTAGGAAGGTCTTCTATCGGGAATTAGTGGAGGGTCGCGCGAAGGATTCTCTACGTGATACGCTCGACTGTTCGGAGGAGCAGTATCGCTCCTACTGGTCTTGGGCGCCAGCGGCGGATTATCTCAGTAACCCTGAGTTTTCGCTTACCTGGCGATTGGCTCGGAATCGGCTGCCTCTCAACGACATGGCTTTCATATGGGGCTTGGCGGATTTGCCAGACTGTGAACGGTGTGGCCTTGGATTAGAGGAAACGGCTTCGCACGCCTTCTACCATTGCCCCCGGGTCCGCCCCTTATGGGACCATGTCGGCGAGCTGACGGCTCGTCTCGCTCCCGAAGAACTCGTGTCCATTGATCGCGCATACGCGTGTGACAATGTGTCGCCCCCGTATTCTGGGGTGAAACGAATGGTGTTTCTAACGCTGCTAGCCACGGCTCGAATGGTGATATGGACGACGCGAATGGAGGAAGTCTTGCGAGGCAATAGTCTTTCGCATCAGGATCTAATCCGATTCTTTGAGCATCAGCTCAAGATGAAGATTAGAACTGATAGAAAACGATTGCATTCGACAGTCTTCAGCGAAAGGTGGGTAAAAGAGGCGAGCTTGGTTCGTTTGAACGGGGTTAGCCTTGATTTTCTTTTCTAGGTCAACCAAAGTCACATCGGGGTGGTTTCCTGTGGATCCCTCCCCTCGGTCAGGTTAGACAAGCTTAAGTGTACCTAGTTAATATGAGTAAGTGTTGTTCCCGGCCTGTTTCCCGGTCATCATTTTAGTTATGATCCAAGTCGAGATTCCCAACCTCCCCAGTTTGTTTTGGCCTCCTTTTCATCTCAACTGGATCAGCCTTTTACTTCCCCATGTCCCACTTATTTTATCTCTTTCCCACTCCCTTAGCGAGAGTGCTTCTTGATTTTGTCCTCTGGGCAGAATACAGCGGCCTCTCTATTTTTGAGGGTTGGACGGGCCCTACTAACATAAATTATGTTTAGTTTAAGAATTTGTTGAATTTTTAGTTTGTTATGGGGTTCATCTCCCTCCCCTTTTCATCTGTTCATGATTATATCTTTATGTATTTTTATTATCATTAAATTTTTATGTTATGGGGCGCGTTTTATTTTAGGCCCCCCCTGGTGAGGATGTGGTATTATGGTGTACGGAGGATTGAAAGATGATGGACGAATTCTTGTGGTGATTGCGTCAATTGTAATGTATGAATGGGTCACGAATCTGATTAGCTAGGTATAGGATAGTTAGTTAAGACCAGCCTTACCCCTCCCCTTTTTAGGCCTTGTGCCACAATTTGTATTTTATACGAATAAATCCTAAGAGAGGACTCACGAGATTTTCTGTTCGTCTTACGTGATTTTTGGACCAGCTATAAGCTAAGTTGGAAAGTTACATTTTTTTTAAAATTTGCACGCATTTTTTGAACCCTTTCTTTCCGTTTTTTTTTAATTTGTACGCATTTTTGAACCCTTTCTTTCTTTTTTTGAACACTTTCCTTTTTCAGTTTGATATTTGTTTAGTTTTTTATTTCTTTTATTTTGCTGTTACCCTCCCCGACTTTTATTTGATTCTGTTCTTTTTCGTTTACTGTTCATTGTTGGTTTTATTTATTTTTCCCGGATTTCGGTCCGACCTTTTTTATTTGGTTTTATTTATTTGTTAAAAATTTCTGCTTAAAAAAAAAAAAAAAAAAAAAGTGTGAGAAAAGAAAGTATAGTCAGCCGCGGTGAACTTTGTTCGCCAAAAATGGCTGAGAAAAACATTGACACTCCAGCTACACCGTTAACAATACCGGTGTCAGCTGAAAAAACGGCCTGGAGCCAAAATAGCCCGATAAAAAAGGATGGCGTATTTTACGCAAACGAAAGAATTCGTCTCCAAGAAACCTTCAGTGGCAATGAATTCTTGACCATCACCGAGGCATTCGAGGAGGTGAAACCTCGTACCATTTCTTTGCTCACCTCGGATGTCAGGACTCATAAGCTGGTTGGAGTGTGCAGGGAGGGTATGGAGGAGGCCCTGAAGGCGTTAGGCATTTGTCCGAAAATTTTAGCACGAAGAACAAATGCTCTATGGGACCTCCTCCTACACACAGAAGAACAAGCCAAGAAATTAGCCGGCAGTGTCTTGAATACAAAGACTTTAAGACTTCAAACCGAGTATATGGGCACCCGTCGAACAAAGGTGATGGTTCATGGGGTGCCCATAGACATTTCCGGTGACAGACTCGGGGCCTTCTTCGCCGAATTCGGAGAAGTTAACGAAGTGAAGGCCATCAGCAGTAAGGCAGGAATCGAGACGGGAGATTTCGAAATCCACATCACATTGGACAGAGAAGGATTCCAGAACATCCCAAACGTATTAATCTGCCGCAACAGAAGGATGTTGGTAGTGGTGGAGGGCAGAAAGCCGTTCTGTTGGTCATGCGGAGAGGCAGGACACATGGCAAAGGCGTGCCCTAAGAAAGAGAAGACACCAGCCCCACCACCTCCAGCACCTGCAGCAAAAACCAGTACCCCAGAGAAGGAAACCCCGAATCCGGAAGGCGAGTGGAAGGAAGTCACTAAAAGGCGGAAGCCCCAAAGTGCGCCGGCTCCACCCCAGAAGGAGATTCCCCCCAAAAGGCAGACGGAAGGGGAATTTAAAAAGCAACCCAAAGAAGGCCAAAACAAACGGCCCGAGGATCAACCTAAACTGCAACAGAAGCAAATAGAACAGCAGCCTCAACAGCAGAAGCAAGCTGAACAACCTCAACAGCAACGACAGAAGAAGCAACAGCAGCCTCAACAGCAGCGGTCACAGCAGAAAACCAAGAAGCAGCAAGAGCATCCACAGATGGAACAGCAGCAGGAAGCACCAATGGAGGTAGAAAGTATGCCTCCACCACGAGCTTCGTCTTTAAAAAGAAGTAGGGAGGAAGACTCTGAAGAGCAAGAAAAAGGTACCTCTGGACGTAGCAGGGCAGAGTGTAGCATGGACAGAACCAGGCGGCACTCCTTCCCTGCATCGCCCATAAGACAATCTGTTTCCCCTAGAGATAGGAGTCTCCCTTCCTCCCATACACGTACTCCATCCCCCTCTCCCTCTACTTCTTCCCCCAGTTCTCTAAATACACCACCCCATACATCCACTTCTTCCCCTCCCCATCCTTCAAGGGAGAAGAAAAAGAAGAAAAAGAAACTTTTCGAAGGGCCCGAATCAATTTGTCATGTAGACAAAGAAGTCTACAAGAACGGGCTCACCAAGCAAAGAAAAGCACTGTCGGGGCTCCTTTTCCAAATGAACGAGGTTGACGGGAAGTCAACAGAAGACCCTCGTAACTTTCCTAAGGCGCCAGGAGTGATAACCTGCGTAAGGGACACGGGGGCTTACTTGCGTGTGTGGAGTCATTTGTTTGAAGCTAAAGAGGCCTTCCCGAACATCAGAATGTTCGATATGGAGGACCCCAGTATAAGAAGATTGCGACAATTTTGTGCAGGGAGGGTCCCCGTTTTGATCCATCCCTCATTATATAGAGCGATCAAACTAATATACCCCATGGACGTTGGCGGTATTGCCCTGGATGGACGCATTACGTCAGAGTTGGGAGTAGGGAGCCTGGGGCAATCCGTCGGGGTCCTGTCCAGCTCAGATTTCCGCCCCGTATGTGTCTAAGGTTTTTGCACTAATTCTTTTTTATATTTGCAGGCCTAGAAAATGGAAATAAAGATAGCCAGTTTGAATGTGAAGGGCTTGAGAAATCGGGGTAAGGCTGCCCGCCTGCTTCGGGATCTCCTGTCCTTCGGTGTAGATGTTGCCGCGATCGAAGAGACCCACTTTGTTTGCACTTCCGATGCGTGTGTGCTGGAGGATGACTTTGTCGTCTATTCAGCATATGGGGACCGGTTGGCCAGAGGAGTTTCTTTGTTAGTCAAACGTACTCTTGATGCGAAGGTGGACCTTGTGCATACCGATGCCGAGGGCAGGTTAATCGTGGCCGATATTGCCGTGAAAAGTGGTTCGTTTCGGGTCGTTGCGGTTTATGCGCCCAACGACCAGGGGGAGCGGTGTGACTTTTTTCGGCAGTTAGGGCCGTTCCTAGTCGATTCTTCGCGCCTAGTTCTAATGGGGGACTGGAATGCCATCCTGGACCCCAAGTTAGACAGGGGGCGGGGCGCTAGCGGGAGAAGGGGCGATCGCAGCCTGGTCGATCTGATCGGCGATTATGGTCTCGTCGATAGATACCGGGTCGATCATCCCAGTGGGAAAATGTGGACGTGGGCGCATAATTGGCCGTCTGACAAGGTAGTTAGCTACCTTGACAGAATGTTAGTTCGTAGGGCCGACATAGACCTGTTAGATTGTCCCACGTTCCACTGGGTAGGCTACACGGACCACAAACTCGTTTGTGCCCGTGTGGCGTTAGAACATAGGCCTAGAATGGATGGTTACTGGAAGTTCAATCTGTCCTTACTGGACAGGCGGGACTTCCGGGAGCAGCTAATTAAATTAGTGCAGCGGGAGCTAGTGGGGGCGGTTATCGGGAATAGGTGGTGGGAAAAACTGAAAGATAGAATTAGGTCTTTCACCACCGATTTCAGCAAACGGCTCGCTCTAGATAAGGCTGAGAAGGTGAAGACACTTAAGGCTAATTTTTCCCGGGCGGAGGCTGGGGGGGATCCCCTAGAGATAGCTCTAGCTAGGGAGGCCCTGCAGCGGTCGAATAGCGATCGTTACATGGGTCAGGTAATTAGGCATAAGTTAAGTAAGATGTCTAACGAAGCTGTGAACCTGGGCGCAGATCTGCGTCGGGAAGAAATCCGTCGAGGTGGTGTTCGTTACGTTCGTCAAGTCGAAACCCCGGAGGGGCGTACTCTGCGGTCGACTGACGACATGTGCGAGGCGTTTCGGCGGCATTTCGAGAGCCGCTTTACCAAGGAGCCTGGTCTCCGTGAGGAGGAGTTTCGCAGCTATTTGGCTGACTTTCCTCGGCTTGCGCCGACTGAAGCGGCTAGCTGCGAGGGAGAGATCACGGAGGGCGAAGTCTATGAGGCACTGAAGAGGGTCGGCAGAGGCAAGTCGCCCGGTCTGGATGGTTTGCCCTATGAATTGTACTTGAGGCTGTCGCACATCTTTGTTCCGATTTTGACAGCAGTGTTCAACAACTGGTTTCGGTCGGGGTCCATCCCCAATCGCATTTCCAGGGGTGTGATCACTCTGTTGAAAAAGGGCAAGGGTGTTGGGGGGAAACTAGATGATTATAGGCCCATAACTCTGCTAAACACAGAGTTAAAGATTATGGCCAAGATCCTGCAGGAGCGTTTGCAGTCAGTTGCCGAGTCTCTGTTGGGACCTGAGCAGACTTGTTCTGTGAGGGGCCGAACAATTCAGAGCAACCTGCATTCGATCCGCACGATCGTAGAGGGCGTAAAAGACGACGAAGAAGCCGCGCTGATCAATTTGGATCAGTCCAAGGCATTTGATAGGGTCGACCATCGCTACCTTGCTACTGTCCTGCAGGCCGCCGGATTCGCACCCGACTTCTGCCGCTGGATTAGCCTCCTGTATCGCTCCCCCAGTGCTGTGGTACAGGTGAACGGAAAGTTGTCGGGCGCTTTTGTTCTGTCGAGGTCGGTTCGTCAGGGTTGTCCGCTGTCGCCTCTCCTTTACGCTTTGGCGTTGGAGCCTCTCCTGCGCCGGCTGAAGGACGAGGCGTGCAGTCCGGCCCTACGCGGGATCGCCGTTCCTGGAGGGTCTCGAGCCAGGGTTTCCGCGTACGCCGATGACGTATCTGCTTTCGTGTCGTCCCTTAACGACATTGAGGCGGTACAGAAGGCGCTTGATCGGTACGAGAAGGTGACAGGGGCCAAGATAAACCGCGACAAGTCTTCCGGCTTGCGGTTAGGTGCCTGGAAGGGGCGTGATCTTCCAGGCCGCTTCGGTTGGACGGACGGTCCTGTCCGCATTCTTGGAGTGTGGTTTGGACCCGACCTCCAGCTGAAGAAAAATTGGTCTGAAGTACTAGCAAAGGTCGTTTCTGCCGGTAAGACTTGGAATCGACGGAGGTTGTCCGTAAAGGGCAGGGCGGAGGTGTGTGTTACATACATTTTCCCCCTGATTCTTTATCGCTTGTCAGTACTTCCTCTCTGTAAGGCCCAGAAGAAGGCGCTCGAGCAAGCGCTATCCTCCATTTTATGGAGGGGACGCGCGAACAGGGTCGACAGACGAGTCTGCACTAAAAGTCCGTGTCATGGGGGGCTGGGAATGCCACACTTGAAGAGTCACATCCGTGCCTCTCGGTTGGCTTTCCTACGCCGCGCATTGACTAGAGGAGATCCGATTCTGGAGGGGATTGTTAGGGACGCCTTCCCTAGCCTTACCATCAATCCCCCCATCTCGAAGGCTGAGCGCCATTGTAAGTCTCGAGATGAATCGCTTTTCCTCAGCGAGTGTCGGTCAGCCTTGAGGGCTATTCCGCGGTCCAGTGACCTTTCACGGCCTAGGAAGGTCTTCTATCGGGAATTAGTGGAGGGTCGCGCGAAGGATTCTCTACGTGATACGCTCGACTGTTCGGAGGAGCAGTATCGCTCCTACTGGTCTTGGGCGCCAGCGGCGGATTATCTCAGTAACCCTGAGTTTTCGCTTACCTGGCGATTGGCTCGGAATCGGCTGCCTCTCAACGACATGGCTTTCATATGGGGCTTGGCGGATTTGCCAGACTGTGAACGGTGTGGCCTTGGATTAGAGGAAACGGCTTCGCACGCCTTCTACCATTGCCCCCGGGTCCGCCCCTTATGGGACCATGTCGGCGAGCTGACGGCTCGTCTCGCTCCCGAAGAACTCGTGTCCATTGATCGCGCATACGCGTGTGACAATGTGTCGCCCCCGTATTCTGGGGTGAAACGAATGGTGTTTCTAACGCTGCTAGCCACGGCTCGGATGGTGATATGGACGACGCGAATGGAGGAAGTCTTGCGAGGCAATAGTCTTTCGCATCAGGATCTAATCCGATTCTTTGAGCATCAGCTCAAGATGAAGATTAGAACTGATAGAAAACGATTGCATTCGACAGTCTTCAGCGAAAGGTGGGTAAAAGAGGCGAGCTTGGTTCGTTTGAACGGGGTTAGCCTTGATTTTCTTTTCTAGGTCAACCAAAGTCACATCGGGGTGGTTTCCTGTGGAACCCTCCCCTCGGTTAGGTTAGACAAGCTTAAGTGTACCTAGTTAATATGAGTAAGTGTTGTTCCCGGCCTGTTTCCCGGCCATCATTTTAGTTATGATCCAAGTCGAGATTCCCAACCTCCCCAGTTTGTTTTGGCCTCCTTTTCATCTCAACTGGATCAGCCTTTTACTTCCCCATGTCCCACTTATTTTATCTCTTTCCCACTCCCTTAGCGAGAGTGCTTCTTGATTTTGTCCTCTGGGCAGAATACAGCGGCCTCTCTATTTTGAGGGTTGGACGGGCCCTACTAACATAAATTATGTTTAGTTTAAGAATTTGTTGAATTTTTAGTTTGTTATGGGGTTCATCTCCCTCCCCTTTCATCTGTTCATGATTATATCTTTATGTATTTTTATTATCATTAAATTTTTATGTTATGGGGCGCGTTTTATTTTAGGCCCCCCCCTGGTGAGGATGTGGTATTATGGTGTACGGAGGATTGAAAGATGATGGACGAATTCTTGTGGTGATTGCGTCAATTGTAATGTATGAATGGGTCACGAATCTGATTAGCTAGGTATAGGATAGTTAGTTAAGACCAGCCTTACCCCTCCCCTTTTTAGGCCTTGTGCCACAATTTGTATTTTATACGAATAAATCCTAAGAGAGGACTCACGAGATTTTCTGTTCGTCTTACGTGTTTTTTGGACCAGCTATAAGCTAAGTTGGAAAGTTACATTTTTTTTAAATTTGCACGCATTTTTTGAACCCTTTCTTTCCGTTTTTTTTAATTTGTACGCATTTTTGAACCCTTTCTTTCTTTTTCTTTGAACACTTTCTTTTTTTCAGTTTGATATTTGTTTAGTTTTTTATTTCTTTTATTTTGCTGTTACCCTCCCCGACTTTTATTTGATTCTGTTCTTTTTCGTTTACTGTTCATTGTTGGTTTTATTTATTTTTCTCGGATTTCGGTCCGACCTTTTTTATTTGGTTTTATTTATTTGTTAAAAATTTCTGCTTAAAAAAAAAAAAAAAGTGTGAGAAAAGAAATTATAGTCAGCCGTGGTGAACTTTGTTCACCAAAATGGCTGAGAAAAACATTGACACTCCAGCTACACCGTTAACAATACCGGTGTCAGCTGAAAAAACGGCCTGGAGCCAAAATAGGACGCTAAAAAAGGATGGCGTATTTTACGCAAACGAAAGAATTCGTCTCCAAGAAACCTTCAGTGGCAATGAATTCTTAACAATCACCGAGGCATTCGAGGAGGTGAAACCTCGTACCATTTCTTTGCTCACCTCGGATGTCAGGACTCATAAGCTGGTTGGAGTGTGCAGGGAGGGTATGGAGGAGGCCCTGAAGGCGTTAGGCATTTGTCCGAAAATTTTAGCACGAAGAACAAATGCTCTATGGGACCTCCTCCTACACACAGAAGAACAAGCCAAGAAATTAGCCGGCAGTGTCTTGAATACAAAGTCTTTAAGACTTCAAACCGAGTATATGGGCACCCGTCGAACAAAGGTGATGGTTCATGGGGTGCCCATAGACATTTCCGGTGACAGACTCGGGGCCTTCTTCGCCGAATTCGGAGAAGTTAACGAAGTGAAGGCCATCAGCAGTAAGGCAGGAATCGAGACGGGAGATTTCGAAATCCACATCACATTGGACAGAGAAGGATTCCAGAACATCCCAAACGTATTAATCTGCCGCAACAGAAGGATGTTGGTAGTGGTGGAGGGCAGAAAGCCGTTCTGTTGGTCATGCGGAGAGGCAGGACACATGGCAAAGGCGTGCCCTAAGAAAGAGAAGACACCAGCCCCACCACCTCCAGCACCTGCAGCAAAAACCAGTACCCCAGAGAAGGAAACCCCGAATCCGGAAGGCGAGTGGAAGGAAGTCACTAAAAGGCGGAAGCCCCAAAGTGCGCCGGATCCACCCCAGAAGGAGATTCCCCCCAAAAGGCAGACGGAAGGGGAATTTAAAAAGCAACCCAAAGAAGGCCAAAACAAGCGGCCCGAGGATCAACCTATACTGCAACAGAAGCAAATAGAACAGCAGCCTCAACAGCAGAAGCAAGCTGAACAACCTCAACAGCAACGACAGAAGAAGCAACAGCAGCCTCAACAGCAGCGGTCACAGCAGAAAACCAAGAAGCAGCAAGAGCATCCACAGATGGAGCAGCAGCAGGAAGCACCAATGGAGGTAGAAAGTATGCCTCCACCACGAGCTTCCTCTTTAAAAAGAAGTAGGGAGGAAGACTCTGAAGAGCAAGAAAAAGGTACCTCTGGACGTAGCAGGGCAGAGTGTAGCATGGACAGAACCAGGCGGCACTCCTTCCCTGCATCGCCCATAAGACAATCTGTTTCCCCTAGAGATAGGAGTCTCCCTTCCTCCCATACACGTACTCCATCCCCCTCTCCCTCTACTTCTTCCCCCAGTTCTCTAAATACACCACCCCATACATCCACTTCTTCCCCTCCCCATCCTTCAAGGGAGAAGAAAAAGAAGAAAAAGAAACTTTTCGAAGGGCCCGAATCAATTTGTCATGTAGACAAAGAAGTCTACAAGAACGGGCTCACCAAGCAAAGAAAAGCACTGTCGGGGCTCCTTTTCCAAATGAACGAGGTTGACGGGAAGTCAACAGAAGACCCTCGTAACTTTCCTAAGGCGCCAGGAGTGATAACCTGCGTAAGGGACACGGGGGCTTACTTGCGTGTGTGGAGTCATTTGTTTGAAGCTAAAGAGGCCTTCCCGAACATCAGAATGTTCGATATGGAGGACCCCAGTATAAGAAGATTGCGACAATTTTGTGCAGGGAGGGTCCCCGTTTTGATCCATCCCTCATTATATAGAGCGATCAAACTAATATACCCCATGGACGTTGGCGGTATTGCCCTGGATGGACGCATTACGTCAGAGTTGGGAGTAGGGAGCCTGGGGCAATCCGTCGGGGTCCTGTCCAGCTCAGATTTCCGGCCCGTATGTGTCTAAGGTTTTTGCACTAATTCTTTTTTATATTTGCAGGCCTAGAAAATGGAAATAAAGATAGCCAGTTTGAATGTGAAGGGCTTGAGAAATCGGGGTAAGGCTGCCCGCCTGCTTCGGGATCTCCTGTCCTTCGGTGTAGATGTTGCCGCGATCGAAGAGACCCACTTTGTTTGCACTTCCGATGCGTGTGTGCTGGAGGATGACTTTGTCGTCTATTCAGCATATGGGGACCGGTTGGCCAGAGGAGTTTCTTTGTTAGTCAAACGTACTCTTGATGCGAAGGTGGACCTTGTGCATACCGATGCCGAGGGCAGGTTAATCGTGGCCGATATTGCCGTGAAAAGTGGTTCGTTTCGGGTCGTTGCGGTTTATGCGCCCAACGACCAGGGGGAGCGGTGTGACTTTTTTCGGCAGTTAGGGCCGTTCCTAGTCGATTCTTCGCGCCTAGTTCTAATGGGGGACTGGAATGCCATCCTGGACCCCAAGTTAGACAGGGGGCGGGGCGCTAGCGGGAGAAGGGGCGATCGCAGCCTGGTCGATCTGATCGGCGATTATGGTCTCGTCGATAGATACCGGGTCGATCATCCCAGTGGGAAAATGTGGACGTGGGCGCATAATTGGCCGTCTGACAAGGTAGTTAGCTACCTTGACAGAATGTTAGTTCGTAGGGCCGACATAGACCTGTTAGATTGTCCCACGTTCCACTGGGTAGGCTACACGGACCACAAACTCGTTTGTGCCCGTGTGGCGTTAGAACATAGGCCTAGAATGGCTGGTTACTGGAAGTTCAATCTGTCCTTACTGGACAGGCGGGACTTCCGGGAGCAGCTAATTAAATTAGTGCAGCGGGAGCTAGTGGGGGCGGTTATCGGGAATAGGTGGTGGGAAAAACTGAAAGATAGAATTAGGTCTTTCACCACCGATTTCAGCAAACGGCTCGCTCTAGATAAGGCTGAGAAGGTGAAGACACTTAAGGCTAATTTTTCCCGGGCGGAGGCTGGGGGGGATCCCCTAGAGATAGCTCTAGCTAGGGAGGCCCTGCAGCGGTCGAATAGCGATCGTTACATGGGTCAGGTAATTAGGCATAAGTTAAGTAAGATGTCTAACGAAGCTGTGAACCTGGGCGCAGATCTGCGTCGGGAAGAAATCCGTCGAGGTGGTGTTCGTTACGTTCGTCAAGTCGAAACCCCGGAGGGGCGTACTCTGCGGTCGACTGACGACATGTGCGAGGCGTTTCGGCGGCATTTCGAGAGCCGCTTTACCAAGGAGCCTGGTCTCCGTGAGGAGGAGTTTCGCAGCTATTTGGCTGACTTTCCTCGGCTTGCGCCGACTGAAGCGGCTAGCTGCGAGGGAGAGATCACGGAGGGCGAAGTCTATGAGGCACTGAAGAGGGTCGGCAGAGGCAAGTCGCCCGGTCTGGATGGTTTGCCCTATGAATTGTACTTGAGGCTGTCGCACATCTTTGTTCCGATTTTGACAGCAGTGTTCAACAACTGGTTTCGGTCGGGGTCCATCCCCAATCGCATTTCCAGGGGTGTGATCACTCTGTTGAAAAAGGGCAAGGGTGTTGGGGGGAAACTAGATGATTATAGGCCCATAACTCTGCTAAACACAGAGTTAAAGATTATGGCCAAGATCCTGCAGGAGCGTTTGCAGTCAGTTGCCGAGTCTCTGTTGGGACCTGAGCAGACTTGTTCTGTGAGGGGCCGAACAATTCAGAGCAACCTGCATTTGATCCGCACGATCGTAGAGGGCGTAAAAGACGACGAAGAAGCCGCGCTGATCAATTTGGATCAGTCCAAGGCATTTGATAGGGTCGACCATCGCTACCTTGCTACTGTCCTGCAGGCCGCCGGATTCGCACCCGACTTCTGCCGCTGGATTAGCCTCCTGTATCGCTCCCCCAGTGCTGTGGTACAGGTGAACGGAAAGTTGTCGGGCGCTTTTGTTCTGTCGAGGTCGGTTCGTCAGGGTTGTCCGCTGTCGCCTCTCCTTTACGCTTTGGCGTTGGAGCCTCTCCTGCGCCGGCTGAAGGACGAGGCGTGCAGTCCGGCCCTACGCGGGATCGCCGTTCCTGGAGGGTCTCGAGCCAGGGTTTCCGCGTACGCCGATGACGTATCTGCTTTCGTGTCGTCCCTTAACGACATTGAGGCGGTACAGAAGGCGCTTGATCGGTACGAGAAGGTGACAGGGGCCAAGATAAACCGCGACAAGTCTTCCGGCTTGCGGTTAGGTGCCTGGAAGGGGCGTGATCTTCCAGGCCGCTTCGGTTGGACGGACGGTCCTGTCCGCATTCTTGGAGTGTGGTTTGGACCCGACCTCCAGCTGAAGAAAAATTGGTCTGAAGTACTAGCAAAGGTCGTTTCTGCCGGTAAGACTTGGAATCGACGGAGGTTGTCCGTAAAGGGCAGGGCGGAGGTGTGTGTTACATACATTTTCCCCCTGATTCTTTATCGCTTGTCAGTACTTCCTCTCTGTAAGGCCCAGAAGAAGGCGCTCGAGCAAGCGCTATCCTCCATTTTATGGAGGGGACGCGCGAACAGGGTCGACAGACGAGTCTGCACTAAAAGTCCGTGTCATGGGGGGCTGGGAATGCCACACTTGAAGAGTCACATCCGTGCCTCTCGGTTGGCTTTCCTACGCCGCGCATTGACTAGAGGAGATCCGATTCTGGAGGGGATTGTTAGGGACGCCTTCCCTAGCCTTACCATCAATCCCCCCATCTCGAAGGCTGAGCGCCATTGTAAGTCTCGAGATGAATCGCTTTTCCTCAGCGAGTGTCGGTCAGCCTTGAGGGCTATTCCGCGGTCCAGTGACCTTTCACGGCCTAGGAAGGTCTTCTATCGGGAATTAGTGGAGGGTCGCGCGAAGGATTCTCTACGTGATACGCTCGACTGTTCGGAGGAGCAGTATCGCTCCTACTGGTCTTGGGCGCCAGCGGCGGATTATCTCAGTAACCCTGAGTTTTCGCTTACCTGGCGATTGGCTCGGAATCGGCTGCCTCTCAACGACATGGCTTTCATATGGGGCTTGGCGGATTTGCCAGACTGTGAACGGTGTGGCCTTGGATTAGAGGAAACGGCTTCGCACGCCTTCTACCATTGCCCCCGGGTCCGCCCTTTATGGGACCATGTCGGCGAGCTGACGGCTCGTCTCGCTCCCGAAGAACTCATGTCCATTGATCGCGCATACGCGTGTGACAATGTGTCGCCCCCGTATTCTGGGGTGAAACGAATGGTGTTTCTAACGCTGCTAGCCACGGCTCGAATGGTGATATGGACGACGCGAATGGAGGAAGTCTTGCGAGGCAATAGTCTTTCGCATCAGGATCTAATCCGATTCTTTGAGCATCAGCTCAAGATGAAGATTAGAACTGATAGAAAACGATTGCATTCGACAGTCTTCAGCGAAAGGTGGGTAAAAGAGGCGAGCTTGGTTCGTTTGAACGGGGTTAGCCTTGATTTTCTTTTCTAGGTCAACCAAAGTCACATCGGGGTGGTTTCCTGTGGAACCCTCCCCTCGGTTAGGTTAGACAAGCTTAAGTGTACCTAGTTAATATGAGTAAGTGTTGTTCCCGGCCTGTTTCCCGGCCATCATTTTAGTTATGATCCAAGTCGAGATTCCCAACCTCCCCAGTTTGTTTTGGCCTCCTTTTCATCTCAACTGGATCAGCCTTTTACTTCCCCATGTCCCACTTATTTTATCTCTTTCCCACTCCCTTAGCGAGAGTGCTTCTTGATTTTGTCCTCTGGGCAGAATACAGCGGCCTCTCTATTTTGAGGGTTGGACGGGCCCTACTAACATAAATTATGATTAGTTTAAGAATTTGTTGAATTTTTAGTTTGTTATGGGGTTCATCTCCCTCCCCTTTCATCTGTTCATGATTATATCTTTATGTATTTTTATTATCATTAAATTTTTATGTTATGGGGCGCGTTTTATTTTAGGCCCCCCCTGGTGAGGATGTGGTATTATGGTGTACGGAGGATTGAAAGATGATGGACGAATTCTTGTGGTGATTGCGTCAATTGTAATGTATGAATGGGTCACGAATCTGATTAGCTAGGTATAGGATAGTTAGTTAAGACCAGCCTTACCCCTCCCCTTTTTAGGCCTTGTGCCACAATTTGTATTTTATACGAATAAATCCTAAGAGAGAATCACGAGATTTTCTGTTCGTCTTACGTGTTTTTTGGACCAGCTATAAGCTAAGTTGTTTGGAAAGTTACATTTTTTTAAATTTGCACGCATTTTTTGAACCCTTTCTTTCCGTTTTTTTTTTAATTTGTACGCATTTTTGAACCCTTTCTTTCTTTTTTTGAACACTTTCTTTTTTCAGTTTGATATTTGTTTAGTTTTTTATTTCTTTTATTTTGCTGTTACCCTCCCCGACTTTTATTTGATTCTGTTCTTTTTCGTTTACTGTTCATTGTTGGTTTTATTTATTTTTCTCGGATTTCGGTCCGACCTTTTTTATTTGGTTTTATTTATTTGTTAAAAATTTCTGCTTAAAAAAAAAAAAAAAAAGTGTGAGAAAAAATTATAGTCAGCCACGGTGAACTTTGTTCGCCAAAAATGGCTGAGAAAAACATTGACACTCCAGCTACACCGTTAACAATACCGGTGTCAGCTGAAAAAACGGCCTGGAGCCAAAATAGCCCGCTAAAAAAGGATGGCGTATTTTACGCTAACGAAAGAATTCGTCTCCAAGAAACCTTCAGTGGCAATGAATTCTTGACCATCACCGAGGCATTCGAGGAGGTGAAACCTCGTACCATTTCTTTGCTCACCTCGGATGTCAGGACTCATAAGCTGGTTGGAGTGAGCAGGGAGGGTATGGAGGAGGCCCTGAAGGCGTTAGGCATTTGTCCGAAAATTTTAGCACGAAGGACAAATGCTCTATGGGACCTCCTCCTACACACAGAAGAACAAGCCAAGAAATTTGCCGGCAGTGTCTTGAATACAAAGTCTTTAAGACTACAAACCGAGTATATGGGCACCCGTCGAACAAAGGTGATGGTTCATGGGGTGCCCATAGACATTTCCGGTGACAGACTCGGGGCCTTCTTCGCCGAATTCGGAGAAGTTAACGAAGTGAAGGCCATCAGCAGTAAGGCAGGAATCGAGACGGGAGATTTCGAAATCCACATCACATTGGACAGAGAAGGATTCCAGAACATCCCAAACGTATTAATCTGCCGCAACAGAAGGATGTTGGTAGTGGTGGAGGGCAGAAAGCCGTTCTGTTGGTCATGCGGAGAGGCAGGACACATGGCAAAGGCGTGCCCTAAGAAAGAGAAGACACCTGCCCCACCACCTCCAGCACCTGCAGCAAAAACCAGTACCCCAGAGAAGGAAACCCCGAATCCGGAAGGCGAGTGGAAGGAAGTCACTAAAAGGCGGAAGCCCCAAAGTGCGCCGGCTCCACCCCAGAAGGAGATTCCCCCCAAAAGGCAGACGGAAGGGGAATTTAAAAAGCAACCCAAAGAAGGCCAAAACAAGCGGCCCGAGGATCAACCTAAACTGCAACAGAAGCAAATAGAACAGCAGCCTCAACAGCAGAAGCAAGCTGAACAACCTCAACAGCAACGACAGAAGAAGCAACAGCAGCCTCAACAGCAGCGGTCACAGCAGAAAACCAAGAAGCAGCAAGAGCATCCACAGATGGAGCAGCAGCAGGAAGCACCAATGGAGGTAGAAAGTATGCCTCCACCACGAGCTTCGTCTTTAAAAAGAAGTAGGGAGGAAGACTCTGAAGAGCAAGAAAAAGGTACCTCTGGACGTAGCAGGGCAGAGTGTAGCATGGACAGAACCAGGCGGCACTCCTTCCCTGCATCGCCCATAAGACAAGCTGTTTCCCCTAGAGATAGGAGTCTCCCTTCCTCCCATACACGTACTCCATCCCCCTCTCCCTCTATTTCTTCCCCCAGTTCTCTAAATACACCACCCCATACATCCACTTCTTCCCCTCCCCATCCTTCAAGGGAGAAGAAAAAGAAGAAAAAGAAACTTTTCGAAGGGCCCGAATCAATTTGTCATGTAGACAAAGAAGTCTACAAGAACGGGCTCACCAAGCAAAGAAAAGCACTGTCGGGGCTCCTTTTCCAAATGAACGAGGTTGACGGGAAGTCAACAGAAGACCCTCGTAACTTTCCTAAGGCGCCAGGAGTGATAACCTGCGTAAGAGACACGGGGGCTTACTTGCGTGTGTGGAGTCATTTGTTTGAAGCTAAAGAGGCCTTCCCGAACATCAGAATGTTCGATATGGAGGACCCCAGTATAAGAAGATTGCGACAATTTTGTGCAGGGAGGGTCCCCGTTTTGATCCATCCCTCATTATATAGAGCGATCAAACTAATATACCCCATGGACGTTGGCGGTATTGCCCTGGATGGACGCATTACGTCAGAGTTGGGAGTAGGGAGCCTGGGGCAATCCGTCGGGGTCCTGTCCAGCTCAGATTTCCGCCCCGTATGTGTCTAAGGTTTTTGCACTAATTCTTTTTTATATTTGCAGGCCTAGAAAATGGAAATAAAGATAGCCAGTTTGAATGTGAAGGGCTTGAGAAATCGGGGTAAGGCTGCCCGCCTGCTTCGGGATCTCCTGTCCTTCGGTGTAGATGTTGCCGCGATCGAAGAGACCCACTTTGTTTGCACTTCCGATGCGTGTGTGCTGGAGGATGACTTTGTCGTCTATTCAGCATATGGGGACCGGTTGGCCAGAGGAGTTTCTTTGTTAGTCAAACGTACTCTTGATGCGAAGGTGGACCTTGTGCATACCGATGCCGAGGGCAGGTTAATCGTGGCCGATATTGCCGTGAAAAGTGGTTCGTTTCGGGTCGTTGCGGTTTATGCGCCCAACGACCAGGGGGAGCGGTGTGACTTTTTTCGGCAGTTAGGGCCGTTCCTAGTCGATTCTTCGCGCCTAGTTCTAATGGGGGACTGGAATGCCATCCTGGACCCCAAGTTAGACAGGGGGCGGGGCGCTAGCGGGAGAAGGGGCGATCGCAGCCTGGTCGATCTGATCGGCGATTATGGTCTCGTCGATAGATACCGGGTCGATCATCCCAGTGGGAAAATGTGGACGTGGGCGCATAATTGGCCGTCTGACAAGGTAGTTAGCTACCTTGACAGAATGTTAGTTCGTAGGGCCGACATAGACCTGTTAGATTGTCCCACGTTCCACTGGGTAGGCTACACGGACCACAAACTCGTTTGTGCCCGTGTGGCGTTAGAACATAGGCCTAGAATGGCTGGTTACTGGAAGTTCAATCTGTCCTTACTGGACAGGCGGGACTTCCGGGAGCAGCTAATTAAATTAGTGCAGCGGGAGCTAGTGGGGGCGGTTATCGGGAATAGGTGGTGGGAAAAACTGAAAGATAGAATTAGGTCTTTCACCACCGATTTCAGCAAACGGCTCGCTCTAGATAAGGCTGAGAAGGTGAAGACACTTAAGGCTAATTTTTCCCGGGCGGAGGCTGGGGGGGATCCCCTAGAGATAGCTCTAGCTAGGGAGGCCCTGCAGCGGTCGAATAGCGATCGTTACATGGGTCAGGTAATTAGGCATAAGTTAAGTAAGATGTCTAACGAAGCTGTGAACCTGGGCGCAGATCTGCGTCGGGAAGAAATCCGTCGAGGTGGTGTTCGTTACGTTCGTCAAGTCGAAACCCCGGAAGGGCGTACTCTGCGGTCGACTGACGACATGTGCGAGGCGTTTCGGCGGCATTTCGAGAGCCGCTTTACCAAGGAGCCTGGTCTCCGTGAGGAGGAGTTTCGCAGCTATTTGGCTGACTTTCCTCGGCTTGCGCCGACTGAAGCAGCTAGCTGCGAGGGAGAGATCACGGAGGGCGAAGTCTATGAGGCACTGAAGAGGGTCGGCAGAGGCAAGTCGCCCGGTCTGGATGGTTTGCCCTATGAATTGTACTTGAGGCTGTCGCACATCTTTGTTCCGATTTTGACAGCAGTGTTCAACAACTGGTTTCGGTCGGGGTCCATCCCCAATCGCATTTCCAGGGGTGTGATCACTCTGTTGAAAAAGGGCAAGGGTGTTGGGGGGAAACTAGATGATTATAGGCCCATAACTCTGCTAAACACAGAGTTAAAGATTATGGCCAAGATCCTGCAGGAGCGTTTGCAGTCAGTTGCCGAGTCTCTGTTGGGACCTGAGCAGACTTGTTCTGTGAGGGGCCGAACAATTCAGAGCAACCTGCATTTGATCCGCACGACCGTAGAGGGCGTAAAAGACGACGAAGAAGCCGCGCTGATCAATTTGGATCAGTCCAAGGCATTTGATAGGGTCGACCATCGCTACCTGGCTACTGTCCTGCAGGCCGCCGGATTCGCACCCGACTTCTGCCGCTGGATTAGCCTCCTGTATCGCTCCCCCAGTGCTGTGGTACAGGTGAACGGAAAGTTGTCGGGCGCCTTTGTTCTGTCGAGGTCGGTTCGTCAGGGTTGTCCGCTGTCGCCTCTCCTTTACGCTTTGGCGTTGGAGCCTCTCCTGCGCCGGCTGAAGGACGAGGCGTGCAGTCCGGCCCTACGCGGGATCGCCGTTCCTGGAGGGTCTCGAGCCAGGGTTTCCGCGTACGCCGATGACGTATCTGCTTTCGTGTCGTCCCTTAACGACATTGAGGCGGTACAGAAGGCGCTTGATCGGTACGAGAAGGTGACAGGGGCCAAGATAAACCGCGACAAGTCTTCCGGCTTGCGGTTAGGTGCCTGGAAGGGGCGTGATCTTCCAGGCCGCTTCGGTTGGACGGACGGTCCTGTCCGCATTCTTGGAGTGTGGTTTGGACCCGACCTCCAGCTGAAGAAAAATTGGTCTGAAGTACTAGCAAAGGTCGTTTCTGCCGGTAAGACTTGGAATCGACGGAGGTTGTCCGTAAAGGGCAGGGCGGAGGTGTGTGTTACATACATTTTCCCCCTGATTCTTTATCGCTTGTCAGTACTTCCTCTCTGTAAGGCCCAGAAGAAGGCGCTCGAGCAAGCGCTATCCTCCATTTTATGGAGGGGACGCGCGAACAGGGTCGACAGACGAGTCTGCACTAAAAGTCCGCGTCATGGGGGGCTGGGAATGCCACACTTGAAGAGTCACATCCGTGCCTCTCGGTTGGCTTTCCTACGCCGCGCATTGACTAGAGGAGATCCGATTCTGGAGGGGATTGTTAGGGACGCCTTCCCTAGCCTTACCATCAATCCCCCCATCTCGAAGGCTGAGCGCCATTGTAAGTCTCGAGATGAATCGCTTTTCCTCAGCGAGTGTCGGTCAGCCTTGAGGGCTATTCCGCGGTCCAGTGACCTTTCACGGCCTAGGAAGGTCTTCTATCGGGAATTAGTGGAGGGTCGCGCGAAGGATTCTCTACGTGATACGCTCGACTGTTCGGAGGAGCAGTATCGCTCCTACTGGTCTTGGGCGCCAGCGGCGGATTATCTCAGTAACCCTGAGTTTTCGCTTACCTGGCGATTGGCTCGGAATCGGCTGCCTCTCAACGACATGGCTTTCATATGGGGCTTGGCGGATTTGCCAGACTGTGAACGGTGTGGCCTTGGATTAGAGGAAACGGCTTCGCACGCCTTCTACCATTGCCCCCGGGTCCGCCCCTTATGGGACCATGTCGGCGAGCTGACGGCTCGTCTCGCTCCCGAAGAACTCATGTCCATTGATCGCGCATACGCGTGTGACAATGTGTCGCCCCCGTATTCTGGGGTGAAACGAATGGTGTTTCTAACGCTGCTAGCCACGGCTCGAATGGTGATATGGACGACGCGAATGGAGGAAGTCTTGCGAGGCAATAGTCTTTCGCATCAGGATCTAATCCGATTCTTTGAGCATCAGCTCAAGATGAAGATTAGAACTGATAGAAAACGATTGCATTCGACAGTCTTCAGCGAAAGGTGGGTAAAAGAGGCGAGCTTGGTTCGTTTGAACGGGGTTAGCCTTGATTTTCTTTTCTAGGTCAACCAAAGTCACATCGGGGTGGTTTCCTGTGGAACCCTCCCCTCGGTTAGGTTAGACAAGCTTAAGTGTACCTAGTTAATATGAGTAAGTGTTGTTCCCGGCCTGTTTCCCGGCCATCATTTTAGTTATGATCCAAGTCGAGATTCCCAACCTCCCCAGTTTGTTTTGGCCTCCTTTTCATCTCAACTGGATCAGCCTTTTACTTCCCCATGTCCCACTTATTTTATCTCTTTCCCACTCCCTTAGCGAGAGTGCTTCTTGATTTTGTCCTCTGGGCAGAATACAGCGGCCTCTCTATTTTGAGGGTTGGACGGGCCCTACTAACATAAATTATGTTTAGTTTAAGAATTTGTTGAATTTTTAGTTTGTTATGGGGTTCATCTCCCTCCCCTTTCATCTGTTCATGATTATATCTTTATGTATTTTTATTATCATTAAATTTTTATGTTATGGGGCGCGTTTTATTTTAGGCCCCCCCTGGTGAGGATGTGGTATTATGGTGTACGGAGGATTGAAAGATGATGGACGAATTCTTGTGGTGATTGCGTCAATTGTAATGTATGAATGGGTCACGAATCTGATTAGCTAGGTATAGGATAGTTAGTTAAGACCAGCCTTACCCCTCCCCTTTTTAGGCCTTGTGCCACAATTTGTATTTTATACGAATAAATCCTAAGAGAGAATCACGAGATTTTCTGTTCGTCTTACGTGTTTTTTGGACCAGCTATAAGCTAAGTTGGAAAGTTACATTTTTTTTAAATTTGCACGCATTTATTGAACCCTTTCTTTCCGTTTTTTTTTTTTTTTTTTTTTAATTTGTACGCATTTTTGAACCCTTTCTTTCTTTTTCTTTGAACACTTTCTTTTTTCAGTTTGATATTTGTTTAGTTTTTTATTTCTTTTATTTTGCTGTTACCCTCCCCGACTTTTATTTGATTCTGTTCTTTTTCGTTTACTGTTCATTGTTGGTTTTATTTATTTTTCCCGGATTTCGGTCCGACCTTTTTTATTTGGTTTTATTTATTTGTTAAAAATTTCTGCTTAAAAAAAAAAAAAAAAAATGTGAGAAAAGAAATTATAGTCAGCCGAGGTGAACTTTGTTCACCAAAATGGCTGAGAAAAACATTGACACTCCAGCTACACCGTTAACAATACCGGTGTCAGCTGAAAAAACGGCCTGGAGCCAAAATAGCCCGCTAAAAAAGGATGGCGTATTTTACGCAAACGAAAGAATTCGTCTCCAAGAAACCTTCAGTGGCAATGAATTCTTAACAATCACCGAGGCATTCGAGGAGGTGAAACCTCGTACCATTTCTTTGCTCACCTCGGATGTCAGGACTCATAAGCTGGTTGGAGTGAGCAGGGAGGGTATGGAGGAAGCCCTGAAGGCGTTGAGCATTTGTCCCAAAATTTTAGCAAGAAGAACAAATGCTCTATGGGACCTCCTCCTACAGACGGAAGAACAAGCCAAGAAATTAGCCGGCTGTGTCTTAAATACAAAATCTTTAAGACTACAAACCGAGTATATGGGCACCCGTCGAACAAAGGTGATGGTTCATGGGGTGCCCATAGACATTTCCGGTGACAGACTCGGGGCCTTCTTCGCCGAATTCGGAGAAGTTAACGAAGTGAAGGCCATCAGCAGTAAGGCAGGAATCGAGACGGGAGATTTCGAAATCCACATCACATTGGACAGAGAACGATTCCAGAACATCCCAAACGTATTAATCTGCCGCAACAGAAGGATGTTGGTAGTGGTGGAGGGCAGAAAGCCGTTCTGTTGGTCATGCGGAGAGGCAGGACACATGGCAAAGGCGTGCCCTAAGAAAGAGAAGACACCAGCCCCACCACCTCCAGCACCTGCAGCAAAAACCAGTACCCCAGAGAAGGAAACCCCGAATCCGGAAGGCGAGTGGAAGGAAGTCACTAAAAGGCGGAAGCCCCAAAGTGCGCCGGCTCCACCCCAGAAGGAGATTCCACCCAAAAGGCAGACGGAAGAGGAATTTAAAAAGCAACCCAAAGAAGGCCAAAACAAGCGGCCCGAGGATCAACCTAAACTGCAACAGAAGCAAATAGAACAGCAGAAGCAACCTGAACAACCTCAACAGCAACGACAGAAGAAGCAACAGCAGCCTCAACAGCAGCGGTCACAGCAGAAAACCAAGAAGCAGCAAGAGCATCCACAGATGGAGCAGCAGCAGGAAGCACCAATGGAGGTAGAAAGTATGCCTCCACCACGAGCTTCCTCTTTAAAAAGAAGTAGGGAGGAAGACTCTGAAGAGCAAGAAAAAGGTACCTCTGGACGTAGCAGGGCAGAGTGTAGCATGGACAGAACCAGGCGGCACTCCTTCCCTGCATCGCCCATAAGACAAGCTGTTTCCCCTAGAGATAGGAGTCTCCCTTCCTCCCATACACGTACTCCATCCCCCTCTCCCTCTATTTCTTCCCCCAGTTCTCTAAATACACCACCCCATACATCCACTTCTTCCCCTCCCCATCCTTCAAGGGAGAAGAAAAAGAAGAAAAAGAAACTTTTCGAAGGGCCCGAATCAATTTGTCATGTAGACAAAGAAGTCTACAAGAACGGGCTCACCAAGCAAAGAAAAGCACTGTCGGGGCTCCTTTTCCAAATGAACGAGGTTGACGGGAAGTCAACAGAAGACCCTCGTAACTTTCCTAAGGCGCCAGGAGTGATAACCTGCGTAAGGGACACGGGGGCTTACTTGCGTGTGTGGAGTCATTTGTTTGAAGCTAAAGAGGCCTTCCCGAACATCAGAATGTTCGATATGGAGGACCCCAGTATAAGAAGATTGCGACAATTTTGTGCAGGGAGGGTCCCCGTTTTGATCCATCCCTCATTATATAGAGCGATCAAACTAATATACCCCATGGACGTTGGCGGTATTGCCCTGGATGGACGCATTACGTCAGAGTTGGGAGTAGGGAGCCTGGGGCAATCCGTCGGGGTCCTGTCCAGCTCAGATTTCCGCCCCGTATGTGTCTAAGGTTTTTGCACTAATTCTTTTTTATATTTGCAGGCCTAGAAAATAGAAATAAAGATAGCCAGTTTGAATGTGAAGGGCTTGAGAAATCGGGGTAAGGCTGCCCGCCTGCTTCGGGATCTCCTGTCCTTCGGTGTAGATGTTGCCGCGATCGAAGAGACCCACTTTGTTTGCACTTCCGATGCGTGTGTGCTGGAGGATGACTTTGTCGTCTATTCAGCATATGGGGACCGGTTGGCCAGAGGAGTTTCTTTGTTAGTCAAACGTACTCTTGATGCGAAGGTGGACCTTGTGCATACCGATGCCGAGGGCAGGTTAATCGTGGCCGATATTGCCGTGAAAAGTGGTTCGTTTCGGGTCGTTGCGGTTTATGCGCCCAACGACCAGGGGGAGCGGTGTGACTTTTTTCGGCAGTTAGGGCCGTTCCTAGTCGATTCTTCGCGCCTAGTTCTAATGGGGGACTGGAATGCCATCCTGGACCCCAAGTTAGACAGGGGGCGGGGCGCTAGCGGGAGAAGGGGCGATCGCAGCCTGGTCGATCTGATCGGCGATTATGGTCTCGTCGATAGATACCGGGTCGATCATCCCAGTGGGAAAATGTGGACGTGGGCGCATAATTGGCCGTCTGACAAGGTAGTTAGCTACCTTGACAGAATGTTAGTTCGTAGGGCCGACATAGACCTGTTAGATTGTCCCACGTTCCACTGGGTAGGCTACACGGACCACAAACTCGTTTGTGCCCGTGTGGCGTTAGAACATAGGCCTAGAATGGCTGGTTACTGGAAGTTCAATCTGTCCTTACTGGACAGGCGGGACTTCCGGGAGCAGCTAATTAAATTAGTGCAGCGGGAGCTAGTGGGGGCGGTTATCGGGAATAGGTGGTGGGAAAAACTGAAAGATAGAATTAGGTCTTTCACCACCGATTTCAGCAAACGGCTCGCTCTAGATAAGGCTGAGAAGGTGAAGACACTTAAGGCTAATTTTTCCCGGGCGGAGGCTGGGGGGGATCCCCTAGAGATAGCTCTAGCTAGGGAGGCCCTGCAGCGGTCGAATAGCGATCGTTACATGGGTCAGGTAATTAGGCATAAGTTAAGTAAGATGTCTAACGAAGCTGTGAACCTGGGCGCAGATCTGCGTCGGGAAGAAATCCGTCGAGGTGGTGTTCGTTACGTTCGTCAAGTCGAAACCCCGGAGGGGCGTACTCTGCGGTCGACTGACGACATGTGCGAGGCGTTTCGGCGGCATTTCGAGAGCCGCTTTACCAAGGAGCCTGGTCTCCGTGAGGAGGAGTTTCGCAGCTATTTGGCTGACTTTCCTCGGCTTGCGCCGACTGAAGCGGCTAGCTGCGAGGGAGAGATCACGGAGGGCGAAGTCTATGAGGCACTGAAGAGGGTCGGCAGAGGCAAGTCGCCCGGTCTGGATGGTTTGCCCTATGAATTGTACTTGAGGCTGTCGCACATCTTTGTTCCGATTTTGACAGCAGTGTTCAACAACTGGTTTCGGTCGGGGTCCATCCCCAATCGCATTTCCAGGGGTGTGATCACTCTGTTGAAAAAGGGCAAGGGTGTTGGGGGGAAACTAGATGATTATAGGCCCATAACTCTGCTAAACACAGAGTTAAAGATTATGGCCAAGATCCTGCAGGAGCGTTTGCAGTCAGTTGCCGAGTCTCTGTTGGGACCTGAGCAGACTTGTTCTGTGAGGGGCCGAACAATTCAGAGCAACCTGCATTTGATCCGCACGATCGTAGAGGGCGTAAAAGACGACGAAGAAGCCGCGCTGATCAATTTGGATCAGTCCAAGGCATTTGATAGGGTCGACCATCGCTACCTTGCTACTGTCCTGCAGGCCGCCGGATTCGCACCCGACTTCTGCCGCTGGATTAGCCTCCTGTATCGCTCCCCCAGTGCTGTGGTACAGGTGAACGGAAAGTTGTCGGGCGCTTTTGTTCTGTCGAGGTCGGTTCGTCAGGGTTGTCCGCTGTCGCCTCTCCTTTACGCTTTGGCGTTGGAGCCTCTCCTGCGCCGGCTGAAGGACGAGGCGTGCAGTCCGGCCCTACGCGGGATCGCCGTTCCTGGAGGGTCTCGAGCCAGGGTTTCCGCGTACGCCGATGACGTATCTGCTTTCGTGTCGTCCCTTAACGACATTGAGGCGGTACAGAAGGCGCTTGATCGGTACGAGAAGGTGACAGGGGCCAAGATAAACCGCGACAAGTCTTCCGGCTTGCGGTTAGGTGCCTGGAAGGGGCGTGATCTTCCAGGCCGCTTCGGTTGGACGGACGGTCCTGTCCGCATTCTTGGAGTGTGGTTTGGACCCGACCTCCAGCTGAAGAAAAATTGGTCTGAAGTACTAGCAAAGGTCGTTTCTGCCGGTAAGACTTGGAATCGACGGAGGTTGTCCGTAAAGGGCAGGGCGGAGGTGTGTGTTACATACATTTTCCCCCTGATTCTTTATCGCTTGTCAGTACTTCCTCTCTGTAAGGCCCAGAAGAAGGCGCTCGAGCAAGCGCTATCCTCCATTTTATGGAGGGGACGCGCGAACAGGGTCGACAGACGAGTCTGCACTAAAAGTCCGTGTCATGGGGGGCTGGGAATGCCACACTTGAAGAGTCACATCCGTGCCTCTCGGTTGGCTTTCCTACGCCGCGCATTGACTAGAGGAGATCCGATTCTGGAGGGGATTGTTAGGGACGCCTTCCCTAGCCTTACCATCAATCCCCCCATCTCGAAGGCTGAGCGCCATTGTAAGTCTCGAGATGAATCGCTTTTCCTCAGCGAGTGTCGGTCAGCCTTGAGGGCTATTCCGCGGTCCAGTGACCTTTCACGGCCTAGGAAGGTCTTCTATCGGGAATTAGTGGAGGGTCGCGCGAAGGATTCTCTACGTGATACGCTCGACTGTTCGGAGGAGCAGTATCGCTCCTACTGGTCTTGGGCGCCAGCGGCGGATTATCTCAGTAACCCTGAGTTTTCGCTTACCTGGCGATTGGCTCGGAATCGGCTGCCTCTCAACGACGTGGCTTTCATATGGGGCTTGGCGGATTTGCCAGACTGTGAACGGTGTGGCCTTGGATTAGAGGAAACGGCTTCGCACGCCTTCTACCATTGCCCCCGGGTCCGCCCCTTATGGGACCATGTCGGCGAGCTGACGGCTCGTCTCGCTCCCGAAGAACTCATGTCCATTGATCGCGCATACGCGTGTGACAATGTGTCGCCCCCGTATTCTGGGGTGAAACGAATGGTGTTTCTAACGCTGCTAGCCACGGCTCGAATGGTGATATGGACGACGCGAATGGAGGAAGTCTTGCGAGGCAATAGTCTTTCGCATCAGGATCTAATCCGATTCTTTGAGCATCAGCTCAAGATGAAGATTAGAACTGATAGAAAACGATTGCATTCGACAGTCTTCAGCGAAAGGTGGGTAAAAGAGGCGAGCTTGGTTCGTTTGAACGGGGTTAGCCTTGATTTTCTTTTCTAGGTCAACCAAAGTCACATCGGGGTGGTTTCCTGTGGAACCCTCCCCTCGGTTAGGTTAGACAAGCTTAAGTGTACCTAGTTAATATGAGTAAGTGTTGTTCCCGGCCTGTTTCCCGGCCATCATTTTAGTTATGATCCAAGTCGAGATTCCCAACCTCCCCAGTTTGTTTTGGCCTCCTTTTCATCTCAACTGGATCAGCCTTTTACTTCCCCATGTCCCACTTATTTTATCTCTTTCCCACTCCCTTAGCGAGAGTGCTTCTTGATTTTGTCCTCTGGGCAGAATACAGCGGTCTCTCTATTTTGAGGGTTGGACGGGCCCTACTAACATAAATTATGTTTAGTTTAAGAATTTGTTGAATTTTTAGTTTGTTATGGGGTTCATCTCCCTCCCCTTTCATCTGTTCATGATTATATCTTTATGTATTTTTATTATCATTAAATTTTTATGTTATGGGGCGCGTTTTATTTTAGGCCCCCCCTGGTGAGGATGTGGTATTATGGTGTACGGAGGATTGAAAGATGATGGACGAATTCTTGTGGTGATTGCGTCAATTGTAATGTATGAATGGGTCACGAATCTGATTAGCTAGGTATAGGATAGTTAGTTAAGACCAGCCTTACCCCTCCCCTTTTTAGGCCTTGTGCCACAATTTGTATTTTATACGAATAAATCCTAAGAGAGAATCACGAGATTTTCTGTTCGTCTTACGTGTTTTTTGGACCAGCTATAAGCTAAGTTGGAAAGTTACATTTTTTTTAAATTTGCACGCATTTATTGAACCCTTTCTTTCCGTTTTTTTTTTTTTTTTTTTTAATTTGTACGCATTTTTGAACCCTTTCTTTCTTTTTCTTTGAACACTTTCTTTTTTCAGTTTGATATTTGTTTAGTTTTTATTTCTTTTATTTTGCTGTTACCCTCCCCGACTTTTATTTGATTCTGTTCTTTTTCGTTTACTGTTCATTGTTGGTTTTATTTATTTTTCCCGGATTTCGGTCCGACCTTTTTTATTTGGTTTTATTTATTTGTTAAAAATTTCTGCTTAAAAAAAAAGAAAAGTGTGAGAAAATAAATTATAGTCAGCCACGGTGAACTTTGTTCGCCAAAAATGGCTGAGAAAAACATTGACACTCCAGCTACACCGTTAACAATACCGGTGTCAGCTGAAAAAACGGCCTGGAGCCAAAATAGCCCGCTAAAAAAGGATGGCGTATTTTACGCAAACGAAAGAATTCGTCTCCAAGAAACTTTCAGTGGCAATGAATTCTTGACCATCACTGAGGCATTCGAGGAGGTGAAACCTCGTACCATTTCTTTGCTCACCTCGGATGTCAGGACTCATAAGCTGGTTGGAGTGAGCAGGGAGGGTATGGAGGAAGCCCTGAAGGCGTTGAGCATTTGTCCGAAAATTTTAGCACGAAGAACAAATGCTCTATGGGACCTCCTCCTACAGACGGAAGAACAAGCCAAGAAATTAGCCGGCTGTGTCTTAAATACAAAATCTTTAAGACTACAAACCGAGTATATGGGCACCCGTCGAACAAAGGTGATGGTTCATGGGGTGCCCATAGACATTTCCGGTGACAGACTCGGGGCCTTCTTCGCCGAATTCGGAGAAGTTAACGAAGTGAAGGCCATCAGCAGTAAGGCAGGAATCGAGACGGGAGATTTCGAAATCCACATCACATTGGACAGAGAAGGATTCCAGAACATCCCAAACGTATTAATCTGCCGCAACAGAAGGATGTTGGTAGTGGTGGAGGGCAGAAAGCCGTTCTGTTGGTCATGCGGAGAGGCAGGACACATGGCAAAGGCGTGCCCTAAGAAAGAGAAGACACCAGCCCCACCACCTCCAGCACCTGCAGCAAAAACCAGTACCCCAGAGAAGGAAACCCCGAATCCGGAAGGCGAGTGGAAGGAAGTCACTAAAAGGCGGAAGCCCCAAAGTGCGCCGGCTCCAACCCAGAAGGAGATTCCCCCCAAAAGGCAGACGGAAGGGGAATTTAAAAAGCAACCCAAAGAAGGCCAAAACAAGCGGCCCGAGGATCAACCTAAACTGCAACAGAAGCAAATAGAACAGCAGCCTCAACAGCAGAAGCAACCTGAACAACCTCAACAGCAACGACAGAAGAAGCAACAGCAGCCTCAACAGCAGCGGTCACAGCAGAAAACCAAGAAGCAGCAAGAGCATCCACAGATGGAGCAGCAGCAGGAAGCACCAATGGAGGTAGAAAGTATGCCTCCACCACGAGCTTCCTCTTTAAAAAGAAGTAGGGAGGAAGACTCTGAAGAGCAAGAAAAAGGTACCTCTGGACGTAGCAGGGCAGAGTGTAGCATGGACAGAACCAGGCGGCACTCCTTCCCTGCATCGCCCATAAGACAAGCTGTTTCCCCTAGAGATAGGAGTCTCCCTTCCTCCCATACACGTACTCCATCCCCCTCTCCCTCTATTTCTTCCCCCAGTTCTCTAAATACACCACCCCATACATCCACTTCTTCCCCTCCCCATCCTTCAAGGGAGAAGAAAAAGAAGAAAAAGAAACTTTTCGAAGGGCCCGAATCAATTTGTCATGTAGACAAAGAAGTCTACAAGAACGGGCTCACCAAGCAAAGAAAAGCACTGTCGGGGCTCCTTTTCCAAATGAACGAGGTTGACGGGAAGTCAACAGAAGACCCTCGTAACTTTCCTAAGGCGCCAGGAGTGATAACCTGCGTAAGAGACACGGGGGCTTACTTGCGTGTGTGGAGTCATTTGTTTGAAGCTAAAGAGGCCTTCCCGAACATCAGAATGTTCGATATGGAGGACCCCAGTATAAGAAGATTGCGACAATTTTGTGCAGGGAGGGTCCCCGTTTTGATCCATCCCTCATTATATAGAGCGATCAAACTAATATACCCCATGGACGTTGGCGGTATTGCCCTGGATGGACGCATTACGTCAGAGTTGGGAGTAGGGAGCCTAGGGCAATCCGTCGGGGTCCTGTCCAGCTCAGATTTCCGCCCCGTATGTGTCTAAGGTTTTTGCACTAATTCTTTTTTATATTTGCAGGCCTAGAAAATGGAAATAAAGATAGCCAGTTTGAATGTGAAGGGCTTGAGAAATCGGGGTAAGGCTGCCCGCCTGCTTCGGGATCTCCTGTCCTTCGGTGTAGATGTTGCCGCGATCGAAGAGACCCACTTTGTTTGCACTTCCGATGCGTGTGTGCTGGAGGATGACTTTGTCGTCTATTCAGCATATGGGGACCGGTTGGCCAGAGGAGTTTCTTTGTTAGTCAAACGTACTCTTGATGCGAAGGTGGACCTTGTGCATACCGATGCCGAGGGCAGGTTAATCGTGGCCGATATTGCCGTGAAAAGTGGTTCGTTTCGGGTCGTTGCGGTTTATGCGCCCAACGACCAGGGGGAGCGGTGTGACTTTTTTCGGCAGTTAGGGCCGTTCCTAGTCGATTCTTCGCGCCTAGTTCTAATGGGGGACTGGAATGCCATCCTGGACCCCAAGTTAGACAGGGGGCGGGGCGCTAGCGGGAGAAGGGGCGATCGCAGCCTGGTCGATCTGATCGGCGATTATGGTCTCGTCGATAGATACCGGGTCGATCATCCCAGTGGGAAAATGTGGACGTGGGCGCATAATTGGCCGTCTGACAAGGTAGTTAGCTACCTTGACAGAATGTTAGTTCGTAGGGCCGACATAGACCTATTAGATTGTCCCACGTTCCACTGGGTAGGCTACACGGACCACAAACTCGTTTGTGCCCGTGTGGCGTTAGAACATAGGCCTAGAATGGCTGGTTACTGGAAGTTCAATCTGTCCTTACTGGACAGGCGGGACTTCCGGGAGCAGCTAATTAAATTAGTGCAGCGGGAGCTAGTGGGGGCGGTTATCGGGAATAGGTGGTGGGAAAAACTGAAAGATAGAATTAGGTCTTTCACCACCGATTTCAGCAAACGGCTCGCTCTAGATAAGGCTGAGAAGGTGAAGACACTTAAGGCTAATTTTTCCCGGGCGGAGGCTGGGGGGGATCCCCTAGAGATAGCTCTAGCTAGGGAGGCCCTGCAGCGGTCGAATAGCGATCGTTACATGGGTCAGGTAATTAGGCATAAGTTAAGTAAGATGTCTAACGAAGCTGTGAACCTGGGCGCAGATCTGCGTCGGGAAGAAATCCGTCGAGGTGGTGTTCGTTACGTTCGTCAAGTCGAAACCCCGGAGGGGCGTACTCTGCGGTCGACTGACGACATGTGCGAGGCGTTTCGGCGGCATTTCGAGAGCCGCTTTACCAAGGAGCCTGGTCTCCGTGAGGAGGAGTTTCGCAGCTATTTGGCTGACTTTCCTCGGCTTGCGCCGACTGAAGCGGCTAGCTGCGAGGGAGAGATCACGGAGGGCGAAGTCTATGAGGCACTGAAGAGGGTCGGCAGAGGCAAGTCGCCCGGTCTGGATGGTTTGCCCTATGAATTGTACTTGAGGCTGTCGCACATCTTTGTTCCGATTTTGACAGCAGTGTTCAACAACTGGTTTCGGTCGGGGTCCATCCCCAATCGCATTTCCAGGGGTGTGATCACTCTGTTGAAAAAGGGCAAGGGTGTTGGGGGGAAACTAGATGATTATAGGCCCATAACTCTGCTAAACACAGAGTTAAAGATTATGGCCAAGATCCTGCAGGAGCGTTTGCAGTCAGTTGCCGAGTCTCTGTTGGGACCTGAGCAGACTTGTTCTGTGAGGGGCCGAACAATTCAGAGCAACCTGCATTTGATCCGCACGATCGTAGAGGGCGTAAAAGACGACGAAGAAGCCGCGCTGATCAATTTGGATCAGTCCAAGGCATTTGATAGGGTCGACCATCGCTACCTTGCTACTGTCCTGCAGGCCGCCGGATTCGCACCCGACTTCTGCCGCTGGATTAGCCTCCTGTATCGCTCCCCCAGTGCTGTGGTACAGGTGAACGGAAAGTTGTCGGGCGCTTTTGTTCTGTCGAGGTCGGTTCGTCAGGGTTGTCCGCTGTCGCCTCTCCTTTACGCTTTGGCGTTGGAGCCTCTCCTGCGCCGGCTGAAGGACGAGGCGTGCAGTCCGGCCCTACGCGGGATCGCCGTTCCTGGAGGGTCTCGAGCCAGGGTTTCCGCGTACGCCGATGACGTATCTGCTTTCGTGTCGTCCCTTAACGACATTGAGGCGGTACAGAAGGCGCTTGATCGGTACGAGAAGGTGACAGAGGCCAAGATAAACCGCGACAAGTCTTCCGGCTTGCGGTTAGGTGCCTGGAAGGGGCGTGATCTTCCAGGCCGCTTCGGTTGGACGGACGGTCCTGTCCGCATTCTTGGAGTGTGGTTTGGACCCGACCTCCAGCTGAAGAAAAATTGGTCTGAAGTACTAGCAAAGGTCGTTTCTGCCGGTAAGACTTGGAATCGACGGAGGTTGTCCGTAAAGGGCAGGGCGGAGGTGTGTGTTACATACATTTTCCCCCTGATTCTTTATCGCTTGTCAGTACTTCCTCTCTGTAAGGCCCAGAAGAAGGCGCTCGAGCAAGCGCTATCCTCCATTTTATGGAGGGGACGCGCGAACAGGGTCGACAGACGAGTCTGCACTAAAAGTCCGCGTCATGGGGGGCTGGGAATGCCACACTTGAAGAGTCACATCCGTGCCTCTCGGTTGGCTTTCCTACGCCGCGTATTGACTAGAGGAGATCCGATTCTGGAGGGGATTGTTAGGGACGCCTTCCCTAGCCTTACCATCAATCCCCCCATCTCGAAGGCTGAGCGCCATTGTAAGTCTCGAGATGAATCGCTTTTCCTCAGCGAGTGTCGGTCAGCCTTGAGGGCTATTCCGCGGTCCAGTGACCTTTCACGGCCTAGGAAGGTCTTCTATCGGGAATTAGTGGAGGGTCGCGCGAAGGATTCTCTACGTGATACGCTCGACTGTTCGGAGGAGCAGTATCGCTCCTACTGGTCTTGGGCGCCAGCGGCGGATTATCTCAGTAACCCTGAGTTTTCGCTTACCTGGCGATTGGCTCGGAATCGGCTGCCTCTCAACGACATGGCTTTCATATGGGGCTTGGCGGATTTGCCAGACTGTGAACGGTGTGGCCTTGGATTAGAGGAAACGGCTTCGCACGCCTTCTACCATTGCCCCCGGGTCCGCCCCTTATGGGACCATGTCGGCGAGCTGACGGCTCGTCTCGCTCCCGAAGAACTCGTGTCCATTGATCGCGCATACGCGTGTGACAATGTGTCGCCCCCGTATTCCGGGGTGAAACGAATGGTGTTTCTAACGCTGCTAGCCACGGCTCGAATGGTGATATGGACGACGCGAATGGAGGAAGTCTTGCGAGGCAATAGTCTTTCGCATCAGGATCTAATCCGATTCTTTGAGCATCAGCTCAAGATGAAGATTAGAACTGATAGAAAACGATTGCATTCGACAGTCTTCAGCGAAAGGTGGGTAAAAGAGGCGAGCTTGGTTCGTTTGAACGGGGTTAGCCTTGATTTTCTTTTCTAGGTCAACCAAAGTCACATCGGGGTGGTTTCCTGTGGAACCCTCCCCTCGGTCAGGTTAGACAAGCTTAAGTGTACCTAGTTAATATGAGTAAGTGTTGTTCCCGGCCTGTTTCCCGGCCATCATTTTAGTTATGATCCAAGTCGAGATTCCCAACCTCCCCAGTTTGTTTTGGCCTCCTTTTCATCTCAACTGGATCAGCCTTTTACTTCCCCATGTCCCACTTATTTTATCTCTTTCCCACTCCCTTAGCGAGAGTGCTTCTTGATTTTGTCCTCTGGGCAGAATACAGCGGCCTCTCTATTTTGAGGGTTGGACGGGCCCTACTAACATAAATTATGTTTAGTTTAAGAATTTGTTGAATTTTTAGTTTGTTATGGGGTTCATCTCCCTCCCCTTTCATCTGTTCATGATTATATTTTTATGTATTTTTATTATCATTAAATTTTTATGTTATGGGGCGCGTTTTATTTTAGGCCACCCCTGGTGAGGATGTGGTATTATGGTGTTCGGAGGATTGAAAGATGATGGACGAATTCTTGTGGTGATTGCGTCAATTGTAATGTATGAATGGGTCACGAATCTGATTAGCTAGGTATAGGATAGTTAGTTAAGACCAGCCTTACCCCTCCCCTTTTTAGGCCTTGTGCCACAATTTGTATTTTATACGAATAAATCCTAAGAGAGAATCACGAGATTTTCTGTTCGTCTTACGTGTTTTTTGGACCAGCTATAAGCTAAGTTGGAAAGTTACATTTTTTTTAAATTTGCACGCATTTATTGAACCCTTTCTTTCCGTTTTTTTTTTTTTTTTTTTTTAATTTGTACGCATTTTTGAACCCTTTCTTTCTTTTTCTTTGAACACTTTCTTTTTTCAGTTTGATATTTGTTTAGTTTTTTATTTCTTTTATTTTGCTGTTACCCTCCCCGACTTTTATTTGATTCTGTTCTTTTTCGTTTACTGTTCATTGTTGGTTTTATTTATTTTTCCCGGATTTCGGTCCGACCTTTTTTATTTGGTTTTATTTATTTGTTAAAAATTTCTGCTTAAAAAAAAAAAAAAGTGTGAGAAAAGAAATTATAGTCAGCCGCGGTGAACTTTGTTCGCCAAAAATGGCTGAGAAAAACATTGACACTCCAGCTACACCGTTAACAATACCGGTGTCAGCTGAAAAAACGGCCTGGAGCCAAAATAGCCCGCTAAAAAAGGATGGCGTATTTTACGCAAACGAAAGAATTCGTCTCCAAGAAACTTTCAGTGGCAATGAATTCTTGACCATCACCGAGGCATTCGAGGAGGTGAAACCTCGTACCATTTCTTTGCTCACCTCGGATGTCAGGACTCATAAGCTGGTTGGAGTGAGCAGGGAGGGTATGGAGGAGGCCCTGAAGGCGTTAGGCATTTGTCCGAAAATTTTAGCACGAAGAACAAATGCTCTATGGGACCTCCTCCTACACACAGAAGAACAAGCCAAGAAATTAGCCGGCAGTGTCTTGAATACAAAGTCTTTAAGACTACAAACCGAGTATATGGGCACCCGTCGAACAAAGGTGATGGTTCATGGGGTGCCCATAGACATTTCCGGTGACAGACTCGGGGCCTTCTTCGCCGAATTCGGAGAAGTTAACGAAGTGAAGGCCATCAGCAGTAAGGCAGGAATCGAGACGGGAGATTTCGAAATCCACATCACATTGGACAGAGAAGGATTCCAGAACATCCCAAACGTATTAATCTGCCGCAACAGAAGGATGTTGGTAGTGGTGGAGGGCAGAAAGCCGTTCTGTTGGTCATGCGGAGAGGCAGGACACATGGCAAAGGCGTGCCCTAAGAAAGAGAAGACACCAGCCCCACCACCTCCAGCACCTGCAGCAAAAACCAGTACCCCAGAGAAGGAAACCCCGAATCCGGAAGGCGAGTGGAAGGAAGTCACTAAAAGGCGGAAGCCCCAAAGTGCGCCGGCTCCACCCCAGAAGGAGATTCCCCCCAAAAGGCAGACGGAAGGGGAATTTAAAAAGCAACCCAAAGAAGGCCAAAACAAGCGGCCCGAGGATCAACCTAAACTGCAACAGAAGCAAATAGAACAGCAGCCTCAACAGCAGAAGCAACCTGAACAACCTCAACAGCAACGACAGAAGAAGCAACAGCAGCCTCAACAGCAGCGGTCACAGCAGAAAACCAAGAAGCAGCAAGAGCATCCACAGATGGAGCAGCAGCAGGAAGCACCAATGGAGGTAGAAAGTATGCCTCCACCACGAGCTTCGTCTTTAAAAAGAAGTAGGGAGGAAGACTCTGAAGAGCAAGAAAAAGGTACCTCTGGACGTAGCAGGGCAGAGTGTAGCATGGACAGAACCAGGCGGCACTCCTTCCCTGCATCGCCCATAAGACAATCTGTTTCCCCTAGAGATAGGAGTCTCCCTTCCTCCCATACACGTACTCCATCCCCCTCTCCCTCTACTTCTTCCCCCAGTTCTCTAAATACACCACCCCATACATCCACTTCTTCCCCTCCCCATCCTTCAAGGGAGAAGAAAAAGAAGAAAAAGAAACTTTTCGAAGGGCCCGAATCAATTTGTCATGTAGACAAAGAAGTCTACAAGAACGGGCTCACCAAGCAAAGAAAAGCACTGTCGGGGCTCCTTTTCCAAATGAACGAGGTTGACGGGAAGTCAACAGAAGACCCTCGTAACTTTCCTAAGGCGCCAGGAGTGATAACCTGCGTAAGAGACACGGGGGCTTACTTGCGTGTGTGGAGTCATTTGTTTGAAGCTAAAGAGGCCTTCCCGAACATCAGAATGTTCGATATGGAGGACCCCAGTATAAGAAGATTGCGACAATTTTGTGCAGGGAGGGTCCCCGTTTTGATCCATCCCTCATTATATAGAGCGATCAAACTAATATACCCCATGGACGTTGGCGGTATTGCCCTGGATGGACGCATTACGTCAGAGTTGGGAGTAGGGAGCCTGGGGCAATCCGTCGGGGTCCTGTCCAGCTCAGATTTCCGCCCCGTATGTGTCTAAGGTTTTTGCACTAATTCTTTTTTATATTTGCAGGCCTAGAAAATGGAAATAAAGATAGCCAGTTTGAATGTGAAGGGCTTGAGAAATCGGGGTAAGGCTGCCCGCCTGCTTCGGGATCTCCTGTCCTTCGGTGTAGATGTTGCCGCGATCGAAGAGACCCACTTTGTTTGCACTTCCGATGCGTGTGTGCTGGAGGATGACTTTGTCGTCTATTCAGCATATGGGGACCGGTTGGCCAGAGGAGTTTCTTTGTTAGTCAAACGTACTCTTGATGCGAAGGTGGACCTTGTGCATACCGATGCCGAGGGCAGGTTAATCGTGGCCGATATTGCCGTGAAAAGTGGTTCGTTTCGGGTCGTTGCGGTTTATGCGCCCAACGACCAGGGGGAGCGGTGTGACTTTTTTCGGCAGTTAGGGCCGTTCCTAGTCGATTCTTCGCGCCTAGTTCTAATGGGGGACTGGAATGCCATCCTGGACCCCAAGTTAGACAGGGGGCGGGGCGCTAGCGGGAGAAGGGGCGATCGCAGCCTGGTCGATCTGATCGGCGATTATGGTCTCGTCGATAGATACCGGGTCGATCATCCCAGTGGGAAAATGTGGACGTGGGCGCATAATTGGCCGTCTGACAAGGTAGTTAGCTACCTTGACAGAATGTTAGTTCGTAGGGCCGACATAGACCTGTTAGATTGTCCCACGTTCCACTGGGTAGGCTACACGGACCACAAACTCGTTTGTGCCCGTGTGGCGTTAGAACATAGGCCTAGAATGGCTGGTTACTGGAAGTTCAATCTGTCCTTACTGGACAGGCGGGACTTCCGGGAGCAGCTAATTAAATTAGTGCAGCGGGAGCTAGTGGGGGCGGTTATCGGGAATAGGTGGTGGGAAAAACTGAAAGATAGAATTAGGTCTTTCACCACCGATTTCAGCAAACGGCTCGCTCTAGATAAGGCTGAGAAGGTGAAGACACTTAAGGCTAATTTTTCCCGGGCGGAGGCTGGGGGGGATCCCCTAGAGATAGCTCTAGCTAGGGAGGCCCTGCAGCGGTCGAATAGCGATCGTTACATGGGTCAGGTAATTAGGCATAAGTTAAGTAAGATGTCTAACGAAGCTGTGAACCTGGGCGCAGATCTGCGTCGGGAAGAAATCCGTCGAGGTGGTGTTCGTTACGTTCGTCAAGTCGAAACCCCGGAGGGGCGTACTCTGCGGTCGACTGACGACATGTGCGAGGCGTTTCGGCGGCATTTCGAGAGCCGCTTTACCAAGGAGCCTGGTCTCCGTGAGGAGGAGTTTCGCAGCTATTTGGCTGACTTTCCTCGGCTTGCGCCGACTGAAGCGGCTAGCTGCGAGGGAGAGATCACGGAGGGCGAAGTCTATGAGGCACTGAAGAGGGTCGGCAGAGGCAAGTCGCCCGGTCTGGATGGTTTGCCCTATGAATTGTACTTGAGGCTGTCGCACATCTTTGTTCCGATTTTGACAGCAGTGTTCAACAACTGGTTTCGGTCGGGGTCCATCCCCAATCGCATTTCCAGGGGTGTGATCACTCTGTTGAAAAAGGGCAAGGGTGTTGGGGGGAAACTAGATGATTATAGGCCCATAACTCTGCTAAACACAGAGTTAAAGATTATGGCCAAGATCCTGCAGGAGCGTTTGCAGTCAGTTGCCGAGTCTCTGTTGGGACCTGAGCAGACTTGTTCTGTGAGGGGCCGAACAATTCAGAGCAACCTGCATTTGATCCGCACGATCGTAGAGGGCGTAAAAGACGACGAAGAAGCCGCGCTGATCAATTTGGATCAGTCCAAGGCATTTGATAGGGTCGACCATCGCTACCTTGCTACTGTCCTGCAGGCCGCCGGATTCGCACCCGACTTCTGCCGCTGGATTAGCCTCCTGTATCGCTCCCCCAGTGCTGTGGTACAGGTGAACGGAAAGTTGTCGGGCGCTTTTGTTCTGTCGAGGTCGGTTCGTCAGGGTTGTCCGCTGTCGCCTCTCCTTTACGCTTTGGCGTTGGAGCCTCTCCTGCGCCGGCTGAAGGACGAGGCGTGCAGTCCGGCCCTACGCGGGATCGCCGTTCCTGGAGGGTCTCGAGCCAGGGTTTCCGCGTACGCCGATGACGTATCTGCTTTCGTGTCGTCCCTTAACGACATTGAGGCGGTACAGAAGGCGCTTGATCGGTACGAGAAGGTGACAGGGGCCAAGATAAACCGCGACAAGTCTTCCGGCTTGTGGTTAGGTGCCTGGAAGGGGCGTGATCTTCCAGGCCGCTTCGGTTGGACGGACGGTCCTGTCCGCATTCTTGGAGTGTGGTTTGGACCCGACCTCCAGCTGAAGAAAAATTGGTCTGAAGTACTAGCAAAGGTCGTTTCTGCCGGTAAGACTTGGAATCGACGGAGGTTGTCCGTAAAGGGCAGGGCGGAGGTGTGTGTTACATACATTTTCCCCCTGATTCTTTATCGCTTGTCAGTACTTCCTCTCTGTAAGGCCCAGAAGAAGGCGCTCGAGCAAGCGCTATCCTCCATTTTATGGAGGGGACGCGCGAACAGGGTCGACAGACGAGTCTGCACTAAAAGTCCGTGTCATGGGGGGCTGGGAATGCCACACTTGAAGAGTCACATCCGTGCCTCTCGGTTGGCTTTCCTACGCCGCGCATTGACTAGAGGAGATCCGATTCTGGAGGGGATTGTTAGGGACGCCTTCCCTAGCCTTACCATCAATCCCCCCATCTCGAAGGCTGAGCGCCATTGTAAGTCTCGAGATGAATCGCTTTTCCTCAGCGAGTGTCGGTCAGCCTTGAGGGCTATTCCGCGGTCCAGTGACCTTTCACGGCCTAGGAAGGTCTTCTATCGAGAATTAGTGGAGGGTCGCGCGAAGGATTCTCTACGTGATACGCTCGACTGTTCGGAGGAGCAGTATCGCTCCTACTGGTCTTGGGCGCCAGCGGCGGATTATCTCAGTAACCCTGAGTTTTCGCTTACCTGGCGATTGGCTCGGAATCGGCTGCCTCTCAACGACATGGCTTTCATATGGGGCTTGGCGGATTTGCCAGACTGTGAACGGTGTGGCCTTGGATTAGAGGAAACGGCTTCGCACGCCTTCTACCATTGCCCCCGGGTCCGCCCCTTATGGGACCATGTCGGCGAGCTGACGGCTCGTCTCGCTCCCGAAGAACTCGTGTCCATTGATCGCGCATACGCGTGTGACAATGTGTCGCCCCCGTATTCCGGGGTGAAACGAATGGTGTTTCTAACGCTGCTAGCCACGGCTCGAATGGTGATATGGACGACGCGAATGGAGGAAGTCTTGCGAGGCAATAGTCTTTCGCATCAGGATCTAATCCGATTCTTTGAGCATCAGCTCAAGATGAAGATTAGAACTGATAGAAAACGATTGCATTCGACAGTCTTCAGCGAAAGGTGGGTAAAAGAGGCGAGCTTGGTTCGTTTGAACGGGGTTAGCCTTGATTTTCTTTTCTAGGTCAACCAAAGTCACATCGGGGTGGTTTCCTGTGGAACCCTCCCCTCGGTTAGGTTAGACAAGCTTAAGTGTACCTAGTTAATATGAGTAAGTGTTGTTCCCGGCCTGTTTCCCGGCCATCATTTTAGTTATGATCCAAGTCGAGATTCCCAACCTCCCCAGTTTGTTTTGGCCTCCTTTTCATCTCAACTGGATCAGCCTTTTACTTCCCCATGTCCCACTTATTTTATCTCTTTCCCACTCCCTTAGCGAGAGTGCTTCTTGATTTTGTCCTCTGGGCAGAATACAGCGGCCTCTCTATTTTGAGGGTTGGACGGGCCCTACTAACATAAATTATGTTTAGTTTAAGAATTTGTTGAATTTTTAGTTTGTTATGGGGTTCATCTCCCTCCCCTTTCATCTGTTCATGATTATATCTTTATGTATTTTTATTATCATTAAATTTTTATGTTATGGGGCGCGTTTTATTTTAGGCCCCCCCTGGTGAGGATGTGGTATTATGGTGTACGGAGGATTGAAAGATGATGGACGAATTCTTGTGGTGATTGCGTCAATTGTAATGTATGAATGGGTCACGAATCTGATTAGCTAGGTATAGGATAGTTAGTGAAGACCAGCCTTACCCCTCCCCTTTTTAGGCCTTGTGCCACAATTTGTATTTTATACGAATAAATCCTAAGAGAGAATCACGAGATTTTCTGTTCGTCTTACGTGTTTTTTGGACCAGCTATAAGCTAAGTTGGAAAGTTACATTTTTTTTAAATTTGCACGCATTTATTGAACCCTTTCTTTCCGTTTTTTTTTTTTATTTTTTTTTAATTTGTACGCATTTTTGAACCCTTTCTTTCTTTTTCTTTGAACACTTTCTTTTTTCAGTTTGATATTTGTTTAGTTTTTTATTTCTTTTATTTTGCTGTTACCCTCCCCGACTTTTATTTGATTCTGTTATTTTTCGTTTACTGTTCATTGTTGGTTTTATTTATTTTTCCCGGATTTCGGTCCGACCTTTTTTATTTGGTTTTATTTATTTGTTAAAAATTTCTGCTTAAAAAAAAAAAAAAAGTGTGAGAAAAGAAATTATAGTCAGCCGCGGTGAACTTTGTTCGCCAAAAATGGCTGAGAAAAACATTGACACTCCAGCTACACCGTTAACAATACCGGTGTCAGCTGAAAAAACGGCCTGGAGCCAAAATAGCCCGCTAAAAAAGGATGGCGTATTTTACGCAAACGAAAGAATTCGTCTCCAAGAAACTTTCAGTGGCAATGAATTCTTGACCATCACCGAGGCATTCGAGGAGGTGAAACCTCGTACCATTTCTTTGCTCACCTCGGATGTCAGGACTCATAAGCTGGTTGGAGTGAGCAGGGAGGGTATGGAGGAGGCCCTGAAGGCGTTAGGCATTTGTCCGAAAATTTTAGCACGAAGAACAAATGCTCTATGGGACCTCCTCCTACACACAGAAGAACAAGCCAAGAAATTAGCCGGCAGTGTCTTGAATACAAAGTCTTTAAGACTACAAACCGAGTATATGGGCACCCGTCGAACAAAGGTGATGGTTCATGGGGTGCCCATAGACATTTCCGGTGACAGACTCGGGGCCTTCTTCGCCGAATTCGGAGAAGTTAACGAAGTGAAGGCCATCAGCAGTAAGGCAGGAATCGAGACGGGAGATTTCGAAATCCACATCACATTGGACAGAGAAGGATTCCAGAACATCCCAAACGTATTAATCTGCCGCAACAGAAGGATGTTGGTAGTGGTGGAGGGCAGAAAGCCGTTCTGTTGGTCATGCGGAGAGGCAGGACACATGGCAAAGGCGTGCCCTAAGAAAGAGAAGACACCAGCCCCACCACCTCCAGCACCTGCAGCAAAAACCAGTACCCCAGAGAAGGAAACCCCGAATCCGGAAGGCGAGTGGAAGGAAGTCACTAAAAGGCGGAAGCCCCAAAGTGCGCCGGCTCCACCCCAGAAGGAGATTCCCCCCAAAAGGCAGACGGAAGGGGAATTTAAAAAGCAACCCAAAGAAGGCCAAAACAAGCGGCCCGAGGATCAACCTAAACTGCAACAGAAGCAAATAGAACAGCAGCCTCAACAGCAGAAGCAACCTGAACAACCTCAACAGCAACGACAGAAGAAGCAACAGCAGCCTCAACAGCAGCGGTCACAGCAGAAAACCAAGAAGCAGCAAGAGCATCCACAGATGGAGCAGCAGCAGGAAGCACCAATGGAGGTAGAAAGTATGCCTCCACCACGAGCTTCGTCTTTAAAAAGAAGTAGGGAGGAAGACTCTGAAGAGCAAGAAAAAGGTACCTCTGGACGTAGCAGGGCAGAGTGTAGCATGGACAGAACCAGGCGGCACTCCTTCCCTGCATCGCCCATAAGACAATCTGTTTCCCCTAGAGATAGGAGTCTCCCTTCCTCCCATACACGTACTCCATCCCCCTCTCCCTCTACTTCTTCCCCCAGTTCTCTAAATACACCACCCCATACATCCACTTCTTCCCCTCCCCATCCTTCAAGGGAGAAGAAAAAGACGAAAAAGAAACTTTTCGAAGGGCCCGAATCAATTTGTCATGTAGACAAAGAAGTCTACAAGAACGGGCTCACCAAGCAAAGAAAAGCACTGTCGGGGCTCCTTTTCCAAATGAACGAGGTTGACGGGAAGTCAACAGAAGACCCTCGTAACTTTCCTAAGGCGCCAGGAGTGATAACCTGCGTAAGGGACACGGGGGCTTACTTGCGTGTGTGGAGTCATTTGTTTGAAGCTAAAGAGGCCTTCCCGAACATCAGAATGTTCGATATGGAGGACCCCAGTATAAGAAGATTGCGACAATTTTGTGCAGGGAGGGTCCCCGTTTTGATCCATCCCTCATTATATAGAGCGATCAAACTAATATACCCCATGGACGTTGGCGGTATTGCCCTGGATGGACGCATTACGTCAGAGTTGGGAGTAGGGAGCCTGGGGCAATCCGTCGGGGTCCTGTCCAGCTCAGATTTCCGCCCCGTATGTGTCTAAGGTTTTTGCACTAATTCTTTTTTATATTTGCAGGCCTAGAAAATGGAAATAAAGATAGCCAGTTTGAATGTGAAGGGCTTGAGAAATCGGGGTAAGGCTGCCCGCCTGCTTCGGGATCTCCTGTCCTTCGGTGTAGATGTTGCCGCGATCGAAGAGACCCACTTTGTTTGCACTTCCGATGCGTGTGTGCTGGAGGATGACTTTGTCGTCTATTCAGCATATGGGGACCGGTTGGCCAGAGGAGTTTCTTTGTTAGTCAAACGTACTCTTGATGCGAAGGTGGACCTTGTGCATACCGATGCCGAGGGCAGGTTAATCGTGGCCGATATTGCCGTGAAAAGTGGTTCGTTTCGGGTCGTTGCGGTTTATGCGCCCAACGACCAGGGGGAGCGGTGTGACTTTTTTCGGCAGTTAGGGCCGTTCCTAGTCGATTCTTCGCGCCTAGTTCTAATGGGGGACTGGAATGCCATCCTGGACCCCAAGTTAGACAGGGGGCGGGGCGCTAGCGGGAGAAGGGGCGATCGCAGCCTGGTCGATCTGATCGGCGATTATGGTCTCGTCGATAGATACCGGGTCGATCATCCCAGTGGGAAAATGTGGACGTGGGCGCATAATTGGCCGTCTGACAAGGTAGTTAGCTACCTTGACAGAATGTTAGTTCGTAGGGCCGACATAGACCTGTTAGATTGTCCCACGTTCCACTGGGTAGGCTACACGGACCACAAACTCGTTTGTGCCCGTGTGGCGTTAGAACATAGGCCTAGAATGGCTGGTTACTGGAAGTTCAATCTGTCCTTACTGGACAGGCGGGACTTCCGGGAGCAGCTAATTAAATTAGTGCAGCGGGAGCTAGTGGGGGCGGTTATCGGGAATAGGTGGTGGGAAAAACTGAAAGATAGAATTAGGTCTTTCACCACCGATTTCAGCAAACGGCTCGCTCTAGATAAGGCTGAGAAGGTGAAGACACTTAAGGCTAATTTTTCCCGGGCGGAGGCTGGGGGGGATCCCCTAGAGATAGCTCTAGCTAGGGAGGCCCTGCAGCGGTCGAATAGCGATCGTTACATGGGTCAGGTAATTAGGCATAAGTTAAGTAAGATGTCTAACGAAGCTGTGAACCTGGGCGCAGATCTGCGTCGGGAAGAAATCCGTCGAGGTGGTGTTCGTTACGTTCGTCAAGTCGAAACCCCGGAGGGGCGTACTCTGCGGTCGACTGACGACATGTGCGAGGCGTTTCGGCGGCATTTCGAGAGCCGCTTTACCAAGGAGCCTGGTCTCCGTGAGGAGGAGTTTCGCAGCTATTTGGCTGACTTTCCTCGGCTTGCGCCGACTGAAGCGGCTAGCTGCGAGGGAGAGATCACGGAGGGCGAAGTCTATGAGGCACTGAAGAGGGTCGGCAGAGGCAAGTCGCCCGGTCTGGATGGTTTGCCCTATGAATTGTACTTGAGGCTGTCGCACATCTTTGTTCCGATTTTGACAGCAGTGTTCAACAACTGGTTTCGGTCGGGGTCCATCCCCAATCGCATTTCCAGGGGTGTGATCACTCTGTTGAAAAAGGGCAAGGGTGTTGGGGGGAAACTAGATGATTATAGGCCCATAACTCTGCTAAACACAGAGTTAAAGATTATGGCCAAGATCCTGCAGGAGCGTTTGCAGTCAGTTGCCGAGTCTCTGTTGGGTCCTGAGCAGACTTGTTCTGTGAGGGGTCGAACAATTCAGAGCAACCTGCATTTGATCCGCACGATCGTAGAGGGCGTAAAAGACGACGAAGAAGCCGCGCTGATCAATTTGGATCAGTCCAAGGCATTTGATAGGGTCGACCATCGCTACCTTGCTACTGTCCTGCAGGCCGCCGGATTCGCACCCGACTTCTGCCGCTGGATTAGCCTCCTGTATCGCTCCCCCAGTGCTGTGGTACAGGTGAACGGAAAGTTGTCGGGCGCTTTTGTTCTGTCGAGGTCGGTTCGTCAGGGTTGTCCGCTGTCGCCTCTCCTTTACGCTTTGGCGTTGGAGCCTCTCCTGCGCCGGCTGAAGGACGAGGCGTGCAGTCCGGCCCTACGCGGGATCGCCGTTCCTGGAGGGTCTCGAGCCAGGGTTTCCGCGTACGCCGATGACGTATCTGCTTTCGTGTCGTCCCTTAACGACATTGAGGCGGTACAGAAGGCGCTTGATCGGTACGAGAAGGTGACAGGGGCCAAGATAAACCGCGACAAGTCTTCCGGCTTGCGGTTAGGTGCCTGGAAGGGGCGTGATCTTCCAGGCCGCTTCGGTTGGACGGACGGTCCTGTCCGCATTCTTGGAGTGTGGTTTGGACCCGACCTCCAGCTGAAGAAAAATTGGTCTGAAGTACTAGCAAAGGTCGTTTCTGCCGGTAAGACTTGGAATCGACGGAGGTTGTCCGTAAAGGGCAGGGCGGAGGTGTGTGTTACATACATTTTCCCCCTGATTCTTTATCGCTTGTCAGTACTTCCTCTCTGTAAGGCCCAGAAGAAGGCGCTCGAGCAAGCGCTATCCTCCATTTTATGGAGGGGACGCGCGAACAGGGTCGACAGACGAGTCTGCACTAAAAGTCCGTGTCATGGGGGGCTGGGAATGCCACACTTGAAGAGTCACATCCGTGCCTCTCGGTTGGCTTTCCTACGCCGCGCATTGACTAGAGGAGATCCGATTCTGGAGGGGATTGTTAGGGACGCCTTCCCTAGCCTTACCATCAGTCCCCCCATCTCGAAGGCTGAGCGCCATTGTAAGTCTCGAGATGAATCGCTTTTCCTCAGCGAGTGTCGGTCAGCCTTGAGGGCTATTCCGCGGTCCAGTGACCTTTCACGGCCTAGGAAGGTCTTCTATCGGGAATTAGTGGAGGGTCGCGCGAAGGATTCTCTACGTGATACGCTCGACTGTTCGGAGGAGCAGTATCGCTCCTACTGGTCTTGGGCGCCAGCGGCGGATTATCTCAGTAACCCTGAGTTTTCGCTTACCTGGCGATTGGCTCGGAATCGGCTGCCTCTCAACGACATGGCTTTCATATGGGGCTTGGCGGATTTGCCAGACTGTGAACGGTGTGGCCTTGGATTAGAGGAAACGGCTTCGCACGCCTTCTACCATTGCCCCCGGGTCCGCCCCTTATGGGACCATGTCGGCGAGCTGACGGCTCGTCTCGCTCCCGAAGAACTCATGTCCATTGATCGCGCATACGCGTGTGACAATGTGTCGCCCCCGTATTCTGGGGTGAAACGAATGGTGTTTCTAACGCTGCTAGCCACGGCTCGAATGGTGATATGGACGACGCGAATGGAGGAAGTCTTGCGAGGCAATAGTCTTTCGCATCAGGATCTAATCCGATTCTTTGAGCATCAGCTCAAGATGAAGATTAGAACTGATAGAAAACGATTGCATTCGACAGTCTTCAGCGAAAGGTGGGTAAAAGAGGCGAGCTTGGTTCGTTTGAACGGGGTTAGCCTTGATTTTCTTTTCTAGGTCAACCAAAGTCACATCGGGGTGGTTTCCTGTGGAACCCTCCCCTCGGTTAGGTTAGACAAGCTTAAGTGTACCTAGTTAATATGAGTAAGTGTTGTTCCCGGCCTGTTTCCCGGCCATCATTTTAGTTATGATCCAAGTCGAGATTCCCAACCTCCCCAGTTTGTTTTGGCCTCCTTTTCATCTCAACTGGATCAGCCTTTTACTTCCCCATGTCCCACTTATTTTATCTCTTTCCCACTCCCTTAGCGAGAGTGCTTCTTGATTTTGTCCTCTGGGCAGAATACAGCGGCCTCTCTTTTTTGAGGGTTGGACGGGCCCTACTAACATAAATTATGTTTAGTTTAAGAATTTGTTGAATTTTTAGTTCGTTATGGGGTTCATCTCCCTCCCCTTTCATCTGTTCATGATTATATCTTTATGTATTTTTATTATCATTAAATTTTTATGTTATGGGGCGCGTTTTATTTTAGGCCCCCCCTGGTGAGGATGTGGTATTATGGTGCACGGAGGATTGAAAGATGATGGACGAATTCTTGTGGTGATTGCGTCAATTGTAATGTATGAATGGGTCACGAATCTGATTAGCTAGGTATAGGATAGTTAGTTAAGACCAGCCTTACCCCTCCCCTTTTTAGGCCTTGTGCCACAATTTGTATTTTATACGAATAAATCCTAAGAGAGAATCACGAGATTTTCTGTTCGTCTTACGTGTTTTTTGGACCAGCTATAAGCTAAGTTGTTTGGAAAGTTACATTTTTGTAAATTTGCACGCATTTTGTGAACCCTTTCTTTCCGTTTTTTTTTAATTTGTACGCATTTTTGAACCCTTTCTTTCTTTTTTTTTGAACACTTTCTTTTTTCAGTTTGATATTTGTTTAGTTTTTTATTTCTTTTATTTTGCTGTTACCCTCCCCGACTTTTATTTGATTCTGTTCTTTTTCGTTTACTGTTCATTGTTGGTTTTATTTATTTTTTTCGGATTTCGGTCCGACCTTTTTTATTTGGTTTTATTTATTTGTTAAAAATTTCTGCTTAAAAAAAAAAAAAGTGTGAGAAAAGAAAGTATAGTCAGCCGCGGTGAACTTTGTTCGCCAAAAATGGCTGAGAAAAACATTGACACTCCAGCTACACCGTTAACAATACCGGTGTCAGCTGAAAAAACGGCCTGGAGCCAAAATAGCCCGATAAAAAAGGATGGCGTATTTTACGCAAACGAAAGAATTCGTCTCCAAGAAACTTTCAGTGGCAATGAATTCTTAACAATCACCGAGGCATTCGAGGAGGTGAAACCTCGTACCATTTCTTTGCTCACTTCGGATGTCAGGACTCATAAGCTGGTTGGAGTGAGCAGGGAGGGTATGGAGGAGGCCCTGAAGGCGTTAGGCATTTGTCCGAAAATTTTAGCACGAAGAACAAATGCTCTATGGGACCTCCTCCTACACACAGAAGAACAAGCCAAGAAATTAGCCGGCAGTGTCTTAAATACAAAATCTTTAAGACTACAAACCGAGTATATGGGCACCCGTCGAACAAAGGTGATGGTTCATGGGGTGCCCATAGACATTTCCGGTGACAGACTCGGGGCCTTCTTCGCCGAATTCGGAGAAGTTAACGAAGTGAAGGCCATCAGCAGTAAGGCAGGAATCGAGACGGGAGATTTCGAAATCCACATCACATTGGACAGAGAAGGATTCCAGAACATCCCAAACGTATTAATCTGCCGCAACAGAAGGATGTTGGTAGTGGTGGAGGGCAGAAAGCCGTTCTGTTGGTCATGCGGAGAGGCAGGACACATGGCAAAGGCGTGCCCTAAGAAAGAGAAGACACCAGCCCCACCACCTCCAGCACCTGCAGCAAAAACCAGTACCCCAGAGAAGGAAACCCCGAATCCGGAAGGCGAGTGGAAGGAAGTCACTAAAAGGCGGAAGCCCCAAAGTGCGCCGGCTCCACCCCAGAAGGAGATTCCCCCCAAAAGGCAGACGGAAGGGGAATTTAAAAAGCAACCCAAAGAAGGCCAAAACAAGCGGCCCGAGGATCAACCTAAACTGCAACAGAAGCAAATAGAACAGCAGCCTCAACAGCAGAAGCAAGCTGAACAACCTCAACAGCAACGACAGAAGAAGCAACAGCAGCCTCAACAGCAGCGGTCACAGCAGAAAACCAAGAAGCAGCAAGAGCATCCACAGATGGAGCAGCAGCAGGAAGCACCAATGGAGGTAGAAAGTATGCCTCCACCACGAGCTTCGTCTTTAAAAAGAAGTAGGGAGGAAGACTCTGAAGAGCAAGAAAAAGGTACCTCTGGACGTAGCAGGGCAGAGTGTAGCATGGACAGAACCAGGCGGCACTCCTTCCCTGCATCGCCCATAAGACAAGCTGTTTCCCCTAGAGATAGGAGTCTCCCTTCCTCCCATACACGTACTCCATCCCCCTCTCCCTCTATTTCTTCCCCCAGTTCTCTAAATACACCACCCCATACATCCACTTCTTCCCCTCCCCATCCTTCAAGGGAGAAGAAAAAGAAGAAAAAGAAACTTTTCGAAGGGCCCGAATCAATTTGTCATGTAGACAAAGAAGTCTACAAGAACGGGCTCACCAAGCAAAGAAAAGCACTGTCGGGGCTCCTTTTCCAAATGAACGAGGTTGACGGGAAGTCAACAGAAGACCCTCGTAACTTTCCTAAGGCGCCAGGAGTGATAACCTGCGTAAGGGACACGGGGGCTTACTTGCGTGTGTGGAGTCATTTGTTTGAAGCTAAAGAGGCCTTCCCGAACATCAGAATGTTCGATATGGAGGACCCCAGTATAAGAAGATTGCGACAATTTTGTGCAGGGAGGGTCCCCGTTTTGATCCATCCCTCATTATATAGAGCGATCAAACTAATATACCCCATGGACGTTGGCGGTATTGCCCTGGATGGACGCATTACGTCAGAGTTGGGAGTAGGGAGCCTGGGGCAATCCGTCGGGGTCCTGTCCAGCTCAGATTTCCGCCCCGTATGTGTCTAAGGTTTTTGCACTAATTCTTTTTTATATTTGCAGGCCTAGAAAATGGAAATAAAGATAGCCAGTTTGAATGTGAAGGGCTTGAGAAATCGGGGTAAGGCTGCCCGCCTGCTTCGGGATCTCCTGTCCTTCGGTGTAGATGTTGCCGCGATCGAAGAGACCCACTTTGTTTGCACTTCCGATGCGTGTGTGCTGGAGGATGACTTTGTCGTCTATTCAGCATATGGGGACCGGTTGGCCAGAGGAGTTTCTTTGTTAGTCAAACGTACTCTTGATGCGAAGGTGGACCTTGTGCATACCGATGCCGAGGGCAGGTTAATCGTGGCCGATATTGCCGTGAAAAGTGGTTCGTTTCGGGTCGTTGCGGTTTATGCGCCCAACGACCAGGGGGAGCGGTGTGACTTTTTTCGGCAGTTAGGGCCGTTCCTAGTCGATTCTTCGCGCCTAGTTCTAATGGGGGACTGGAATGCCATCCTGGACCCCAAGTTAGACAGGGGGCGGGGCGCTAGCGGGAGAAGGGGCGATCGCAGCCTGGTCGATCTGATCGGCGATTATGGTCTCGTCGATAGATACCGGGTCGATCATCCCAGTGGGAAAATGTGGACGTGGGCGCATAATTGGCCGTCTGACAAGGTAGTTAGCTACCTTGACAGAATGTTAGTTCGTAGGGCCGACATAGACCTGTTAGATTGTCCCACGTTCCACTGGGTAGGCTACACGGACCACAAACTCGTTTGTGCCCGTGTGGCGTTAGAACATAGGCCTAGAATGGCTGGTTACTGGAAGTTCAATCTGTCCTTACTGGACAGGCGGGACTTCCGGGAGCAGCTAATTAAATTAGTGCAGCGGGAGCTAGTGGGGGCGGTTATCGGGAATAGGTGGTGGGAAAAACTGAAAGATAGAATTAGGTCTTTCACCACCGATTTCAGCAAACGGCTCGCTCTAGATAAGGCTGAGAAGGTGAAGACACTTAAGGCTAATTTTTCCCGGGCGGAGGCTGGGGGGGATCCCCTAGAGATAGCTCTAGCTAGGGAGGCCCTGCAGCGGTCGAATAGCGATCGTTACATGGGTCAGGTAATTAGGCATAAGTTAAGTAAGATGTCTAACGAAGCTGTGAACCTGGGCGCAGATCTGCGTCGGGAAGAAATCCGTCGAGGTGGTGTTCGTTACGTTCGTCAAGTCGAAACCCCGGAGGGGCGTACTCTGCGGTCGACTGACGACATGTGCGAGGCGTTTCGGCGGCATTTCGAGAGCCGCTTTACCAAGGAGCCTGGTCTCCGTGAGGAGGAGTTTCGCAGCTATTTGGCTGACTTTCCTCGGCTTGCGCCGACTGAAGCGGCTAGCTGCGAGGGAGAGATCACGGAGGGCGAAGTCTATGAGGCACTGAAGAGGGTCGGCAGAGGCAAGTCGCCCGGTCTGGATGGTTTGCCCTATGAATTGTACTTGAGGCTGTCGCACATCTTTGTTCCGATTTTGACAGCAGTGTTCAACAACTGGTTTCGGTCGGGGTCCATCCCCAATCGCATTTCCAGGGGTGTGATCACTCTGTTGAAAAAGGGCAAGGGTGTTGGGGGGAAACTAGATGATTATAGGCCCATAACTCTGCTAAACACAGAGTTAAAGATTATGGCCAAGATCCTGCAGGAGCGTTTGCAGTCAGTTGCCGAGTCTCTGTTGGGACCTGAGCAGACTTGTTCTGTGAGGGGCCGAACAATTCAGAGCAACCTGCATTTGATCCGCACGATCGTAGAGGGCGTAAAAGACGACGAAGAAGCCGCGCTGATCAATTTGGATCAGTCCAAGGCATTTGATAGGGTCGACCATCGCTACCTTGCTACTGTCCTGCAGGCCGCCGGATTCGCACCCGACTTCTGCCGCTGGGTTAGCCTCCTGTATCGCTCCCCCAGTGCTGTGGTACAGGTGAACGGAAAGTTGTCGGGCGCTTTTGTTCTGTCGAGGTCGGTTCGTCAGGGTTGTCCGCTGTCGCCTCTCCTTTACGCTTTGGCGTTGGAGCCTCTCCTGCGCCGGCTGAAGGACGAGGCGTGCAGTCCGGCCCTACGCGGGATCGCCGTTCCTGGAGGGTCTCGAGCCAGGGTTTCCGCGTACGCCGATGACGTATCTGCTTTCGTGTCGTCCCTTAACGACATTGAGGCGGTACAGAAGGCGCTTGATCGGTACGAGAAGGTGACAGGGGCCAAGATAAACCGCGACAAGTCTTCCGGCTTGCGGTTAGGTGCCTGGAAGGGGCGTGATCTTCCAGGCCGCTTCGGTTGGACGGACGGTCCTGTCCGCATTCTTGGAGTGTGGTTTGGACCCGACCTCCAGCTGAAGAAAAATTGGTCTGAAGTACTAGCAAAGGTCGTTTCTGCCGGTAAGACTTGGAATCGACGGAGGTTGTCCGTAAAGGGCAGGGCGGAGGTGTGTGTTACATACATTTTCCCCCTGATTCTTTATCGCTTGTCAGTACTTCCTCTCTGTAAGGCCCAGAAGAAGGCGCTCGAGCAAGCGCTATCCTCCATTTTATGGAGGGGACGCGCGAACAGGGTCGACAGACGAGTCTGCACTAAAAGTCCGTGTCATGGGGGGCTGGGAATGCCACACTTGAAGAGTCACATCCGTGCCTCTCGGTTGGCTTTCCTACGCCGCGCATTGACTAGAGGAGATCCGATTCTGGAGGGGATTGTTAGGGACGCCTTCCCTAGCCTTACCATCAATCCCCCCATCTCGAAGGCTGAGCGCCATTGTAAGTCTCGAGATGAATCGCTTTTCCTCAGCGAGTGTCGGTCAGCCTTGAGGGCTATTCCGCGGTCCAGTGACCTTTCACGGCCTAGGAAGGTCTTCTATCGGGAATTAGTGGAGGGTCGCGCGAAGGATTCTCTACGTGATACGCTCGACTGTTCGGAGGAGCAGTATCGCTCCTACTGGTCTTGGGCGCCAGCGGCGGATTATCTCAGTAACCCTGAGTTTTCGCTTACCTGGCGATTGGCTCGGAATCGGCTGCCTCTCAACGACATGGCTTTCATATGGGGCTTGGCGGATTTGCCAGACTGTGAACGGTGTGGCCTTGGATTAGAGGAAACGGCTTCGCACGCCTTCTACCATTGCCCCCGGGTCCGCCCCTTATGGGACCATGTCGGCGAGCTGACGGCTCGTCTCGCTCCCGAAGAACTCATGTCCATTGATCGCGCATACGCGTGTGACAATGTGTCGCCCCCGTATTCTGGGGTGAAACGAATGGTGTTTCTAACGCTGCTAGCCACGGCTCGAATGGTGATATGGACGACGCGAATGGAGGAAGTCTTGCGAGGCAATAGTCTTTCGCATCAGGATCTAATCCGATTCTTTGAGCATCAGCTCAAGATGAAGATTAGAACTGATAGAAAACGATTGCATTCGACAGTCTTCAGCGAAAGGTGGGTAAAAGAGGCGAGCTTGGTTCGTTTGAACGGGGTTAGCCTTGATTTTCTTTTCTAGGTCAACCAAAGTCACATCGGGGTGGTTTCCTGTGGAACCCTCCCCTCGGTTAGGTTAGACAAGCTTAAGTGTACCTAGTTAATATGAGTAAGTGTTGTTCCCGGCCTGTTTCCCGGCCATCATTTTAGTTATGATCCAAGTCGAGATTCCCAACCTCCCCAGTTTGTTTTGGCCTCCTTTTCATCTCAACTGGATCAGCCTTTTACTTCCCCATGTCCCACTTATTTTATCTCTTTCCCACTCCCTTAGCGAGAGTGCTTCTTGATTTTGTCCTCTGGGCAGAATACAGCGGCCTCTCTATTTTGAGGGTTGGACGGGCCCTACTAACATAAATTATGTTTAGTTTAAGAATTTGTTGAATTTTTAGTTTGTTATGGGGTTCATCTCCCTCCCCTTTCATCTGTTCATGATTATATCTTTATGTATTTTTATTATCATTAAATTTTTATGTTATGGGGCGCGTTTTATTTTAGGCCCCCCCTGGTGAGGATGTGGTATTATGGTGTACGGAGGATTGAAAGATGATGGACGAATTCTTGTGGTGATTGCGTCAATTGTAATGTATGAATGGGTCACGAATCTGATTAGCTAGGTATAGGATAGTTAGTTAAGACCAGCCTTACCCCTCCCCTTTTTAGGCCTTGTGCCACAATTTGTATTTTATACGAATAAATCCTAAGAGAGAATCACGAGATTTTCTGTTCGTCTTACGTGTTTTTTGGACCAGCTATAAGCTAATTTGGAAAGTTACATTTTTTTAAAATTTGCACGCATTTATTGAACCCTTTCTTTCCGTTTTTTTTTTTAATTTGTACGCATTTTTGAACCCTTTCTTTCTTTTTTTGAACACTTTCTTTTTTCAGTTTGATATTTGTTTAGTTTTTTATTTCTTTTATTTTGCTGTTACCCTCCCCGACTTTTATTTGATTCTGTTCTTTTTCGTTTACTGTTCATTGTTGGTTTTATTTATTTTTCTCGGATTTCGGTCCGACCTTTTTTTTTATTTGGTTTTATTTATTTGTTAAAAATTTCTGCTTAAAAAAAAAAAAAGAAAAGTGTGAGAAAAGAAATTATAGTCAGCCGCGGTGAACTTTGTTCACCAAAATGGCTGAGAAAAACATTGACACTCCAGCTACACCGTTAACAATACCGGTGTCAGCTGAAAAAACGGCCTGGAGCCAAAATAGGCCGCTAAAAAAGGATGGCGTATTTTACGCAAACGAAAGAATTCGTCTCCAAGAAACCTTCAGTGGCAATGAATTCTTAACAATCACCGAGGCATTCGAGGAGGTGAAACCTCGTACCATTTCTTTGCTCACCTCGGATGTCAGGACTCATAAGCTGGTTGGAGTGAGCAGGGAGGGTATGAAGGAAGCCCTGAAGGCGTTGAGCATTTGTCCCAAAATTTTAGCAAGAAGAACAAATGCTCTATGGGACCTCCTCCTACAGACAGAAGAATAAGCCAAGAAATTAGCCGGCTGTGTCTTAAATACAAAATCTTTAAGACTACAAACCGAGTATATGGGCACCCGTCGAACAAAGGTGATGGTTCATGGGGTGCCCATAGACATTTCCGGTGACAGACTCGGGGCCTTCTTCGCCGAATTCGGAGAAGTTAACGAAGTGAAGGCCATCAGCAGTAAGGCAGGAATCGAGACGGGAGATTTCGAAATCCACATCACATTGGACAGAGAAGGATTCCAGAACATCCCAAACGTATTAATCTGCCGCAACAGAAGGATGTTGGTAGTGGTGGAGGGCAGAAAGCCGTTCTGTTGGTCATGCGGAGAGGCAGGACACATGGCAAAGGCGTGCCCTAAGAAAGAGAAGACACCAGCCCCACCACCTCCAGCACCTGCAGCAAAAACCAGTACCCCAGAGAAGGAAACCCCGAATCCGGAAGGCGAGTGGAAGGAAGTCACTAAAAGGCGGAAGCCCCAAAGTGTGCCGGCTCCACCCCAGAAGGAGATTCCCCCCAAAAGGCAGACGGAAGGGGAATTTAAAAAGCAACCCAAAGAAGGCCAAAACAAGCGGCCCGAGGATCAACCTAAACTGCAACAGAAGCAAATAGAACAGCAGCCTCAACAGCAGAAGCAACCTGAACAACCTCAACAGCAACGACAGAAGAAGCAACAGCAGCCTCAACAGCAGCGGTCACAGCAGAAAACAAAGAAGCAGCAAGAGCATCCACAGATGGAGCAGCAGCAGGAAGCACCAATGGAGGTAGAAAGTATGCCTCCACCACGAGCTTCCTCTTTAAAAAGAAGTAGGGAGGAAGACTCTGAAGAGCAAGAAAAAGGTACCTCTGGACGTAGCAGGGCAGAGTGTAGCATGGACAGAACCAGGCGGCACTCCTTCCCTGCATCGCCCATAAGACAAACTGTTTCCCCTAGAGATAGGAGTCTCCCTTCCTCCCATACACGTACTCCATCCCCCTCTCCCTCTATTTCTTCCTCCAGTTCTCTAAATACACCACCCCATACATCCACTTCTTCCCCTCCCCATCCTTCAAGGGAGAAGAAAAAGAAGAAAAAGAAACTTTTCGAAGGGCCCGAATCAATTTGTCATGTAGACAAAGAAGTCTACAAGAACGGGCTCACCAAGCAAAGAAAAGCACTGTCGGGGCTCCTTTTCCAAATGAACGAGGTTGACGGGAAGTCAACAGAAGACCCTCGTAACTTTCCTAAGGCGCCAGGAGTGATAACCTGCGTAAGGGACACGGGGGCTTACTTGCGTGTGTGGAGTCATTTGTTTGAAGCTAAAGAGGCCTTCCCGAACATCAGAATGTTCGATATGGAGGACCCCAGTATAAGAAGATTGCGACAATTTTGTGCAGGGAGGGTCCCCGTTTTGATCCATCCCTCATTATATAGAGCGATCAAACTAATATACCCCATGGACGTTGGCGGTATTGCCCTGGATGGACGCATTACGTCAGAGTTGGGAGTAGGAAGCCTGGGGCAATCCGTCGGGGTCCTGTCCAGCTCAGATTTCCGCCCCGTATGTGTTTAAGGTTTTTGCACTAATTCTTTTTTATATTTGCAGGCCTAGAAAATGGAAATAAAGATAGCCAGTTTGAATGTGAAGGGCTTGAGAAATCGGGGTAAGGCTGCCCGCCTGCGTCGGGATCTCCTGTCCTTCGGTGTAGATGTTGCCGCGATCGAAGAGACCCACTTTGTTTGCACTTCCGATGCGTGTGTGCTGGAGGATGACTTTGTCATCTATTCAGCATATGGGGACCGGTTGGCCAGAGGAGTTTCTTTGTTAGTCAAACGTACTCTTGATGCGAAGGTGGACCTTGTGCATACCGATGCCGAGGGCAGGTTAATCGTGGCCGATATTGCCGTGAAAAGTGGTTCGTTTCGGGTCGTTGCGGTTTATGCGCCCAACGACCAGGGGGAGCGGTGTGACTTTTTTCGGCAGTTAGGGCCGTTCCTAGTCGATTCTTCGCGCCTAGTTCTAATGGGGGACTGGAATGCCATCCTGGACCCCAAGTTAGACAGGGGGCGGGGCGCTAGCGGGAGAAGGGGCGATCGCAGCCTGGTCGATCTGATCGGCGATTATGGTCTCGTCGATAGATACCGGGTCGATCATCCCAGTGGGAAAATGTGGACGTGGGCGCATAATTGGCCGTCTGACAAGGTAGTTAGCTACCTTGACAGAATGTTAGTTCGTAGGGCCGACATAGACCTGTTAGATTGTCCCACGTTCCACTGGGTAGGCTACACGGACCACAAACTCGTTTGTGCCCGTGTGGCGTTAGAACATAGGCCTAGAATGGCTAGTTACTGGAAGTTCAATCTGTCCTTACTGGACAGGCGGGACTTCCGGGAGCAGCTAATTAAATTAGTGCAGCGGGAGCTAGTGGGGGCGGTTATCGGGAATAGGTGGTGGGAAAAACTGAAAGATAGAATTAGGTCTTTCACCACCGATTTCAGCATACGGCTCGCTCTAGATAAGGCTGAGAAGGTGAAGACACTTAAGGCTAATTTTTCCCGGGCGGAGGCTGGGGGGGATCCCCTAGAGATAGCTCTAGCTAGGGAGGCCCTGCAGCGGTCGAATAGCGATCGTTACATGGGTCAGGTAATTAGGCATAAGTTAAGTAAGATGTCAAACGAAGCTGTGAACCTGGGCGCAGATCTGCGTCGGGAAGAAATCCGTCGAGGTGGTGTTCGTTACGTTCGTCAAGTCAAAACCCCGGAGGGGCGTACTCTGCGGTCGACTGACGACATGTGCGAGGCGTTTCGGCGGCATTTCGAGAGCCGCTTTACCAAGGAGCCTGGTCTCCGTGAGGAGGAGTTTCGCAGCTATTTGGCTGACTTTCCTCGGCTTGCGCCGACTGAAGCGGCTAGCTGCGAGGGAGAGATCACGGAGGGCGAAGTCTATGAGGCACTGAAGAGGGTCGGCAGAGGCAAGTCGCCCGGTCTGGATGGTTTGCCCTATGAATTGTACTTGAGGCTGTCGCACATCTTTGTTCCGATTTTGACAGCAGTGTTCAACAACTGGTTTCGGTCGGGGTCCATCCCCAATCGCATTTCCAGGGGTGTGATCACTCTGTTGAAAAAGGGCAAGGGTGTTGGGGGGAAACTAGATGATTATAGGCCCATAACTCTGCTAAACACAGAGTTAAAGATTATGGCCAAGATCCTGCAGGAGCGTTTGCAGTCAGTTGCCGAGTCTCTGTTGGGACCTGAGCAGACTTGTTCTGTGAGGGGCCGAACAATTCAGAGCAACCTGCATTTGATCCGCACGATCGTAGAGGGCGTAAAAGACGACGAAGAAGCCGCGCTGATCAATTTGGATCAGTCCAAGGCATTTGATAGGGTCGACCATCGCTACCTTGCTACTGTCCTGCAGGCCGCCGGATTCGCACCCGACTTCTGCCGCTGGATTAGCCTCCTGTATCGCTCCCCCAGTGCTGTGGTACAGGTGAACGGAAAGTTGTCGGGCGCTTTTGTTCTGTCGAGGTCGGTTCGTCAGGGTTGTCCGCTGTCGCCTCTCCTTTACGCTTTGGCGTTGGAGCCTCTCCTGCGCCGGCTGAAGGACGAGGCGTGCAGTCCGGCCCTACGCGGGATCGCCGTTCCTGGAGGGTCTCGAGCCAGGGTTTCCGCGTACGCCGATGACGTATCTGCTTTCGTGTCGTCCCTTAACGACATTGAGGCGGTACAGAAGGCGCTTGATCGGTACGAGAAGGTGACAGGGGCCAAGATAAACCGCGACAAGTCTTCCGGCTTGCGGTTAGGTGCCTGGAAGGGGCGTGATCTTCCAGGCCGCTTCGGTTGGACGGACGGTCCTGTCCGCATTCTTGGAGTGTGGTTTGGACCCGACCTCCAGCTGAAGAAAAATTGGTCTGAAGTACTAGCAAAGGTCGTTTCTGCCGGTAAGACTTGGAATCGACGGAGGTTGTCCGTAAAGGGCAGGGCGGAGGTGTGTGTTACATACATTTTCCCCCTGATTCTTTATCGCTTGTCAGTACTTCCTCTCTGTAAGGCCCAGAAGAAGGCGCTCGAGCAAGCGCTATCCTCCATTTTATGGAGGGGACGCGCGAACAGGGTCGACAGACGAGTCTGCACTAAAAGTCCGTGTCATGGGGGGCTGGGAATGCCACACTTGAAGAGTCACATCCGTGCCTCTCGGTTGGCTTTCCTACGCCGCGCATTGACTAGAGGAGATCCGATTCTGGAGGGGATTGTTAGGGACGCCTTCCCTAGCCTTACCATCAATCCCCCCATCTCGAAGGCTGAGCGCCATTGTAAGTCTCGAGATGAATCGCTTTTCCTCAGCGAGTGTCGGTCAGCCTTGAGGGCTATTCCGCGGTCCAGTGACCTTTCACGGCCTAGGAAGGTCTTCTATCGGGAATTAGTGGAGGGTCGCGCGAAGGATTCTCTACGTGATACGCTCGACTGTTCGGAGGAGCAGTATCGCTCCTACTGGTCTTGGGCGCCAGCGGCGGATTATCTCAGTAACCCTGAGTTTTCGCTTACCTGGCGATTGGCTCGGAATCGGCTGCCTCTCAACGACATGGCTTTCATATGGGGCTTGGCGGATTTGCCAGACTGTGAACGGTGTGGCCTTGGATTAGAGGAAACGGCTTCGCACGCCTTCTACCATTGCCCCCGGGTCCGCCCCTTATGGGACCATGTCGGCGAGCTGACGGCTCGTCTCGCTCCCGAAGAACTCATGTCCATTGATCGCGCATACGCGTGTGACAATGTGTCGCCCCCGTATTCTGGGGTGAAACGAATGGTGTTTCTAACGCTGCTAGCCACGGCTCGAATGGTGATATGGACGACGCGAATGGAGGAAGTCTTGCGAGGCAATAGTCTTTCGCATCAGGATCTAATCCGATTCTTTGAGCATCAGCTCAAGATGAAGATTAGAACTGATAGAAAACGATTGCATTCGACAGTCTTCAGCGAAAGGTGGGTAAAAGAGGCGAGCTTGGTTCGTTTGAACGGGGTTAGCCTTGATTTTCTTTTCTAGGTCAACCAAAGTCACATCGGGGTGGTTTCCTGTGGAACCCTCCCCTCGGTTAGGTTAGACAAGCTTAAGTGTACCTAGTTAATATGAGTAAGTGTTGTTCCCGGCCTGTTTCCCGGCCATCATTTTAGTTATGATCCAAGTCGAGATTCCCAACCTCCCCAGTTTGTTTTGGCCTCCTTTTCATCTCAACTGGATCAGCCTTTTACTTCCCCATGTCCCACTTATTTTATCTCTTTCCCACTCCCTTAGCGAGAGTGCTTCTTGATTTTGTCCTCTGGGCAGAATACAGCGGCCTCTCTATTTTGAGGGTTGGACGGGCCCTACTAACATAAATTATGTTTAGTTTAAGAATTTGTTGAATTTTTAGTTTGTTATGGGGTTCATCTCCCTCCCCTTTCATCTGTTCATAATTATATCTTTATGTATTTTTATTATCATTAAATTTTTATGTTATGGGGCGCGTTTTATTTTAGGCCCCCCTGGTGAGGATGTGGTATTATGGTGTACGGAGGATTGAAAGATGATGGACGAATTCTTGTGGTAATTGCGTCAATTGTAATGTATGAATGGGTCACGAATCTGATTAGCCAGGTATAGGATAGTTAGTTAAGACCAGCCTTACCCCTCCCCTTTTTAGGCCTTGTGCCACAATTTGTATTTTATACGAATAAATCCTAAGAGAGAATCACGAGATTTTCTGTTCGTCTTACGTGTTTTTTGGACCAGCTATAAGCTAAGTTGGAAAGTTACATTTTTTTAAATTTTGCACGCATTTATTGAACCCTTTCTTTCCGTTTTTTTTTTTAATTTGTACGCATTTTTGAACCCTTTCTTTCTTTTTTTGAACACTTTCTTTTTTCAGTTTGATATTTGTTTAGTTTTTTATTTCTTTTATTTTGCTGTTACCCTCCCCGACTTTTATTTGATTCTGTTCTTTTTCGTTTACTGTTCATTGTTGGTTTTATTTATTTTTCTCGGATTTCGGTCCGACCTTTTTTTTTATTTGGTTTTATTTATTTGTTAAAAATTTCTGCTTAAAAAAAAAAAAAGAAAAGTGTGAGAAAAGAAATTATAGTCAGCCGCGGTGAACTTTGTTCACCAAAATGGCTGAGAAAAACATTGACACTCCAGCTACACCGTTAACAATACCGGTGTCAGCTGAAAAAACGGCCTGGAGCCAAAATAGGCCGCTAAAAAAGGATGGCGTATTTTACGCAAACGAAAGAATTCGTCTCCAAGAAACCTTCAGTGGCAATGAATTCTTAACAATCACCGAGGCATTCGAGGAGGTGAAACCTCGTACCATTTCTTTGCTCACCTCGGATGTCAGGACTCATAAGCTGGTTGGAGTGAGCAGGGAGGGTATGGAGGAAGCCCTGAAGGCGTTGAGCATTTGTCCCAAAATTTTAGCAAGAAGAACAAATGCTCTATGGGACCTCCTCCTACAGACAGAAGAACAAGCCAAGAAATTAGCCGGCTGTGTCTTAAATACAAAATCTTTAAGACTACAAACCGAGTATATGGGCACCCGTCGAACAAAGGTGATGGTTCATGGGGTGCCCATAGACATTTCCGGTGACAGACTCGGGGCCTTCTTCGCCGAATTCGGAGAAGTTAACGAAGTGAAGGCCATCAGCAGTAAGGCAGGAATCGAGACGGGAGATTTCGAAATCCACATCACATTGGACAGAGAAGGATTCCAGAACATCCCAAACGTATTAATCTGCCGCAACAGAAGGATGTTGGTAGTGGTGGAGGGCAGAAAGCCGTTCTGTTGGTCATGCGGAGAGGCAGGACACATGGCAAAGGCGTGCCCTAAGAAAGAGAAGACACCAGCCCCACCACCTCCAGCACCTGCAGCAAAAACCAGTACCCCAGAGAAGGAAACCCCGAATCCGGAAGGCGAGTGGAAGGAAGTCACTAAAAGGCGGAAGCCCCAAAGTGTGCCGGCTCCACCCCAGAAGGAGATTCCCCCCAAAAGGCAGACGGAAGGGGAATTTAAAAAGCAACCCAAAGAAGGCCAAAACAAGCGGCCCGAGGATCAACCTAAACTGCAACAGAAGCAAATAGAACAGCAGCCTCAACAGCAGAAGCAACCTGAACAACCTCAACAGCAACGACAGAAGAAGCAACAGCAGCCTCAACAGCAGCGGTCACAGCAGAAAACAAAGAAGCAGCAAGAGCATCCACAGATGGAGCAGCAGCAGGAAGCACCAATGGAGGTAGAAAGTATGCCTCCACCACGAGCTTCCTCTTTAAAAAGAAGTAGGGAGGAAGACTCTGAAGAGCAAGAAAAAGGTACCTCTGGACGTAGCAGGGCAGAGTGTAGCATGGACAGAACCAGGCGGCACTCCTTCCCTGCATCGCCCATAAGACAAACTGTTTCCCCTAGAGATAGGAGTCTCCCTTCCTCCCATACACGTACTCCATCCCCCTCTCCCTCTACTTCTTCCCCCAGTTCTCTAAATACACCACCCCATACATCCACTTCTTCCCCTCCCCATCCTTCAAGGGAGAAGAAAAAGAAGAAAAAGAAACTTTTCGAAGGGCCCGAATCAATTTGTCATGTAGACAAAGAAGTCTACAAGAACGGGCTCACCAAGCAAAGAAAAGCACTGTCGGGGCTCCTTTTCCAAATGAACGAGGTTGACGGGAAGTCAACAGAAGACCCTCGTAACTTTCCTAAGGCGCCAGGAGTGATAACCTGCGTAAGGGACACGGGGGCTTACTTGCGTGTGTGGAGTCATTTGTTTGAAGCTAAAGAGGCCTTCCCGAACATCAGAATGTTCGATATGGAGGACCCCAGTATAAGAAGATTGCGACAATTTTGTGCAGGGAGGGTCCCCGTTTTGATCCATCCCTCATTATATAGAGCGATCAAACTAATATACCCCATGGACGTTGGCGGTATTGCCCTGGATGGACGCATTACGTCAGAGTTGGGAGTAGGGAGCCTGGGGCAATCCGTCGGGGTCCTGTCCAGCTCAGATTTCCGCCCCGTATGTGTCTAAGGTTTTTGCACTAATTCTTTTTTATATTTGCAGGCCTAGAAAATGGAAATAAAGATAGCCAGTTTGAATGTGAAGGGCTTGAGAAATCGGGGTAAGGCTGCCCGCCTGCTTCGGGATCTCCTGTCCTTCGGTGTAGATGTTGCCGCGATCGAAGAGACCCACTTTGTTTGCACTTCCGATGCGTGTGTGCTGGAGGATGACTTTGTCGTCTATTCAGCATATGGGGACCGGTTGGCCAGAGGAGTTTCTTTGTTAGTCAAACGTACTCTTGATGCGAAGGTGGACCTTGTGCATACCGATGCCGAGGGCAGGTTAATCGTGGCCGATATTGCCGTGAAAAGTGGTTCGTTTCGGGTCGTTGCGGTTTATGCGCCCAACGACCAGGGGGAGCGGTGTGACTTTTTTCGGCAGTTAGGGCCGTTCCTAGTCGATTCTTCGCGCCTAGTTCTAATGGGGGACTGGAATGCCATCCTGGACCCCAAGTTAGACAGGGGGCGGGGCGCTAGCGGGAGAAGGGGCGATCGCAGCCTGGTCGATCTGATCGGCGATTATGGTCTCGTCGATAGATACCGGGTCGATCATCCCAGTGGGAAAATGTGGACGTGGGCGCATAATTGGCCGTCTGACAAGGTAGTTAGCTACCTTGACAGAATGTTAGTTCGTAGGGCCGACATAGACCTGTTAGATTGTCCCACGTTCCACTGGGTAGGCTACACGGACCACAAACTCGTTTGTGCCCGTGTGGCGTTAGAACATAGGCCTAGAATGGCTGGTTACTGGAAGTTCAATCTGTCCTTACTGGACAGGCGGGACTTCCGGGAGCAGCTAATTAAATTAGTGCAGCGGGAGCTAGTGGGGGCGGTTATCGGGAATAGGTGGTGGGAAAAACTGAAAGATAGAATTAGGTCTTTCACCACCGATTTCAGCAAACGGCTCGCTCTAGATAAGGCTGAGAAGGTGAAGACACTTAAGGCTAATTTTTCCCGGGCGGAGGCTGGGGGGGATCCCCTAGAGATAGCTCTAGCTAGGGAGGCCCTGCAGCGGTCGAATAGCGATCGTTACATGGGTCAGGTAATTAGGCATAAGTTAAGTAAGATGTCTAACGAAGCTGTGAACCTGGGCGCAGATCTGCGTCGGGAAGAAATCCGTCGAGGTGGTGTTCGTTACGTTCGTCAAGTCGAAACCCCGGAGGGGCGTACTCTGCGGTCGACTGACGACATGTGCGAGGCGTTTCGGCGGCATTTCGAGAGCCGCTTTACCAAGGAGCCTGGTCTCCGTGAGGAGGAGTTTCGCAGCTATTTGGCTGACTTTCCTCGGCTTGCGCCGACTGAAGCGGCTAGCTGCGAGGGAGAGATCACGGAGGGCGAAGTCTATGAGGCACTGAAGAGGGTCGGCAGAGGCAAGTCGCCCGGTCTGGATGGTTTGCCCTATGAATTGTACTTGAGGCTGTCGCACATCTTTGTTCCGATTTTGACAGCAGTGTTCAACAACTGGTTTCGGTCGGGGTCCATCCCCAATCGCATTTCCAGGGGTGTGATCACTCTGTTGAAAAAGGGCAAGGGTGTTGGGGGGAAACTAGATGATTATAGGCCCATAACTCTGCTAAACACAGAGTTAAAGATTATGGCCAAGATCCTGCAGGAGCGTTTGCAGTCAGTTGCCGAGTCTCTGTTGGGACCTGAGCAGACTTGTTCTGTGAGGGGTCGAACAATTCAGAGCAACCTGCATTTGATCCGCACGATCGTAGAGGGCGTAAAAGACGACGAAGAAGCCGCGCTGATCAATTTGGATCAGTCCAAGGCATTTGATAGGGTCGACCATCGCTACCTTGCTACTGTCCTGCAGGCCGCCGGATTCGCACCCGACTTCTGCCGCTGGATTAGCCTCCTGTATCGCTCCCCCAGTGCTGTGGTACAGGTGAACGGAAAGTTGTCGGGCGCTTTTGTTCTGTCGAGGTCGGTTCGTCAGGGTTGTCCGCTGTCGCCTCTCCTTTACGCTTTGGCGTTGGAGCCTCTCCTGCGCCGGCTGAAGGACGAGGCGTGCAGTCCGGCCCTACGCGGGATCGCCGTTCCTGGAGGGTCTCGAGCCAGGGTTTCCGCGTACGCCGATGACGTATCTGCTTTCGTGTCGTCCCTTAACGACATTGAGGCGGTACAGAAGGCGCTTGATCGGTACGAGAAGGTGACAGGGGCCAAGATAAACCGCGACAAGTCTTCCGGCTTGCGGTTAGGTGCCTGGAAGGGGCGTGATCTTCCAGGCCGCTTCGGTTGGACGGACGGTCCTGTCCGCATTCTTGGAGTGTGGTTTGGACCCGACCTCCAGCTGAAGAAAAATTGGTCTGAAGTACTAGCAAAGGTCGTTTCTGCCGGTAAGACTTGGAATCGACGGAGGTTGTCCGTAAAGGGCAGGGCGGAGGTGTGTGTTACATACATTTTCCCCCTGATTCTTTATCGCTTGTCAGTACTTCCTCTCTGTAAGGCCCAGAAGAAGGCGCTCGAGCAAGCGCTATCCTCCATTTTATGGAGGGGACGCGCGAACAGGGTCGACAGACGAGTCTGCACTAAAAGTCCGTGTCATGGGGGGCTGGGAATGCCACACTTGAAGAGTCACATCCGTGCCTCTCGGTTGGCTTTCCTACGCCGCGCATTGACTAGAGGAGATCCGATTCTGGAGGGGATTGTTAGGGACGCCTTCCCTAGCCTTACCATCAATCCCCCCATCTCGAAGGCTGAGCGCCATTGTAAGTCTCGAGATGAATCGCTTTTCCTCAGCGAGTGTCGGTCAGCCTTGAGGGCTATTCCGCGGTCCAGTGACCTTTCACGGCCTAGGAAGGTCTTCTATCGGGAATTAGTGGAGGGTCGCGCGAAGGATTCTCTACGTGATACGCTCGACTGTTCGGAGGAGCAGTATCGCTCCTACTGGTCTTGGGCGCCAGCGGCGGATTATCTCAGTAACCCTGAGTTTTCGCTTACCTGGCGATTGGCTCGGAATCGGCTGCCTCTCAACGACATGGCTTTCATATGGGGCTTGGCGGATTTGCCAGACTGTGAACGGTGTGGCCTTGGATTAGAGGAAACGGCTTCGCACGCCTTCTACCATTGCCCCCGGGTCCGCCCCTTATGGGACCATGTCGGCGAGCTGACGGCTCGTCTCGCTCCCGAAGAACTCATGTCCATTGATCGCGCATACGCGTGTGACAATGTGTCGCCCCCGTATTCTGGGGTGAAACGAATGGTGTTTCTAACGCTGCTAGCCACGGCTCGAATGGTGATATGGACGACGCGAATGGAGGAAGTCTTGCGAGGCAATAGTCTTTCGCATCAGGATCTAATCCGATTCTTTGAGCATCAGCTCAAGATGAAGATTAGAACTGATAGAAAACGATTGCATTCGACAGTCTTCAGCGAAAGGTGGGTAAAAGAGGCGAGCTTGGTTCGTTTGAACGGGGTTAGCCTTGATTTTCTTTTCTAGGTCAACCAAAGTCACATCGGGGTGGTTTCCTGTGGAACCCTCCCCTCGGTTAGGTTAGACAAGCTTAAGTGTACCTAGTTAATATGAGTAAGTGTTGTTCCCGGCCTGTTTCCCGGCCATCATTTTAGTTATGATCCAAGTCGAGATTCCCAACCTCCCCAGTTTGTTTTGGCCTCCTTTTCATCTCAACTGGATCAGCCTTTTACTTCCCCATGTCCCACTTATTTTATCTCTTTCCCACTCCCTTAGCGAGAGTGCTTCTTGATTTTGTCCTCTGGGCAGAATACAGCGGCCTCTCTATTTTGAGGGTTGGACGGGCCCTACTAACATAAATTATGTTTAGTTTAAGAATTTGTTGAATTTTTAGTTTGTTATGGGGTTCATCTCCCTCCCCTTTCATCTGTTCATGATTATATCTTTATGTATTTTTATTATCATTAAATTTTTATGTTATGGGGCGCGTTTTATTTTAGGCCCCCCCTGGTGTGGATGTGGTATTATGGTGTACGGAGGATTGAAAGATGATGGACGAATTCTTGTGGTGATTGCGTCAATTGTAATGTATGAATGGGTCACGAATCTGATTAGCTAGGTATAGGATAGTTAGTTAAGACCAGCCTTACCCCTCCCCTTTTTAGGCCTTGTGCCACAATTTGTATTTTATACGAATAAATCCTAAGAGGAATCACGAGATCCAACTAGAGACTCTGACCTGACTGCGACTAGTCAACACATTCTCCAGGAACGTCTTCCCAGAAATATACAGAAATACTATATGTACTTATTGTGTACACTTTCTTGTTATAATACATTCTTGTTCTAAGTACATTTTGTGTTGCATTATTATTCCATGCAATAGGCGAGATTCAACAATGAGTCAAGACTCAACAATGGCGACGAAGTAGAACGAACCATACGTCAAGTTTCAACAATGGCCACGAAGTAGAACGAACCATACGCCAAGTTTCAACAATGGCAAAGAAGTAAAACGAACCATACGGAAAGAAGAAAGAATTAATAGTGAGAGTTTTCAACAATTGGGACAAGTCATTGAAGAACCCTGGCTGAAAAAAAAAAAAACTATTAATTCAAAGTCCAACGTTAACGTAACGACGAAGGATTCTGAACTTCTGGATATGTAGAACTCGTTAAAAGACGACTAAGCATAAAGGAACGTTCACTCAGAAAAATTGAAAGGTGTCGTAAACGAGTAACGGTAATTTTAAATTAAAAAATTATCTACAACGAGACCCCCTCTAAAAAGAAAAATTGGCCGACTACAAAAACATGCATGGATTAAAAGGAGCACAAATACACCGTGTCGACTTTGAAAGGTAACAAACTTTAAAACATTATTTTTTTAAAATTATTTGTTCAACAATATAGTGACGAATTACCTCTGATAAGAAAATCAGACGTTGTCAATGAAATACGCGAACAGGAGTCGAAAACGAAAAAAAAGTCCGACGCTCTCTGTTCACGAAAAAAAATACCAAAGTTGATTAGCACGGGCGTGAATGTAAAAGCAAGACATAAAATATAAAAGTCGTACGTTGTTTCGATTTTTTGGTCAGCTTATATGATATTCGTGGATACACAAATTAAAAGTATATTCCTTGTTGCATGCACACTATCAGCTAAAAATGGAGGAACTATCCAAAGTCATATCCGAATTATTCAAATCCCAACAGATAGCACAGCAAGAACAACTGATAGCGATGCAAAAATATCAAGAACGTCAAGAGGAAAGACTTTTGGAAATTCAAAAGTTAACACTGGAGAAATTAAACAACTATCAGGCAAATGAGGGAAATTCTTCATACTATAATAACACCATATTTAATTCGCTGGAAACTTTCAACTATGTGCCAGACGAAGAAAAAACGTTTGAAGCGTACTTTAAACGACATGAAGATATTTTCTACACAGACTGTGAAAACTGGTCGAATTCAAGAAAAGTCAGTCTATTACTAAGAAAGCTAGGTACAGCAGAACATAGCAAATTTGTAGATTCTATTCTACCGAGAAAAACAACTGAATTGGAATTCTCGGAAACAGTGAAATTGCTAAAAGAGCTGTTTGGAGCAAATATGTCGCTTTGGCATAAGCGATGGTTATGCATGAATGTCTCTAAATCCGACGATCAGGATTACTTAACATATGCATCTATAGTGAATAGACATTGTGACAATTTCAGATTGGCAGAGATTATGGTTGAAGAATTCAAGTGCTTAATTTTTGCTCAAGGACTGGTATCCAGTAAGAGTGCCGAAATAAGACGTAGAGTTTTGTCTAAACTCGAATCTGAACAAGGCCTTACCCTGCAAAAGTTAGCAGAGGAGTGTCAATGGGCCGTAAGTTTAAAGAAAGAGTCTCAAAAAATCGAAGAAGCTGGTATTGCTTATATTAAAAAAATAAAAAAGCAGTCAAAGTACCCATTAGAGAAAAATTGGAGAAAAAATTCAGCGTATTTTAATAATAGACAAGAAAATAAAAAGAACGAAAATAAAAAGGTCCCACCATATAATTGCAGACGTTGTAACGAAAGACATTGGGAGATAAATTGCCCATATAGAAATAAGAAATGTTTCGTGTGCCAAAAGAATGGTCACAAAGGATCGTGTTGTAAAACGAAAAAATTCAAGAGCCGAATTAGACAAACAAATTCGAATATCAAATCAGATAGAGATTTGAGGAAATATGTGACGACTGAAATATTCAAAAAGAATATCAAATTTCAACTCGATTCGGGGTCAGATTTAACAATAATGAACGATAAAACATGGAAAATTTTAAAAAGGCCTACAATAATGAAGTCAACGAAACTCGCTCGAACGGTAACTGGGAAGCAAATTAGCTTCGAAGGCGAGGTTGTACTTCCAATGAAATTGAATGGGATCGTTAAAAAAATAAAAGTTTTCATTCTGAAAAATGGAGAAAACTTGTTGGGTACAGATTTTATTGAAACATTCGAATTGTGGGATAAACCGTTAAACTCATTCTGCAGGAAAGTAGAAAGTAATACGCAATCAAGACAGGACATTAAAGATGAATTAAAGAAAAAGTTTCCGGAAACCTTTACACCTGGTCTTGGAAGATGTAACAAGTTTGAAGCTAAATTTGAATTAAAAGAAAATACTATGCCTATATTTAAAAAGAAACGTAGCGTGCTTTTCGCAAGTGTAGAGAAAGTAGTAGTACCAAAAAAGTTGCAGAAAAGAATCCTACGGGACTTTCATATGGGTCACCCGGGGATTAATAGAACAAAAAGCTTAATGCGAAGCTTTGTATATTGGAAAGGAATGGATGTGGTTATCGAAAACATGGTTCATCGATGTAAAGGGTGTGCGTTAGCAGCTAAGGCACCACCTATAGTACACAAACCATGGCCAAAGACGGATCATCCGTGGGAAAGATTACACATTGATTTCGCTGGTCCAGTAGAAGATTATTACTACTTAATAGTGGTAGATAGCTTTACAAAATGGCCGGAAGTACTACGCTGCAAAAAGCCTATGTCCAATACCACAACAACTTTTTTGCATGAACTATTTGCACGGTTCGGTGTGCCAGAGTGTATTGTGAGTGACAATGGTACACAATTCACTTCTGACGAATTTAAGAAATTTTGTGAGTTATATCAAATTAACCACATAACGACGCCGCCGTATCATCCGAGATCCAATGGACTCGCAGAAAGATTTGTAGATACGTTAAAGCGCGCTCTGAAGAAAGCCTCAGGAGTTCCAACGGAAAAGGCGCTTCAGCAATTCCTATAAGTATACAGAATCACGCCTAACCAGAGAACACCATCAAACATGGCACCAGCTGAACTAATGTTCGCTAGGAAAGTTAAGTCAGTGTTTGACAAGCTTTTGCCAGGAAGAAATAGAATAAAGAACACTATGTATACAGCTAGAAAAAGATACACCTACGGAGAGAAGGTCTTTTTCAAGTGCTATAGAAACAACATTGAGTTCTGGGAGCGAGGCATAGTGGACAAGAGAATCGGTGACCTGATTTACATAATAAAAGGGCCGAAGAATACTCATAAAAGGCACCAGAACCAACTCAAAAAATGCTACGTGCTAGAGCATGAAGAGAGTATACCGGATGAGGAGGAAGGTCCCATTGATGTAATGTATGATACTTTTCAAGTAGAACCTCCGCAGAGGGCTCCTGGACCGAGAGGATCCGGTAGGAAACGAAAGTTCACGGACCCATTGGACGTGAATCCAAAACGAAAAAGATATTGAAAAAAAAACAAAACAGGTATACATATGAACTATGCAAAGGGGATCTACAAAGAAATAACCATAATCATCATCCCATATAGAAGCCAGTTTGAAATCCAAAAGGATTCCAAGGCTTGGGAGGGGGGTGTTGGTTAGGATCCACCTAATCTGCATAGGTGACTACCAACTATATAAATAATGGTTGGTACCGGAAGACGAGGAAGAGGAATCACGAGATCCAACTAGAGACTCTGACCTGACTGCGACTAGTCAACACATTCTCCAGGAACGTCTTCCCAGAAATATACAGAAATACTATATGTACTTATTGTGTACACTTTCTTGTTATAATACATTCTTGTTCTAAGTACATTTTGTGTTGCATTATTATTCCATGCAATAGGCGAGATTCAACAATGAGTCAAGACTCAACACTTATTGATATGGCAGTCCCTGCAGACTGCAATGTATCTTTGAAGATATTCGAAAAGCTGTCAAAATACAAGGACTTTGAAATAGAAATCTCAAAAATGTGGCACATGGGAACAGCAACAATCCCTGTTGTAGTTGGAGCTTTAGGATTGGTTGGAAAATATTCCAGTAGACTAGTTGAAGGGATCCTGGAAGTCCATGCCTCAAAGAGATACAAAAGATTATTCTGACAAATACAGCCTACACTTTACGAAGGGCTTTTTCTATGTAATATATATATATATATATATATATATATATATATATATATATATATATATATATATATATATATTTGCAGTGGAAAGTGTCATGATACCATTTCTAGCCTTAGGTCCCTGAAAGAAATGTGTAAACGCCATATATCAAAGAAAATATAAACAATAATAATAATATATAAAAAGCGTTGAAAGTTCTATCAAGAAAATAAGGTATTCCAGACGAAGGTGTTTATAGAAATTGGAAAAACAGTTATAGAAATCAAGAAGATACCATCTATTGAAGAAGTGTAATCATTTTGGGAGATAATCAGTAGCAACACAAGGGAATATAATTCCAATGCAAAGCGGATCAAACGAGAACAGAAAAGATTCTTTCTTATTTACATGGCAGTTCCTGCAGATTGTAATTATGTTCTTGAAGGTCTTCAAAAAAACTATCCAGATACAAGGATCTTTAAATGGTAATCCCCAAATTGTGGCACACGAGAACATCAAAATTCCAGTTATAGTTAGATTCCTCGGAGTGATTGGGAAAAGGTCCGATAGAGTCATTAAAGGATTCCTTGCAGCCCATGCCTTAATGAAATCGAAAAAATTGTAATCAGAATTTCAGCTCACATATTATGAAGATCATTATCTAAGTAAAATGTATGTAAACTTAGGTCTCTGGTTGGGACAAGGAAGGAAATGGATGTAGAACAGATGTGAAAGGAAATAATAATAATATAATAAAAATATGAATAACAACAATAATGAATTGGAACAAATGTGTCGTTTTATTACGTATTTTCGTTTCACGCATGTCTAGAATCTCACAATTTAGAGATACAAAATATTGGACCGCTTTCTTTGTTCAAGTGCAAGACAAAACAACACATTATTTTAAAAAAATAAAGATCACATGCTATGAAAAATGGAAAGTTTAAAACAATGTGCAATGAAAAAGATGGCCAGTGCAAATAGATTTAGGCCACTGTTAATCGGTTCAAAATGGGTCTGAATACGGAAAAGTTGATGATGTGTTACTGAAAGGATTGAAAATGCGTTGTGTATATTGCAAGCTCCTACCACGAAATCAGGCAAGAAATTCAAACACCTACCATCCAAAAGTGGAAAGATAGAAATCGACACAAAAGATGCCATGCTTCATCAGGACAAGTTCAGATGAATTTGGTAGACCTTGTCCAGGATACCCTGGTACATTCACAGTGCTAATTTAACATTGCAAACTTGGATTATAACTTATTTCGATCCATACACAATTTCGTTAAGCGAAAGAACTTTAAGCTACCTCAAAGAATACGAAGACAAGGGGAACAAAATGGCGAATTTGAAACTGAAACAATCTATGTACAAATAAATATAAATATTATTCTTGAAATTCGGTGAAAACATTACTAACTTTGATTACGACCCAACAACAACAATAATAATAACAATAATAATAATAATAATGATAATAATAATAATAATACTAATTATTATTATTATTATTATAAACAAAAATGATTGACGTAACTCTTATAATATTTTTCAACTCTTAGAAAAGTGCGCGATTTAAGAAAATAAAAAGAAAATAAAAGACACATTGTTTAACAATCTTCAAGAATATTTCGACAGTATGTCAGTCTTCTTGAAGTTATGTTTAAAAATTGTATACAAGTATTAAAATATAAAATCCATACAAAAACAATTAAATCTTTGTAGAAATTTCGCTTGTCTTGAAAACAAAAACGGTCGTATTACTGTAAGTGCTTTTTATTAGCTGCTTAATTGATGCAATTTCAGAATATCTCTGCTGAGATCTAAATAAAGAAAAGGTTTTTCTTTGGAAGGTAATTGTATTTCTGTGTATTTTACTAGTAACCGTTAAAACATATTTTCATATTTCAAATAAAAAATGGATTTCCTGGAATCTATTTCATGTATGCCTTAATGTTCTTCTTAATAATTCCAAGGTTGTCTGATACTGTTGGAATAATCTTTTTAATGTTTTAATGTCACGTGTAATGTTTATATCTATAGCGTAATATTTGGAAAGTTTATCAAGATATTTTACTGAAATATGTTTATTCGATATTATGATCATGTGGATAAGATAATATATTTTTATATCTTTTTTGAAAATATCTCATCTATTAACTCATTTTGCACAGTTGGTGAGTAATAAAGTAAACCGATCATCTTCTAAAATAGGCGGTTGTTTCTGCTGATGAAGTTTTTTTTTTCTGTGGGATAAATTATAATGTTATCACATCTTGTAAGGAAGCTATTTCTTTAACTTATCGTGGCTATTTTTAAAAATTTATTTACTGTTAGATTAGATCAGTAATATGTAAGTAAGTGGTCAATACTCTCCTCTGTTTGTATATAGAAGCAACATTTGTATCGACTACATTCTATTAAGATCATGTAGACATTTGGTAATCTTGAGCTGGTGGGATACATTCCTGCTTCTGGTTTCATTCAAGAGACTTGAGGATATTTATGGGACAGAAAGTTATAGATTTCTGGGTTTAAACTCTCCATGCGTTTTCTCGTATGATTTATTAGAAACGTGTTTAAGCGATTGACGCATGCAGGTCTTATGGAAGGCTGGACTTTGTCTAATTCCACTGACGATACAGAATTATAAATAAAGATCTTTATCAATTAAGAAAGACCACACATCTCACGACTTTCAAAAGAAGCAACAAATGAATTGAATTGCACATGTAACTCAAAGAAAAACAATGACGTTGATTTTCCACACTACCTTAAATATTTAGAAAGGAAAACGTCATCAATACTTTTTACTATTGTTCACACTACACAAGGCTCAAATCCGCTTAGAGTGTTTCTAAATGATATTGTTGTCAGGGCGTGTGTATATATTAGAAGCAAGAGGGCACATTTTGAGGATATTTCATATATTTAACTGTTAACCCTTTCTCCGTTCCCCAATGCAACAGTTCTAGAGAAGCAGCTGTTTAAGTGGAACGTTTCCTTACCATTGGATGATGAAGGGAATGAGAAGGAGTCAACTCAATATACGTGGACTGTGGGGTCCTAGCTGCAAAAGACTGAAATCTTCTCCTAGGAAAATAGCGATAGACTACTGAGAGGATAGAATTGTATATGGGAAAGTGGTCATAGGATGGAAAACAATTCCTCACTCACACTTCTGATGTCGGTCGAGGTTGGAAAGTAAGGTTTGGGAAAATCCAGCTCAGCTGTGGCAGTACTACTGCATTTTCGGTCTATTTTGGCTCTTGTAAAGATAGCGACTTCTATCTGATTGGTTTTTGATTTGTTTTTCTGGCTATCCACCATTTGTTTGTGATTTAAAACCGAGAATAAAAATGATTTTTCAACATATATTTATTATTCTTTAACCCAAAGCCGCGAGGGAGGCGAGCATGACAGGAGTAGCCAAAGAGGGAGCTGACCATTTTTATGCAGCACTTTAAACGAGGAATAATATATACGAGTGTCACTTGAGTACCAACAGACGTCCCAAGCAAGGAGCCTTGTTGAGAGAACAGACGTTTATCATGATTGGCGAAAACTCAATTTCTCATTTGGAAGTAGCACTAAATGTTCAATGGATGATGAATGTTTCATGTCTGACGCCGGCTATTCTTACCATCAGCATTACTTATTGACGCCATATTACCGAATCTGAGAGACGTCTATCTTAACCAAACAAGGAATGAAGCTCCTTGGCTCTCCATCGTTGCTAAATATATATTTAGGTTCTGAAACGACCATCGCCTCTGTTAATACATTTTTGCCGAGAACAGAAAATTGTTTATTAAATAACCAAAATTAATGAAACTGAAGAGATTTTTAGTCAATGTCCAATGGGATGTCGCTAAAGAGGCAAACGACTTTAACCAGACAAAACACCTCTGATGTAATTTAATGCACGAAGAGTTTATTGATGATCTTCCAATGTACAACAGTCAATAATTAAAATGCTCTTTGATGAAACGATAAAAAATGTAACTAATATATTAGTTCTCATATTACAACTTGAAAAGGAAAAGATAAACTCTACTAAGAATTCCTTCAGCTTTTATCAAATACATTCTATTCAAACAACAAAATATTTTTCATTCATATGAATTACAAAGACACTGCACAACTTCGACGTCTGGTCTTCACACTTCAACTGAAACAAGTGCCGATAAAAAAAATACTCTTACTCACGAATATCAAGCCAAGGAAATGTGTAAATTGTTGAATAGTACAAATCCGTTTTATGAAGTAAAATCTACCAATGAGATTAACATATCCAATATATATATATATATATATATATATATATATATATATATATATATATATATATATATTCAGTTAAAAAGTAATTCTTGGTAATGTCTAATAGATTAGCTATTACACAGTCTCTGTTCAGAAAATAATATACTTGTACGACTACAAGAAAAATCTAATAAAAGCTTAATTGCAATACCTTGTCAGTCATCTTCACTTAAACTTGTATAAACATTTGCTGCCCAAATACACAACTTTACACAGAGACACACAGACACACACACACATATATTTATATATAATAATAATAATGTTATAAATATAAGCAGCTATACTGGTCAAGCTCTATAGGTTTGCTTATATATATATATATATATATATATATATATATATATATATATATATATTCTCCTGAAGAAATGCGCACCTGAACAGGCGTCTGCCCTCTCTAAATTATACAACCACTGCCTCAAGGAATCTTGTTTTCCTGACTGCTGGAAGTCCTCAACCATTGTTCCTGTCTTTAAGAACTCTGGTGACCCCTCCGACACTTCTAATTACTGTCCTATCAGTCTCCTACCCCTCTTCGGCAAAGTCTTCGAAGCCATTATCAACGCCGAAGTGATT